>OU753572.1:12040000-13290000 GCA_916701695.1 Agrochola macilenta | reverse complement strand
CCAGTGTAGCATAGAGTAAGAACAAGCTCTTAGTCACAAATATTTATTACAACAGCAGCTACATGAGGCTCAAAGCTACACAGAACTTCAGACTACAAACCATAACATCACCACCTTGCTGAATCAAAGTCTGTTCAATGAGTTGATGCCTATTGCCCCGTCAATGGATTCTGCCATAAACCCCTCTTACACTATAGATTTAACAGCTGATGAGGATTCAAAGTCATGTCATTCATTGAGGGTAGTCACCAGTAAAAACATACTTAAACAATACATTAAAATTCTTTATTAAAAGTGTTAAACTTAATAGAGAAAGGCTAAATTTACTAAAACAATTAGATATATATTCTTTTAATTTGGAACAAAGTACTAGGAAATACAACATTGACACAAAAGTACTTGCAATATGAACTTAACCATTTACAGGAGAAACTTAGTTCAATGACGAACAAATATAATACCTCTGAACATCTAATGAGGGAATATGTGTTGGCAATGAATGAGCTGGTAAACTCACAAACAAACAACTGTGAGCAGTGTCAAACAACATCCAATGTACTTACACCGGACCATTCATTGACAACATGCGATGCCACCTTACCGCAGTCATGTGTTGATTTGATATTTCCTGCTATCAATAGTTTAAATACAAAATCCAAACAAATTAAAAAAAATGATTAGAGTATTATTTTGCGATGAGATTAGAAAGGACGTAGGCCACTTGTTGACAGATGAATATCCAGGACTCTCCATAATAAGTTACTGTTTGCCTGGTTGTTCTTTATTTGACATTATGAAAGAAATTATTAAATGTAATTTTAACCAGAACACTACATTATTAATTTTTATGGGTAATAGGGGAAATGTGAACAAAGGAGAATTGCTCCAATATTATAGTACCTTGTGTAATCTTACTTTAAGAAAAATTGTGTTGTTTACATTCCCATATAGTAACAGTTTGCCACAGAAAGAAAATAGCTTAAGATTTGAAATAAATATGGCATTGCATAATTGGACATTCAATAATAATCTGTTCCATCTAGTTGATACTAACAATTAGCATTTGACAAGAGATAGATATAATGTTTTTATGTACTATATTTCTATCTATAACAAAAGACAGATAGCTCTGTCGCTATCATGTTTTTTCTATTTCAGCCAAAAATTTGGCTAAACAATTTGCTTCTTTTGAGCAATGCTATGACTTTTTAAAAAATTCTGCCAAAAATTTGGCAACAAGTATTGACATTAATTATCATTTAAATTAGAAATTAGTACAATAGAGGATACCTCTTGCTTAACCCTTTAGTTCGCAGGTGAAAATATATTGCAGTTTCTTTTTTTTTTTTTTTTTTGGGGAGTCTATTTAGGGTCTAAATGGATGTATAAAAATGTTTAAAAAAAATCTAACATAAATATTTTTTGAGAAAACGTATTTTGTTGACATACAATGTTGCGAAACATTCTAGTGAATAAATGGCAGAATATATGCTGTACACTACCAACATTGCGGCCTTTAATGGACAGTTACATTTACAATTAAAATTAAATGTGGAGACACAAAGTTTATTGAAAAAAAATACACAAAATCAGCTTTCTTTGACATAGTCATATAGTCATTTAGGCGTTGACATGGTAATAGTAGTAACAATTTCTCTTTTCCAACATACACAATCTAAGGTTACACTTATTGCAATATACACTGGTATAACCTTTTTTACAATACTTGCACCTTTACACTTACAATTAAAATTAAATGTGGAGACACAAAGTTTATTGAAAAAAAAATACACAAAATCAGCTTTCTTTGACATAGTCATATAGTCATTTAGGCGTTGACATGGTAATAGTAGTAACAATTTCTCTTTTCCAACATACACAATCTAAGGTTACACTTATTGCAATATACACTGGTATAACCTTTTTTACAATACTTGCACCTGCCTTTTTTTTATTTTTTTTGATGATGGGAAATCATCAAATGACTTCTCCCGCTCTGGGCGGAGCAAGAGGGCGTGTCAGACTTTTACTGACTAAAACCCACCCGTGTTCCTTCCGTTGCCTGTGTGCCGGGGCCGCAATATCCCTTTCGGACAAACTCGCAACCCTGGCAGGCATTGGCCCTTACGAACCCCGTCAGTTGGTGCTGACATCTCTTTGAGGCGCGCGTGCAACACAACGCGCCGTCGACCCGGGCCTGGTCCTAATCGGACGGCGAGCTACCCATTCCTCACCGTCCGCAAGCCCGCGCCTACGGTGGCCGGAAGTCGGCTCGCGACTCCCGACGCCCGGGGGTCTCCTGCGGCAACTAGGGTCGCGAGGGCGCGCATCTTGCATTTCCCTCTCGCGCTCCGCGTCCTCCTCCGCGAGCATTACTGCTTCGCAGAAGGAAGTTACGGCTTCCCATGCACTCTCGCTCCGGACCATGGCCTGAACCAGGGGGTCTACTCCCTAAGTCCGTCAACGAAAAGACGGGCCCGTCCGAAGGTAGTCCGAAACGTCGGCGTGTACCCTACTCCCTATTGATTTCGGACTCACGGGCTTCGAACGGAATCATAGACAATTTTTGTGAGCGAATGATACATGACGATAGAGTTGCGCTTTTTTACCGGTCGATTACCGGTTTACTTATTTTGTGGTTTACAAGCTTAATAAACAAAAAAAACATATTGTTGTGTTAGAAAATGACCACATTTTTAACAAATTACTTTTTATTACGTCTTAGATAAACAATTGAATTATTTTTGCCATTTTTGTCCGGATGGCGGCTTTTTCCTGTTGATACCTTTGCCTTTTTTCTTTTTGACGGTAATTTTCAAATGGATTGTCAAAGTTTTATATTTTCGTAAGTTGGTAGGTACATAAATATTAACGAGAGTTTTCGTAAAAAAATAACATAAAATGTAAAATGGCCCCAACCGCTCCACCAGCAACTCAATCGCAAATTGAGGCACTCCTAAATTTTATGTCTGACCATCACGAGTTAGCTCGCGGACTATTGAGGAGTGCCGATGGAAGAATACGGTCCAAACGGCTGTGGGAAAGCCTGTGCAACTCCCTTAATTCTATGGGAAGTTGCACAAAGTCCGTGGAATAGTGGCAAAGGGTGAGTTTACTACATTGCTTGTCAATATTAATATAATTTTTAAGGTCTTGTCATCAGTAAAGTGAATACAATGATAATCAGTCATCATCCAAATACATATCTGTTGGAGGACATGTAATTAAAATTAACCAAATAACCAAAATTTTAGGTCTGGGTTATTAACAACTTTGCTGCCAAGCCCGCGCTGGCGCGGGGTGCGGGGTATAGCGCGAGGGGCCGACCCCGCGCTGGCGCGGGCTAGGCTCAGTACATTTTCTATGAGTCAGTGTGTAGCCGGCACTGCGTTTGACTTGTTGTTTTTACGTTGGCACTGCGCTTGAATTTTTTACGATTCAAACAAAGTTAACGGTTTCTAAATCGTGCCACGTGTTTTGATTTTACAAGCGATTAAAATGACAGATGAGGCAGGCCCTTCGCGGCCTATAAGAAGTCGTTGTAATACTAGTTATTTACGTGATTCAGACGTCGAAGATGAATTATTATTCGCCGATCTTGAATCGAGGGACGAGTTTGACCCTGGAAGTGAGGAAGAGGACCAATCTTCAGAGGAAGATCTGAAGGAGGTGGAGGATCTGGAGAGAATGTTTTAAAGTATATCATTCTTCCATTTGAAAACATGATAATTTGATATCGGTTGATTATATTTCATTTAATGCCAAAAATTATAATTGAAGCCAAAAATTGTTTATTATTATGTTAGTATATCTTAATATTGTTACTTATACTAATTCACGGTGTCATTTTAGTTCCTAATAACTCATATTAGTGATTGCACTTCTTGAAAATTTTCATTTGATTTTATTATAAATAATATTAACACTAAATACCTAACCACGCACTGGCGCGGGCTTTGGCACTACGTATGGATTTTCCATCCGCAGTGCCGGGCCCGCGCAGGTGCGGTATTTCTTTTTAATTTTTTATTTACGAAAATAATAATTACATGTATTTAATATTTTTTTAAACCTTATAACTGATGTCAAAGAAGCTAAATAAAAACAAAAAAACAGTTCGGCATTTGGCACTGGACCCTCAGAATCTGGCTGGCAGTGAAACTGTTAAAAAACATTTAGCCAAAAAAGCTGCTGGAGCTGCCAGACGGGATGCGAGTGCTACAGGTGGAGGCCCATCGATAGCACCAACCCTCTCCCAAGTAGAATTGAAGATACTGTCAATTATGGGAGAGGGTTTTGGAGAGCCACAAACCGAGGTAAGAGTGCCAGCTTTTCCATCGATAATAATTAATTTTATAATTATATGTTATTAAGTTTGTTTCAATGGTAAAATAGAAAAACAGGAATATTGTATTTAAATTATGTTGTTCTTAGTCTTTCCGTGTTTTTTTTATTTAATAGTAATAAATTACATATACATAGTTATATATTTGTTGTATCCGTCAATGATATTCAGTTTTTGCTGTACAGGGACCACCTGCAACACAAGAGCCAGCAGCCGTCTCACCCCCCATACATCGGCTGCTACTCCTGAAAACGGAGTCTCCCAGGACTCACCTTCAGTGTCCACTGAGACACTGGAGCTGGAGTTGCCAATGCGAAGTCAGTGAGGTAAGTATTAGTAGAAAAGAAGTTCAGTAGAAAAGAGATTATTATAAATCATGTTTCAGAAAAACTAGTCAAAATTTTTTTTCTTTTGTTTACAGCATTAAACACTCGTCGTGCACGTCCACGTGTTCGGTGACACCTCCATGCCGACTCGTCAGCACGAAGTCAAATTATTGAGCTGGAAGAGCAGAGACTGCTAGTTGAAACCAGGAGAAATGAGGTGCTCGGTGAAATAAAGGTTGCAATTGTGGACCTTTGCAACTTGGTTAGGGAACACCTTACTGGAAATAGTTAAGTTGTACAAGTCATGGGGAGAGACCTTTGTCCAGCAGTGAGATGACGCAGGCTCAGTAACGTGTTTATATTCTAACAAATAGGATTGGAACTTGGTTCATAAATATGCAGCATTTTTACCCGAGCTCCTCATTTCTTTTGTTGTTTGGAGTCTCTGGTCTTTCAACTCAATGATTTACAGAATTAAAACTTGTGTGTTGATTCGATTGTTCAAAATATATAATGTTGATTCTTAATTTGAGATTAGTCTAGGACAAAAAAACATCTATGTTTTGGTTGTTAATTTTATTCAGATTTCTTGGTATTTGAGACTGAAGTAGACAAGTAAGAGAAACTATGTTCCTAGTAATAATTTAAGACTACAATAGATAAATATAAGAACATCTATGTTTTGGTTCATTTTATTCAGATTTTTTGTTATTTGAGACTGAAGTAGAAGTTCCTAGGAATAATTGAAGACTACAATAGATAAAAGAAAATCTGTTCTGATTGTAATAGTGTGTTGTTGATTGTTAATTTTATTCAGATTTTATTGCTGCTAAATAAATAAAAACCATTTTGTTATAAAAAAAAACAATGCTTTTATTGTGGAAATCCTTTCTATATCAGAATCTTCCAGCAGTCCCAACACCCATTGTTCTGTAAGCAAAATAAAAAATCAAAATAAATAAAACACCCTATGCATTTATAGACATGTTTTATTAGGAAAGTTTGCTAAGTACCTATTTCTTTCCAGCGATTGCACTAATCTGTCTCTCGCTCTTTGCCCTTGCTGAAGAGCTTCATGAGCAGATGTATTATGAGACTCATCTGCCTGTCTACTGCGCTCTAGTTGTGTCTTCCTCGGTAAGGGAAGGTGCTTCTAAGCCCGCCCTATTACACATATTGTGTAGAACACAGCAGGCAATGACAATTTTACCTGAAAAAAATAAAATATGCTATGTATGTACGTATGTATGAATAAAATACTGTTCAGCAGTGCGTACCTACGTACCGCGTTGACGCGTTATAATGCAGCTCTCTTGCTGCAAAGAGGCATCTCCATCGGCCTTTTAAAATGCCAAATGTACGCTCTAAGTAAGTAAGTATTTTTTTTTATTTTTTTTTTATTTTTTTTCTATAGTGGAGCGAGCTCTTTTTTGTTTACGATTGTATCTCCCTTCTGGAGAATCTTCGACAGCATTGTCTATTGGGGTCATCATGAATCCCCGAAGTGGGAAACAAGAATCCCCTGTAACCATCATTGCTGGTAAAAAATCGCTGCATAATAAATCTACCTTTTGTAGAAAAACCAAATAACAGCGAGCAGAAACAAATTATAAGAGATAGAAATTTTAATAGAATTACATACCCAATAGATGTAGGCTCATGTGTCCAATGAAACACTAATAATTCAAAGTCTCATACACCTTTTGTTTCTACAGATATAACTCCAATTTTTTACAGGTTTATAGGAAATTTTATTGGGTACCGGATGTCGTTTATAGTTTTTTACCATTGTCACTCGAAAAAGGGGAATTTTATTAATCGATAACAGTGAATAAAACTGTCTTTTACTCACAAGAGAATAAAAACATTTTGAATTTGGAACAAGCACGAACTATAGGAACTACGTACAAAAATAAATGAACCGTACTAAGTACCTATTGGCTGGATAGACGGAGCTATTCCTTCCTAGAAACTTTACAATTAAATAAAATAAAAAATATCCCGCCAACTTTAGTTAGGTTCTTTTCAATTCGTTATTGTGGTTGTATTCATTTTAATTTATATAAAAAAAAATCGTGTTTTTATGGATTGTGTGGGCTGCAATAAAGATTTTTATTTATTTATTATTTAATGTCATTGGAAAATGAGACACTGAATACCACTGACTTCGAAATCATTTCGTTCTAAAGCAGCAATTATGGTAGAAAATTTGATACCGCCAAAAATGTGATACATATACTCGTAAATAACATAACATCGCGCCCTGTTTCCCCGAAGGGTTGGGCAGACCTTTAGTTCACCCACATTTTGCCAGTGTTTTTAAGTCCCATGTAATAGGGGGTGAGCCTATTGCCATCAACCGGGCACAATTCCAGACTGCGGGCTGCTATTGAGACATTTCTGATGGAAAAACCCAATAATACTTTGCCCGACCTGGGAATCGAACCCAGGACCTCATGCTCAGCAGTAGCGCTTGCGACCACTAGACCAACGAGGCAGTCATATAAATACTATACTACTATTTATTTTCTCGCTGTCAATGGTAAAAAGTAGAGTACACAACTCGTAAAAAAATAATTTATCTCGGTCCTTTTATCCCTCGCTCCACTCAGGATTCAAATCTAGAATCCCGAGCGTAGCGAGGGATTCTACTCTTGAATCCTTTGCTGCTCTCGGGATCCAACTTAGTCCCTCGAATTAAATTCTCTTTTTTTTTCACTTGTTGTATAATCCACTATTTTTTAATTAAAGTGTAATCAATCAGCAAAAAATAAAAAATGGGTAATGTTTCAATGTGTCCACTGTCGTGTTCACAATGAAACACCACAAATTCAACAATGAAACATAATATTTAATAATAGCTGTCTCATATTTTGTGTAACTTAAGGAGTAGGTGAATGACAAAAAATACTTGAGTTCAATCAAAAAAAAGTTTTATTCTTAATTTCACTTTAACCAGACTCTTCAGATTACCTTTAATAGATAATAACGAAACACAATAAAAAATATATATAAAAAATTACTTAATAGCTATATTTATGGCACTCATTAATTAAACTCTAGTTAGGCAATAATGGCTTAATTTTTTTTGGCACTTCTACTCGTATTAGTCAGTCTCAGAATTATAAAATGACAAACATAATGATACTGTCTATATAATAATAATTAGCAGAGATCACTTTACATTATGATATCACATAGCGACAAATAAATCGCAAAATTACGAAAGAAAGTTACCAATAATTGGCAACACTATAATGACTAACGAATATTAAATGCAAGTTTAGGACAATTACAAATACGAATAATTTTTTTTAGAAGAGAAATAATACCAAAACAAAAGAAAATGGAAAATTAACGCAACTTAACAGTAGTATGTTATGAAAACGTACCTGAAGTTTACTTGGGTGGTACCTCTTTAAAAAGGGTTACTAAATTTAAGTATTTGGGTCACTGGGTCACCGATGACCTAAAGGACAGTACTGACGTTGAGAGAGAGCGAAGGTCATTGTCTGTACGAAGTAATATGTTAGCTCGCAGGTTTGCACGGTGTACACAGAAAGTAAAAGTGACGTTGTTTAAAGCATACTGTCAGTCCTTTTACACGTGCAGCCTGTGGGTTGACTATTTGACAGTGACCTTAGAGTGCAGTACAACAATGCATTCAGGATTCTGATGGGGATGCCGCGATATTGCAGTGCCTCTGGCATGTTTGCCGAGGCCAACGTAGACAGCTTCGCTACAGTCATGCGCAAGCGTTGCACTTCTGTCTTAACGCGCATGCGTGCTAGTACCAACAGCATCCTGAGTGTTTTGTCGGACCGGTGGGATTGTCCGATGCCTGAGCGCTGGATACGACTGCACGCAGTCAAGTAAACACGCGCACGGGTATCGGAGTTTCCGGTTGTGTTATGCCTTGTATTTAGTTTTTAAGTGTATTGTCTTGTCATTACTAACATTAGTTTCTTATAAGCATTTCTTTGTTACTAACAACTATATGGATGTATTTGAAAATCCGAATTAAATGAATATTATTATTATTATAGTAGGTGTCACACGGACAGGAAAAACGTAAGTTGAGTTTCTGGATTTCGATCCATTTATTTGTGGCGGAGGAAGAATCATTTTTATCTCATTCATGTGAATTTCTGAAAGGTCAGGTTCCAACGGCATGTAAAACTTCATATTGTCTTTGAATTTTAGTCTCATGAACGAAGCTCCGAATGTATTCTTATTTATGACTTCCGTCCATTAAAACAAGCACGTAATCTCCTTCTTGGGGAAAGTGAGCAAGATTTTTGAAATCTTCTGTTATTAAAGGTAGCCCATCCTCATCTAGTTCTTCATTAAATTCGCTCATATCAGAATCACCTTCTTCCGTGTAGTTTACTTCCTCGTCTTCTTCACTACTCGTTTCTGATTCAATCCTTGCAATTTTTTGTTTCTTTTTTCCTCCTTTATCAATCAAAGCTGGCCGTTTAATTGTCTTTGCAGCTGATTTTCTTGCTTGTGTTTTTTTTTCGTTCTTCAGCTATCCGGTCCTTTTCTGGTGTGTCCGTCGCCACCATACTTATCCCAAACTTTCTTGATTTGCGCTTTCCAGTTCGTGGTCCAGCCTTCAATGGAGCCATAAATTCCTTAGGGGATTTGAAATAAGTTTGAATACCAGAAGAACTTGCACCAATTTCTTCTACAGGAGGAGTCATCTCTCTAAACAGTGAAGTAGAACCTGATTCGTTAGACTTCCTCGTGGAGATTTCGACATCTTTCACACCACATGCAGCTTCGGTGGCTTCTGAGTGAATTTCCCCAAATAGACATTCGCTAGCTTCAAGTATTGATGGACTCTCAGCCCGTGTCACATCAGATAAGGGACTCTCAGCGCGTTCAACATCTGTAGAATGAGATAGCCTTGTTTGCTCTCTGTCGGTCACCAATGACGGCATAAAGTCGATTTCGGTGAAAATATCTGGGTCGTATGGAAAAATTCCGCATTTTTTGAAAGCAGACGCAATATTAACTAGCGTCATTGTTTTTGCGTAAGCCTGACCCACGCACTCAGCGACATTGTAAACAGTCATTTGCTTACCAGGATGCCTCATCAACCACGAATCCACGGCTCTATTATAATAACCTTTAAAGGGGGCATTTAAGCCCACATCAAGAGGCTGCATCTTTGCAGTCGTGTGTGGATGCAGTGTAAGCACTGTTACTCCAGCTTGTTTGGCTAAATTTAAGGCTTCAATACTGAGGTGGGATTCGTGGTTATCGATTATTAATAAAGCAGGGTTTTCTGGGCTCGCAGACGTGTGTTTAATAAAATGCTCCATAACTTTTACAAAAAGCTCTGCATTCATCCAACCGGTTGGAGCTGCTAGTCAAAGAGATCCTGGTGGAGCGCCATTCATCATAAATTCTTTAAAAAAAATCCTCGGGAAACGCAAGGGCTGGATGCAACGCTTGTCCTGATGCACATACAATTGCACATGTTGTCACTAATATTCCCCGTTCACCACTTGTTATCTTACAAATATTGTGTTTGCCTTTGGGAGCCAAAACTTTTTGCGGCTTTTGAACTGTTGTTGTGGCAGTTTCGTCTAAGTTGTAGATTCTGCAACCGTTACCAAAGGAAGGATGACGCTCCATGACATTTTTCAGGTTATCAAAAAAAGACCTGACCAGTTTCTTTATTAAATGCGGTGGCACGCGCCATGCTACATGCTTCAGGCTTCTTCAGTGTTAATTGTGGATGCCTTGATTTGTAAGACCGAAGCCATTCAATACCTGCCATTTGATCTTTTTCCCAAGTAGTAGGACATTGGATATTATTTACTTTTGCCATTTGATACGCAATACGGCGCACATCCTTGGAGGATAATCCGTAAAATTTTAACGCACATTCTTTGATATATTCTTTAAGTGCTGTTTCTTGTTCGACTGTAAACGTTTTATTAACTTCGTAGTTGGGAGTAAATCTTTGACCCGGTAAAGATGCATCATCTATATTCTTATATTTGTTTAGGTATCGAAACAGCGTAGGATACGATACATTGCACTCTTGTGCAGCTTTTCTCAAGCTCTTGCCATGTCTGTGTATTAGAATAGCTCGAAGCATATTTTCCCCTGAATGATCGCCTTTCTTACGTTTTAGAGCTTTAGAACGCGCCATCTTAAAAACAAATATCAATGTTATGATTTATTTCTAGCACCAAAAATTATTAATTTGCACGGAGAGTACATGATATTATAATTATGGTACACAATAAAACAAGATAGTACACAATGAAACAGTGTTTCATTGTGTCCATTATGCAACTGTTTCACTGTTGACTACCTAAGGTTTATTTTGCTAACGTCAAAAAAAAACCATTCAATTGTAACACTTTAAATTACGATATATTCCACGTTAATCTACGAAATATAATTAATGCTAGGTAATCATGAAAAATATGAAGTTTCCAACCATAATTTAATGAAAAATCTATAAAGAATGTTCAAAATACTTACATTTTTGTCGAAAAATTTAAAAAATCCCCGCAGACACGTCTTCTCCCACGCGGCGCCGGTGTAAACTGGGGTAGGGCGGGGGGTTCACGTGAGTGTCCAAACGCGACATAATGCACGATCTAGCAACGCAGTATTTTAGAAATATTACAGTGTTTTATTGTGTACCACTGTTTCATTGTTGGACATCTGACCTACTGTCTCTTGTTGTAGACTCTCTAGTTTTAATCTCATGGTGAAATAAAAGAATCGTGGGTGGCTCCACCATAGGACGCATCGGCATTTAAAATTGTGCATTCTGTATCACATATCTGTAAGACATACCAATAAAATTAAATATTATGAGAACTCAGACTATTAACAAGTACTCAAATATATTTATGACATACCTATTCTCATGTACTATGAGTGAATTCACAAGGCTAACTTTATATATGTTATAAAAATTTATGTATTCTACTTTATCATAGGGTACTTTATCTTTACCTATGTAACTTAGAATATATTTTTACATAAAACATAGGTAGGGGAGAGCGGGGCTGAAAGTGCCGGGGGTAAATTGTGACGACGCGAATATCTCGAAAACAGAAAGAGATAGATATACGATCGTATTGTGTCGCGTGACGCCTAACAGTACGGCACACGCGGCTGCCATTTTTGTTTCGTCAGCGACGCGGACCGAGTGGTAGTGCATGTGAAGGTCCTCCAGCGCCACGTAAGTAAATATTTTCGTTTCGATACTTTTTGGTCGCAAGCTAGTATTTTTCGTGCTTTTAATATGAGAGTTTTAGTAAAATGTTTGTTATTTATCCTAGTTTGTTATGCAGTGTAATTTTAATGCTTTGACCACAGTGATTTTTATATGTGAGACAAAATATCACACTCATAAGCGGGGTAAAATGTGCCGTTCTTGTGGGGCTGCTTGTGCCGCGGCACAACCAACCCCTGAGCAACCTTTATTGTTTCAATATTGTTTATGTTTACGTGAGCACTTATGAAAGAAAGAAAATACTTGTTGACATGATACTTTATACTGCATTTATTATCTTTGACAGAATGAGGACATACAAGAGAAAAACCCAAAGGGGAACTACATCTCAGGATGTTTTACAAAGGGCTGCTGATGCAGTCATCAAGGATGGACTTAAATTAAAAACTGTACCATTTGTAATGTATTGAAGATGAAGAAAGCCTAGCATTTGTATATCCTAATTGCTATTCTAATCAGTCATCTAGAGAATAACTAGTTTTTATTATTTTATTTCTTAACCCTAGATAGATAACCTACGTCGAAACGACGTACTCGATTTTGAAAAATCGATATAACTCGTTTGTTTTTCGCGTCACTAAACTGCCCGTTCCCGCCAACTCAGTCGGCCGTCGGAGCTTGCTGGACACAACCGTATCGCTCTGGTAAGTGCAATACTTTCGTCAATATTTACCTACCGTACGTCGAAGTAACGTATGGTTATCTTTAGAGTCAGTTTTTAGATTTTTGGGAAAATGTGTTATTTTCTTTTTTGAGAATAAATGTACATGTTTTTTATTAGTTTTTTTACTTGTTGTAAAATCAAAAATTAGAAGGATGACAAAGTCAATGTGCGACAGCTGCAAAAATCCCATTTGTGGAGAGCACAAGTCCAGCGCCTGTCCTAAGTGCCGTGACCAAAATTAATAGAGTTTACATAAAGTTGATTTTGAAAAGTTTTAATAGTAAATTATAAGACTGACGGAGAGTTTCCTAATTGTTTAAGTTTTGTAAAGTAAGAAGTACCTTGTTTTGTTCTCAATTTTTTTTTCTTATAAAAATATAAATAAACTCAAATGTTTTTCATTTACTCACAATAAAATGACATACTAAAAGACATAATATCACATTCATAAACCTAGTATATACATAATCCAAAATATGCTCACTTAAACATTCGCACGTCGAGTCGACGTATGGTTATCTTTAGTGTACAGTGAAATATGGTTATCTATCTAGGGTTAATAAGACTCAAAAGACTGCTCAATAAGATAATAACTCTGAAAAGAACTCTGATTCTTTATAATTTAAGAGAAACTTTATTATTTTTTGTATTATTGTCCTTAGAGACTGATATTTTTAATAACTGATCTCATTCATTCGCATAAAAATAATTACAAACTATTGATTAAAAATATGTTTTTATGTTGGAAATAATTACATAAGTAAAGGTAATTTGTTTCTTTTATTATAATACTTAGTATTATAAGCAACTAAATTATACAAACTGTTGATTCATAGTAAAAAGTATAAGGTATAAATATATTATTATAAAATTAATGTCTTTTAAATTCTAAATTAATTTTCATTCATGTAAAACACCTAGCATTATCAACGGCACAACTGACCTCAGCTACGGCACAACTTGCCCCAAAGTGGGGATGGTAGTGCCTTGCCGCCGCTGTATAAAAAATCACTTCTTCTTAAAAACTATAAAAAATGTGCAAAATCTGTAGGTAAATTCGTATTATAGACTGAATTTGGCTTAGGATGAACATCTACTTTCAGACATAGAACTTGTTTTATCCGAATCATATAAGGATTTGTCAAAATCGGCACTTTCAGCCCCGCTCTCCCCTACTTACAACTTGGACATTTAAAGAGTGAAAATGTTTCCTGTTAAAGAAACGCTCCTCATGTTCACTGGGCTTCACCATTGCCACATGCGTGCAGTCAATGCAGCCGACTATGCCCGGCAGGCCATACTTTTCATAAAATCTATAAACATACAGCTTATTAAAATTTTATAGTGATAAATACTTCAAAGCATAGGTAGGTAGTCATTGTCCAAATGACATGATTCCGTCTTAAAGTTAATGCTTTATTTTATAAAATACCTAGATCTGTTTTAGAAAAATAGTACAAGCTTACTGTCTTTTTATAAAGTTCCTCTCAGCCAAATTCTGTGGAAACTTTATATATTTTTGTAAAATTGATGGTCTGTTGAGTGCGATTGTGACATGCCGCAGACAGCGTGATACTGACTGTTGTGCCATTGGCCCATCACTAAGGCCCACTGCACCTTGGTAGCTCCCCCGGGCATAAAAATTAAGAGCAGCAAGGATCTAAAAGTAAACAAAACCAATAGTAAATGGGTGGAACAGATTGGTAATACAGCTCAATAAGTTGCGGAATCTTCAATATATATATCCTTAGTTATTACCTTCATTCTTGGATCAACACCATGTCGTCGTATTTTTTGAGGCAGTAGAGGTATTATATCCTCACACAGGTCCTCAAGAAGTTCTCGTGTGAGCCAATAATTTCCAATGAACTCAACATCGGGAATATTCGCCAACCGAAAGTTACGACGCAAGTACTCGTATAATCGGTGTCGCCTCCGATCTTCCTGTAGAGCTTCTTCGAGCAGTTCGAGGATTAAAAAAGAAAAACTGGCCAAGTGCGTGTCGGACCACGCACAATGAAGGGTTCCGTAGTTAGGGCGCGTTTGCAAATCGGACAAAATTATGCTGTTTTTCAGTACATTTTGTGACAAAACGAAACCGAATCAAATATAACTAATAACTACAACATATAGGTTTTTATATAGTAAAAACCATCTTCCGTTGCCATTTTCCACAAAATTAACGATACCGGGTTGAGTTTAGGTACATTTTTTTTTCTATTATCAATACACATATTTTAAGATTTCTATAAATACTATTAGTAGGCAGACATATCCAATTCTAAAACTTTGTTTTTTTTTTTTTTTTTCAAAATGTCATAGCCGCAAAACAATATAAAAACCGAAACTAACTTTTTCACATATTTTGCTATTACAGATGAATCTTAATCGATTGCATTAAGGGTTATTTTATTTTTGGTCTGTTTTAATTTATTGCACAAATATTTCGAAAGAAAGGTAAGGTCTCATCATAACTAATAAAACGAGCCCAAACTCGGCACACCTAATTGTACTCGTCGAGAAGTTCCAGTAGCAGTCACCGAAGCACACCTTCAGGTCACTCCATCAAGTCCGGAGGTAAGGTCTCATCTTAACTAACAGAACGAGCCCAAACTCGGCACACCTAGTTCTACTCGTCGAGGAGTTCCAGTAGCAGTCACCGAAGTACACCTTCAGGTCACTCCATCAAGTCCGGGGAGGTTAGTAAAATTTAAAGAACAGAACGAAATATTTTTTTGGAGATACCAATGTATTATAAAGAAATAAGAAAAGAAAAACAATTTTCCAAAGTATCTGAATTAGTTCACTTGACTACTATTTCCGCAGCTCTAACCGTGCGTACACTTGTGTGTGTGACCCGTGTCAATGCAGTAGTTCGATTCTATACCTATCATTTTTGGAAACGCGTCCTTAATCCCAAGAACAAACTTAACATTACAACAACAATATTGAGAGATTTACTATGTTATTTTAAGACCATAGACTTCTTATAGGTTTTCCTGTAATCTCTGAGTAAAGAACTCTGCATTTTTTTTTTAATTTTTGGCTCAATTGTTTCGGAGGTAAGGGGGGGGAATGGTAAATTTTCATCAATTTTATTAAATATCTTTAAAAGTATTTAGTTTAAAATTATAAAAAAAAAAAAAATTTAGATCCTCGCAACAAGTCCTTTCATTTGATATGTCACACGGTTCTGTTTGCAAAACTTTTTATTTTTATTTTCTAATTTGCCCCCCAAAAGTAACCCCAAAATTCAAAATTAATTAATTTACGTTACGTTTCCGTGTTTGGGTCACATAAATACATATGTGTACCAAATTTCAACTAAATCGGTCCATTAGATTCGGAGCAAATTGGCTGTGACAGACGGACAGACAGACACACGAGTGATCCTATAAGGGTTCAGTTTTTTTCCTTTTGAGGTATGGAACCCTAAAAAGCAGACTTATTTTGGTAAATTTTACTTTCGTCAACAGCACGACAACTACTTTGATGTCGTATCAACTGACATATCGCTCCGTCAAAACAAGTGTCAAATTCAACTTTTCGGACGGGCATAAACACATCGGGAGCAGGGACAACTGTCAAATCGTGTCGTCATTCATTCTTTGTTCGGGCTTCGAACTAATCGTATGTCCGTAGGTGATAGGGAGTAGGAAACGCCCGTAACTAAGGCCGTAACCACGAACTTGCGTGCTAAGGGAGTAGACCCCCAGGACCGGACGCGAGAGATCGCCGCCGCCGATCGCCTCCGTGAGGACACGGCGGTGCTCCGCCCAAGCAGGGCAGACCTCCACCGTATGCTCCACCGTGTCCTCCGGGCGATCCACACAGTGGTGACACCCGGGCGTTTCCTCCCGCCTTATTCGGAACAGGAACCTCCCGAAACAGCCGTGTCCGGTGAGGACCTGCGTCAGGTGGAAGGTGAGGACCTGCGTCAGGCGGAAGGTGAGGACCTGCGTCAGGCGGAAGGTGAGGACGCCGTGGCGCCTCTCTAGCCACTCCTCATAGAGGGGACTTATCGCCACAATTGTGGCGTACTTACTACTGGCGTACTTACTTGCACCTGCCTTGAGACACGGATGTTGGTAAGTGGCCTATATTGTCATAGCGAACAGAATCTGGTGGTCTTGGAGCAACAGGAGCCTTAATCTTGACAACCGCTTCATTTTCTTTTGAATATGTCTGCCGAATTCTATTTTTTTGGAACAGTTCTGTTACCAGCTGAATTCGAAATTTTTTGAGAGTTAATGTTTTTTTGATATTTTAACAATCTCTTCTATAAAGCAGCCAGGTATTTTTAAGATAGCAGAATTTTATTTGGCATAATTACCTTTGGCAAAGTTAAAATTCCGCATATTTTCGTTTAGCATAAAGTTTATTTAGAGTGACGATTATTTGGTACAATTTCACTTGGCATACTATGAAGATGGTAGAATATCATTTGGAATAATTTTATTAGGCATATTGCCATTTCTATAAAATAGCATTTTTAACCTTAAATAAAAATAAAAATATTGTCTTAAAAAGTCAATACGTTGTGCTATATACAAAGTTGATACGACAGAGGGGCTTTCCTTTAAACTGCCTATACTAGGTACCATTTTCAAGCTCTGTACCAAAAATCAATTAAATAGGAGCAGTAGTTTAGTCGCAGAACACGATGTATCTTTCCTAACAGCTGATTATGTCTATACGCATAGGTCATGCACCTTAAAACGATAAATCTGAGTATAACCTATGCGTTGTTGCCGCTGTGACGCAAGTCACAAGTACAACCAAATATTTTCGCTAGAAAGATGACAATGCAAACAAGGAAGCAATAAATACACACACACTTGCATTTTCATTACGAGAGTGACGATCATAGCAAAAAATCCCGCGAGTAAAAGAAATAGAAATAGGTCAGTGTGTTGCTATTGCATCCTAGCGACGAGGGGCAGGGGTTGCGATCGGTAAGTAAGTGGGGCTTCTAAAAACTGGTTTTTTCAGTGCGCCGACGCTATTCTTTCGGAACGTACTTATGTTACGTAACACGGAAGCACCTGCGTTTTGTCGAACTCGCGCGCTGACAATTGGGATTTTGTTTTGTTATTGTGATAGGACACTAAACAAGTTTAAGACAGTATTTCTTTTTTTATTGTGACAGGACACGTAACTTGGGATTATTATTATTTAGTGTTAGTGTTTTTTTTTGTGATCGACTGCTTTTATTGTGATACGACACGTAATTAAACTTTGGTTTTGTGTGTGTGTGTGTGTGTGTGTGTGTGTAATTAAAGTGTTCAGCAATGCCTCGTGTAACTTACACGGCGTTAGAATACGCTGACATGATTTTTAATTAGAAAAATAAATAACAATATTCTCCGTCGGTATAATTTGTGCATTCATGTGAATGGAGGACACATCGAGAATTTAAAATTTTAGTGTTTTTGTTGTGCGCGTACTTCAAAACAATACCTAACATAAAAGCCGCGAGCGAAGGCGTATAAGCCGCCGCCCGCCCGCTTTGAAATGAGATAAAACACCGCGCGCGCGTCGCGGGGCGTTGCCACTGTTACCTAGGTATCTTCTAAGGTCAGTTAAATTTATTTACAAAGGGTGGTTGCGTTTTACTCTGATTCATAAGCTATTTAGTTTGTTTGAAAAAAAAAAAAACTCATTTTTGGTGCTTTTTATTTTTATACCGTATCGAATTAATACTAAACACGTATAGTATACGTAGTGTAATTTAATGCCCCTCTGTCATATCAACTCTGTATAAAGGTAGTGACAGAAACGAATCGCTGCAAAACCGACTCTACGTAGTCTTGTCTGCCCTACCCCTAGAGTGTAATTTAAGCCCGCGTAGGCGTGGAGGGGCAAGGCGGGCTGCGAGCTGAGGGGCAGGTGGCACGCAGCTTCGGCATGCTGGCCGGCTTAGCCGGGCCAGCCAGCCCGCGGCGGCGAGCGTTAAAACTATCTGCGACGACAAGCTCGCGTGGGACCGCCGGAGCCCCGCAGCGCCGGAGCCGTGACAGAAACCATGCCTGCTGCATGTTGCATGCTGGCTTGCTTGCCGCATGGATGGTGTATGCTTGCTTGCATGCTGCTTGCTTGCTTGCATGCTGCATGCATGGTGTATGCTTGTTTGCATGTTTGCATTCTGCATGCATGGTGTAAGCTTGTTAGCATGTTTGCATGCTTCTTACAGGGAAAAAAAACCACATATGTTCACAATCAACTGTACCTCCTACTACAGCAAAAGTAAAAATGATTTGGTTAACGCTTGATCAAAAGGATCTAGCATCCATTATCGTCGTATGTCCGTGGCGCAAAAAAAAGTGTTCAATCAATTTTAATATGTATTATTATGGTAAGAAATACAAAATTATTCGAACTATGAATTTTCTGTAGTTTTTTTTTCTTTTTTTTTATGTGTTTCCGTCGATTTCTCCGTCAATTGTGGACCGATTTTGACAATTGTTTGTTTGTATGAAAGGGTATGCTCTTGGATTGGTCCCATATAAATTTTATTCAAATTCAAATGTCATTTATTCAAACTAGGCTGAGAATCAGCACTTTTCGAACGTCAAAATTACATGACAGTCCCCCAAAACGCCCACCCACTTCCTAGTGCATTAGCTGGGAAGAAGAAGTGGCGCAACAAACTCCCCAGCAGCACAGCTGTCTGTTCAGTTAGAAGAACAATATTAACTTTACTTGGATAGATTTTGAGTAAGCTTCAATCATACGTATTTTTCCCACTAAGTATATGTGGATGATATGATGATAACTTCCTGTGACTGTTATTTACATAGCAGGTAGTGGTATTCGAATTTGGGTGTGGTAGGTACCACAACTAAAAAGTGAAAAATAAAATCTTTTTACAAAAAAAAAACAACCGACTTCCGAAAAAAAAACATTACAAAGTGAAACAAAACTTTAATTTCGGAAGTCGGTGGCAAAAAACGAAAATTCAAAACACTTTGTAGTGTTTTTTTTCGGAAGTCGGTTGTTTTTTTTGTAATTAACCCTTAATTTGATAAAGTCCGGTGTGACGGTCGTCAACAAAAAATAAATCCTACTAGTTTTTTATTCGATTCTCATCGATTTCATATCGACTAAATATTTCTTAATTTCATAAACTAATAGTAGAAAATATATTTTGACCGTGACAACACTGCATTATGTCAGTCGTGACACAAAATGTCGGCGCAATGACAACTACCTGTTTTGCTCAAGGTATTTATAATTCTTTTTCTTCTTTTTTGCCTATGAATGCCTTGAAATCTCGACTCAGCTATTGGAAAATCAGTCTAAAAATGATTATAACCCAAAAACAAATACGCTCTTTTTCATTTTCATGGTGTTTTTTGTTGCTAAAGCCGGGTCCAGACGAGTGTAACGTGTAATGTAATCCACCGTGTAATGTAACACGAATTCTACGTGTGGACGGCACTACGAGCATTACATGTAACGCTCGCGCAGCGCTCGGGGTTGATCCATCGGCTGTCGGTTTTTCGCGCGAACACAAAGACGCTCGCAGTGCTCGTTTGGACGGCGTTCGTGACGGTTGTGTCGTATGTACGTTCATGATGTGGAGTGACGAACAATCGCTTGAACTTATTAGTTTGTATCAAGAAAAACCTGTTATTTGGGATCCAAAAAACCCGCAATACTATAAAAAAAATCTGAAACACGATGCTTGGAGTGATATTGCTCATTCATTGGAAAGAGATGTAGAAGAATGCAAAAACAAAATGATTAGTTTGCTTGCTTCACATCGAAGAGAAAAAGGAAAAGTAAAGAAGAGCCATAGTTCCGGAAAAGGTATGTTTTATTATAAATTTCTGTTGCCTTACATATTACACACTTTTATTTATTAATTTAGTTTTTACTTAGGTATTATCACTTACTTGCTATTAGTACAATTATTACTTCTATTGTATACCCACTATATTACTATATTCTACTATATTTTACTATACATATATGTACTATATTCTATTGTATTGTTTATTTATTGTAATTTATTTTACAGGTGGGGATGAAACGTACAAAAGTACATGGTTTGCTTACGAGGCGCTGGCATTTTTAGGAGATCGAAATAATCCAAGGAAACGACGCAACACAGAGGTAACTGCATTGAACTAGTTTCCTTCGACTTGATAAAAAAAACTTAACAATATGTATTCTGCCAAGAAACTGTACCCTCGTTCATAAAATAGTCATTAAACTCATCCCTAATTTGTTTTGCCGTTGAGGCAGCTCTTCTAGGTACATTATTCAATGGAAGTAAAGATGACATTTCACAATCTCTCCGCCAACTACCTTCACATAATCTTCCGTTTTGGTCGCTGTCAAGTGAGCCAGGGGGTGCATACAAGTTTTTAGATGAATTGCAATAGCCATGACTATAGTCTCCACGGTTTTGGGCTGAAGGAGCATAGGTTTTCGTAGAACTCTGAACACAGATGCTGTGATACCAAATACATTTTCTACAATCCTGCGAGCTCTGCTTAACCGGTAATTAAAAATTCTTCGCGGCGATCCCTTGGGGTATTCTCCTGGATAGGGTTTCATTATATTGTTTTGTAAAGGGAAGGCAGAGTCTCCTACAAAAACATATGGTACTACTTTGTTTCTACCTTGCAGTGCTTCATGTGCAGGCAATCTTAACGAATTATTTTCTAGTTTTTTATATAATTCAGTTTCTTTAAAAATTCCACCATCTGAAATGCGGCCTTGACATCCGACATCCAGAAATTTATAATTATATTCCGCGTCTACTAAAGCAAACATCACTATACTGAAATTCGATTTGTAGTTACGATATTCTGTGCCACTATGTACCGGAGCCTCGAGAATGACATGTTTACCGTCCATGGCTCCGGCACAATGGGGAAAATTCCACAATTCATCAAATCTGTTTGAGATCTGGATCCATTCTGACTCTGTTTTTGGCAGCTGAAACAATGAATTTATTTTTAATTACAGATTACAAATGAACCGGAACAGAGTGCATCTACAAGTGTAGAAAATGATAACAGTTCAGAATTTATATCACCAACTGGTCAGGCCCCCAAAAAAAAGAAATCAGACGAAAATAAAAAAAATGGGTATGCTTTCGGAGGCTCTTGGCCTGCTTAAGAGTGCTGCTTCTAGTCCTACTCCTGAACCCCGAAACAATAATCCAAACAATTTTGACAGTGAAACCCTTTTCTTTTCAAATTTTATATGCAGCAAGATGCAACAATATAACAGAAGTACTAAAAATGCCGTGCAGCGAGCAATAATGGACGTAATATTCAAAGCCGATGAAGGATGCACTAACTTTTCTCAACATTATTATCCATCGGCATTCAATTACAGTGGGTATACAACAGGCTCGGTTCCTTCATCAAGATACTGCAATGAACCACCTTCTTTGTCTAATCGCTCAGAACTTACTTCAGGGTATTCAACAGGTCAGAATCAGACAAGTTGCCCTACTGCTCCATATGCTTCACCTGTTCCCTCAGAATTATCTCAAACTTCATATGAAGATGTAGATTTTGTGAATGACCTGATTTGAAAAGAATACATTTTGTACTACATGATTTGAAGATACAATTTGAATTAACTTTCTAATTTTAATTTTGGAATAATTTTAATTTTGCTAACCCTACTTAATACAATAGCTTAATTTGTTATTTTAATAAATAAATAAAAATATGTAAAACTCACCTTAATGTTTTCTTTCAATGCTTTTATAATCGCTTCACAAACTTCTGGTACAATGCAAGACATTGACTGTTTTGAAATTCTGAAGGTGTATTGAAGGCTTGTAAATGAATCTCCTGTTGCCAAAAATCTTAGTGTTAGAGCCAGTCTATCTTGCGGCGAAATTGCAGATCTCATTATAGTGTCTTGTCTTGATATTTTAGGCGCAATGATTGTTAACAAATATTCGAAGTCAGTAGGCGACATCCGGGTAAAGTTTTTATATTGACCACTTATATGTTGAGATTTTAGTTCCACAAGTAAAGAAGATCTTCTTTTATACAAATTAGTTTTCCACCATCGACGCTTCCGACTTTTGCGGTCTTCAGTTAGTAAATACATGAAAATAAAAGCCGCACCAGCTATCACGACCTTCCTATTCGGCATGTTCGTAGCAACTGAGTGGAAACAGCTTTTGAAATATTTTTGCGTTCACAATTCGCTTTGAGTTCGTGTGCCGTCCACACTGTTGATGCTAAATTACACGTAATCTTACATTACACGTTACACTCGTCTGGACCCGGCTTAAAGTGTTTTGTCCGTCACAGCGAACATTGCTAATTGTATAGAGAATTTGTACTTTATTCCTATGTCCGCTGTGGCGGACAACGCCAAAAAGCTTAATTTGTTTTTTTTTTTTGTTATGGTGCTGAGTTTGGTTTCTTTTTCTTTGTCAACAGCCTAATCGTGCTAGTAAAATTCTCGCCTTAGTACCAAATGAACATGCGCCTTCCGATGCTAGTGAAAATTCTGATTCCGAAACAGAAATGCATGGTGACCCGCGTGCTTATGCTTCTTCCCCGCTCTCTTCTTCTGCACCATCAATAACATCTTCCCTTGCAAACCTAACAATCAGTACATCTGAAGAAGAAGAATCGAACACTGATAATATTGATGTTATGTCAGATTCTATCTTGCGCGAAATTGGAGAGTGTAGTTATGAGAATGTTCCATCCCTATCTGCTATTCCCTCACTGCCATCAACGCCTATAGCACCTGTAGCTTCTTCTTCTCCACTTGCATCACGAAACACAAGGTCCAAGAAACAACCACCTACAGTACCAGCAAAGAGAGCGAAGAAGGGTAAAAAATTTCAGCTGGCTTATAAATGGAAAGTAGCACAATTCCGTCACAGAGCGACAGTAGAAGAGGATGAAGATGGAGATTATATTGATTTGCCAGAAGATGTTGACTCAACTTTGAGTTACTTTTTTTTTTTTTTTTTTCTCAAAATGTCATAACTAATATTGTAGAACAGACAAATTTATACTCAGTCTAACTAACTGGCAAGTCAATTCAGCTGTCAGAAGAAGAATTTAAAGACTTTTTGGCTATTCACATTATCATGGGTATTGTTGTAATGCCTTCATACCTCGATTATTGGTCGGATAAATTTAGGTATGCTAAAGTTGGTGATAAAATGTCGTTGGAAAGATACCAGCAAGTACGACGATATTTACATTTTGTCGACAATAACATGGATGATGGAGACAAATACTTTAAAGTACGTCCAGTTGTAGAGCAAATAAGGCAAAATTGTTTAAAACAACAAAAAAAAGAGGCAAAATATAGCATCGATGAAATGATGATAGCATATAAAGGATCTAAGGCAGGTAAACGAAAACAATACATGAAGGATAAACCAAATAAATGGGGGTTTAAAAATTATGTACGGGCCGGCGTTTCAGGGATTATTTATGACTTTGTGCTATACGGAGGTGACGATACGTTCCGTTACCATACGTTTACCGAAGAGGAATCGTCCCTTGGTTTTGGCGCTCAGGTGGTCATAGCTTTATGCCAAAGCATTCACCATAAACCCATTCGTGTTTTGTGATAACTTTTTTTCATCGCCGGAGTTATTTTTCATTCTTCGGGAACATTATGGCATCTTTGCTTTAGGTACTATCCGAGGCAATCGCCTTAGAGGAGCAGAAACTGTTCTGCTTACTGATAAGGCTATGAAAAAGAAACCCAGAGGTCATTTTGTACAAGCCGTTTGTAACCAAAATCGCTTAGCAATAGTTCGCTGGAAAGACAATAAGGCCGTCACATTCATTAGTTCTTTTGTGGCAAGTGAGCCTGTAGGAAAAATCCGCAGATATTGTAAGGACGCAAAATGCAAGATCGACGTCAAATGTCCACAGATTGTACGACAATACAATAAACATATGGGATGTGTTGATCTTGCTGACATGCTCATCTCACTATATAAAACACCATTTAAGAGCAGAAGATGGTATTTAGCTATATTTTCACAAATGCTCGACATATGTGTGAATAACGCTTGGTTACTCTATCGCCGTAAGCATTCAAGTAACACGAAAGCAAAAATACCTCTAAAAGCATTCAGATACGATGTTTATGAAATATTGTTGAAGGCAAACAGATGTGCCAAAAGAAATAAAACTGAGACAGCAAAAGTAAGTAAACCACATGTAGCCCGCCCATCGAGTCCAGTCAAATATGACAACCAAGGCCATTTCCCCTCAACGATGGAAGAAGGTCGTTGCAGATACTGCCAAAAGAAGACCGTCGTATATTGCATAAAATGCAATACAAGATTATGCTTTGTAACAGGCAAAACCCCGAGAAATTGTTTTTTTAAATTTTCAATTTTTAGACACGAATTTTGTGTGTGACAGTGGGCAACTGTTGGGAAAATTCGTGTCCGTCTGTAGTGTCGACTCAGGATTTATTTTTACATTTTTTCGGGGCTCTTTAGCACACTCCTAAAGCCTTACAATAATTAAATTTACATATTTCTAAAAAAAAAAAAAATTGCCAAATTGAGGGTTATTAATTAAGGATATGAAATTTATGCTAAAAGATGATACTGACTTAAAAAATTATGAGTTTTGAATGAATGATAAATGAGTGTATGCCAAACGATTTTCTACGAAATGAAGTTTATGCTATCCGCTGTCATGCAAAATAATATTATGACAAAAAGTTCTGCTACAAAGGGTGGACCCCGAAAAAGGACATGGAAAAGGAGCCCCTGACGGCGAAGGTGGCTGTGTAAAGAGACTGTGTGATAATTCAGTTGCAATGGGAAAAGACGTGTCCAATTATGATTGTCTTATGACGTGTTTAAAGGAAAATTGTAGAGGTATAGAGGTATAGAGATTTACGGAATTAGTGATCCGAATATTCAAGAAATTCAAGAAATCATGGATCAGAGCACAATCAAAGCTTTTAAAGGGACATTGAAAATACACCAACTCTCTTGGAGTCGAAACGAGCCAAAGGCCTATTATCAAGTGAGAGCTCGCGAAGAGGATATACAGAAGACTGCCGTTATTACACCTTTCGGGCTATTCGAATTCCCGAGGATGTGCTTCGGTTTGCGCAACGCTGGGCAAACGTTCCAACGACACATAGACAATGTTCTACGGGGACTACCTGTTTTCCCATTTGTGGACGACATTTTAGTGGCTTCTGACACAAGAGAACAGCACAGAAGGGAACTAGAAGAGGTATTCAGAAGGCTGAACGAACATGGGCTACAACTAAATGTAGCTAAGTGTACATTTGGCCAACAAACACTCAACTTTTTCTACACTATAACCACCCAAGGAATTAAGCCAACTGACGAGAAGGTCGAAGCCTTTAACATGCGCTCGCCCAGAAACAGTCCTATAATTACATCGATTCCTGGGAATGATAAACTTTTATCGTGAGAATATCCCACATGCCGCCGAGTATCAGAAAGAGCTCAATGTTTACCTGAAACATTCAAAGAAAAACGACAAGACAAAAATTTGTTGGAGCGAGACAGCGATTCAGGCGTTTGAAAAATGCAAACACGACATCACCAGCGCCGTATTGTTGTCACAGCCATCGTTAACACTACCTTTCGTGCTCATGACGGATGCATCCGACAGCTGTGCGGGGGCGGTACTTCAACAAAAAAGTCAAGGCCATTGGAGACCACTTGGTTTTTTTTTTCGAAGAAGTTCGACGACGCCCAAAGGAAATACAGCACGTATGACAGGGAGTTTACGTCTATACAATGTCGCCCATGCGCATGTGACCGCCCGTAATTTTCTGAATATTCATGAAAAAATGTCGAAAATAAACTTCAAAAGGGGGGGTCTATCTATAACATTTTTCATGTTATTCAATTTTTAATTTTTTAAGTAGTGTTTGTAGATTTACTTTCTTCTTTCTTTGACACATTTCCGAAGTTTATGGGTCGATTTGGATTCTGTTTATTATTTCCAAAAGCTTGTGAGTTATTTTAACAGGTTAATTAACATTTTTACTAAAAAATTATCGACTACGAAAAAAAAGACGGAATCGAAGTCATTTTTTCGGTAAAAAATTGTGTATTTATTTTAAAAAAATCTATGTAAGTCCATAAATTATCCCCATAGGACGACTTTTTTTATCATTATTTGTAATGCCTGGTCCTACTTACTGACTAAAACCCACCCGTGTTCCTTCCGTTGCCTGTGTGCCGGGGCCGCGATATCCCTTTCGGACAAACTCGCAACCCTGGCAGGCATTGGCCCTTACGGACCCCGTCAGTTGGTGCTGACATCTCTTTGAGGCGCGCGTGGAACACAACGCGCCGTCGACCCGGGCCTGGTCCTAATCGGACGGCGAGCTACCCATTGCCCACCGTCCGCAAGCCCGCGCCTACGGTGGCCGGAAGTCGGCTCGCGACTCCCGACGCCCGGGGCGTCTCCTGCGGCGACTAGGGGCGCGAGGGCGCCCATCTTGCATTTCCCTCGCGCGCTCCGCCTCCTCCTTCGCGAGCATTACTGCTTCGCAGAAGGAAGTGACGGCTTCCCATGCACTCTCGCTCCGGACCATGGCCTGAACCAGGGGACCTCACGCCCCTGGACTTGTATCTGTGGGGAGACGTTAAAAGATTGGTGTACACAGACGAAATCACCAGTGTTACCCAACTACGTGCAAAAGTGATCAGTGCTTTCGACACAATAAAAACGAATGTGTTAGTGTTACGTAAGCTGAAGGAAAATCAGCAACGTCGTGCTAGACTGTGCCTGGAGTGTGACGGTGGAAACTTTGAACAGTATCTCCAGGTAACATAAGTAGGTAATTTATTTATTTATTTGTACATAGACAATAATTTGTAAATACGATGTTAGCTAAATCAACTTGATTAGTGTAAATAACTTGATTTAAATTTTTTAACTACGCCAAAAATACCTATCAGACAAAATTAATCACTTAAAATCCCTAACACATGGGTACCTACCTACTTAACTAGCACAAATTAACTTGATGTATTTCTGTCGGTCCTCAGCCCGTTAAAAAGTAGGAAGGAAAATCTTAAATCAACCAATTTAATCTACAAATAAAAACGAAAACCGTCCTTGGGGCTGAATTTACCTACAGAGCGCGCCGACTGCGCCGAGTACCTACATGCCTTATTATTATTATTAGGTGCCTACCTAAGGCCCGAATTCCTCTGTCGCTGATGTCGGTCCCTGATGTCGGTCGCGCGTACGAATATACGTTGTGTTCTATGAAGCACCACACTGTAAAGCTGACATCAGCGGCGCGCGAGTTGCTACGCGCCGCTGATGACGCGCGTCGGTCTCGCTCGTCAGCGCCGCGTTCGTCGGTCGACTGACGCGCTATAGAACGCTATGAGCGTCCTCACTCTGTTCCCGACCGTCGGCACGCGCGCGTACAGTCGCCCGCCACCATAAACATTGATACCGAACGTGTGATTGCCGAGGTGCGCCAACGTCCTGCATTGTGGAATTTATCGAATGAACTTTACAAAGATCGCGATGCCAGAGCAAAATTTTGGTTACAAGTTTATGAAGCACTTTTTCCCGAATTCAATAATGAGGGCGATGATAAAAAAAAAGGAGATCGGTAAGTAAAAGATAATTGTGTTTATAATAATTTTAAAATAATCTATCTGTTATTATAATCTATGTGTTTAAAATAATCTAGTCTAATGGAATAACATGCTGTCAATTTCAGAACAAAGCATGGCATATTATAAACCTAACTGCATCGGATTTCCAGGAAATTGGTCCCGCTGTTTTGATATCAAAATGACGGGACCACTATTCAGTTACCATAAAGTATATTCTATTCTATTCTAAGATTAAGAACTGTATTACCTATGATGCACTTCAACTCGAATGTACTTTCGTGGAGCAACGCGGGGATCTTGCGGGGGGTTGGGCGACGCGATAGATAATTACGAGAGCAACTTGATGTGATTTTTTGTTTGTTGAGATATCTTAACGATTTTGGTGTCAAATGAAAGGTCTAGGTCTAAAACCATTTTATCCGTTTGAATCATGTAAATTGGTTCACGCGTTTAGGAGATAATAATATTAGTACCTACCTTGGTATTAGTAAAAATATAAACAACCAGAATGTTTGATGATTTACGAGTAGTTCTACGAAGTTTTTAATTAATGCTAAATAACATTAAACAAAGAGGTAGATTGTTGTTCTCATTATATGGTCAGGATGATGATGAGATGATGAGTGTTGCACATAGTTTTAGTTTATTAATTATTGGATGGTGATGAAAAATACACACAAACACTAATTGTACCTACACGTTTAATAATGTCCATACACAAAAGTTTTATGTAGAAACGACAATTTAAAACAAGAGACCACACGAATTACAATAAAATCAGTCGTTGTCCGTTCCACGTCGTTGGCGGGAATGCGCAATTAGCGTGGGATGTGTAGATGCTATTTCTTAGTAAATATACTCGTTTTGCCATGGCAAAGAACCTTCCGGTGAAATAAAGAAGTTAGCGAATAAGTCTCTTAAAGTATCGCCTGTCCGATTCATAATGTTATAGCTGTTTAGAGGAACATTTTCTAAACCAACAATTGACATAGTATCAATAACATCATATCCATCACGAACTCTTATAAAGTTATGTAATACACAACATGCTTTGACTATTTTGATGCTGTTAATCAATGAAGTCCTCATAGGCCTGTGAAATACTTCAAATTTATTAGACATAATACCAAAAGTAGATTCTATGTAGCGTCTTGCCCTACTAAGACGGTAGTTGAATATTTTTTTCTTGTGAGTCATATTACTACGAGCGTATGGTCTTAAAATATGACGTGATATTCCAAACGCTGCATCCCCTACAATCATGTAAGGAAACGGTGTCCGGCTGTTATCTACTTGTCTTGGTTCTGGTAGGGTTATTTCGCCGCTTTGTAATTTTGCATACAAGTTACTGTCCCTAAATATTATTGAGTCAGAATCTGTTCCACAAGCACCCACATTAATATACTTAAAACAGTAATTAGCGTCACACATAGCCAACAGAACGATTGAATAATATTTTTTATAATTACTGAATAAACTTCCACTGAATGCAGGGCAAATAATACGGACGTGCTTGCCATCTATCGCTCCAACACAATTCGGAAAATTTGCTCGTGATTCGAAACCCTCAGCGATTCTCAGCCAATCTTCATGTGACGAAGGCAGTCTTAAAGTTTCGTCGTGCAGAACATCCCAAATTTTTGTACACACTTCTGTAACGATTTTGCCAATAGTTGATTCTCCAAGCCGATAGTGGTAATGTAGATCTATGTAGGTATTGCCGGTCGCAAGGAATCTGTAAAGTGTAATAATATGTATTAAATTTACTCTTTTTTCTTATTTTTTATTGTTTCAGAAAAAAATGTGCAGCAACGATGGAAGACTGCAAGAGATGCATATATGCGTTGCAAAAATGTCTTAAAAAATACTCCCTCCGGATCAGGAGGAAGTAAAAAAAAGGTGTACACATATTTTGAAGATATGAAATTTCTTGATAAAAAACACCAAGCTGAAGTTGAGGACTCCATCGAAAGTAATCAGGATATCCCAAGCATATCTAATCAAGACGTGCCAAGTACGTCCAGTCAGGACATACCAAGGAGCACAGGACTTGAAGTAAATACAGAATTACAGAAAAGTGTTGCTCAAGAAAATTCTACAGACTCTAATTTTCGTAATAAACATTCTAATAAAAATCAGCGAAAAAGAAAACAGACGGACACTGATGAATTCGATAAAGAGATGCTAAAGATGTTCAAAGATAATGAAAAACTTTTTAAAAATGATGACATGAATTTTTTCATGTCTCTCCTGCCAATAGCAGAAAAGTTTACAACGCATCAAAAACTGATTTTCCGTACAGAAATGCTCAAAAAAGCAATGGAAATTAGTAATATGCACAATCCATATGACATAACCAGTAGACCGAATTCTTCAGATTCTTATTTTTCTCAACAGTCTGAATCGATTTTACGCAGTCAAGATCCGATCAACGTACATGAATATGAAACTTTCCCTGATATGTCAAATACCGTTTCACAAGAATGTGTGATGTACGATATACGTCCCACTACTTCTTATACATTAAACTCCGGATCCCAAATTATTTCTCAAGGATATCAAACCATCCATGGCATTACTAGGAAAGCCAACGAGGACAAGTAAAATGTGTCCTTCAACTAAATAAATAACAATTTTATTATTTTTTGCAAAAAATAATAAAAAACTAATACAAAAATGTATTGTTTTCTTTCTTATTATTATGTTCCAATAATAGATTGATATTATGTAACTCACCTCAATGTAACAGCAAGTCGTTCCACTGGAGGTATAATTTCTCGATACATGGAGCAGTGTTTCAGGTGATTTTCTAACTTTGATAACAGTTCATCAAAAGTTTTTACTTTCATTCTAAAATAATTAAAAACTTTTCCTCGTCCTGACGTAGCTTTTCAAATAAAGTAGAAAATTCACCATTCGTCACCCTATCAGCAACAATTGGGTGAATGTGATATCTTTTTTTTCTATATTGACGCCGTCTCCGCTTGCGTAAGTATGCTGCAGCAACTAAACAATTTATAAACGGGTTCATAATAATATCCCAAATTCAAACTCCGCTTCACAAATCCACAACAAATCCACTTGGAGACGCCTGTACCGTGGAGCGGTCAGTATCGCACTACGGATGTTTTCATTGGCGCTGATGGTCAGCGCGCTACGCGACTGACGGTACGCGACCGACGTCAGCGACAGAGGAATCCGGGCCTAAATCCCGCGCACGCGCTCGCGATCATAGTTTCACAATTGTGCAACAGGAACTGCTTACGTGCTATGTAAGGTTTATTTATCTCCGCCTATCATTGTATTCATCAGCTGATAGGTAACTAACGACGCCAACGTGAACTTTTTTTGGCGCAGTTGTATCTACTTCCTACTATTATTATTTATCGTAATAGCCCAGTGGTTAAGGCTTTCTCCTCTCATGCATGAGGTTGCGGGTTCGCAACTGAGCAAGTACCATTGTGTTATTTTTTAATTCATAATGATGTAAGTACTTTTTAAATTTATCTAGGACATCATTGAAATCCCGTGTTTCGGTAAGCACTTAATTAAAGCCTTTGGTTCGAATCAGTGCCGGATTAGCCACGAAGCAAGAGTAGCAAATGCTGCGGGCCCCGCGCATTTGGGGGCCCCGCGCACCAACGTTTTCTGACCACAAAAAAGTATTAGGTATTTATATATTAGATTTAGTCAAAATTACTAAGAAGAAAATATTTGCATCAAAATGATCAACTATAATTTTAATTTTCTATCTGCTGGTCATACCTAAAATCATGTTTCGCACCGCACTACACGCAAGTTGGCAATACTGCTAAACAAAACGGGGAATTCCCTAATATTTTCTCCGTGCTAGTCGTAATAACCCGACCGATTTGAAAAGGGTTATATTGACTACCAATCTATAAGGAATGATCGATATTTACGTTTGGATGATAATAATAGTACTTTCGATATGAACCATTCTTGAGAAAAGTGGTTTCGAAATTGTGTTGAGTATTATTTTCTTACATAATATAGCGGTGCAACCGATTTTTTTAAGTATTCAGTTATCTCTTAAAATATACTAAAAAGAACAGTGTTCTTACGTAGTCAAGAAGAGAAACATATTCAACGATAATAACTGTGCATACGGTAAGATATTTTTAAGTTAAAATAAGAAATTATTATTACTTTTCACTGTGAGCAGTTGCTGGGTTCATCTGAAAGGTCTGACCGTAGCCAACCTTATAAAAAATAACAATTAATTTGATTTTTTTAAATTATCTGGTTGGAGGTCCGTGACTCCATTCGCATGGAAAGTGACGAAAGTGTTTATTATGTTATTTCTTAAGAAGGGATATGCATACAGTTATGATACTTATACTGTATACGGGTGGGTCAGGTCGGAGATTTGATTTTTATCAGACCCACAAAGACAGTAAGCCCATTTCGGTTTTTGCTTACATATTATTATTAAAATATTGGCGTATTCACATGCATACTATTGAAAATACATGAAAATTGGTTAAATAAAGACGTCTTTTTGTGATTGTTTTTTATCGAACAAATTTTATGATTTTATCCAGAACAGTTTTTTTTTAATAATTATGTTCTTATATCTAGAATATTTTGTAATATGTAACTAAATATTTTTTTAGAGTCTATGTGGTTTGTTAAATACGGTCGGATTTTACTCGTGAAATAAATGGAGCGCCAGCTGCGATCCTGCCTGCTGCGTCAAGTTCGATTTTGATTATTCTGAACATTAATTTAAAAAATTGATTAATCGTAGATAATATGAGCAGCAGATCAAGAGATACGGGCCGACACTACGCTTCAGGAAGTGTAAGGCAAAAGATGAAAAGGAAAAAAAGAACGAAGCTGTTATATCAAAAATCCGCAAGCTGTCCGAGTTTTATAACGTTCAAAGTAAGCCTGTTGAATCTACAGAAATTGCAACTGAAACTACAGAAATTAAACCTGTTACCGATGGATCTACAACTATAAAAGATACTGTATGTCAAGAGACACCAATTTCTTCTATACCAGAACTTAATATCACTGCAAGTCCTCTCGATCTACAGCCGTCAATGTTCAAGTCAAAAAACAGTTGAAAGCATATTATTACACGATTCTAATACCACAGCAATTCCAACCCGAAATCAAAACGAAAGTATAATGTACTCCAACGATATTGGCGAATGGCCGAGTAACTTTGATAAAGATTATTGGATTGCAAAAGGAAGCAGCGAAGTGCAACATATGAATAGTGATTTTATGTCTTCAAAAAAAATTTATGAAAAAGAAAATAAGCCACGCTTCTGCCAAAAGTAATTTTTTACCTATAAACATAAACTGACGAATCAATCTCACGTCAGAGATTGGTTGTGTTATTCGGAAAGCAAAGGACGACTTTTATTTATTTATTAAATCTTTATGCACAAGTAAAAATATACCGTACAAAGGCGGACTTAATGCCTGAGGCATTCTTTTCTGTTTTGTTTGCAAATTGACTGATACAGATAGTTCGTCATCACGGTTTACGAAAGATGGATTAGATGACTGGAAGAATGCGCACAATTTTTTGTCAAGACATCAAGGAAGCAGTCAGCATAGACAAGCTGTAATTTCACTGTTAAACTTAAAAAACAAGAAAGCGCGTGTTGATAGTCAAATTGTGAGTCAAATTGAGTCTGAGCAAACATATTGGCGGCTACTTTTAAAACGAATTATTGAAGTTCTAAAGTTTTTAGCAGAACGAGGGCTTGCTTTTCGGGGCAGTGACGAAACTGTTGGTTCACCCCATAATGGCAATTATTTAGGTTTATTAGAACTAATCGCCAAATTTGATGATTTTATGGCACAACATATTCAAAGTCATGCCAATAAAGGAAAGGGGCATACGTCGTATTTATGGAAAACAACATGTGAGGAGTTTATTGATCTAATAGCATCAAGCATGCTGGATCGAATTATTTGTGAAATTAAGTGCTGCAAATACTACTCGGTGTCATTGGATTCTACTCCAGATATATCCCATGTAGATCAACTTACCCTAATAGTGCGCTATGTTCTACCATCTGGACCAGTGGAAATATTTGTTAAGTTCTTGGACATGGAAGGCCATACTGGTGAACAACTCGCTGAAAGCTTATTAAATTTTTTAAATGAGAGTGGCATTGATATCAAAGATTGTCGTGGGCAAAGCTATGACAACGCCAGCAATTTGAGTGGTAAATACAGCGGCGTCCAAGCACGTATTAAGCAAATAAATAAGTATGCAGAATCTATTCCGTGTCTTGCGCACTCTTTAAATTTGGTTGCTAAGTGTGCAGCAGATTGCTGTACTGAAGCATCAATCTTCTTCGATTTTATTGAAAATGTATACACCTTTTTTTCTGCTTCTACTCATCGATAGGGTCGTCTTACGAAGGCACTAAACGAAAATACGTCAAAAATTCCTGTATTGAAAATGTTGGCGGACAAAAAAGCGCCTTCGTTGCATCAGCTCGGGCTGACTACCTAGGTCAGCCCCAGCTGATGCAACGAAGGCGCTTTTTTGTGGGTTTACTACTATCAAGAAAACTTTGGAAGACATTTCCAATGACGGGGATCAGAAGGCAGAGTGCCGCAATCAAGCTTACGGACTAGTTTCAAAGATGGAAACGGGAATAATGACAATATTGTGGAATAGAATACTAGAACGTTTGCAAGCGACTAGTGCTGCGCTGCAATCGGATGATCAAGACCTTAACACTGGGTAGGGTACGTCCTTTATGAATCATTACATGAATACGTTCAAGCAATGCGATCTACATTTTCAGATATTGAGGCAAAAGCCAAAGAGCTGACTGGCTGTGAAGCATATCAGCAAGAAACTTCTAGACGCAGGAAGCGAAATACAAAATACGACAATTATAGTGGCTCGTCTACGCCAGACGACGTTGTTGAAAATCAAACACCTGGACAACGGTATGAAATTCAGGTGTTTATTGTCACCATTGATAACGTACTCACTGCTTTAGGTAAACGTATGAACAGTTATCATAAAATTGCTGTCATTTTCGGAATATTCCGCGAGCTAAAATCTCTTCCACCAGAAGAAATTTTGAAAAAATCTGCAACCATTGTAAGTGCTTACCTAGATGATTTGGAGGACAGTCTGGGCGACGAATTAGTGCAGTTCGCTGCAATGCTCAATTCTGATGTAGCTAGTATTATTGACAGCAGGAATCATGAGGCTCTGGAAATGCAGGTTTACAAGCTGTTGATAAATAATTCTTTACAATCTTGTTTCCCGAACGTTGAAATTGCTTTGCGCATTTAATTGTCTCTCATGATCACCAACTGCAGTGGTGAACGATCTTTCTCAACATTAACAACTTCCCTGTCCCCATACAACTCATTTTGATAATGCCCTACGTCCACAGGTTTTTCTTATTGTTACGCTCATTAGCTTTTTTGAGTCACATGTGACTCACGAACGTAGGGCGTTAATTTGTCTTTACCACGTTCAATGAGTCATATGTGAACACACACACACAAATGCATTTATTGAGTGACACTAACAATACATCATCCGTCAAATGTCAATCAACTGTCATAACTACAATTAGATTAGAAAGTTGAATGTTCATTTGAGGTTATAATTGATATTTTATTGGAAAAAGGTCTGTTTTGTGGTTATAAATTGATATTTATCTAGAAAATGGCTTATAGAAGATATACAAATGAAGAATTGTTGCGGTATTTAGAAAATTCAGAAGAAGAACCATTTAGTAGCGGAAGTGACGAAGAATATCAGCCCAACAATGAAGATGAAGAAAGCGAGGATACCGAGGTAATTGCAGATTTTATAGCAAATAGTGCAGGCAGAGGTACTGAGATTCCGTCACCCACTCCAGCAAGTTCATCGTCATCCGATCCATCTGATGCCCAATGGAAAAGAGATGTTTTGCCTTTAGGGAGAGAAACGTTTATAGGCAATCACGGTGTACAAAATATCGACGCAATTACTGAAGATGGGCGAGTTAGTTTGATCAAAAATGCCTATTTTGTACCTGAGGGCCTAGACAAATGGCATTCGCTTCGGAGCGATTCTATTACGACAATCGCTATCGCTTCAACGATAACGAAGTTCAATTGGTAGACAAAGTACACTACGCTTCCCTATCGTCTAGTCGATGCGTCGGTTCGATACAAATTACATTTTAGCTATGGTTTTTCGTCAGCAAACGTCAAATTCCCTGCTGTCGCTGTCAATTCATGTTGTCATTTGAAATCCGGGAAAATTCAAAGTTTTGAAAGTGATACAAATTATTGGTAAGTAATAAAAACGAAAAGTGCTTCAAATATGTTACGTAAAATAAATAAATTAGTCTGTAAATAATTTATACTCACTAAACTTTACCTCTATTAGAAGCAGTTGCAAACATGCAAAGACTTGCAGACTAATCTATTTTGTTGCGAAATTATTGTCCTAGAAATGGAATCAAGAGCGAGAGCTAGTGGCGAACAATTCGCCACTCTTTTGGAGTTCATGGAAAAGTAAGTTAAGTTCACAAGTCAATATTGTATACCTATAAAATGACTCAATTGTCTCGAGTTACAATCCTATTAAGGCGAATGAAAGGACGTGATTTACAATGAAGTACTTACTAAAGGGCTCTTTGGTCATTCATATTTCAGCCACGGTGACCTTGCCAAACCTCAGCTTGGTGCTCAGGGGCGAATAAAGGCTGATCGTTTGTAGCAACAGTTGGTTAACACCTTAAACTCTATTGGTGGTGGTGTTAACAAGACTCGGGACAAATGGAAAAAGGTAAACACTTTTACATAAAATAACATAACATCACGCCGGATATCCCCGTCGGGTTACGCAGAGGTTTACGTACAATAGTAGGGACACTCTTCGCCAGTTATGTTTAAGTCCAATGTAATAGGGGGCGAGCCTATTGCCATCAACCAGGCACAAATCCAGACTCCGGGCTGCTACTGAGAAATTCCTGATGGAAAAACCCAATAACACTTTGTCCGAACTGTCGATCCCAAAACCTCATGCCTCAACAGTAGCACTTGCGACCACTAGACCAACGAGGTACACACTACATATACGAGTACTTACGTATTTATATATGTACATATGCATTTTCTAATATCCATATATTTAACATATTTTGTATTCACACCTATACGCATTTTTATGAATTTAAGGTGTGGGCAGATTGGAAGTCGAAAACAAAAAAAAAAGCTATGACAATTCGACGTCATGCAAGTGGCACTGGTGGTGGTCCAAATACCAGGATAAAGTTAACAACTTTGGAGGAAAGGGTGTTGGGGATTATTGGTATATTGGCGGTGGAGGGACACTCTGATATAGAAGAGCAGGGATTTGATGTTAGTAGATATAATTCTTACTACGTATGTATACAAAGAAATAGATAAGTTATGGAATGTAGGCGGCCCATTCGGCAGACCATCCGTTGTAGCATTCTTTGGAGAAGCTATGTTGCAGTAGACTTCTGCGGGCTAATTATAGGCTAAGAAAATCACACAGGTTTAGTCTTGTATTAGCAGCGCCCCGCGGGTTCGAACTCGCGGGGCGCTGCTAGTACAAGACTAAACCTGTGTGATTTTACCAAAACTTAATTATTATTATTGTCATAAAAAAATGTATAAGTACCTAAAAATTTAGTTCCATTTAATAACAAAACTAAGAATGTAAAGTAAGAATCTATTAATACTTATTTTTAAATAATATGTATTTAGCTTATTTATCTTCATATTTTTTCAGAGACCTATTGGTGAGAGACCATGTTCACCATCCCAATTTGTAATCGATGTTGATGTTGTCCATGAAAACGGTATGTATGGCTTATTATTCGTTAGCTTAGTGCATTAGTGCAAGTGTCCCATTGGACAACCCTCAAAACTTATTCATTTGTTTTGCAGATATTGTGCCAATACCGTCTCCATCATCAGAAATCATACCACCTTGTCCGTCCACCAGCCGGCAACAGCTCCCGACACCGGCGCGGCGCTTACCACCACGAGCGGCCACTCTGCCCACACCTGCCACCACTCTTCCTCCTATTCAAGAGCCTCTCGAGACATCGCCTCACTCTTCCGCTGCCTCTTCACATCGCCGGCGGCGTCTGTATGCGCGCCGAAGACGAATAACTCCATTTGAACGTGCGTCAAGCGAGTTTGTGGCCGTCGAGCACCGCCACCTTCAGTTGGAGGAAAAACGGGAGGCAAATGAGGCTCGGAGGATAGAGGTTGAACAAGACCGAAATAATATTTTCAGGCGCTTAGCAGATGTTGCTGAAGCATTCCTTCAGCAATATCTGCAAAATTGCGATTAACTATCTTTTTACAAGTGCTTTGACACTAGGTGGTGTTAAGAGTCTGATGATGAAGCCGGAAGGTGACCATAGGAACTCCTCAATCAAACAAGACAGCTCTATAGTGTTTGGACTCATTGGTTATGGATTAACTAGTGCTTTGACACTAGGTGGTGTTCAGGGTCTGATGATGGAGCCGGAAGGTGGCCATAGGAACTCCTCAATCAAACAAGACAGCACCATCGTGTTTGGACTCATTGGTTATGTATTGACAAGTGCTTTGACACTAGGTGGTGTTCTGGGTCTGATGGTGGATCCGAAAGGTAGTCACGAGCACTCCTCAATCAAACAAGACAGCACCATCGTGTTTGGACTCATTGGTTATGGATTAACAAGTGCTTTGGCACTAGGTGGTGTTCAGGGTCTGATGATGGAGCCGGAAGGTGACCATAGGAACTCCTCAATCAAACAAGACAGCACCATCGTGTTTGGACTCATTGGTTATGTATTGACAAGTGCTTTGACACTAGGTGGTGTTCTGGGTCTGATGGTGGATCCGAAAGGTAGTCACGAGCACTTCTCAACCAAACAAGACAGCACCATCGTGTTTGGACTCATTGGTTATTTATTAACAAGTGCTTTGACACTAGGTGGTGTTCAATCAACTAATATTAATACGATATGGTAACTACGGAACCCTTCGTGTGCGAGTCGACTCGGTCTTGGCTGGTTCATGCCTTCCCAAGGCACGCCACTGATTAAATGTTTAAATAAATACTATATGTATATGAAAGTGATTTTAAGCATGGTTATACATAGATAAAGGTTTAGAGAGTGAATAAAAAAAATATGTTTATACTCGTACAATGCATTTTTATTTTTTACTTTAGCAGACCTGCAAGGTGCTCTTATTTTACCACCTGCTGATTAACAAATTGCGCATGGCTCTACCTTGTATTAATTCGCTTTGGCTGGAAGCTGCATTGGAGGCTGCTAAAGCCGGTAATGAGTAATCATCCCTATAATCATCATCAACTATAGGGATAACTTGTGGTGTTGGCAACCGACCCTTAATTGCTATGTTGTGCAATACACAACATGCAAGTGTTATCCTGCTAGCGACACTAGGATAGTAGTGAAGAACTCTGTATTTCAACAAACACCTCCAACGTGACTTCAGCAAACCGAAACAACGCTCGATCAAGTTCCTGGCTAGCACATGGCGTGATGGAAATTAGCTGGTAATACAGGCATAATCAGCCTATAACGTTCCCACTGCTCGGACACTTACCTCCTCTCTGTGAGAGGGAGTGGACTGTAGTACACTGTAGGCCATGCCGGTTTCCTCACGCCTGTCTGAGTGACCCATGACCTACATAATCGTAAGTCGGGGCCGTTACTACTGTGACCTATCACTTCTCTCAGCGGTGTGGCGAGTTCGCAAAAATTGCTAGACGTCCGACCTCCAACACGTTTCGCTCGGGACTAACTAAATGACACGGGGCGAGCGCATGAAAAGATTAAAACACTTGATTTTGGAATTACTGGTACCTATACCTATGTGTTTTCATATTTCACATTAGGTCGGCCGGTTATAAAATAAAGACATTTATTATTAAGTTATTCAAAGCCTAATATAACTTAAATGAAACAATAGTTCGATCATAATTTAGACTTGTCTTTGAGATTTAATTGGATGTAGTAAAGTGCACTTGTACCTAATCGTGACATCGCACGGCCGAAATGTGAAATAAAACACAATAGAAAGAATGAAAGCAAATAACGTTTATTTGCGGTAAACATGATGCAAAAAAAGAACGCAACACAAAAAAGAACAACTTGGGGGGAAAATATGCGTCAATTCCAAAAAAAAAAACTATAAATTTTACTCCCTTTATAATTACTACACCGAGTACCACACTTAACTCCAAAAGTCGCCATTTTGTTTCGTTTTCCACAGGGTTTTGACGTTCGCTCATGTTTCCATCACACGAATCGAAAGCTAGCGTTCGCGCTTGTCAAAAAGTGTCACTTGGCTACGCATTTCTATGGAAGTTATCGTTCGACGCTGTCGATTCGTTTGATGGAAACGAATGATGATGACATTGTCTAGCTAATTTCTATTCGTTAACTTATGATCACGTGACATTTCCATAGCTTAAGTCAACCGCATACATTTTTGACTTTTCTACTGGCGATATCGCTAATCGAATGTTACTTTGTCTAGGCCCTCTGTTGATTTAATTGATGAAATGGTAATTCATACCAATAATTACGCTCAGTTGTTGAAAGAATTACGAACTGCACGATTTAGTCGAATGACAAGATGGAAAGACGTCACTAGAGAGGAATTGAAAACATTTTTTGGAGTAATAATCTACATGGGTCTCAATCCTAAGCCGTCAATCGAACACTACTGGAAATTAGACGTGCTTTACTATAATCCTCTTATGCACAGAATAAATATGTCGTATAACAGGTTCAGCTCCATTCTAAGATGCTGGCACTTTACAGAAATCCAAATAGGTGTCGTTGGAGAGCAAAGAACTCATAAAATAGACCCACTCATACATAAAATGGTAAACAATTTTCGTAGTCTTTATCTACCTTCCGATATTGTTGTCGTTGATGAGTCAATGGTCAAATTTCATGGAAGGTTGCTAATAAGAACTTATAACCCAGCCAAAACAGATCGCTACGGTATGAAAATATATAAGGCCTGCACAATAAATAGCTACACATGGTCCTACCAACTTTATAACGGGATTTCGCATCAATTAGAGGGTCTTGATAAACCTGGTTCAACAGTGGTACAGCTCACAGAGCCGCTTTTAGATGCAGGTCGTATTATCGTCGCTGACAACTATTATACCAGTTTGCCTTTGGCAGAGTATCTAAAAGGTCGCAATACTGATTTATGCGGCACTTTACGTAAAAATAAAAGAAATTTGCCAAAAGAAGTAGTAAAGGCGAAGTTAAGAAAAGGAGAACAAATAGCTAGACAAAAGGACAACCTCTATACTGTACTAAAATGGCATGATAAACGCGACGTCCTTATGATCTCAACCTGCCATGGAGACGGTATGTCTAACGTCACTACTTACCGCGGCGACATTATGAAACCTGATGCAATCATCGATTACAATGATGCCAAAAAAGGCATCGATATTTCAGACCAACTTGCTTCCTTTCATTCGCCGTTACGTAAAAGTTTATCGTGGTACAAAAAGATAGCAATAGATTTGCTATTTCAAGTCGCCATTATCAATGCCAGATGCATCTACAACGAGTTGGCAGATGGCCCTAAGTTGTCAGTTTTACAAGTCCAAGAACATCTAGTCCGACATTTCCTTGGACCTGCAGCATTAACCACAGAAAGTAACCAACCTAAAAGATCTTCAATCTCCTGTAACTCTCCAAGACCTTCAATAGCCTCTTCAAGTCATTCTGGACATTCTCTACAAGAAATACCTCGAAATGCAAACAATAAACTCGTCCGAAAAAGATGCACTGGGTGCTATGTCAAATTGAAAAACGAAGGATTATTGGCAAGAAAAGCTAAGCAAGTACACACTGAGTGCAAAAGGTGTGAAAAAGCATTCTGTTTAGAATGTTATAATGAGAAACATGCTTGATTTTATAATATTTTCTTGTAATAAAATCACACGATGAGCCAACAACGTCTTAATCACCTCACTTTAATGAATATTGAACATGATTTACTCCGAGAAGTCGATATCAACAGCATTATTTGTAAATTTGCCCAAATTAATTCAAGAAAAGTTTGTTTGTAACAGTTTTGTTTTATTCAATGCCATAAACTCGATAAGTATCTAACCTAAAACAGTCTAAGGGCCCCTTGATAGAATTTGCTACAGGCCCCGCGCTGGCTTAATCCGGCACTGGTTCGAATTGATTTGTAGATCTCGGACAGCCGTAAGGTACCACACGGGTCGGTACGGGTCAACGACCTTACAGCCCTGCCGTATGGTCGTTGGTACGGGTAGTCAAAAGCCAGAAAGTCTGACAATTAGTCTAACAAATGGGTATCGTGTTATCAAGTAACTGGTTTGTTGAGGTCTGATACGCAGTCGCCCTACGTGATTCACTGGCACTCCATGTAGTGAGCTGCATACAGTTAAACTGAAAGCCTACCCTAACATAGTTGGGAACAGGCTCGGCAGACGATGAAGATTTTCGCATTGTAATGATGCTTAAAAATGAGTTATTATTTAGCGAAATTTAAAACAATAATGTAGGTACATTGTGATTTTCAAATTCGAACTACATCTAAGGTAAAATTATTTGCTATAAGTTGCTGTAGCTACAACAACTTGTACAGATGGCGGCACGTTGCACATATGAGTATTTAACCCAAAAAGTCGATCAAAAGTCGAATATTACAAAGTATAAATATGAAAGTAGTTTTCGCTACCTGGCAAACCGGAAGGGTCGGGGGGACAATATATCGCTCGACTCTCTTTTGTTCTCGCTGACATTCCGTTCACAATCAGTCGTCTTTCTAACGCAAGCTTGATCGTACGAACTTAATACGCAGTAAAAGTGAGTCAACTAAATTGTTAAAAATAAGTGTTAAAATTAGATTAATCCGGTTAAATCAAATTATAGTTATGGACGGTATAGAACAAGGTATGTAAAATTTAAATTACTTTTTTTTTTGTCATATATACTTTTAATAATTATTTACGCCATTTTTTGTTGGGTACATTAAAATGATGAGTCGATTTCACCCTTTTTCAATATTTCAAAATCTTTTTGTTGTATTCTTGTTGTTAGATATACATATTAGAAATTTAAAAAGAAAATAGCTGCTACCACGTGCCAAAATGAAAAAAACAATGAAAACAAACAATAAATGAAACATTTTGAAAATTAAGTGCATGTGGTATTTACCAAAACAAACTTTATTTTGCGGTCACTTAAGTTAATTTCAGATTTCTCTTGTTGTAGGGCCTTCCGGTGTTAAGATCGTGACGCGAGAATATGTTTTTCGAAAAGCGAGGGAATATACTGAACCAGATTTCGGAGAAAAGTTGAATTTACTGGAGTTTGAAATAATTAATAACTCTTCATTCCCTACTGATCAAAAATCAAAGTTTATTCATATATTTTCTCGTCTCAAGTCTGAAATGAAGTCTAAGTGGCAGACAGCAAAGCGAACAGAAAGTGTGTTTTTGAAAAAATACCATGATTGGTTACAAGGTACTCTTGAAATACCGAAAAAAATAATGAATACCGAAAGATCCCACGTGGGTCGGCCAAGCAAAGATTTCGCGGAACTAACAGACTGCAGTAAGCGTCGAAAAACATCACATCTACGTGGCAAAGATGAAGCAGAAACACTAATTTATGCAGGTCAAATGGCGCTTCGTGAAAAAGGAAACGTGGATGGTGCATATGTAATAAAAGATATTATGGCATCCCCAACACGTGGTCGTAAATATCGTGAAGCGTTCAGAAAGAGTGCTACACCTGAAGCAAAAATTAAGCAACTATCGCCAAGTCAGGCTTTGTCTATGTTTGTGGAAGCTGCATTGACAAGAAAGCAGTACGAAATAATTAGAGAAAAATCTAAAAAACTATACCCGGGCTACTCGATTTTACAAAAAGCAAAACAAGATTGCTATCCAAATGTCGAGACATACAGGGTCACTGAAACGTGTGCAGAAATTAAATTACAAGCATTACTAGACCACACTGTTCAGCGTTTTATATTATATCTTGAAGAAGTATTACAAACTTTACCAGAGGAAGAATTGGTGAACCTAGAGTTCACATATAAATGGGGATGTGATGGCTCGCAGCAGGCCCAATACAAACAAAAATTTGCGAACAGCAGTGAATCTGACGCAAATATTTTTCAATCATCACTTGTGCCATTACAGTTGATAAGTAAGGGTACTAAAAAAAATATTTGGAACAATCCATCACCGTCTTCTCCGCGTTACTGTCGACCAATGCGGATCAGATTTATACACGAGAGCAAAGATGTAACAAATGATGAAATTAATTACCACAAAGACCAAATTAAACGGTTGACGGGCACGAAGATAACTTTCGGGTCTTATGAAATAACAGTTACTCATAACTTGTTACTCACCATGGTAGATGGCAAAGTGTGCAACTCAGCAACAAACACAACCTCTACAATGAGATGCTATATTTGCAAAGCCACATCAAAAGATTTTAATAAACTCGAAAAGTTTAACGAGACCACATCAACAGAGCTACAAAATTTGGAGTTTGGCTTGTCTATCCTACATGCTCGCATCAGATTTTTTGAAACATTACTTCACCTTTCTTACAAACTTCCTATAAAGAAATGGCAAGTGAGAACTCAGGCCGAAAAAGATATAATAAAAGATAGAAAAGCAAAAATCCAAGAAGCATTCAAAAATGAACTCGGATTAATAGTGGATGTACCTAAAGCCAATTTCGGGAACACTAGTAGAAGATTTTTTAACAATATAGAAATATCGGCAAATATCACTGGTATTACAAAACTTTAATAGAAAGATTAGCAGTTATTTTAGAAGTGATATCAAGTGGATATAAAATAATATTGAAAAATTTAACACCTATAGCCAAGACACAGCGAAGATGTATGTAGAATTATACTCATGGTATCCTATGACACCTACACTTCACAAAATCATAATTCATGGGCCTACAGTTATTAGACACGCCATACTACCAATAGGGGCCTTATCAGAAGAAGCTGCAGAAGCTCGTAATAAACATTTTCGGAAATTCAGGGAACAATATGCAAGAAAATTCAGTAGAACTGACTGTAATATGGATGTTTTAAATAGATTATTATTAACTTCGGACCCATATTTGACAAGTATTAGACCAAAAGTGTCTAAAAAATCAAAACCTTTTAAAATGGAAACTATAGAAATGTTAATGTCCTACGAAGTTAATATCGATGAAGGAGATGCAGAAGATAGCGTACATGATTCAGATGAAGAGGAGTAGTTATAAGCGATTTTATTAGTTTAATAATTAATTAGTTTATAAGTTTTTACGTGTAAATTGTTTTGTGTGTATTGTTGTTGTTGACATATTGTAATAAATAGTGACAAACCATTTTTTTTTACATTTATTTCAAATTCCTGCTTCAAAAAATAGCTCAAAGTATTTTTTAAACATTTTTTATTACATTTTAATAACAATAAATAAATTTTAGCCAATAAATAATTTTGATCGACTTTTTGGGTTAAATACTCCTATGTGCGTTGGTTGAACCTTCGATGCGCAGTAACATATTTTCGAGTCTTAATCGAAATGCGGTATGACGAGCATCGCGGGGGCTCCCCGTAACCATAGCAACGACCTTCATTTTAGTTCAACGTACGTGCCGCGTTCATTTCGTAGAAATGTGGGCGGAGACTCGTACAGGCTGACGTCACTGGTCATCGCATTCACGCACACAGTGACATGACGCGCGATACATCGCAATGGGTGATTCTGTTTTTTTGAAGAGGGTTAATGAGAGTGATTCTGAAAAACAATAAAATTGAAAAATCGAAAATAAAAAGTATTATTGATTATTTATTGACTTGGTATCGTATTGTTATATGATTATTTACGAGTCTCATAACAACCTCCTGAAATGTTTTGCAGGTTCAAAACTGCACCTTGTATATATTTATGGCCTTATATTACTTATACATTTTTTTCAAACCTTTTTTAATATTATACATAGGCTACTTAATTTGATTGCGTCACATATTTCAAATATTCAATACCGAAAATTCGAAATTTCAAAAAAATCCTACGCGTGAAGCGGCACCCAAAGGTACACGAATGGTATGTCAACTTAATCGCCTTAAGAGCGGCAATAGCTCTATTGTACTATCAGGACAAAATCATTTCGCTGCGGAAAAACAACCATTAAAATTTCAGCTTGCATAGCAAATAAAAATTATTATTTAAAAATTTGCCTAATTCAAAATTACCTATTTAAAAGTTTGCTGTGCCCGACAGGGTCCATAATTGTTTCTATTATATTTTTATTTACCACCTGTAATTGTACATTATGGTTTGCAATAAACGTTTTGATTTGATTTGATAAAAACGTTTGCATACTTGCCATATGGACAGGCCCAGATTATATAATTAAAGTTTAAAAAATCCACAAAGCCTGACAATTTTGACAGGAAAAGATGTTACCAAAGTTGCAGGCTTTATATAAAAAATGTATACTGCTTGAAATTATCGATTCGCGAAAAGTTCGATCAATGCCGTTGCGGGAAATATTTTTCTAAAATATTCAAATGAGTTACATCTGTATGTTTTATTTATTTATATAAATTCCAATTTGAACAATGAGCGCTAATTGACTGTCCGTAAACATCTATGGTTCACGTATAGGCAGCAGAAAACTGAGAAGTTAAATTAGCTCTACCACATGGTTTACAACTAAATTGTAAAACACGGGTTACTTTCTTATTATATGCTAGCTTTTAGGAATTCCAAAGCTATTTTTAGTAAATGCGCTGGTATAATAACATTGTTCTAAGCCTGAGACATGCACCTGCGGCCATAAAGTCCAATTTGAACATTGAGCGCTAATTGATTGTCCGTAAACATTTATGGTTTACGTGTAGGTAACAGAAAACTGAGAAGTTAAATTATCTCTCCCACGTGTTTTATAACCAAATTGGAAAACACGAGTTACATTTAAAACCGCGTAAGAAAGTAATGTACAAAATTATTTTACGTATTCCAACAGCAAACAAAGGGCTTTAATTTATTTAATTTATTAATATGATTTCAGTGTCCTTTATAAATACTGCGGTGGATCAAGATCTTTTTGTCGCCACACTCGCAGCATCATGGTGCGAGCGAGTGAGAAGACGTGAAAGAGTGTTTCGTTCGTGTAACTAGCCGCACACGCGGTACGTAAAAAATAAAAATACCTAATTTAGCGCAGCGCCGAAATCTAAGAGGGCTCTTAGGAAGATCAAAATAAATGTTTATTTAACTTAGCAGTACAATAAATGATTAATATTGATTATGTAATAATTCATATGATACTAATAATATTTAGGCAAAAGAAAAACTTCGCACTTTTTGATAAATTAACTAAACAATTGTGGTTTAAACATGGCTGCATGGTCTTATTTTGAGGCTGCTCACGGTAAAAATGCAGCAGACTGTATACTCGTAGGTGGAGAACTAAAGAGAACGTTAGATCTCCACGTAGGATACGGGAAAGATGTTCCTAATGCCATTGAGGCTTTTAAACTGCTTAAACAAGAGACAAACTTAACGCTGTATTATGTGTCAGATACAGATATAAACGTTATAAAGGAAACATGTCCATTACCTAATTTGTATCCTTTGGTAGGAACTATGGAGGTCCATCAAATTATAACAACCGATGAGCCAGGAATAATAATATAGAAAAAGAAAGTGTTAAAATACAAGAAAATAAATCAGATAATGTTCAGAAAATAATTGAGCCTAGTACCTCTAGCCACTAGTTCTATTAGATCTATTTTTTTTTCAAATACTTTACAATTACAATTTAGATTCAGATGATGTTATGGTGACTATAAACCTGTCGGGTCTTACTATTCTCATTGGTTATACTATCCAGCTATCCAGTATGCTATATTTGTATGCGTTTTATTTTATAGGTTACGAACGATTTGGGCAGCTGCGCACTACACCAAAGTTATTTTTTTTATTTTTCAACAGTTTTTTATACCCCTAAGTGATAAGGGTGGTCCACCCCAATTATTATTTTTTCTGTCAATTCGTTTATGATTTGGCATTAAAAATACATATCAACCTAAATTTTCACCCTTCTACCACCAACCCCTATTTTTTAATAGCGATATTAATTTTAGTACTGCAGATAGGTAGGGTAGGTTAGGTAGGGTAAGTAGGGTAGGTAGGGTAGGGTGTAGAGACCTACACACTTAAGTCTGATTCAATTATAAAAGTAAAACAAAATTAAATATTAATTATACATTTCTTGAATAAAATTAATTATAATTTATATACACATAATTACTAAAGAACTTAAAACTAGACTTACTTACAATCAACATGTAAAATAAAACTATTTACAATAATTTAACCTAATATTCAATGAACAAACAGACAAGTACAAAAATTGTATTTGTAGCTAATTCTTTATCAGTTGGCGGCGGCGCACTATGGGCCAGAACGGTGCGTACCGTCTCAAAAATCTGTAACTTGTTGATTGAAGTAAATAGCTGAAATTTGGCACGTAGTATCTCCAGAGTATATAGAATCCAATAGTGACAAATTTATTGACAAAACTTTAATTATTAATATTTAAAAAATAAAACAAAAATAAAAATGTATTTTTTTAATATTAAACCATAGTTTGTTTAACTTATTGAATTATAATTTTACAGTTTTATGATATTAAACCTATTTTCTTTTATTTTATAGGTATTACATATAAATCTTACATTTAAATAAATGACAAATATGATATAAATCCACTCTAAAAATATATTTTACAATTAATGTAGGTACGTAATTACTTCTATTTAAATAGCTAAGAGGCTCTTAGCTTCGTCTAACAATTCCTTGGAAATAGTGACTGATGGTTTTCTGATACTTGATATATAAGGATCTGACGTAAATAGAAAACCATGAAATACGTCTTGATTCGTTGCGGACCTAGAGCATTTTCTAGCGTGATGCAATCTGAATTTTTTGTAATCTTTATTACGAGATTCTTGGGCATCCTCAGATAAATTACCAATGGGCAGAACAGCAAAATGTCTTATTATACTTTCCCCATGTATTAAGATTTTATGTACTGAAGAAGGCATATTATACCACATATATTTTGTTACGTATAGTTGTGCGGTTGCGCGATTATATTCACCATTTTTTTCTGGATTTACAGCAATACCGGATGCCAAAGTTTGAAGAATAACATAGAACCTTTTAATAAGTTCCTCGTCAACTCCTGTAATTTCTGAAGCGCAAATAGTAGTTCTCAAAAAAAAGTCCACGCGTGCAACGTAGACAAACCGTATTCGTAAGCATTTATATTATCTGGTTTTGATTCAATCTTCTCCAAATTATTCATTTCGCTTGGTTTAGCCCCACATACTGTACACACAGCTCCAGAACTTGTGTCAGTTAGAACTTGTGTAACTTTTCCATCCACCATAGTTAGAAATAGGTCGTGACTTATTTCAATTACCTGCTCCTCCTTGTGTATCTTTGAAGTTTGCAAATTATTAATTTGACCCCGAATATCACCAACCACTGATCGGGTTTTCTCGGGGGTTTCTTTTGCAAATTCCATCAGGATTGGTCGGCAATAACGAATAGACGAACAAGCCGAATTTTGCCAAATTACCTCATTTGTTTCTGTGTCAGTCAGCTTTATTGGTACCAAAGACGCTATAAATAAGTTTGCATCTGAGACTAAATCACTCACACATAAAACTTGTTTATATTCACTTTGCCCCGATGACCCATCACATCCCCACTTGGTAAACAATTTAAGAGATTTTCTTGTTGAGTTGTAAACATTTTCAATCTTTAAGATGCGAGCAGAAGTGTGGTCCAGCAAATCTTGTAGATTTACTTTGGCACTTATATCGGTTATTTGAATGCTGGATGGTGGAGGATAACACAGTTTTTTGGCGTTTGTCAGTATATTATATGATGGCAGTATGTCGAAGTTTTTGTTAATCAGACTTGCTCGAAGTAATCCGTATTGTGATTTCGAAAGATCTAAATCTGCAAATATACTTAAAGCTTCATCCACCGTAAAATCTGTTGCATTGCGACTTTCATGCAATAATTTTTCCTTCATGATCCTTTTTTCATTTCTATCACAACTCCGCATCATTGTAACAACAGTAGCTTCTTCGAATTCTCCTTCAGACCGCAATCCTTGAACGTATGCATTATGTATATACTCGATTCCATATTCTTGTACCAACTCCATATTCTTCCTTTTTTTCGATTTCTCTGATAGATCTTCATAAGACTTTGGCGGACGTCCACGTTCTCCAGATGTTGTAGGTGTAATATCCAACGGTGCTTCTTCGAATTGTACCTTAAATTCACCGTCTAACCACGATGTATTTTTATTAAAGAAACGTTAGATTTGGTCCACCGATCGTTAAACGCTGTTATAAGCCATTTTTGAATACGGTTCACAACTAATTCACTTTTTTCAGACGACAAATGGTGGTGTTCTTCTAAGTATTTTTGAATATCTTCTGATTTTGTTCCATGATCAATGAAAAATTCGCATAATACTAGACAACGTAAATAAATAACTTTTATACTGAAATTTCGTGTGAAAAAATATTATTGTCTAGTGCATTATCACGTTCCTAACCACTATCTACGAAGGTGGTTAGTAGTACTGATATAATGTACAATAACAACTTTAACTACCATTTCCTCCCTTTTCCTTCACCGCGATAGAGAAATACATAAACTACATGATAAACATGTAATTCACACAGTGATAACAAAACATTAACCACATCTGACCGAACGATAAAAAAAAAATACATTACCCAATACTCCCACCTTACCTAAAGATTAAGTAAATAGATAATTTTAAGAAAAAAGTAATCCAAATATCCAAAAATCTCATCAATCACAACTAAAATCATTTTTGGTATATTTTGTATATTCCCCCCATCAGGCATTTTTCGTTTCATTTCAAGGGGGGCAGATTCGGGCAATTTTTTTTTTTGCCCTAACTTCTTTATTAGCTGCTCTATGTGATGCTATCAAAATTACGACATGGGCAGACATTGCTAACTGCCAAAAGTCTATGTAAAGTTTCTAATAAGGATAAAATATTAGGTTCTGAAAAATAATTTATATACCTCCCCAGTTTTCACATAATGGTCCACTTAAATTATTTTTAAATAGAATACTTCATAACCATTCTAACCATATATCAAACTTAAAAATTTGCTGTGAAAATAATGAAAATATGACCATGTAAACTGGTGAAATTGTGTTCTACATAATTGACATAACTTTGAGCGTCAACTTGCAAGCCTTAGTCTAATAGTAAAAATGAGAAATAGTATATTTTAACTGCTATATAATATGCATTGGACATTCAGTTAGACATGTGCATTAACACAATATTCAATATAGAACATTACGAAAACCTATTTTTGAGACGGTACGCACGGTTCTGGCCCATAGTGCGGCGTAGCTATGACGCGTGTATTGTTCGACGACCGGACGCTCGTGCTACGTTATGCGAACCGTGTGCTTGAGCGGGACAGCGTCATCGTGCGTTGCAATCACGCACCCGCGTTGTACAGGCGACGCGTACGCCGCGACTTGCAAATCAGTATGCTCACTGCGCGCATAGCTTTATGTTATAATCTCACGATCCTAGTTTCGCCTCGCTAACCAATAATCCTTGGAACCTTCTTGTGTTTATGTTTAGCTGATTATCCGTGCTGTTCTCCTCCTTCTTAACTAAGTGGAACTTTTGTGTGTGTGAACTGAAACCTGTGTCTGTGTACCTAAAAAACTTTAATTCTTCTTTTTGTGTACTTGGGACTTATTACTTTCTTCCTATTTCTATCTACCACACACACCCTTCTACTACAAGGGTAGGGTAGGTAGATAGGTAGGGTAGGTAGTGTAGAAAGGTAGAGTGGGGTAGATAGGTAGGTAGGTGCGCCGTAGATAAGTACTTAGTGCTACCCGTGCGAAGCCGGGGCGGGCAGCTGGTTTCCTTATAAAAACTTCTTATTTTTTAATATTATTAACAATATACAATGCCAGACGACTAATTGTTGAAGAAATGAAAGAAAAAAGAAAAGAAACTGCGTAGGCGAGCTCGAGGGCGACGTCGGCTAAGGTCGTCGTCGGCGTCCTCTTTGGAACCGGTATTACAGGCTGATCAGGATAAGACATCTATGCCCGTTTTCACCGACAGCTAAGTGTCACTTCTATTATCCGCCATATTGCTGGTGCTTGGTCCAAGCGTTCTTGTAAAATGTAACATGAAGTTCGTGTTACGACAGGACCTCAAGGATTAATTTCGAAACCTCAAAGTTGAGGAAAAAAGCACAAAATAAAATGCATTTCAAGAAATTCTATGTTATGCACGTAATATCGTTTCTCTCGTGAGAAATTATTATTACAATTAATTGTTGTACAATTAACAGTTCTCTACACATAATATTATGTATCAGCAGACTAAGTTAGTCTAATGATTAATGTGTATCTCGTAGATACTGAAGAATTAAAGCATGATGGTTTAATACGGTTGGATGACACAGTGCTATGGTACGGCCTTGGGAAACCCGTCCAGTTCCGAGAAAGTTTACGCTGACGGCATTCATCCAGAAATAATAAAACGTGTGGAAAACATTTTGACAATTGAAATTGATAAAGAAATTAAAGAAAGGGACAAAGGGGAGACCGCCAACAGCAGTTAGGGATTGCATTATCTGCAGTGTCACGAGGGCGACACTGAAAGTTTTTAGAGCTGGCCACTTGTAAACGATATAATAAAAAAATTAGTTCAAATTTTGAAAATGGAACTCTGCCAATATTATTGTGTATGTATTTTATTAATTTGTCATTTGTTTACGATTTAAGGTGCGGAAGTCGATAGTGATGTCAAAAGGAAATTCCAAAATGGCGACTGCGGACATTTTCAAATATTTTCGTCATGGGTATCGTTTTCATAGTTTTTTCGGATGCTAAACCCGATAGTGAGGTCAAAATGTAAATCCAAGATGGCGGCTGAGGAAATTTCAAATATTTTCGTCATGGGTGTCGTTTTCATAGTTTTCTCGGATGATAAAGCTGATAGTGAGGTCAAAATGTAAATCCAAGATGGCGGCTACGATTTTTTTTTAATTTTTCTTTATGTATGTCGTTTTCATAGTTTTCTCGAATGTTAAAGCCGATAGTGAGGTCAAAATGTAAATCCAAGATATCGGCTGCGAAAATTTTTAAATTGTTCGTCGTGTGTATCGTTTTCATGGACTCCGAACGTTGGGGATGTATCTCACAACAAGTTACCCAATTATATAAGTTAGGTACCTATTTACATTCTTAGCTACTAATTGTTTACATACTTATAAGTCAACGTGTGGATCTTTGACACTATGTATTCTGATTACCATAAATAATTTTATTTTTTTGTAACTTGAACGAGGTCGAATATAATGGTCACCCTACACGACTTTATGACGTTTCGACTCATATTTTTTTAATGATGAATACCTTTATCAATATCTCTGAAGTAAGAACATAATTAATAAATGGATAATCAAAATCCTTGTTTTTTATTATTCTTAGCTCGGAAAGATGTTATTTATCTGAATTTACGGACATCGCGTAAATATAAATTATAGGAATATTTGTCTTTTACTAATTGGTACTTTTCATAAGCCCACATTCGCACGGACGTAATAATATCACGGTGGGATTTCATCGCGCACTGGATTTTCAACTTTCGGTGTTTAGCCGAGCGTTGAGAATGCAACGTGCTAGGACGCACTCTCGTCCCAGCGCGTTGAAAAAACACACTGTTGGATTTTCAACTCTCGGCGCGAAGCAAAGCGTAGAAAATCCAGTACACAAAAAAAATCGCTGCGATATTTTCACGTCCGTGCTAACGTGCGCCAACACTTTTATTATTTGACTTGTATTCATTACATAGTAATAACAGTATTTGAAGTTTAGTAAAAGGCATAGGTACAGAAATAATACAGAAAACTCATTATTTTTTTAAAGTTGAGACCACCCTAAACGAAATAAATAAACATAGGTTTAAAATAAAAAAAGACAATAATAATAAATATCCCAATAATTTATATTTACGCGACGTGCATGTGAATACTCTACTCTAGCGCCGTGCGTCGGCCGAATTTCCCCCAAGGCGGAAGGCCATGCTCGACAACAATGTACGAGTATGGGTACCTGCCCGTATTTGTATGAATTATCTACTAGCTAGATTTTCTCTACAAGGCCTAAATCTCGAGATTAGTCGAAATATCCTAATATGTTGAGATCTCGGCATGGTAAAGAAATTTCCAAAAAACGCATTACTAATCTGTACATTCACTAACGATTCCCCATATATATATAGTCAACAAAAATAAAGCAAATAATCAATATACCTAATTTCTAATAATAAATATAAATGCTGTCGACTCGTTATGAATGAATGGCAAGTACCTACAGCTAATAAAAGCTATAGTATCTATCCACTCACAGACACACGCGCCCGCATTGTTTTGTCAAACAGATATAGCAATATTCCAAACGAATTTTGCACACATCTCGATTTGCAGTGCGAGCCGCGCTCGCCCGACCCTCTCGCACGTTTTTTTTTTTCCTCGCACAATGCATAGTAAAACGTTATATGATACACGTGCGTAAGATGATTTCCGCGCTTGTAGCATAAATAACTATTTACATACGAGCTAACAATTGGGAAAACAAAAACAAGCCTTACAGTAGTTGCCTATGATATGTAACATCTGACATCTCACCTTGGTAATAAGCATCATTAAAGGGGTGCCCCGCCTCGTCAAGGTCAACGTTTCTGACTACTAACTATAGCACCGCGCGCGATCATTGGTCAAATCAAATAGCGCGCGCTTCCCCGGCTTCCTGTTACACACTTCCGTCCCTTTTAACGTAATCACTCCCACAGATTTGATTATTTAGATTTAGATTTAAATTGCAGGAAACCGAGCGGAAAGATGCTACACATCAAAAACCGGCCAAGTGCGTGTCGGACCACGCAATGAAGGGTTCCGTAGTTGGGATGAATTTATCCTAAGAACAAACTTAACATTGTAGTTGAAAAACATGTTCTCGTGAGATCATGATTTTCAAACTGCAAATTTATATTGGTTTACTATTACTCGTTAACCTGTAAAGCCTACTTAGCTGTTATAGTTTTCCTTTTAATTTCGTTATATACGTATATACTACTGCTGTGAATTTTTTCACAAATCAAAGTACAACCATTTAGTTGGCACTTGACTTGACTTGAAAATTATTTAGGTTTAGTCAAAACCGTTTTTGTAATTAACTGGTTAATCAATGAACGGTATTATAACGGTTTATGAACAATATTAACCGGTATTTCAAAACGGGTTTCGCGTCCTGATCTATCAATACAAATATCAGCCTTGCATCCACCATTCCCTTAATCGTAGGTAAAAATACAGACCTACGTGCGCATGTCTGCGTCCCTGCATATTCTATGACCGTCGTTTTAGTGTAGCGCGCCACCACGCGCATTTTTCGTATTCCAGGTGTAGGGCGTTTAGCTCCGCCCATATGAGCAAGGTCAGTGAGCCTACTATTCACCTTAAGCTTAGTTTTAGAAACACCAGGTGATGAAGGGGTTATGTATCGACATAGAATAACAATCACAATGAATGAAAGTGACATGGTCTTTCTTGCGTGGATGAACGAGATAAGTGCAAGCAAACGCGCGGTTGCGTTGCGTTGTTCTGGATGAAGGAGTTATGTGCTGTACTTGTCTCTTTCTTTCATTTCACTTCGTGTTTAATAGCGCTGGAGCACGGGTCACGTACGCATTTCACGAGTGTTTTGTTTATTATTTTAGTTAAACTAGTGTTTAAACTTATTTGTTCTACTCTACAATAATGTCAAGGGCTAAAAGACTTGTAGAAGCTGCTATAAACTCTCCTACTTTGCGTGATTTAAATTATGATTTCTTAACTAACGACAATCCTAACCTCGAAATCTTCGAAAAAAGTAAGTTTTTTCTGTGTGAATAATTAATTGATTTATCTAGTATTCTTTTTTCTAGATCACCATTACAATAATGGAACAAAGGTTTCTATGTTTATATTATCACAGGTGGTTATTATTACTGGCGGCAAAAATGCCACTTACCTATATCTAATTTATGAGATTTTTATTTATTTCCATGGGTAAGCAAAGAACGACCTTCGTACGATATTGCAACTAAACAGTGCACACCTTGTGTCATGATAGCGGTTTGATATAGGCATAATTTATTCACCGATTGCTTGATTTATTTATTCTGCTAATTTAACATACCTAATGTCTTAACGTGTTTGTGCGTGGGTTTGTTACTTATTACGAAAGCACTGAGTGAATGTGTTTTTCGAGTATGAATACTCTGTGGAGCAAATTTTTAGCTTTCTTTCATCATAGTAGCTTATTAGAGGATGAGAAATAATTTTGAAAAAATCAGAGTGCTTTGACCCCTTTTGCACGTCATAACGCTTCAAAATTAACCTTAATCCATTCTATAATTTCTTGCTTGGCTGGCGTGGTTACTTTTGCATTTCGCAGCATTACCTACTTATTTGTTTTGTGTGTTTATTGGTTATGGTGCTTATGGTGGGACAATATAAAAAGTAAAAAAGTTTTTACATTCCGCTTCTCGCTTTTCTTTTGCAGATGGGAAACAAAATATATTGAAAGAAAATGTGCCATCAACTTCAAATGGTCACAACAACATTGTAAATTATGAAGTCTACAATGACCAATCTTCTCGTCTACAATCACCATCTATATTTGTACATACCGAAAATTCTGATATAATAGAACCCTCAGAAGAAGAAACATTGAACTCAAATCTCTCTCTCAAACAGTTGTACTCAAAAAGTTGTGTTTACTCCAATCTGAATAATGTTTCTCCGTTTAGATTTGATGAAAACGAGCATGAAAATATTGATGGTCCTGATTTTTCTTCAGGTAGTGACGAGGTCTATATCCCTGAGAGTTATTCGTCCGATACAGATCTCAGTGTTGGTGACAATTTTATAACTGATACAAACCACTCACCATCAAGAGCAAGTGTAACACTGCAAAATCCAGAGAGAAACGTTGTAGAAGAGGTCATCACATCACATAAACGCAAACAGATCCCTCCTAAAGAAAATAAATCAAAGAAACGTCCAAGAAATGAAAAATGGAAAATGAAAACTGCAGCTTAAAGCTGCAGTTTTCATTTTCCATTTTTAAGTATTCATCACCTTTTTCCCGTGCTAAAGCACGGGAAAAAGGTGATGAATACTTATCTTATAAAAATACGGTTAAGCCTCGAAAAACAATAAAAGAAGGGGTACTATGCCATGAGAACTGTAGAATGGATTGCTCTAGCAAATTTAATAGAGAAGAAAGACAGTCCATTCTAGAAGATTTTTACAAATTAGATGTAAATGGTAAAAACGCTTTGCTTTTCAGTTCCATAGTAAGCAAACCTGTTTCACGACGTCGTACTAATGCCAAAAAAAATAAGTCTGCGACCTACAAATATTTTATTAAGCACAGAAGCTTGACAACAGAGGTTTGTAAATTGGGATTGTGTGGTCTATACCAAATATCGCAAAAGAAGGTGGATATCATAATCCAGAAAATCAAGAGTGGAGCTTCTGCTCCGCTTCCTGATAGACGAGGCAGACACGATAATCGTCCCCATAAAATCGACGAAGAAGTCACACAACGCATAAAACTGCATATATCAAGCTTTCCGCCGCCGGCTGAGCAATCTCATTACTCACGTAACAAAAATATATACAAACGTTATTTGTCACCACTTTTAAATGTCACAAAAATGCACGAATTTTATTTAGCGACGTGTGTAGAGCAGAATTTACCGGAATATATAAAATTAAGAAATGTACATATAACAATGTATTTGTTACTGAATTTAATCACTCTTTTGGATACCCCAAGAGCGGCACATGTGCCACTTGTGATGCTGGAAACTCCAATGAAGAGCATGTATTAAATTATCACGCCGCGATTGAAGCCATGGCTACTGATAGAAATAAACCCAAAGAAGATATTAATATTAAATAGATATGAACTGAAGTCTAAAGTGACAGAATGGCTGCTTCAACAGGTATACTCACAAACAGAATCACTACTTACATACATCGTCTAATATTAATATATCAGTACTTACTCACAAGGAACCCTCACCCAATTTCACAACTTGCACTAACACACAAACTCACACACACATTCACATACACATACACACCAACACACTCACCTCAAACTGTTTCCCTATTTTACTTTTACTTTATTTTATTTTATTTTAATTATAAACTAAACTCTAACTACTCTAACTAAAATCGCTTGGTAGATCGACACATTTCACAAGTTGTATAAATCTTATAGAATTAACCCCATAGCTGAACACTGTCTCTTAAGATACAGGTAACCCTAGTTTAAGAGGCAGGGCTCTCCAATTATTGTCTACAGATTTCTGCACCATAGTTTTTTCGTTTCTGTTCTTACATCCTACCACTGGAACTAAGTCTGTAACCCTTTTTAAGTAAATACATTGTATTATTATTATTATATTATATATTGGATTGTTATACCTCACAGTAGACTTACAACAGACCATGCCACTTCCCAAAATACCGACTTCTAAGGCTTTCTATTTACGCCAGATTTGGTTTAACAATTTGGGCATCCATGTTGTTGACCAGACCAAACAAAAAGCTGTCTGCTGCACATGGACAGAAGACGTAGCTGACAAAGGTAGTGTTGAAGTTGCTAGCTCTCTACTAAGATTTGTTGAAGTGGATCAATCTTTTCGCAATAAGCATCACTTAGTAATATGGTCGGACTCACGCGCTGGACAGAATAAAAATTTCAACATTATAGTCTTGTATACATGATTTTGAAGGGTTACTTTAAAATTATTGACCACAAATTTCCTGAAGTCGGTGATTCCTATTTGGACTCTGATAGAGATTTTGGCCGCATCGAAAAGATCATGCGCAAGCATGAGGCAGTTTATGCGCCTGAACAATATCGAGAGATTATAGGCAAAGCATCTAGAAACAATGTTGTTATTGACATGACGGATCATTTTCGAAGTATCAACGACTTGCAAAAAAAACTCAATTTGACAAACAGAAAGGTGGACGAAAACAAGCAAAAAGTTAACTTCAGGGACGGTATTAAATGGATAAGGGTAGAAGAATTCGGTGCCTACTTATATAAAGAAAATTATGACGAAATGATGCCATTTAGAAAAGTGGATATATTAAAAAAAAGAGGTCAAGTAGAAGACTTTGTAGTTGGACGTGTTCAGGGAAAATATGGTACAATTTCTGAAGAAAAGAAAGCTAATATTAAAGAACAGATGAAATTTGTGAAACCAGAATATAGATATTATTATGAAAATATTGTAGGTCAAGGTTAACTTGGTGAAACTGTTTTTTTGTTTGTTTAATTACGTTTTTTAAGTAGTTGCCTCATTCTTCCTTAATTTAAGCATACAAATTATTTATATTTCAGCGCTGAATGAAGGAGTTATGTACATATTTTTTTCAATGAATACATATTCTTAAACATTTATTTTATTTTTTCACTCCATATTAGTAGTTGCGTGTATTTACTATAATTCGACATAAATTGTTAGTAAAATAACAACAGGAAAAAAGATTTATCTCAATGATAAGTAACAAAACTTTGGTGCCCGTTATCTTCACATTTACAAATTGTATCATAACCCCTTCATCCACTTATGTCTTCAATTATAGTGATATATTTTTACGAGATATAGGTAGCTATCGGTCAATAAAGGTCTAGGTAGTATCCTAGTAATATTTTTTGTTAGAAACTACTCAATATAACTAAGATGAGCATTTACAAAGTCATGCGTAACCGCATACGCAAACTCGCAAAAACGGCTCCGCGCGCTATGAAGTTTGTTTGAATATTATGAAAATATTACGTAGGACTATCAAAATAACGGTGTTTTTTGATAACTTATCTATTCATAATGTATATTGCAAAATTTCATGTACATTGGTAGCGTATTTTTATCAGGAATACACCAAACACAGGAACAAACACCTTTTGTAGCCGGTTATCTGATAACATCATTTTGTTATAAATACTCGTACAATTCTCGTAACACGAGTTTCGTTTACACATCATAATATGGTCTGTTCATTCACGAAACCAAAACAATTTACATTACGAGCCTACGACCCATATAAAAAGCAGCAGAGCGTTTTTTGTGAGCAAGGTCATAAACATGTCACGCCGGCGGAATGCGCCCCGGTCCTTGAGAGGTATTACGTCATCGCGCGCGCGGTCCCTGAGCGGAAAATAACATCGATTCTATAAGGCCTGTTAAAAACCGGAGTGGAGGCGAAAGTCAATGAGACTCCCAAGGGAGGTGCTCGCACTTCCCTTGCCCCTGGTGGCCTTGCAGCTAACGCTGCGGCCGGCACCGGTCCGGCTGTGGCGATAACCGCAACTAAAGACCAAAACTAAAAAGTCCCAGTACAAACAATGGACGTCGCACATACGTAGATTTCTAGGAATTAGGCGGCGATAAGTCGAAATTCCAATAATCGACTAATGACAAACAATTTTTTTCCTGGAATAGTAGACTACCTGACGAACAATAGCCAACCCCACCCACATACCTAGACTGCGCGAGCGCGCTCTGCATTACTAGTCGAAACTTGATTGTCGCACTTACTGCACGTGAAAGTTCTTGACGCCCTTTTCGTATATCATTTTCTTCGGTGAATATTTTATGTGTCGTGTCATATTTGCTTGTTTAAGTGATGGATACCAATAATACAGGTAAGCCTTTATTAAATTAATATGAAATTGTATTAAATATATTGTCAATAAATGACTTAATGAGCCGTCAATAATACCCTTTTTTACAAATGTTTTTTCTTTATTTTTCAATTTCAATCGAAAAAAAACTTTACTTCCGCACCTTTCCGAGTTACATTTTTGATTTCATTATATAGTAAATAAAGAAAACTGCTTAAAATCAGCTGCTAGTTTTAAAAATAAACGAGTTTGATTTTTTTTTGACAAAAATAGGAAAAAAATCGGATTTTATGTTTTTGTGTTAATATTATTTTTTTATTGTTATAGGTTCACCTGGCTGCTCGGGGGTGAAAATGTTGACTCGTAAATACCTCTTCGATAAAATGAACGAGCAACATTCATTATCGATAAATGAAAAAATTAAATATTTAGAAAATTATTTACTCGTGTGTTACGGGGACACAGAAGAACATAAAAATGTGATAAAAAAGAAGTTTTCGTATTTTAAATGTGATTTGATAAAGAGGTTGTCTCGGGCGCATAGAATACTTGAAAACTTTTTGGCGGCCAATAATTCTTGGTTGGAAGGAACATTTGAGATCCCCGTAGACACGCATCAAAGGCCAGGACGACCTACCAAATCTTTTACCGAATCTAGCGAAAGAACAAAGAGAAGAAAAACTGAAGGAGTCCGCGCATCTTACGACGAAGAAGTAATTGTTCACGCGTAATTTTACAAAAAGAAACGCGTCTACTGTTTTAAAAGACATTAATAATTCTTCTGCGTCTGCCAGTGATTGTAAAAACAGACATTCAAAGTCTAAAGAAATAGAGCCCCTTACTCCTCTGCAAGCACTGACAATGTTTGTTGAAGCCGATTTGACCAGAAGACAGTACGAAATTATTCGAGCAACGAACAAAAGATTCTATCCACATTATGAATTATTATTGAAGGCCAAAGAAGATTGCTACCCACCCAAGGAGTCATTACGAGTGACGTCTACCTGCGCAGAAGGAAACTTACAATCTTTGTTGGATCACACTGTAACCAGATTATCCCTCTTCTTAGAAGAAGTCTTACTCACACTTGATGCCGTTGAAAGGAACTCGTTACTGTTCATCTGCAAATGGGGTTGTGACGGCTCTCAACAAGCCCAGTTTAAACAGAGACTCTCAAACGAAGATGAATCTGATGCTAATATTTTTATAAGCTCATTTGTGCCTCTACGAATTGTTTGTGGTGACGATAAAAGTAAAATCGTGTGGCAAAATCCAACTCCATCTTCACCTAGATATTGCCGTCCAATAAGATTTAGATTCGTAAAAGAATCTACGGACATCACAAAAGAAGAAATCAATTATGTAAAGAATAGTGTAAACTCATTAAACTTGACGAAAGTTGACCTCAATGGAGAGAATTTTTTCTTTCAACATAGTTTTAAAATGACTATGGTTGACGGAAAGGTCTGCAATGCAGCTACAGACACCAAATCGACCAGCAGATGTTACGCCCTGAAGCTCTTGAATTTGGCCTTTCCGTATTATATGCAAGAATCCGGATATTCGAAAGTGTGCTGCATTTAGCATATAAATTGCCTGTGAAAAAATATCGCGAGAGACGAACCGAAGAAGAAAAAAATCTAGAAAAGAAGAAGAAACTTGATATTCAGCAAAGATTTAGAGAGGAGACAGTTCTTTTAGTCGATATGCCAAAAAGTAACTTCGTTACACAAACGATGGAAATACCAGCAGAAGATTCTTCGAGAACCCTGAATTGGCTGCAGAAATCACTGGGATAAGTTATGACTTGATTATTAGATTAAAAGTGATATTAGAAGCCATATCAAGCGGCCATAAGATTGACGTAGCAAAATATGATAAATACGCCATGGAAACTGCGAAACTATATGTTGAGTTATATGGCTGGCATCCTATGACTCCAACGATGCATAAGGTCTTAATTCATGGAGCTTCAATAATAGAAAATTCGTTGTTGCCGATAGGGCAACTTTCGGAAGAAGCTGCTGAGGCCCGCAATAAACATTTTAGGTCTTATCGCCTAAACTTTGCTCGCAAGTTTTCGAGGGAAGAATGCAACTTAGATATTTATCATAGGTTACTATTAACATCCGACCCATTTATTAGTTCCATGAGAAAGACCAAAAAAACCGCTTCAAAATTATTTTTGCCTGAGACAATGCAGCTATTAATTCCTGCTGAGCCAAACCGACCAATGGAAATTGATGAAAGCGGCGAAAATTTAAATGTAGATGAATAAGTCTCCAATGTATGATTGATTATTTTTAGTGATTATCTATTTAGCTTATGTAACTTTAATATTGTATAACGAATGTAAAGATCCTTTTAATAATATAATATATTTACTTACTTATTAGAACAAAATAAACTTTGTTTTATTTAATAATACATACCTGAAAGTATTACTAAAACGTAGACAGCTGTCCCTCCTTGGGGAAAGCCGTGAGTATGTCATATGTATTTTCAATATAATATTAAAAAACACTTTGAAATCAACTACAATCTCGAATAAAATATTTTTTGATAAAAAATCACAAGTAGGTGCGCCTAACCACCGTGCACCAACAAATAATTTCGATAAGTTATTCCAAACACAGAATTCTTTTTATGTAACTATTTTGTAATATAAATATCACATAAAATAATTTTGGCCGCCTAAATCCTGAAAAACGATCTATGTGCGTCGGCGCTGATTGGGACCAGTACCGACTCTTCTAACACAAAGGCGAAGACCAAGGCGACGACTAATACCACTGCCGGTCTGACCCTTTCCACACAGACCCCGGTGCCGGGTAATAGTGCTACCGGGCTCGCTGCCAAACACCTTCCTCCTCCTGTGGCTCTAGCCTCCTCTCATCAGACGGTTGTCACCGGTCAAGCGGATACGGCCAGCTGCACCGAGGACGCGTTTTCGCGCGCCTGGCAATTTGTGCCGAAACACAAGGGCAAGGGCAAACGTACTCAACAAGCCCTCTGCCCTTGCACCGACTCTTCAGGTCCAACTGCTGCCCCGGTACAAGGTAAAAAGAGGGACAGATTGACGAGGAAGGAGCGGCCGACAAGCACTGCGGAAGCCAGGTAAAGGCTCCCGCAATATACAGGCCACTGCCGCTAGTTCGGTACAACCGAAGGGCGGCCAGCTTAACTTCTCCGCCGGAAAGCAGTCACAGGCAGAGGCCGGCACTAGCCGACCAGCGCCCAGACAACCGCCTACAAGAGCTCCGGAGAGACCAGCTGAAGGCAACAGTACGCATTGACCCGATTGGCAGGATCAGGCCGCGGCAAAGCGAGCTCTCAACGAGACCTTGACACCTCTGGGAGTACATAAGCAGCCGCGTCTTGATCAATCCAATAGGGTCAATCAACGAAGCTACGCCCAAGCTGCCAGCGCAACCCTAGACGTCGCGATTACCTGCGACCGCACGGGGATCCTCAGCAAGGACGTATCGGACCGGGTACTCGCTGCTATCCAGAAGCAGATTATCCTCTAGGCCTGCTCCCCCAAATAAGATACCCCAGGGCCGACTTTTAACGCCAAGCCGCTATTCGCCGGGGGTATCCTCAAACTGTGGTGCGGCAACGACCACACCTTAGCCCGGCTACGGCAAACAGTCTCCGGCCTGGCTTTCTCAATTAGCACCTCGTTGGTCGTCGTGAGCCAATCGGAGATCCCGAAGCATGCACGCTGTGGCATCGTGGTCTCGGATGAGCAGAGGGTTTACGGAGAGTCGACCAATATTGGGCGCACTCTCAGCTACCAAAACCCTTGGGTGGACTTCAAGAGGTGGGTACTGCTGCAGGCAGACAAACAAGCCTCGGCGTGGTTCGTGGTGGTCGGTGTTCCTGTGGACCAAATCCCGACTGTGATGGAGGCCGGACGCCGCCTCTCAATTGGATTAGGGGCGGTGTACGTGAAGTTCCAGGGTCGGAATGGTAGGTTCACCGACGTTCCTCAGGGATGGGACCCCGCCACGAGAACCGTCTGCGAGGCGCTGATCAAGCCGCAGCAGGCACCAGCAGGGGAGTCCTCTCCCCCTACACACAACCCGGAAGCATCCGCGGCTGAACCTGCTGCTGCAGTCGGCAACCCCTGCCGCTGCCACCGTAGGAGCCGTCCCTTCATCGGGCGAGGAGCTGGACGACATGATCCTGTCCCCAGCTTCGGGCCCGGGAGAGGACGGTTTCGACGAGGGCGACCTGTTCGCCGGGCTAAGACTTGGGGAAGACGACGAGGGCTCGACCAGCGATGGCGTCCCTTTCGTCACCCTGTAGAGTCCTCCAGGCAAACCTCCACCACAGTCAGACCGCGACGGCTCAGCTTCGCCAGTGGCTGGAGGTAAAAACACACGGCCATAGCCTTAATCCAGGAGCCGTGGATTAGAGTCGGCCGCATACAAGGACTCCAATCTTGGCGGTAAGCTCCTAGTCAACTCAGATCACGATCACCCCAGATTGTGCATCTATGTCACAGGTAACCTTAAAACACAGCTCTTAACTTATTTCTGTTGCAGAGATGTCTCTGCAGTTAAGCTGCTTATACAGCGTGACGATGCCATGGAGGAGGTGATCGCTTTTATCTCGGCCTACATGCCCGAGGCGGAGCCGCCGCCTCCACACGACCTCACCCGTCTCGTGAGTCATTGCGAGAGGTGTGGGTTCGAGGTTGTCATCGGGGCCGACGCAAAAGCTCGCCACCAACCGTGAAGTTGTGGATACCAGCCCGTATTACTTATTATGCGGTGAGGGACCCTGACTACTGCGCTAATGCAGATTATGGCTCGACAGATGATAGCTCTAATGATTCAATCTCTTTGATCACTGCTCATGCAGAAATTAACCAAATATCTAACCAAATAAACGAGATTGCTAATCGTCATCAACCAGACCCAGTAAATTTAGGACCTCATAGTACTCAAAAGGAAATTGCTCAAGTCGATGATGAAATGGTTTCTGTTTTAGAGACATTTTTTATTTTTACTGTAAAATTTATAGCATGGTAATAAATTAACAAGGAACAAACCCACACACAGATAGTTTTGCAAAAAGGAACCTATACGTTTTTTTTCTTTTACTATTAAAAATGTTAATGATTTTCATCAATATTATATTTCGTCGGCTAAGTATTCTAAGCTGCTAACTCCATTTTTGGCTAAACTGACTTTTTGATACCAAATCAAAAAGAAAAAAATTACGCGTAATCGTCAAAGATGCTAACGCCACAAACTAACCTCAAATCACAGCTATCATGCCGTAATCATTTAAGCTAACTCCGCGCCTTTTAAACTACGCGCGCAATTTTGACAACTCCCGCCAGTCGACGCCATTTTGTTCGAGCGTAAGGTTTGGTGAGAGTGAGCTGCGGAGTTTTATTTCTAAAGCTTACGTTTTTTTGAGATTAGCGTTTATTCTATAACATTTTGGTAATATTGAGAACTTTAACTAAGGTTAATTGATTAAAAAACGCATACAAAATATGCTGGTGCACATAATAGGAGTTGGCAGAATTTAATTTTTAGTTGTCGTTAATGTTTGGGGAGTTGACTACTTATATTTGGGTTACACGACATTGGTCAACTGTGATATTTGTCAAATCGGCAATTCGTCAAATTTGATATTGGTCAAAGCTGTAGTTTGTCAAATCGTCTCTTTGTCCAATTACGTAATTTGCCAAATACGCTGTTGGTCAAGTCCATGTACAGTCTATGAATACATGCGTTTTGAATTCACATGATGATGCCAGAAAATGATAGTAGGGCGGAAATTTTTCAATAATATTTTACTGATCAATGGCAAAAAAGGATTTCTCAGGACATGTGGTGTTGTGCAAATGAACGCCATCGTACCACCAACGCAGTCGAGGCTTGGCATCGGAGATTAGGGATTAAAGTACAAGAAAAATATAATATTTTCGTGTACATAAATTTTTTTTTAAAGGAGCGAAATCTATCTATATATATATAATGATAAACTGACTGACTGACTGACTGGGTGATTCGAGTCTGATGCCGAAAACATATTTTTTAGAATTTTGGTCTGTTTGTTTGTAAGTATGTTCCGGCTTGCACAAAAACGGATGAACGGATTTGGATGATATTTAGCACACAGATAGTTTATAACCTGGATTAACGTATAGGTTATTTTTTAATCCCAGTAGTACGTTCCAGTTGGATATTTTTCGACATCCACGCGGGCGAAGCCGCGGGCAAAAGCTAGTATAATGATAAACTGACTGACTGACTGACTGACTGGGTGATATATCAACGCACAGCCCAAACCGCTGGTCCTAGAGACATGAAACTTGGAGGGTGTGTTCTTTGTAAGGAGTAAGTATCCACTAAGAAAGGATTTTTGGGAATTCCACCCCTAAAGGGTTAAAATAGGGGATGGAAGTTTGTATGAAAGTCCGTCAGTTTTGAAGTTAGGATCTTCAAATTTTGTGTTTAGGCTGACGATTGAAAATTAATTTATACGTGTCTCAGCGTTTTTGATAATTCTACCCCGAAGGGTTAAAAAGGGGGATGAAGTTGAAAAGTCCATAATTTTCTAAGAAAAATCACTTTTTTTTTATCTAGGCTTATGGTTGGAAGATAACGCAACGGTGTTGTTAGAATTTCAACCCTTAAGGGGGTGAAAAGGGGGATGACATTTTGTTTTTAATTAAAGTTCTTTATTTTTTAAGTTAAAATCACTAATATTTCGGCTTATGGTTGGAAACTATACAACGTTAATCGTTGTCATTTTTTAATTTCAACCCACAAGGATCTGGAGATCATCATGGAGAGTGTGATTGTCGTAACTCACTGCTGGGCACGCCACAATTGAGACGATACGCCCTCTCTTTGAGGAGTGGCTAGAGAGGCGACACGGGGTCCTCACCTTCCGCCTGACACAGGTCCTTACCGGACACGGTTGTTTCGGGAGGTTCCTGTTCCTCATAAGGCGGGAGGAAACGCCCGGGTGTCACCACTGTGTGGATCGCCCGGAGGACACAGTGGAGCATGCGGTGGAGGTCTGCCTGGCTTGCCACCTGGTGTCCTTGTGGAGGCGATCGGTACAGTGATCTCTCGCGCCCGGCCCTGATCCAGGCCATGGTACGGAGCGAGAGGCCGTGGCAAACCGTCACTTCCTTCTGCGAAGCAGTAATGCTCGCGAAGGAGGAGACGGAGCGCGTGGCGGAGAGGCAAATGTCGCGCCCACACGCTCCCTAGCTACCGCAGGAGATGCCCTGGGCGTCGGGAATAGCAGGCCGATTCCCGGCCACCGTAGGTCCGAAAGGGATACCGTGGCCCCTGGCAACGTGGGTATTAGTCAGTAAGAGTCTGACACGCCCTCCCGCTCCGTCCAGAGCGGGAGAAGTCATTTAATAAATTCCCACCCTAAAAAAAAAAAAAACGGTCTGAAAAGGGCGATGAAGTTTTGTATTGAATTTGTTCATTCGCTGAATTTTGTATTCAAGTAAAAATAATATAAGTACACGTGTACTGTTTCTACTGTTTCTAACTTTACAGTATTTTACATAGAGCGACTGCCTATCTGACCTCCACAACGCAGTTACTGGGTAATACAATAGCCCTTGGTAAGAATGGTTGTCAGACTTTCGGGCTTCTGACTTCCCGTAACAACTGTCAAAGATCAACGAATGACAGCCGGAACCAACGGCTTAAAGTGCTTTCCGTGGCACGGACGGGTCTTTGTATGTAAAGATGGTCCCACCCATCCACAGACCAACTGCGGCAAGTGTAGCTTAACCTGATCGATCGACCTATGTGGCTGTTATTATTTAGCCACGGGTCCCTCCCCCGGAGTACCCCCCCTGGGTTCTCCGGGGGAGGGGCCCGTCCCCTTCTCCGGGAGAATCGATATAGATATAAATTAGGATAGTAAGGATACGAACAGAATGCGATACTGCTCATCCCTCATAGCAAATAGCGTGATAGTTTGTACCAATGTAATATTATAGGGACCATCTATGCTATGTTATTGAGGCCAAAATACTAACTGGATCTGCCAGAGGAGAAACAGTCTTCGTGCCGCGTATACCATTGATACCAAATTACCTTACGTTTGAATTTAAAAGATTGCAGTTCCTAATCAAGGTTTGCTTCGCGATGACTTTTAATAAGTCACAGGGACAAACTCTGAAATTTGCTGGAGTTGATTTGCGGCAAGATTGTTTCTCCGTCTGTCAGTTTTATGTGGCTTACTCACGTGTTAGCTCTCCAACTAGCTGGTTGTTTTAGTACCCGCTTCCGAATTAGTGAAAAACATTGTTTATAGAGCAATACTGTGAAGGATTTAGGTAGATACCGGTCCTTTACAGTAGGTATTTCTTGACAGTATTCCTCAAATATCTCACATAGTGGAGGACAATTAGCCATGAACAAAGCTCTATATTGTAATTGTTATAATAATTCATAATTATCTAGAAAAAAAGAATTTATACTCATACGCAGACGAAGTAAAATAAAATAGTAACGAAGTCAAACCTTACATTGAATATTTCCAGTCTGATGCCGAAAACATATTTTTTAGAATTTTGGTCTGTTTGTTTGTAAGTATGTTCCGGCTTGCACAAAAACGGATGAACGGATTTGGATGATATTTAGCACACAGATAGTTTATAACCTGGATTAACGTATAGGTTATTTTTTTATCCCAGTATAGTACGTTCCAGTTGGATATTTATCGACATCCACGCGGGCGAAGCCGCGGGCAAAAGCTAGTATATTATAAAAAGGATCTGTACTGTATGCCTATAGACCCTCCTCCCCTTTCACGACTAGAAGTCTCAGTCTGCCGCCTAGGCATGACAGGCCATCAGCCGATCATAATAGTATCAGCCTACATAACTCCTGCATCCGGTGCAGAGGATTTTCAACCCATCAAAAACGATCTCACATCCCTATTAGCCCTGAGCGACTCTGTTATCATAGCGGGCGACCTCAACTCCAAACATCCCTCCTGGAATAGTACTAGATCCAACATAAGAGGTCGACACTTGTTCGACCTCACAAACTCCCTTAGCATCGACATCATCGCCCCGATGAATGATACCCACTATCCCTATATAGTAGGCTACACCCCAGACGTACTAGACTTGGCGATCCTTCAGAACGTCAATCTAAAACTAGATTCGATAGAGACGGTGGACGAGCTTCACTCTGATCACCGCCCAGTAATACTAAAACTAGACCCCCGCATAGGTCTCCCCGACCCCAACCGCCCCCCGACCACCAAAAGGGTAACGGACTGGAGGAAAATAAGCTCCCGGCTGAAATCCAACACGTCCCCCCAATTGGACTCTATCCCCGACCAATTCGACTCTATCGCAGCAACAACGGCCGCGATCGACTCACTCACTGATCACGTACAATCCGTCGTGAGCGACTGCTCGAAGGAAGTCCCAGTGGGGGAAGACCCCCGCTGGAAACTACCTGACGATGTGCGTGACCCATTGACTGAGAAGAACGCAGCCATTCGTGCATACAGCAACTTTCCCTGCCACGCTAACAAAGTCCATATGCGCTATTTACAGAGATCTGTAAAGACACGCATACAGGAGCTGCGTGACGCGAGCTGGGACAAGATGCTGAGCGACCTAGAGCCGAACCACCTAGCCTTCTGGGAACTTCAGAGGAAACTCAAGTCCCAGCAAATCGCTTCCACACCACCCCTAGTCCGCCCCGACAAGACCGTAGAGACTTTTTGTTGAATCGCACATTCCGTTATCGCATCGAAGGCGCAATATCCTCTCCCCGTCGCATCCGCGCAGGCGTCCCTCAGGGCTCTGTGCTTGCCCCCCTCATATTCACTCTATTCACCAGCGACATCCCGAAGAGTAAAAAGGCACAGTTGGCTCTGTTCGCAGACGATACGGCCATTTACTACAAGGGCGCTGGACCCGACTCGATAGCCCGCATTCTCCAAACCGCAGTCAATAACCTTGGCGCCTGGTTTAGGAAATGGAGGATCGAAGTCAACCCCGACAAAAGCCAAGCAGTCATGTTTTACAAACTGCTGGCTCGATACAGACCCCCCTTGCCCCGACCCATCACCATGCTCGGCAAGCCGATCCCTTGGGAGAAGCGAGCCAAGTATCTAGGTGTGGTCCTCGACCAACACCTCGCTTTCGCAGACCACATAAAGCAGGCCCGCGCGCGGGCCGCTTTCGCTCTCGGAAGACTCCACTCCATGTTGAATGCACGTAGCAAAATGTCACTTAGGTGCAAATTGCGAATCTACACAACGTGCATTCGCCCCATCCTGACCTATGCGGGCGCCGTATTCGCCCAAGCTAAACCCCGTCAAATCCATAGATTGCAGGTAATACAGAACAGATTCCTTCGTAAGGCCACGGGAGCCCCTTGGTTCTGTAGGAACGAGACCCTCCACCTCGACCTTAGACTCCCCACAATCCACCAGTTTCTAAAACGCAATTCCAAGCGTTTTTTGATTCCGCCGCCACCCATCGCAACCCTCTGGTTGTCGAGGCCGCCAATTATCTCCCGAGTCAAATCAGTACAGTCCGCCGCCCGAGGCAAATCCTTTCCGACCCAGACGACCCCATAACCCTCCTCCAGGAGAGCAATAGGGAAACCAGTACAGTTAGAAAACACACACACCGACACACTTTCCGACCTCGCCGCCGAGGTCCGCGATCGCGACCCTCCCGAGTAAATGATACTCCCCCCCGACCCTTGCTCGACGATGCGCCAGCCCGCGTCGATGATGCTGAGCCTGTAGCTTTAAATTCCCCGATTAATAATAATAATATATCATTGATCCAGCCTGTCCCTCTTGCTGTCCTCCCCCCAGCGAACGCCCTAAGCCGAGGTTCGTACCCCACAGGGGGTGCCCTTAGCGAGCGTTCCTCTAGTTTTAATTAGCATAGTTTTTGCCCCTGGCTGGAGGCTTTGAGTGTAGAAGCTTAAGGCAGCCACAGGATTGTCCGGTTGAGTAGTCATGACCTCAGTGGTCAGCAAAAAAAAAAAAAAAAGCGCGCGAGTTTCATTCAATATTTGGCTGTTGATGCGTTCAGAGCGTTCGACCTTATTGACAGACAATCATTGATATTAACAAACCGTGCTTATCAGCGCGACTTTTAGTCTTTAAATAGTTTATTTGAATTTCTTTTGTTGTTATTTTATAAAATAGGTATTAGTTGTTTTGGTAGTGTTTAAATATTCGTTCAAATTACAAATTATTAATAGTTTGCATTTTATTTCTTTTTAGGTGAAGTAGTAGTAGAAGTAGTACGCATAGATTTTTAGATACCGATAGGTAAGTTTTGGCTAATTTATGTTCAATGTTATTATTGTATTAAGTAGGTAAAAACGTAGATACTTTTATTAATTATAGTAATTATAGGTATTTATTTTTAAGTGAAGTAGGTATAGGTAGATAGTATTGCACAGGCGTTTCAGCTTTATTTTCATTTCTTTTTTTGTTGTAAGTTGTACATATTTCTGGGTATAATTCTATTACAATATTTTAGTTTAAATAGGCACTTCGATTTTAAGTGTAAGGTAGCTATAGTTAGGACCTCTAACATAGGTTATTTTGTTAGGTAACTGACAGCCTTTCCGTTACCGTCGATTAAAAATAAAATGCACAATGCCACCTAAAAAACGATTATCTTTATCTCGAACTTCGAGTAAAGCTAAGAGAATGAGAATTACGCGTTCTCAAGAATCGGCAGAGGAAAGAGCACATCGGTTTAACTCTATGAGAGTTAGTGCCTTAACTTCTCGAGCCAATGAAAGCTCTCTAGAGATGCGATTAGCAGCTGACAGAGCGAGACGAGCTACATCACAGGCGTCTCAAAGCTCTTCTCAACGAGAGCTAAGGCGTACCATTGACCGAGAACAACATGCGTTATCCCGAGAAGCTGAAACTGGTTCACAACGAGAATTACGGCTTACAGCTGACCGCGAACGGCATACATTATCTCGCGAGTCCGAAACCTTCACTGAGAGGGAATTACGTCTCACAGCTGACCGCGAACGGCATACTTTATCTCGCGAGTCTGAAACTTACACTGAGAGGGAATTACGTCTCACAGCTGACCGCGAACGGCATACATTATCTCGCGAGTCTGAAACTTACACTGAGAGGGAATTACGTCTCACAGCTGACCGCGAACGGCATACATTATCTCGCGAGTCTGAAACTTACACTGAGAGGGAATTACGGCTTACAGCTGATCGCGACCGTCATATTTTATCTCGAGAATCTGAAACTTTTACTAAATATCAAGACCGTTTGACAAATGATAGTGTGCACCATAATATTATTCGATCTCTTGAAGACGAACATGAGCATGAACAACGACTAGAGTCGGGACGCGATTATTACAATTCTTTGAGACAAGAACGATTAATAACTTTGTCTAATGAAAGATTAAGAATTGAAAATATTCGGTCTCTTGAAACAGACGATCAGCGAGAGGCCCGTCTTACTGCAGACAGATTTCGACATAGTCGTAATGACTTAGATGTACACATAGAAGATCAATCTACAAATTCGGTGGCGTGGTCCGACAAATATAAAAGTGGGTTTGCTTATAACCTCTCAATTGATTACAGATCATCTTCTGTAATAGGCGATATGAACGTAGTATGTTCTTTTTGTAATGCTTCAAAGTGGAGTAAGGAGTCTGCTGGTTTCTGTTGTTCTGGAGGTAAAATAAATGCCTTTGTTCGAAGACCCACCGGAACCTTTGAAATCACTACTTTTAGGGGAACATGTGCAATCTAAACAGTTCTTAGACAATATAAGAACTTATAATAGTGCATTTCAAATGACATCCTTTGGTGCTCAACAAATCTCAGAAGGTCCTTTCATGCCTACTTTTAAGATACAAGGTCAGGTTTACCATTTGATCCCTTTTGCCTGAAGACCAACCTAAATTTCTTCAAATATATTTTGTATCCGACTACAACGAACAGTCGAATATAAGAAATCAATATTTTAATTTAAATACTGAACTCATTTCACAACTTCAGAACATGTTGCATCAGGTTAATTCGTATGTATGCAGTTTTAAATCGGCATTAGAAGCTCTTCCTCAAGATGGTGATAACAATTATAAAATTGTTATAAATGCCGATAGGCGTCCAACTCAGGAACACCCTGGGCGTTATAACGTTCCATCCACGAATGAAGTTGCTGTAGTATTGGTCGACCAGGAATGTGATAGGCGTGATATCGTTATCCGTTCCAGAGACAATCGTTTGCAACGTATTTTCGAAACCCACAGGGCTTACGACAGTTTGCAATATCCTTTGATATACTGTCGAGGGGAAGATGGTTATAATTTCGCTGTATACCAAACTGATCCGCGTACAGGCGCACCTAATTATAATAAAAAGGTGTCATGCCTTCAATTTTATTGTTACCACTTGCAAGTGAGACGGAATAGATTTGTATACTTTCAACGTTTTCGTGGCATATTTTATCAGTTTATTGTTGACATGTACGCAAAAATTGAAACCGAAAGATTAGTTTATATACGATCTAATCAAAGGCAGCTGCGCGCTGAAGAATACGTGCACCTTCGCGACGCCATGCAGCAAGATAATGATACTGTGAATATGGGCCGTTTAGTTATTTTACCCTCTTCTTTTACTGGTGGTCCACGCTACATGCACGAACGTACTCAAGACGCTTTTTGTTACGTAAGAAAATATGGACGTCCCGACTTATTTATTACTGTAACTACCAATCCCAAGTGGGATGAAATCACTCGGGAGCTTCTTGAGGGTCAAGCACCGCATGACCGCCATGATATTATCGCAAGAGTTTTTCATTTAAAATTAAAATCAATGATAGATCTACTTACCAAAGATAACATTTTTGGAGAAGTATTGTGTTATATGTCTCTCACGCACATATCTTGCTTTGGTTAAAAGATAAGGTTCGACCTAATGATGTAGACAGTTCAATCAGTGCTGAAATTCCAGATCCGATTGCAGATCCCCTGTTATATGACATTGTTAAAACTCATATGATACATGGTCCATGTGGTGCATTAAACAGGAATGCTCCTTGCATGAAAGACGGTCGTTGCACTAAAAGATATCCAAAAGCATTAGTAGATGAAACTATAACAGGACATGATGGATACCCATTATATCGTCGCCGTTCAAGAGACAATGGTGGTTTTACTGTTGAAAAGCGAGTGTCTGGACAACAGGTTACTTTAGATAATAGGTGGGTCGTTCCGTATTCGCCTGTGTTGTCTAGAGCATTTCAAGCTCACATAAATGTAGAAATGTGTAATAGTGTAGAGTCAATAAAATATATTTGTAAGTATATTAATAAGGTCAGTGACCAAGCTACGTTTGCGTTTTTAAGAACATGATGAAGTTACTAGATTTCAGTCAGGCAGATATATCAGCTCTTCAGAAGCTGTGTGGCGGATTTTAAGTTTCAACATTCACGAAAGATATCCACCTGTGACCCATTTGGATGTTCATCTCGAAGGCGGTCAACGTATATATTTCAACGCCGAAAATGTTACAGAACGATTAGAGAACCCTAGACAAACAACTTTATTAGAATTCTTTCGACTTTGCCAAACTGATAATTTTGCAAAATCTCTTTTGTATGAGGAAGTTCCGTCGTATTATACCTACGATAAGAAACGAGGTGTCTTTAACCGTAGACGCCGTGGCAGGCCTGTAGATGGCGAGTCAGGTATTTTCAAAGAACATGTTCTTGGTAGAGTGTATACCGTTCATCCTAACAACGCCGAGTGTTTCTATTTCAGATTATTATTACATACAGTGCGAGGACCAACATCATTTATAGATTTGAGTAAAGTAGACGATGTTGTTTATCCAACTTACCATGCAGCTTGCCAAGCGCGTCGTTTGCTTGAAAATGATCAGCATTGGGATGACGCTTTAGCAGAATCCTGTGTTAGTGATAATCCACGACGGTTACGCCATTTATTTGTAACATAGCTCACATTTTGTAATTTGTCAGATCCTGTCCAATTATGGGAAAAATATAAAGAAAAGTTTGCAGAAGACTTTCTTCGGAATATATCTCATAATGATGAAGGCGCAACTAATGATAATTTCCGTGATCTTGCCATAAATCAGTGCTTATTAGCTCTTCAGGAAGACTTAACAGCAGTAAGCGGTAAATCACTCTGTGAATATGGTTTGCCAACACCAATCTCAGTCGGAGAGGTTACCAATAGGGAATATTCCGCAGAGATTGGTTACAACTCAATGGAACTGCTGGCAACATTAGAAAACGGTGTCCCAATGATGACTGCAGAACAGCGTTCAGTCTATGATCGCGTGTGCGAGAGTTTTCAGAATAATTTGGGAACAATATGATTTTTAGATGCACCTGGAGGAACTGGGAAAACCTTTTTGACTAAATTAATATTAGCTTATGTTCGAAATCAGCGTAAAATTGCTCTTGCCGTGGCTTCATCAGGTATAGCTGCAACATTGCTACCAGTAGGTAAAACTGCTCACACTATGTTTAAAATACCAATTGATTTAGATCGCACGGAAAGTCCAACCTGTAGTATTTCAAGAAATAGCGACAAAGCTAAGGTATTACGTGAGTGTAATTTAATCATATGGGATGAATGTACGATGGCCCATCGAAAAGGAGTAGAAGCGGTAGACAGAACTTTAAGGGATATAAGACAAAATGATCGACCAATGGGCGGTATCACAGTTTTATTTTGTGGTGATTTCCGACAAACCTTACCGGTAATACCACGGGGAACCCGAGCTGATGAGGTTAGGGCTTGCCTGAAAAGCTCTTATTTGTGGCGTGATATACAATCGGTGCATTTGACTATAAACATGCGAGTGAGAACTGGAGATAACCCGGATGATCGTGAATTTTCTGATATATTATTAAAGATTGGTGAAGGTACCTATCCACAACTACACCAAGGAAAACTTATTCTGACGCCTGAGTTATGTTGTATAGTGCAATCCCAACAACATCTTATATCGTCGGTTTACGGTGACGTAACAAATATATTAAATAGGCACAATTCTTGGCTATGCGAAAGGTCCATTTTAACTCCTCGCAATGACCAGGCATCTGAGATTAATAATAAAATACTGTCGAATATCCAGGGGGAAAGCAAAGTTTATAGTTCAATAAATAGAATGGTCGATGAACAAGAAACCACTAATTACCCGATAGAATTTTTAAATTCTTTAAATATGCCCGGACTTCCTTATCATGAAATTTGTTTAAAAATTGGCATTCCGATTATTCTGCTCCGAAATTTAAGACCACCACAACTTTGCACTGGAACTCGGCTAAAAGTAACCCAGTTGCAACAAAATGTAATCGAGGCTCAAATTTTGACAGGCTGCGGTGCAGGAGAGACCGTCTTTATTCCCAGAATTCCCATAATACCAAATAATTTTCCATTCCAATTTAAAAGAACGCAATTCCCAGTATCGGTGTGTTATGCAATGACAATTAATAAGGCTCAAGGGCAGACTTTTCGTGTTGCTGGAGTAGATCTCGGTGTCAGTTGTTTCTCGCATGGGCAGTTATATGTCGCTCTTTCCCGGGTTAGCAGTTCTAGAAATCTTTATGTTCACGTGCCGGACGGGTCAACTTTCAACATAGTTTACCCGGAAGCTTTGCGCTGAAGTATTTTCGTTCTATAGGTACTTAAGCCTCATATGAAAGTGATCTGAACAATATTACCAATACATTAACTTAATAACATACAAGGAGTTACACGCTGACGGAGTAGCGGGCACAGCTATTAATAATAATATTCTGCGGTTCCTTATTGCGATATTTTTCAACAGTATTGTGGATTGACATATTCTATTTCCCTACTAAAATACGAAAGTTAATCTGTCTGTTACATCAAAACCACTGAACCGTGAGGAAGATATGGTACTTTTTTACGAAAAACGACGGAAACGCTGACGAAGTCGAGGGGAAAAGCTAGTTTACAATATTTTTTATGCTTAGACCATAACATTCTAAGAAATCACAAAGTCGTATTACCTACTTTGTGATTTTCATTTGAAATGACATGGTAATTATAAATTACGTAATACGTAATCTTGTCTAATGCCTCAAGTCCACATTAGCTAATGATTACCTAGTTAAAAGGATACGTACCAAAATAATTTGGGGTACTCGCTAATTTAGCAATTAGTGCAGGATTAACTTAATGAAAGTAATTAGATAAATGTGATACCATCATTAGTCAATAACAATAAATAGTCAAACATTGGATTCACAACTTCAGTTCATTTAGAGCATTTCTAATACTAACATCTATCCTACCGTGTCTTTTTACTCAGTGATCGTGAATAATGGAAAGCATTATTACAAATTTGGATTTGTTTGTTATTCTGAGCAATCAGGATGCTTTTTCTTTCGATCATGAAATATTGTTCAACACACTTGTTATTCGACTGGGCTCTAGCCCTTCAGATGAAGACAGTGTTACCGTGAAAGAATTTTGTCGAAGATTTACACGGGCAGTTCAAAAGAGATGGTTACGATCCCATAGGAAAAGTGAAGTTTTTAGACGTGATTACAGTAATTGGCTTGAGGCAAATATTGACTGGCCAAACTGCGTGCAAACCAATTTGCTCATTCAAGAATCAACAAGTGAAAATATTTCTACTGAACCTGTACCTGAACCTGTACCATCAACTTCAACAATGAAATCAACTTCAACGATGACAAAAAGATCTCGAAAGCCGTTTGAAGATCTCAGTAACAAGCAGAAGAAGAGACGATCTGATGAACATATAGGCGATGACCCTAATGAAGTAGCTTATTCAGCTGCAGCACTTTTGAAAGGAGATGGTCGTGAGGATATTGCATCTGTTATTGAACATATGCTCCAAAATCCAGAAGCAGCAGCAAAAATCAAGGAAATGTTGAACAAACCAGCTCCTTCAACAATATTTTCACCAGAAAAAGCACTGGGTTTGCTACTTTCATTAAAACTATCGAAATGGCAATATATCACATTAAGGGAAACGACTATTCCAGAAGGTTCAAAGGAGATATATCCGTCTTACTATAAAGTGCAAAAAGCTAAGCTACAGTGCTACCCTCCGAAGACATTTGTGACTGTAACGGATTCATCTGCTAAGATTGCACTACAAGCGTTACTAGATTTAACAGTGAACAGAATTTTTGAAACTATTCGTAGTCCTCATGCGATACAAGATAAACAATTAAACAAAGTGGGGATTTGACGGTGCATCTAACCAAAGTAGATATAAGCAAAACATAGAGAGTGGTCAAGATGATTCCTGCATATTTATGACCTCTTTGGTTCCATTAAAGTTGACAGCTGACGGTGATACCGTATGGGTGAATCCAAAACCCTGCTCACCTAGGTATTGCCGTCCAGTCCAGTTTAGTTTTGTGAAAGAAACCAAAGACGTTGTCATAAAAGAAAAAACTGCAATGGATAACGAAATTGAAGCTCTCGTTCCCTCAAAATGTCAAGGACATGAAATTAGTCACAAATTAATGATGACGATGATTGACGGCAAAATTTGTACATATCTGTCTGAAGCTAAGTCAAATACGGCCTGCTACCTGTGTTTGGCTAAGCCTACAGAAATGAATACGTTAGATGTCATTGCGTCAAAAACCATTTCTTCTGGTGTGTATGAGTTCGGATTATCATCACTTCATGCTCGCATTGATGTGATGGAATGTCTTCTACACATAGCGTATCGTCTCGACTTCAAAAAGTGGTCTGCAAGAGGAGAAGGTCATCAAGAATTATTGCATTCACGAAAAAAACTCATTCAAGATCGATTCAAAGATGATCTCAACCTTTTGATTGGCATCGTTAAGCAAGGATCAGGCACAACTAACGACGGGAACACAGCAAGGCGGTTTTTTGAATTTCCTGATAAAACTGCAGCAATCACTGGATTAGATGAAGACCTAATACGCAGATTTGCTGTGATTCTGCAAGCTATCACATCTGGAGAGATTGTAGACGTGCCGAAATTTAAAGAATACGCTAGAACAACCGCTGAAAAATACGTGGAACTGTACGATTGGTACTACATGTCATCAACCGTCCACAAATTGTTGATTCACGGAGGGGACATAATTGCAGAAAATGCTATTGTACCAATTGGAAGTCTTTCGGAAGAAGTTTCAGAGGCCCGAAACAAAGACTTTGGAGGTTCAGAGAACACCATTCGAGGAAAAAGAGTAGACAAGCATCAAACGAGGACATCCTCAATATGCTTATCGTCTCTTCTGATCCTCTAATTTCTTCCACAAGACCAAAATTAAATGCCCACAAGAGGCAGACATACTTTAAGGAAACAGTAGAACTACTGAAACTTCAGGATCAGGAAGCTCCGACAGAGTTCTTAGAAGCTATATCTATTGTAGAGCCTGATTCTGAAGTGGATTCTGATGGTGACGAAGTATAAAATAAGTTAACTTAAAGTTAAGTTAATATTTTTTTTTAATAATTTGCTTTTATTTTTAATCATACAATAGTTTACCATTTATTGTTATTGACTAATGATCACGTTTATCTAATTACCCTCATTATGGTACGTGTCCTTTTAACAGGTATATAGGTATTAAGTTTTATTAATCATTAGCTAATTTGGACTTGAGGCATTAGACAAGATTACATATTATGTAATTCATAATTACCATGTCATTTCAAATAAGTAGGTAATACGACTTTGTGATTTCTTAGAATGTTTTGGTCTAAGCAAAAAAAATATTGTAAGTTACACTTGGTATAATAGCCATATAAAAATGTTTATGATATGTACATTTTAATGCTTAAAGCATTAAAATGTACATATCATAAACATTTTTTATTATTTATTTTGACGAATTTAAAAAAAAAAATCGCAAGTGCTGCCGCAATATTAAGTATGTCAAAAATTCACAAATAAATAGTACTATAACAGTGTGCAAGGATATAACGGCCATCCTAGCGATTCCAGAGATATCCTCATTTTTCATGTCAGCTCCATACATGTTTTTCTTATAAAAATTATAACTCTTCCATTTGTGCACACAATTACTTCATATGACATTTTATAGAACAGTAATGATTGGCAGAAGTCATTTCCAGCAAAAAAAATAACATTCAAGACATCGAGATCCTATGTCTTCTACAGCCGATTTTCAAACCACTGTGTGCCGTTGGGACTGGTCAACTCTTAGGCCGCGGCCCCATGTCCACGGCGAGGCGCCGGCCGCCGTGTGACGTTGCGGCGCCGCCGCCGTAACACGGTACGACGTCGTGCCGCAGCACGGTGCCGCGGACGGCGTGCGCGGGCGGGGGCGAATTCTCAGTCGACATTTGGCAGTTGGTGTGCAAGCATGCGTGTTAATCAAAATGGTGGAAAATATCGATTTAGATTTCTTTATTTCGTTAGTGGAGGCACGTCCAGTGCTCTGGGATAAGACAAATGACAATTATAAGGACAAACATGTAAAAACAGAAGGATGGAAAGACGTTTGCCGAACCATTTTTGAATCATTTGATGACAAGGATATTAGAGAAAAAACTAAACTGGGTGAGTACTAACATTTATTTGTCTTTAATGTTTTAATGATAATCGAGTGCTACAGTGGTCTCATCGAGATATATTTTTATCGAGAAATAGAATAGAACACAATAACTACGAACTTTTCAGAAAAATTACGAAGGAACATCTTTTCAAACCACAAACTATAGTTATTCCGTATATCTAACTAAGAAAGAGAACCGTGTAACGGCCGCCCGTGTTTACTTGTCTGTCTCGCACACAGTGATATTTTATATTGACGTCATCTCTTCCCCACAAGAATCCACTTTTGATAAATAGAAGCCAGGTAGTCTTTTGGTTTCGTGAAAGGTTTCAGGTTATATTTTGCTTAATTGCCAACTGAGCGCGCCGACATCGCTATTAAAATATTTAGAGAATTCGTCTCTTATATTTACTGGATGTGATAAAGAAACGTTATCCATAGTTAGTTGCAAGTCCAAAAGGGAGTCATCGATAAACAGTTCTTCCGACATTTTATTTCCATCTCGAGATACAACAAAGTTGTGCAATACACAGCATGCTTTAATAATGTCTGTTGCAAAATCATATTTTACGTTTAAAGGCCTGTGAAATATACGCCATTTATTTGCAAGTATGCCAAAAGCACACTCAACATTTCGTCTGGCCCGACTCAAACTATAATTAAAAACTCTTTGATCTATATTCAAATTTTTCCCTGAGTATGGACGCATTAGATTGCTCATTAACGGTAGGCCTTCATCTGCAATAAAGACATACGGAACTGGTTTTTGAAGGCCTGGCAAAGGCTTTGGAGCTGGTATGGGAAATCGATGTTGTAATAATAATTCGTATAGTTTTGTGTTCTGAAATATTGTCGAATCGCATTCTTTTCCATATGCTCCTATATCGACATATATAAATCTGTATTTAGAATCGACTAGTGCCAGCAACACGATAGAATTATAGTTTTTATAGTTGAAAAAAAGAGATCCACTGTGGGCGGGACTGCAAATGCGAATGTGCTTCCCGTCTAAGGCCCCCATGCAATTTGGGAAATTGTTTTTTTTGTCAAAGTCTTCCGCTATGTGTTCAATGAGGTCTTCGCTTATTGTCGGTATACATTCTGATAAAAGAATGTCCCATATAGCACGACATACTTCTCGCACTATTCTACTGATTGTACTTTTTCCTCGATAATCTGTGAATTCCATATCTCTAAATGAATTCCCAGTTGCCAAAAACCTAAAAAGAAAAAATAATATATTTACTAGTTTCTTAGGACGGAGCGGAGTTACCACAAACAGCTGCTTTAACAAAGCAGCTCAATTTTTGAATTGCCTTGAATAACATAAAATATACATTTGGCTATAAGGGCCTCTTTCACCACCCTCGAGTAAAGTATTGAGTAAACTAATCGCCAGTTAAAGTCACCCGTAACTGCACGTGTCAATTTCACGATGTTCGAGTACCTAGCACTAATCATATGATTAAACTGACTGACTCGTAACTTACTTGCCGCTTGCTACTAATTAGCGTGTTTACTTGACATTTAAATTAAATCGCTGAGTTTAGATTATTGAAAATTTGTTTAACTGTTGTTGTTGTTTATTTTCGCTTGTGAAATTGGCAGAATATACTCGTTAGTTTTACTTGGCGATTAACGCTCATTGGCAAGTAACTAATCGACGCTTTACTTTGAGATATTGAAAGAGGCCCTAAAGCTATCAGTTGAGCCAGGATGACTATTATTCAAAATTTAAATTAAAGGAACTGCCTGTTTTAACTAAGTATTAATAGTTAATTTAGACCTCCCTAAGACAAGCCGTTCCCACCTATGACATTGTGCCCTATATACAGGTGTTTCAAAATTACGAAATAAGATTTAACACGGTGAGAGTAGTCATGTACATACGAATAACTTTTACTATGGCACCAACTCTGAAATTGCGAAAAGAAATCGCCTGTTTAAGAAAGTTATTTGTATACATGAGTACTCTCACCGTGTTAAATATTATTTTGTAATTTTGAAACAACCTTGCGATAAATACTAGCTTTCCGCCCGCCCGCCGCTTCGCCCACGTGGACTACAGTTTATATCGCGCGGGCAGAGACCCGTGCTCAGCAGTGGAATTATAGGTAGCCTATGTGTTATTCCAATGTCTCTTCTACCTACCTACCAAATTTGATCTAAATCCGTTCAGTAGTTTTTGCGTGAAAGCGTAGCAGACAGACAGACAGAGTTACTTTCGCATTTATAATATCAGTAGGGATGTAGGTACAGACGGCCACACGTGCAGCTATCCATTTCCGTTTTTTCTCTTGCTCCTGTCAAATTCACATTCTTCGCAACAGAGCGAGGTAGCATGACCGGATATGGGTAGCTGGAGCTGTGGCCCACTGTACAGTACGACCGGCGAAAGGTGGCGAGAGTGAAGTTAGGCTCTAGCAACTTTAGCGCTTTAATACTCTTAAGAAAATAAAGAATTTAACAAAATAAGTTCCATTTGCTATTTTCAATGCTGTAATCAACGGTTATTGGCATTTATTTTTGTAAACCACTTATTTTTTTACGAATACACAAGCGCGAAAGTTGCTAGAGGCTAACTTCACTCTCGCCACCTTTCGCCGGTCGTACCTACTGTACATGTATTCATTAAAATATTAATCTAACTTTTGTTTCAGGAAATGACATAATTAAAAAATGGACAAACATCACAGACAACTACATGAAAAAGAAAGAGCTTGCAAACAAATCTGGAGCTGCTGCAAAGAATTTGAAAGAATATCATTTGTACAAACAGCTGATGTTTTTGAAAAAAAACGCACCAAATTTAACAGACTGTAGTATATTGGAAGAAGAGTCTGAAGATCCAAAGACAAGTGAAAATAAAAGGTCACGGTACCAACCTTATGCTACAACTTCGCGTAAAAGAAAATACGGTGAAGATGATTTTGAGAGACAAATTGTCGAAACTTTGAAAACTGCAGAAAACAGACATGTATCTTTTTTTAAATCAATTTTACCATTTCTGGAAAAACTAGACGACAACCAAACATTGACCTATCAAAGTCGTGTAATGCAAATATTGACAGATTTCAATCAACCCACATATCAATACAATCAACCGTCATACAGCGGCTATCAAACAGCATTTCAAAGTAGCTACCAAAGATCACAAGAAGCTACAGCGACTTATCAAACAACTCGTAATCTATCATCTACAAGTATCCATGGCCAGACTTCGCCAAATCCATCCACAGAAGACTTATCAAATAATTTAAGCGATATCTTATCAAACACACAGGACTCCGAATACGATTTTACTTAAATCTAGTTACATGATTTAAGAACATCGCAGAGGGACCACGAGTCCGGAGGGGCAAAATCATATTTGGACTCCTGTATCTTTTGATAAAACATTTGATTACATAATAAATAATAATATTTTGATAAGTTCTTTTTATTTCTTACCTGATAGTTAAACCAAGCATCTCCATAGGATCAACAGGTTTTCTGAACACATATTGTTTTTGTAAACGAGGTGCTATCTTGGTAAGTAGTTCTTCAAAACTGGTAATGGTCATTCTAAAATATTAAAAAAAATTCTCATTCCCACACATTTTTAGCGCTGCATATTTCCTTTTGAAATGAGCTCCGTCTTGGTTCATTTTTAAAATGTATGGATTTACCCATTTCCTCTGTTTGTGTTTTTTTTTCATTCGTCTTAGTAACAAGAGGAGAACAACTCTTTTTTCGCGATCCATTTCCAAATAAACACGTTCGAGCACACCAACTGCCAAATATCGACTGAGAATTCTCCCTCGCGGCACGCCGTCCGCGGCACCGTGCTGCGGCACGACGTCGTGCCGTGTTACGGCGGCGGCGCCGCAACGTCACACGGCGGCCGGCGCCGCGCCGTGGACATGGGGCCGAGGCCTTAGCTGCCTTGGCAGTTTTGTAATTTTTGAATTGTTATTTGTTTTATCTTTTTTTATTACGGACGCTTCTAACGTGCACGTCTTTCTACATTGTACTCACAAGTTTAATTTCAACATGGAAAGATGTAACCTATATTTTGTAATAACTTATTTAAAAGAGTGTCCGTGGAGTTTCTTGCCCGTTCTTCTCCATAGGTACCTACTACGCTTTGGAATGGGCAACTAGCTTCATATTTCTGACTGACCAATTCCTTGACAATTCAAAAGTGCCTGTAAATGGCTTAATTGAAATAAATGGTTTGAGTTTGAGTGTGAAAAAAGAAGAAGCTAGAAAAAAAAAGCAAGCTGACAAAGAAAATAATAAGTTTGTATTTACAGTAGATCTCCAAGCAGTTTTGATGGCACCTTAGTCCAATGTCAGCACATTGTACTACAAAACCAAGCTGCAAGTACATAATCTGTGCTTTTACGATAACATCACTAAAGATGGAATGTTTTGTGTGGAACGAATCGGAAGGAGGGCTAAATGCAGATGAGTTTGCCTCTATTTAAACGTATTTTATTGAAAAAAAGATTCTCTCAAAAGTTGAAAACAAAACGGATGTACGTGTTATTATTTATTCTGATAGCTGTGGATACCAAAACCGCAATGTAACTTTATCAAACGCCCTTCAAAATTTGGCAGTTAAAAACCAAATAACCATCGAACAAAAGTATTTAGAAGTCGGACATACACAAATGGTGGTGGATGCTATGCATTCCTCAATAGAACGAAGGATGCGTAACAGGATTGTAAATGTACCCGCAGACTACGTTCAAATTATTAAGTCCGCCCGTAACAACCAATTCTATGTAAAAAATTTGGAACATGGTTTTTTTAAAGCTTTCAATAGTTTAACAAGGTATAAAAGTATTCGGCCAGGCCGTACGGCGAGAGACCCTAAGGTCACCGATACCTTTGCGCTGATGTATTCTCCATTGGGGAATATCTCGTACAAACTACGGTTCAGTGAGCCATGGACACTGCTGCCCCAGAGAAAGCGATTTTTTTCAGCAATCAGTTTTGACGAAATGCAAAATTTACACCAAGGTAGACTCAAAATTAGAGCTAAAAAATACAACGACCTACAACAAATTAAACAAGGACTTGTTTAATTAGTTGTAGGTCGTATTTTTTGTATGTTTTTTGTTGTTGTATTTTTTTTGCAGCAGCAGCAGTTTTTCGAGAATTTTATGATAATTTACCGCATTACTAAATATTGCAATTTTTTAAATATTATTTATTTATATATACTTTATTGTACACCAGAAAATACATAGTTAATCATAAATTTAACACTACAAAACATACAATGGGCGGCCTTATCGCTTTCTGCGATCTCTTCCAGGCAACCTTGGAATGGACAGTGATTGCGTGGACATAAAAATGGGGTAGACATTGGTGCAAAATAATAATTATAAAGATACAATATATTATAATAGATACATAGATAGATATATATATATGTATATGCTATATAATAGATACATAATAAATATATAAGAATATTTATATAAGCAACAAAAATAAATAACGACCACAGATTATTACAGCTACAAGACCAAGATCAGAACAACAAGTAATGTTCCTTCACGAGTCTCTTAAATACTGGTAACGATTGCGCGCGTTTTATTTGAACTGGCAATGCATTCCACAAACGAGCAGCCTGGACGGAAAAGGATTTGTCGAAGAAAGTTGTGGAATGCATTGGCATTTTAAGCTTCAGGTTATCTGATGACCTTAAACATTTCGAATGGGAGTCGCAAAGATACTGGAAACGTTTCTTAAGATAGAGAGGGGCGGAAGGGGAGAATAGCACGTTATACAAGAGGGAAAGAATACGAGCATTCCGGCGAAGGCGAATTGGTAACCACTTGAGCTTCACACGAAATTCGGAAACATGGTCATATTTGCGTAAACCGAATATAAACCGTATACAAACATTTTGAAGCCGCTCAAGTTTATCGAGTTGGTCTTGAGTAAGGTCAAGATAGCTGGCATCAGCATAATCAAGGATGGGCAGAAGAAGTGATTGTGCAAGCGCAATCTTGGTGGCAGTCGGTAGAAAATTACGCAGTCTCTTCAGAGATGCAGCGGATGCAAATAGCTTGCGGCTAACTTCCTGTAGCTGGGCAGTCCAAGAGAAGGTCTTGTCAATAAATATCCCCAAGTTTTTAACTTGTTGGCTGAAGGGAATAACAGAGTTGTCAAAAGAAACTTGGGGAAGAGTCGTCCAGTCAATCCTTGAGACCGTCCTAGAACTGCCAACCACAACAACCTGCGTCTTTATGGGATTGATCATAAGCCCATACCTCTTGCTCCAGTCGCATATACGAGCCAGATCGCGATTAATCACCAAGATAGCCTCGGACAGATTTCCAAGTGGAGCTCGTGAATAAATTTGTAAATCATCTGCATAAAGATGGTAGGAAGAAATTAGTTCGTCGGAGATTGAGTTAATAAACATTGCGAAAAGTAAAGGGGATAGAACGCCACCCTGTGGTACACCGGCAGAAGTATTACTCCAGGAAGACAAGGTCTCTCCGATGCAAATACGTTGCCGGCGACCGAACAGGTAACTATGAAACCAGTCAATTACAGATGGAGATATGTTAAGAGAGCATAAAATGCCAAGCAAAACATCGAAATCAACAGTATTAAAAGCATTGCTGAAATCAAGCAAAGCTAAGACCGTTAGATTACCGTTTTCCATGGCTGACCTTATATCATCCGTAATATTCAGAAGCGCTGTGGTGGTACTATGACCAGGACGGAAGCCAGACTGGAAAGGGTTAAGGAGATTATTTTTAGAGAGGAAAGTGCTTATTTGATCGTTGATTAACCGTTCGAGGACTTTGGATAGGAATGGTAAGACGGATATTGGACGATATTCAGAAAACGATGAGGGATTACACTTTTTAGGTAATGGAATTATTTGGGCATCTTTCCATGAACATGGAAAGACACCACTGGAAGCAGAAAAATTTAGGATATGACAAATGACGGGAAGGATTACATCTAGCACAGGGACTAACATATTACGGCTGATACAGTCAGTTCCTACTGCATTGGAAGTAATCGATAGTATGCTCTTCTTAACATCACATGCGGAAAATTGACCAAAAACAAATGGAGAATAACTGGGAGTCGGAAGTGAAGTAAGATAATTCAGTGTATTACATTTTATTGTCCCATCAAAATCGGACGAAGCAGTAAAATGATTATTCATTGCATCAATGTTTAAATTTTTTGGGATTGTCTCTTGTCGGGTTTTACCGACCCCCAGTGATCTAAGAAATTTCCAAACTTTGGATGCGTCCCCATTTTGGACAGAAGTATGAATATGATGGCGATTAGCATTCCTACACACCTTATTGCAGTGAGTACGTATTGAGACATATCTTTCCCTGTTAGCGTCATTAGGCCTACGCTTAAACTTAGACTTAGCCGTCACTTTTCTGTGCATTATTGTTTTAATTTTATCTGTGAGCCATGGCGCCGGCAGATGTCTAACCTTAACTGCTCGAACAGGTGCGTGATGATCATAAAGCTCTATAAGTTTAGCCGCAAAAATATCAACTTGCTCATCGACAGATGAAGAGGCAAGTAGAGCAGACCAATCTATGTTGTTGGCATCCTTGCAAAGTTCGTCAACATTCATACCACCAAAATTGCGTTGCATGAGAACCTTGGCTTTCGCCTTAGGTGGGCGAATTTTATATGAAAGATAGATCAGGTCATGGTATGAAAAGGCATCGGCTGAGCATTGGCCATGCTTAGCGACGCGATCAGGAGAGGAAACAAAAATCAAGTCAAGAAGTGAAGGAGTAGAGTTAGGAAAATGGTGCGTGGCACTCAGCGGAAGAATGGAAAGATTACTGGAAGCCAAAATATTTGCCAGAGAAGAAGAGCGATGGTCTTTTTTCAGAAGACAAGTATTGAAGTCACCCATGATTATACTATGACTGTAAGAAGGGATTAGTGTTTCTAAAAGATTTTCAAAAGATGAAAAGAAATTAACGCGTAAAGAGGGACAGTAGTAGACGCCAAGAAGTAATTTAGAATGGTGTAGTTCGACTTCAAGAAAGAGATGTTCACCGGCACCTGATGGCGGTGGCTGCGCTGACACATTGACAACAGAAAAGGGAATATGTGCGCGGAGATATATGGCAACACCACCACCACCACCAACCGACCGGTCATTTCTTATAAGCTGGAAGCCAGGAAGAGAGTAACTAATTGAAGGGAGACAGGGTTTAAGCCATGATTCGGAAATAAGAATGGCATGTATGTTTTTACAGTCAAAGCTTGCCAGCATATCGTGGAAATGAGCCGGAATGCTCTGAGCGTTAATATGTATGACGTTAAAGTTTTTGGGAACATCAGAAAACTGCGCTGTAAGACTGTCTGCAAGAGAAGGAACACTCACGAAACTGTCGTCGTTGCTTGTTAAAGATAAAAAACTATTACTATCGCTGCTTTCATCGATATACATAAAATAATATAGATATAATAAATATACAAAAATAAACCTAAATAACAAATAAAGGTTAACTAAATAACAAGTCCACCTGCCGGTTGCGTTATTAAAATACTAGAATTTAAAACCTAATGAATCTAGTGAATCCGGGTAACAAAAGAGAAAGACAAACAAAAATAAAAAATAAATCATAACAAAATGTTAAACTTTAGAGAAGGGAACAACAAGAAAAAAGTAAAAACAAAACATTTCAGATAAGCAGAAAAAATTAAATAACTGCTGCCAGTCTCAGTCAGTCATTGCAACGTTACTTAAAACGAAACGCACCGACGGGTACTGACAAGGATGTTGACTGACACTGACAGTGACAAAAATTGTGACATTAAATAGTTTGTTGGCAAGTCAGTAATCGGAACAAATTGTTGAATCACATTAAAAATAAACTGAAGGTATAAACAAAATACGATATTACCCGGACTTTGAAGAAAACATTCACAAAGACATCACTTCTTTAATGCAGCAGCACGCTTTAACCTAGCGGTCTTCGCAGCAGCAGAAACTGGGACAGAGGCTGGCACAGCCGATACAGGTGCAGCCGATTCGGGTTCACTCCGCTCTGGCTCACTGGGATTCGACGCAAACTTGTCCAATTCCGCGATGGACTCAACACGATGCCGTGTGTCATTGGGACCAAGGACATACACGCAGCCTGCCTTAGTCCAGCTCTTGCTGACACCGCATCTTTCCCTCGCAGCCAAGAACACATCATGCCGCCCCTTTGTTAGGAACTCGGACATGGTGACGCCTGTTGCCTTTAATTTGGCTTTGGAAAACCAAACCTTATCCCGGACCGCAAGACTGCCTAACTTGAACAGGATAGGCCTGGTTTTATTAGCTACGGCTCGTCCCATCCTGTGACATCGGCTGATGTCTGCAACTGTGAAGTCACTCAACTTTAATTTACTGCATATCACCTCAGTGATCACCTTGGCAGTGTCCTCCTTCTGCTCCTCACTAACACCATGCAACAGCAAGATCTTCCTTCGTCCCCGCATCTCTATTTGGTCGACACTACGAGCCAGTAGCTCCACTTGTTGCTGGATGCCATTCAGTGCTTGCGTGATAAATGTCCGGAACATTGTAAACTCTACAGCCAGGCTAGAAGTTGTGACAGGTGACGGAGGCGCCTTCTGTAGCTCATCTTCGAAGGCGGATATTAAACTTTTTATTTATGTTTAATTATTTATTTTAATAATAAACGAAACTTATTAAGTAAATTCGTTTTTTTTTTTCAATAGAATTACCTACTTAGATAATAAAATTTGATAACTCCTAAACCTATTGCGGTAAAAAAAATATTGCAAGTGTAAAAATGCTAACTCCGATTTTAGGCCGTAAAGTGTATTTAATATTAATATAATTAAAAATAAATGGTGTAATAATAGGTAGGGGTGAACTCATCTAATTCTGTGACTCGCCTAATTCGGTGAAATTTGGTTTGAGCGCTATCATAGGGCTATACGAGTGAAATCAATGGTTTGAAATACAACCTTAAGCCTCTGTGATAAAGTTCAAATTCGTCTGTAAAGTTTGGGGATGCTCGAGTGAGCGAGATAGAAACAGCTAACGGTTTTGTCAGTTCGCGCGCGAATCTCGCCGGTTTCGGCAGTGTTTGTGAATTGATGGCGAACTTTGCTGTATTTATGTAAGTATTTAACCGATTTTTTAGCTTCTTTCTAATAAAATGAATTGTAATTGATATTCCCTTGATGTGGCAGTAAAAAAATCGTCATAGTTCTGCGTCTTTTTCGTGTTAGAGCTTATTTTGTTCGTCAAAAATATTAGCGTTTTAGCGGTTGAGTGGTTTCTGTGCTATCACAGAATTATAGTAGTTATGTACAAATATTTGTGGTTTTAACTGAAATTATTGACTTATTTTGAGTGTAGTAGACAAGATTGATGTCATTTTATTACTTTTATCTGGTCTTAATTAAAATGACGACTTTGAGCCAATATTATATTTTGGACTTGTCACGTAATTGCGTGAGTAATTTACCAAATTTCGCAGCTTTTTTTTTTATTAATATGAGCTCAAATTTGGGCAGACGCTAAAATCTAAGCAGGTAGGTACGTATTTATTATTTTAATTTGCTTGTTTACTTTCAGATATATCATGGATGACCCCAACAAGAAGAACAGAAAATACTCGGAGACCGATCTCAAAACAGCTGTTGAAAATGTTTTGAGTTCAACAATGACAGTTTACAGAGCTTCGAAGGAGTTTAAGATTCCATGGTCGACATTAAAAGAGAATGTGACGAAGTACAAAACTCTACGAGAGGGTAATCAAGATGCACAGATCGTAATGTCCAAGATAGGAAGGCCGTTTGCGTTACCTGTTGAAATAGAACAAAAGTTACTGGCCTATATTATTGAGATGCAAGAACGTGGTTTTGGTCTTACAGTTACCAAAATAAAGCAAATAGCATTATCTTTAGCAAAAGCTGCGAACATTTGCTGCACATTCAATGACAAAAAGGGATCTGCAGGTTGGAATTGGTGGGTGAAGTATAAAGAACGCTACGGGTTGTCTTTGCGAACACCGGAAAATCTTTCAGCAGGTAGAGCGATTTGTTCAAACCCGGTTATTTTAGAAGATTTTTATGAAAAATTAGAAAAACAGTTAAATGAACATGACATTCCACCCGAAAGAATATGGAACTGCGATGAAACTGGTCTGATGTTTGTCAACAAACCCAACAAATTTGTGACAAGCATTGGAAAAAAATATGTTTACAACAGAACATACGCAGAAAAGGGTACGACAACCACATTATTGGCGTGCATAGATGCGACAGGATGTTACATCCCCCCATTTATTATATTCAAAGGTGTAAGAATCATACCACAACTGACAAAAGGATTTATGCCAAACACCCAAGTACGATTTTCTCAAAAGGGATGGATCACGGGTGAACTATTCCTAGATTGGTTAAAATTCTTTGTTCGATGTATCCCTCCAGCAAGACCCGTTCTATTGATAATGGACTCACACGCCAGTCACGTTACGCCACCTTTACTGGATTACGCTCGATCACAACAAATAATATTGTTTACAATACCTTCTCACACGAGTGCGATTCTTCAACCACTTGATGTCAGTGTTCATCGACCTCTGAAAGTAGCCTGGAGGACAATAATCGAAACCCACAAAATGGAAAATCCTTGCCACATCCCAAACCGCTATGATTTTCATAATTTTTTTACCCCTGCATTTGAAAAAAGCTTCACGCCATCAAACATACGAGCTGGGTTCAAAAAAGCGGGTATCTATCCGTTAAACAGAACAGCTGTGAATCCACTGGCACTTGCTCCATCAAAGTTGACAGACAAACCATTTCCAGAATCGGCAGAAGAGGTCACACTTCATAAAGATGAACAAACTCAAATTTTAGAGGAAATCGTATATTGCAACATTGACCAAGAAAATGGGTCCCTGGAGACGGATTACCTTGTAGATCTTCATTCAGCGTGTTCTCCATTAGAATGTGAAGCAAATACGTCGAGTGACCGTTGTTTTAAGTGTAGTGTGTTTAAAGCAGTCCATAAAATTAAGTTAAATAAGTGGTAATTTGCTACTAATCTCGGCGAATTTTTGTTTTGACATATACAGTGACTCTCGTGGAATCCAAATATATATAATTTTTGTCAATTAAATACAGTTTAATACCAATATTTGCCAAATTAACTATTAAATCTATAACCTTTTTGAGTGCTCACAGTGACCTTGTGACTTTGAGAACAAAGGACCTCATTAGTCGCGAGCTTATCGCAAGTCATTCATTCAAAAAACTCTAAATATTGTTACGGAATTTCGACCCATAACTTAAAGTCACCGTGGTCGAGTGGTTGGCAAAGCGAGCTTTTTGTATCACTAGAGCTACTCGGCGTGCCGCCGGTTCGGATCTTGCAAAACGCAGTTCTTTTTCCATTTTCTAAATACCATTATTTATACAAAGATTGTTGGATTGGGTTTTAGCAGAAACGATACTAATGTTCCGTTCACCCGATAAGAAAAAATTCCATTCCGAAACCGACTTGACAACTGGATCCCCAATGAGCGCCGAACAAAATGTGTCTGTCCGTAAGCGTAAACAACCGGATTTTGAGTGGACACAGGCTATAAATGAGTTGTCAACGGAGTTGAAGAATACAATAAATGAATGGCGACGAGATTTGGAAATAAGTGTAAATAAAATATCAGACAACATGGTATCAATGAAGGTAGAACTTACTTCGCTTAATCAAGTGACGTCAGAGATAAGAAATGACATTAATTCTCTTCGATCTGAGCAATCAGCCCTGCGTCAGAGGGTTACAGAGTTGGACGTGAAGTATTCAAGTACGACGGAACGAATTAACTCCCTAGAGGACTCAGTCCAGTTTGCTGCTGACGAGCAAGGTGATCTCAACAAGAAAGTCGCCCATATTAGTAAGAATATTCAAGAAACTATTGATTTAAAGCCTATTGTTGCAGAGCTTGTAGCAAGGATTGATAATTTGGAACAGTGCTCGAAATTCTAATATTGAGATATGCAACATCCCTGAAAGGCGTAACGAAAACCTTGTGGCTATGATACAAAATATTGGGGCCATAATTAAGTGCAATGTTCAACAAAATGACATTATTTCCATTCACCGTGTCCCACATGCACACCAGCAAAACAGTAAGCCCAAAAACATAATAGTTAAATTAGCTTCGCGTATACTACGTGACAATGTTCTTAGTGCCCATCGGTTATGCAGGGGACTTGCCACGGATCAAGTTGGTGTTTCAGGAACATCACTCTCGATTTATATGCATGAGCACCTGACCCTAAAAAACAAACAATTATTTCGTGAGTGCCGAGACGCTGCCAAAAAGTCCAATTACAAATTCGTTTGGGTTAAGCATGGAACAATCCTTGTCCGTGAAAAAGAAGGGACAAAGTCTTTTGCAATTCGGACCCCGCAAGACATCACTAAAATCAAGCCTGGCTACGCAGCACCAATTGACAACCAAGGACCTGTATCCATCAAAAAATAGCTCTGCAATGAGTAATCGATCAATCTTCAATAAATTACATAGTCAATCTCCACAGCTTTCGATATTTTTAATCATTTGTTTGTTATGTTTAATAGTTTGTATAACTTTAGTTGAACACTCCATACGATGGTTTGTAAATTGCTTGTTAAGGTTAATCCATTTTTTTAAGTGTTATGTTTTGTTTCTTGTATTTTGTTCGCATTCTCTTAACGCTTTACTGTACAAAAGTGCCCTATTAGTTACGATTACGTTAGTAACGGTTAATGCATTTATGACCATATTCTATAGAGTTTTACGCTACAATGACTGATAACTTAGTTATATATTACCAAAATTGTAGGGGATTCCGCACAAAATTAAATATTTTGTATATGAATATTCTAGCCAATTGTTATGACATAATAATTTTGACTGAAACCTGGCTGACGCCCGAGATATCAGATAACGAGTTTATTGATGAGCGTTATGTGGTACATCGGTATGATCGTGATCGTGTTGCCACCAATAAAAAAGACGGAGGCGGGGTTCTCGTAGCTGTACTGAAGGGTCTGCATTCAGTCAGATTGATTCCACAATTTGCAACTCATACCAGCATTGAGCACATCATGGTGCAATTGCCAAGCTCAAGTCAAGGTAAGTGCCAAATTATCGCTGCAGTATATATACCACCAAAAATGCCAGAGTTTGCTTATGCTGAATATTTTGAACTTCTGCAATCACATCTTGGTGACACAAATAATGATAATTTCTATGTGGTAGGAGACTTTAACCTACCAGAAATCGACTGGGTTGCTTGTACAGACAGTACTTTACTATCTGCTCATATTTGTAGAGGTTACTCCCCCGTTTGTAATCACATGAGTGCGTTTTTGTCATTCCTCAACGCTTATCAATTTAATACAATTCGGAATCCAGGTGGGAGAATATTGGACTTGGTTATTGGTAACGGTGATTGCAATGTCTCTAGAGCCACAGACTATTTACTACAGCTTGATAGCCACCATCCTCCACTTAATGTTTTTATTTCTCTAAGTGTACCTTACGATTCGATGGCCCGCAAGATGTTTAAAAAATTTAATTATTACAAGGCAAATTATGATAATATAAATGGGGATTTGAGGGAGATTAATTGGGAGGAAGTTTTATTTAACCAAACCATTGACGATACATTGAGCACGTTTTATAACATTGTTTTCTGCATTATTAAAACACACGTTCCATTGATTAATTGTAGATCTTTAAAATTTCCGGTTTGGTTCTCAAGATCGCTTATACATATTTACAAAAATAAAGCCAAAGCTTGGGTAAAATGGAAGATGTATCAAAATATTTCAGACTACGAGCAGTTTTCCATTTACCGCTCTAGATTCCAAGTTGAGAGCAAAAACTGTTACAGAAAGTACGTTGCCTCTGTAGAAGATGGTATCCGGACTAATGTTAAGCATTTTTGGACGTTCATTTCTTCCCGCAAATCTTCTACAAGCTTCCCTTCTATTATGCATTATATAAACCAATCAGCCAATAACCCTGAAGACATCTCTAATCTGTTCTCAAGTTTTTTTAACTCGGTATACGAGCCTTCCATTTCAATTGACAGTGTTTCATCGCAGTGCAGAGATTACTCTGAAACCTGTTCTCTCCTTAGTAGCATTCAGTTTACTGCCGATGAAATATTAAGTGCGCTAAAAGCATTAGATCCATCTAAAGGCCCGGGACCAGATGGTCTACCAGTTGTGTTCCTTAAACAGACCGCCGTTAATCTGTGTGTGCCATTACAAATTATTTTTAATTTATCAATTTCTCATGGAGAATTTCCCCAAGCATGGAAACTCGCAAATGTAACTCCAGTTCACAAGTCGGGACCTAAACAAGATATCGAGAATTATCGACCTATATCGATATTATCGGTTTTGTCAAAGCTTTTTGAGAGACTGGTTCATAATAAAGTTTATCCTCTACTACATAATAACATAATTCCACAACAACATGGATTTGTCAAAAAACGATCAACTACCACTAACCTGATAACTTTTGTTGACTATTTATTTAACAGTTTGGACTCTCGTATTCAAGTTGATACTATATACACGGATTTCCAAAAAGCTTTTGACAAAGTAGACCATCAATTGCTGTTGAGTAAAATTGCCTTTAATGGCATACGTGGCGACCTATTTAGATGGTTCTCTTCTTACGTTTTTAATAGATCTCAGAGAGTTGTGATAAACGGTTTTAATTCTGCGACCCTAAATGTTACTTCCGGTGTTCCACAGGGCTCTATACTGGGTCCTCTTTTATTTGTTATGTTTATAAATGATATAGGTACGTGTTTTCAAAATTCTAAATTATTGCTATACGCAGACGATTTAAAAATTTTTAGGCCGATTATTAATTTACGTGACAGTTTACTTTTGCAGGAAGACTTAAATAGATTCTCTGCATATTGTGTAAAAAATAAACTTAAATTGAGCATATCCAAATGCTATTGTATTAGTTTTACTAAAAATAAAAACGTAATAAAACACGCATATTCTTTGAACAATATACATCTTGCAAGAGAGACAGTGGTTCGTGATCTTGGTGTTTTGTTAGATGACAAACTCCATCTTGATGCTCACATTACAAAAATTGTGAATAATGCTTTTCGTATGTTCGGTTTTGTGATGAGATCGGCTCAGGAATTTAAGCGCCCTGGTACTTATTTATATCTTTATAAAACGTTAGTTAGGTCTCAGTTGGAGTACGCGGTCCCGGTGTGGAATCCCTTCTATGAAAAATATTCTAATATGCTAGAAAAAGTACAACGCAAATTTTTAAAGGCCATGCATTACCGTTGTTGTCGTACGTTTGCATCTTACAGCAACTTAATGAAAGAATATAAACTTCAAAACCTTAAATCTAGACGTATAATGTTGGAATCGACGTTTCTGTTTGATATATGTAACAATTTATATGATTGTATAGACATAAGCAATAGAATAAGTTATGTAGTACCCAGAACAACTATATGTCGAGGTGTGCGCGCGCGACCGCTGTTTGCTGTAACCTCTTGTCGATCAAACGCAGGCTCGCGAGCACCCCTGCGACGTCTTACTACGCAGTTCAATAAGATTTTCCGGGATATCGAGTTCTTTGCTGTTTCTGCTGGAAAATTTAGAAGTATTGCGCTTAAAATTATAGCAGAATTAGGTTCTTAAAAATCCTAAAATCATAATCTTTATTTTATATATTCTAGTATAATATCTTCTTTCTCTTTTTACTATTTTTACTTGTATTAGTTTCAGATTGGTTTTATTTTTGTATTTAATCATACTCTTATATTCAATATTATTTATATCGCATGTCGTTCGTGTTTGTTTAACTTTTTTATATTATGTGGAAAACGTTGTTGGCTACACATTTATACTCCCATTTTAGTTTTAAGTTCTATACCATAATATTGTAATGTGTAACTGTTTATTTTCCCAAATAAAATAAAATAAAATAAAAAATAAAGATGAACAAACTCAAATTTTAGAGGAAATCGTATATTGCAACATTGACCAAGAAAATGGGTCCCTGGAGACGGATTACCTTGTAGATCTTCATTCAGCGTGTTCTCCATTAGAATGTGATGAAAATGGATGTCTAAGAACAGGTGACTCTCTATGTGATCCTCTTCATTCAGCGGGTTTTCAATTTGAATGTGAAGAAAATGGGTCTTTGAAGATAGATGATCCTGTGTGTTATCCTCCTCATCCAGCGAATTCTCAATTTGAATGTGCCAAGCTACCTGTCCAGCTTGAAGAAGACGTAATTATGGATGATGTTCCGGGTCAGAATTCGCCTATCATTTATCAAAAAAAATTAAAATAACTGATAGTACAGATATATTTGAGAACGACAATTCTGCAGAAAAAGAATCCAGCAGGCTCAGAAAAGTGAGAATTCCCTCAAAACGTCCTCATTGTAATGACACGATCTCAACTGCAACTGAATTGGGAATTTCAGACTCTTCCGAACACTGTCCTCAAATTACCCCCATTCAAGAAGTTTCATTTGAAAAAGTTGAACCACTTAAACTAAATAAAACATTTAAAATTCGAATTTTAAATGAAGTTATAATTCCAGCTCCGGTACCTAAAAAAAACTTAACAGTTCATTTAGATAAGATTTTAAAAGTGCCCAAGTTAGAGCAGAATCAAAATAAAAAAAAGAGAAGGACCGTCCCTCATGCACGATGTTTAACTCCTATGGCTGACAAGGACATATACGACGCTGCTGTTCCTAGCACGTCAAAATCTGAATCAAAAGTGAAACGAAGTAAGAGAGCAAATAAAAATAATACTGCACCTGCGAAGAAGAAAAATAGAACTGAAGACGACGATTGGCTATGTGAAATATGTAAGAGATGGTACTCAGAAGATGCAGCTTCTAAAAATGGAGCAGACTGGATTTCTTGTTCCTTCTGCTCTAAAACGTACCACGTACATTGCCAAAGTCAAGAATTTGAGGCTATTGAGACGATTTTTAAGTGTGATATGTGTTGCGCCGAAGAATAATTCTAGAAGATGTTACTAAAATGTTTATCTTTTTTTTTTATGTTTATGTTAATTTTATTATAATATTAATATTGTACTACTTAAATAATGAAATCTTGCCTAATTCCGTTATATCAGAATTAAAGTATTAGCTATCACGGACTTAAAGAGGTCACCATGGAATTAGGCAAGTTGACTTGGTTTAGTAAATTTGGTATAACTCTTAGGTTTCTAGAAAAAAATCTGATTATTTGTGCTAATATTCCTCACAAAAGACTGATTAAGACTCATGCTGAGACTGAATTAAATTAATTAATAATTTATTGGTATTTTATTACTCAAATGCCTTTGTCACGAAGTTAGATGAGTTCACCCTACTGGTAAAATATCTACCAACTGGAATTTAGATATTGCAGTTGTTTAGTAATTATAATTTTAACCCTTAACCAGGCCCCGGTACGATTCGGTCCCACATCATTTTTCGTTGTCCTTTCCAGGCTCTGGTAATATAAACTCCACAATTTATAAAAATGGCTACCCTAAATATATTATCTATGGGTCCAGAATAAAAAACTGTGTTTCCGAACGCAATTGTCAAAGTGACAGCCATTTGATTTCGTGAGTCAGTTGCGCGCCTCTGTTTTCGTAGTACAGTGAACATTTTTATTAATAATGTCGAAAAAACAAAAGGTAAGTCGTGTGATTTTTGGATATGTTGTAGATTATTTGTTTTTCTTGTGGATTTGACATATTTTTTTGTAGATTATTGTAAATATTTGTCACAATATCTTCCCAAATGTTGTGGGACAAATGTGACCGTTGCCTGTTAACGTTTTTGTTTTGTGGGACTTATGCTACCTTTGCCTGATTATTATTATATTATTTTAGAAAACCGTTAAAGACCACGAAATTGAGAACATCCTCCAATATTGGCAGTCGTCGGAAGAGAGTAGCGAGGATGACGATTGCGAGGCGAGTCTTAAAGATAACTATTCTCGAGTTATGGACACTGCTTTGGACAACATGCAAGGTATTTCGAATGACGATTTATTGCATATACTTGAGGGTAGTCCTGCACAAGCACAACTGTTACAAGAAAATGACCACTATTTGTCAAATTCAGACCAGGAGGTTCTGCATGTCGACAAGAATTATAAATCACATCTTTTACCGAAATCTTCACTTGCTGATGCAATGCTAGGTCCATCACAGGGCGACACAGAAGCTTCATCTAAGTGTCCACCAAAGCGCACACTACCTACTTTAATATGCACATGCAGAGATTGCTTGTCTCAGCGTCCACCAGCACACGACACACCAGAACCTGTGGCCAGCACATCCCAGTTTTTGCAGACACCGGTACATCTGGACAATGCTGTTTCTGGTCATTCCCAGCTTTCACCTATGTCTCAGAGTCCACCAGCACACGACACAACAGAACCTGTGGCCAGCACATCCCAGTTTTTGCAGACACCGGCACATCTGGACAATGCTGTTTTTGGTCCTTCCCAGCTTTCACCTACGCTACCTGGTGCCAGGACGATTTCACCCGATGCTTCACCAGAATATACATTTCCGTATAACATCGCGACAACTTCATCTCAACATCTGCCGAAATCTAAGTTTCCACATACCAACAGTGAAAGTGTGTCTCAGAGTCTGGGAGATTTTGAGCAAACTCCTGAGGTTATAGTTGAACAAGAAGAGATGGCCATTTCCTTAGCTCCCGACGATGATCAACTTTGTGTGCTACTTGAGCCAACTTATGCTGAATTACAGGAGAAGCAAAGAAAGTGGAGTAAAAAAGTAGGTTACTTTGAAGATCGTGATTTTAGTAGAAAGTTACAACCTACTACAAAACACGACAACAGAGGTACCCCATATGACCATTTTATGGATATGTTCCCTGATGAATTATTTCAGCTCATTGTCGAAAACACCAACAAGTATGCGAGCTTAAAAGGCAGCCAGTTTTGGAAGGATGTAGACAGTAATGAAATTAAGGCATTCTTGGCTATAGTGATTCTTATGGGAATTGCCCCACAATCAGATATCGAATTATACTGGAATTCAGACCCATTTTACAATAATCAGGATATATCTGGAACAATGCGTTGTAAAAGATTTAAAAAAATATTAGAGAATATACACGTTTGCGATATTACTACTCATTTACCACAAAATCATAAAGATCATGATAAACTTCAAAAAATAAGGCCAATGTTGAACATTTTAAATAAAACTTTTCAAGGAAACGCTACCAATTCTCAATCACAATCAATCGATGAAAGCATGATAAAGTTTAAAGGTCGTGATTCCAAAAAACAGTATATGCCGGGTAAACCGATTAAACGAGGGTACAAGGCGTGGTGCAGATGTGATGCGAAAACAGGATACCTTTACCAATGTGACATCTATACAGGTAAAGATAAAAATGCCGACAGTGAAGGACTGGGTTACAGAGTGGTGAAAAATCTGTGTGTTAACGTACCAAAGGACACATTGATAGTCTTTGACAATTTTTTTTCCTCTGTCGCTCTTATGGAATATTTATATTACAAAGGAATATTTGCTATTGGTACTGTTAGACTATCACGAAAAGGACTTCCTAAAGATTTTGTCAAAAAAGAAAGTAAGAAAGAACAACTACAACCAGGAGAATTCACATACAGATACTGTCACCCTGTTGGGGTAGTTAAGTGGAAAGATACTAAAGACGTGACCGTCCTTACAACAGCCGTAAACCCTAGAAAAATAGAACTAATAGAAAGAAGACAAAAGAATGGCGAAAAGAAGAAAATGTATTGCCCAACTGCTATTGCTGATTACACCCGAAACATGGGTGGAGTTGATCATTTTGATCATTACCGTAGCTCATACTCCATTGGACGCAGATCCAAAAAAACATGGCCAAGATTGTTTTGGTTTTTATTTGAGTGTGCTGTAATAAATGCTTATATCATATATCAACATGAAAATGAAACAAGGAAAAACATACATCGAGATTTTCGTTTGCGTTTGGCCAGAAAATTAAAGTCTGAGTACATAAATATTCATAAAGACAACCCAATAATTTGGAAAAATAAAAAAGGAGGAGTGTTTGGCGTCCCAGATGAATTAAGACTGGGTTACAAAGGGCAGCATTACTTGGAACCCATGACCACTAGAAAGAGGTGCAGATTCTGTAGTACGAGACAGAAGGATACCCGTTCGAAGTACATGTGCCAAATATGTAAGGTGACCCTATGTGTGTACCCCTGCATGATACATTTTCACCAAACCTCAGAACAACAATGTTGATAGATAAATGTTTATCAAAAACACTTTCATTACTTTTTTTATATATTAGAAAGTAAAATAGTCCTCAAAATAAAACCACTTTCATTACAGTACATCATATATTTATAATACCCCACCCTATCTCAGCGAAGTACCCCCTGCATTTTGAGTCAATTATTAACCTAACAAGAAAAAAATCCAAGAAAATTATGTTCAAATATTAAGTAGTCGCACTTAGTTTTTTTAATTTCTTTCCAGGCAATGGGAATATGTTGTCCCACGTGTTTTTCCTTTAATTTTCCAAGTCATTTTCCAATTTTCTTTGTTCGTATGCCATAACAATTATACTATTATACAGAATCAATAGTTGAAAGTTATGTAAGTTGTGTAGTTCTCTTGGGCCTGGTTAAGGGTTAAACTCTTTTTTTCTTATTTCTGACAAGTAGTATGAGTTAGCAATTTAGCTTATTTAGCCGACGATTTGTTTACATAGAACAAAATATTTTGTTCATTATTCTAAATAAACTTTATCCGAAATAACAAACAATTACATTGTACACACAATTTTGACAAAAACGGCTTTATCTCAAAACTGTCATTGTGTGGGTTGATTCCGTTTTGCATAAGTAGGTCCAAATCATTTACAATGTAAATGCTACAAGCACTTTGCTTCATGCGCTTTTATGATGACAGATGAGGATATGGACAGCAGCATTTACTACCTGAAACTCCTTTATCGGCTAAGACTTTATGGGCTAAGACTTTATGGGCTAAGACAAAATATTTACCACATACCTACTACTGCAAAAAGGCAATGGTCACATAATTACCACCATGATTTCACTTGATTCTTATTTTTTTTCAAAATATTGTATGGGGTACGAACAAATGAATAAATAATACAAAACAATCAATCAATATTTTTTACCCATGTCCTAGGGATATCAAACAGTCTGGTTTCTGAAAACCCACCAACCACAACCTGAGATTTACTGAGACTTGCAACCAGAAATCAATCTGCCTAGCGGGTCGGCTACCAGTCTAACCGGATGCAGCTGAATACCAGTACATGGAGAGACTGCCTATCTGACCTCCACAACCCAGTTACTGGGTAATACGATACCCCTTGGTAAGACTGGTGTCAGACTTTCGGGCATCTGACGACTCGTAACGACTGTCAAAGATCCACAAATAACAGCCTAGACCACCAGCTTAACGTGCTTTACGAGGCACGGAGGATTCTCGGTATGTAAAGATGGTCACCCATCCACTGACCAAACCCGGCAAACGTAGCTTAACCTGATGGATCGACCAGTGCGTCTGTGGATACTCAGCCACGAGCTCCTCTCGAGACTTGCAACCAAATAAATACAAATAACAATTTTTTTTTGGAGTGACCTTACAATATTTACTTATTTAATCACAATTTTAACACCATTACAGAGTCATCCAAGGCGATGTTATAATTCACACGTCTACACAAAATGACATAAAATAAAATGATAAGCAAAATTACAAACGCAAATTAAAAACATGACTAATTATATTATCAGACCTCTTTCAATTATTATTTGATAAACAAAAACCACATAAGAAGTAAAAATACCTACGAAATGGTAGAAGCACTAGAATCTCTATTTCAAATACGAGAAGAACTGTAAAAACAACATTAGTGCAACCAAAATTTCTCAACGTATGACAAAACCAAGAACACCAAACTTACTAAAGGAATCGATCTAATTTATTAGACCACTGAACCTCACGCAATGAAATTGATGTCATAATTTAATTATTTTACCCCTCACAGCGCCGGTGTGCATGATTTTGTTTTGTATTGTATTAATTATGTATTACATCAGAAAAAGGACAGAATACTTTATTCTTTATTTTTAACGGGACCGGAGTTGACCGGACTGACCACAGAACATTTAAACTCTACGAGACCAAGTGACCACAGAGTACTTTAAATTCATATCATCTCGTAGTGTATCTACGTTCTGTGCATAACATACTGATTGAATAGGTATGTGGGCGTTATTTCACGTCACTAGTTACAATAACGGGCTACGGGGCATCTAGCCGAATAGCTAGTTTCGAGTGAAACTGTAACGTTATTTTGTAAGTAGTGACAATTTTATTTCGATACTGCATCGAAAATTTACTTACAAAAAAATCGTCCTAAGCCTGAATAAAGTATGAAGGAAAGTTCATTTGTGTTAGTATTACGTTAATAATGTAACTGTTTAATGTAGCTACAAAAACGTATTTGTTCCAAAAACTTAAAGCTTGTGATATGTAACGTATAACGTAGGTAATCATCTATATTTTTGTTTCGCAATTAACTGTAACACTTCAATAGAATCACCATGCTGAATCACCGAATAGAATTTGAAAAATAACTAGTTACTAAAATCACTAGTTTTCAAAATAGGTGACGCCTTCGAAGTCACTAGTTGTCTCGGCTATTCAATAATGTGTGAGCTCACTCTTCTCAGTATGACATTTTTTCGTGTGACTGAGTACGATGAGGGAGGGAGGGCAAATCGAGTGATTAAAATGTTTGAGGGGTGGGTTTTGCTTTACTGTGCGTTTGCACTGGCGAAACATTCACAACAAAACATGTTGAAATCTCTATTTCCTGTGAAACATTAAGGACGTTACGTGAGCGCGGTCACCGCTCTTCTAGGAAACCGTAGCAGAAACAATAGAACTGCCAACAACACCTGCTACGCTCATTACATACTCTTTTAACTTCGTTTACGTTCATATATCCGGTATTTTTGTGATTGAAATAAAAAATGATCGTCTATGGTCCCCCTAATGTCTGTGGCAGGCAACAGTCGTTCTGACTCCTTTTTTTAGCTTTGTCTATATTTGAGTCTATAGTTTCTCTTTTCTCTTTTCGTTGCTGTCATTGATTTGATTGTCATTGTCATTGTCATTTTCATCGTTGCTCTGGGTAGCCGTTGAAAATTGTTCTTAATCGTCACATTTTCTTCAAAAACCCCATCTTTAGGATTAGATTCTATTTCGTAAAAGTGAATTACAAATATGGAGGTTACGGATGAAAACTTGGCTACACTAGCGAATTACCTTCAACAGACGCTAAACCCAGACACCAACATAAGGCGACCGGGTATGTAATATTTTCTTTGTTTTTTTATCCTAACAGTAACCGTTACATTTACTTGCAACAAATTTACTCGTGATTGTATTATAATAACATTTATTGATCAAACTGACATCAGAAATAATCAATATTCCCGTTAATTTGTTACTAAACCTTATGATAACCTTAAAGCGAATCGTCCACCGCCAGCTAAACTAAGTTAGTTTGCATAGCTGAGCCAGTTCGCTTCTTCAATATTACTCACGAATTAATAATAATATTAAAGTACATAAAGTAATTATTGTCATTCAAAGAATTATACATACCTACTTACATATATTTTTATTATTTACGTATAATTAAAGACACTTATAGTTGTTAAGTACCTCAAAATTAGTAAATTCTTAGTTGAATAGCTTGTAATATGGACTTATTATTCATTCGCCAGTGCACTTACTGCTTAGTCTCATCTAAAAGTACCAGCATGAGCCTGAACTGTAATTTAAAATAGAGATGCTTTTCTTTTTTTTTTGGGTTGTTTTTACGCAAAGTTTGATAATTATGAAACTAACAGAGATAGGTATCAATATAAATCGAAAAACCCCTCTAGAGAATTAAATTATGCAAGTTTTCATATCAAAATCGGAGGTGAGTTTGAGATATCGGGAATTGCTTTAATTTAGTACCCTTTTGTGTGAGAGTCACGCGTCAACTTCTGTGGTCCGTCAACAACAACAGACCACTCGCTGGCAGTGTCACGCAAAATGCCGATGCCTGAATATCGTATCCATGACAGAGCGTTAACTTTTGTTTAGAGATTTTAATCTGTTTGTGTTTCAGAGAAATAATAAAAAATATAATAAATGTAATGCGTTTCTTATTTTCCATGTACCTTGTAGGTCGTGTAATTCACGAGGTCTGTGAATTTTTTACTAATTGATGGTATCAATTTCCTTCGCAGCTGAAAAGTTTTTGGAGAGTGTAGAAGTAAATCAGAACTATGCTATCTTGCTGTTGCACCTCATAGACAAGGAGACAGTGGACCTTACTATCAGGGTGGCTGCGGCAATTGCCTTCAAAAACCTGATCAAAAGAAACTGGCCTGTTGTAAGTATAAGCCACTGTGATATTACAATGGAAGCCAATTCCCATATTAAAAAACATTCAAAATGTAGTCACAAACTCATCTCAGTGACAATGTCAAAAACTTGTAAAAGAAATATATAAATTAGAGGTATTTTTACACGACTGCCCTAAAAAGGAGTTGTAATGTTTTCAGAGTTCATGTATGTATGTGAGTTTCTTTATTCCACTGTAACTCTTAAATGCCTGAACAGATTTGTATGTATGGGTTATATTTAAAATTCTTACATCATCCCAAGTGACACTGGCTATGTTTTTTTTTTGTTTAAAAGTTCAATATGGCAGTATTGCTCCATTTCAAAATGTGAAAACAATAAAAAAGAATGTGTCGTCTTAACAGGAAGAAGATGGAGTGGACCGCATCCATGCATCAGACAGAGCCACCATCAAAACCCTGATTGTGTCGCTGATGCTGAAGTCTCCTGAAGCCATTCAGAGGCAGTTTAGTGATGCCGTCTCCATCATCGGCAAGTGCGACTTCCCTGAGAAGTGGCCAAGTCTAATACCAGAGATGGTTGAAAAGTTCGGTACTGGTAAGTATCTTTTATAAAGCCGTCAAAAACCTGGCGAAGTGCGCTTGCTCCGCGGTTTTCACTGGCAAGTAAATATATATCAACTTTGCGTAATAAAGTAAACCAAAATAAATAACATGAGATGAGTTTATTTATTTTGAGCTTTATTTACACAGGGTTCAAGGTTATTTATTTTCAAATTTATTTAAGAGTCACAATGTTGATATTTATTTTGTTCGACTGGGAAAACTCCCCTGCACTGCGCTACGCCAGGTCTTTACCTTTCTTAATTGTTTTAGGTAATATATTTTTACTTGCACCATGCAAATGACTTCTTTTGCAGTTAAAGATAGATTTCTTTCTCACGCTGCGTACCACCCTTACAAATGTACCGTCTAACACTTTTTGCAACACTGTTATAAATCTTTATGTTTGAGGAAATTATTTAAACAAAATCAGAACAGAAGTAAAACTACACCACACGTACAGCCGGCTACACCAGTTCATAAAATATGATTGTTACAGGTGATTTCCACATCATCAATGGAGTGTTACGAACGGCCCATTCGTTGTTCAAACGGTACCGTTATGAGTTTAAATCACAGAAGCTTTGGGAAGAAATCAAGCATGTCCTTGAGAACTTCGCTAAACCACTTACGGATTTGTTTGTTGTAAGTACACTTTTTGATGTGTAACATTTTTCCTCTCACTTTTCTGCAATCTGTGGGAGTGATTTCGTGAAATGGGACGGAAGTGTCTAACAGGACCCCGAGGAAACGCGTGCTATTTTATTTGAGAAATGAACATGCGCGGTGCTAGAGTTGGCCATCAGAAACGACCTTGACAAGGCCCCGCCCCTTTAATGTTCCTTATTACCAATGTCAGATGTTACACATCTTATGCGACTACAGTAAGGATCGTTTTGTTTTTAATGACGTAAAGTTCTTAAGAGCGTTTATTCTGAAGGTGGGCAACGTCGCAAATAGATGTCAAATATTTCACTGTTTTGATTAATTTAGCAATATTACTGTGTGCAAATAAAAAATGTGGCTAACTAGCAACCTAGAATATTGATATTACATGGGACTTAAACATAACTGGCGAAATGTGGGTGTACTATAGGTACTCCTCTGCCTGACCCTTCGGGGGTTACGTGCTTAATGTTATGTATTTTTATGTATTTATTAAATAATTAATATTTTTGTTATGTATTTTTATGCATTTATGAAATTTTTGTTATGTATTTTTATGTTATAGGCTACAATTGATTTGACGTCGAAACACGCCGACAACCCACAAGCGTTGCGCGTGATCTATGGATCCCTGGTACTGATATGCAAAGTGTTCTACTCTCTCAACTATCAAGACTTGCCAGAATTCTTTGAGGATAACATGCCTATCTGGATGCCAAACCTACTCAATCTATTACAAGTCAAAGTTCCTTGCTTGGAGACGGATGTGAGTTCATAATGTATTATGTTGTTCGAGTTTTTTTTTTTTTGTAGATTATTCACTAAGGGGATAAAGCAGTGTCTAATGTCACGGACGCTAGTTTGATTCAAGCTCGCCTAAAACGAAGACACCTTTAACCCCGAGGAGAATACTCAACTTTTCACACCTGCAGCGTTAGCATGACCACCATGGAAACGGGTTTTATCGACGGAAAAATAGACAAAATTACAGATTGTGATTGTTTATCTGTCACTTTGTCTATTCTTCCGTCGACAAAACTCGTTTCTATGGTGGTCATGCTACGCGTACTGGGAGATAATAAAAAGCAATTCGATTTTCGAATATAAATTTTTGTCGTAAACGTTTTCATAAGAATTTTTCAGTCAATGTTCTAGATTCAAATCACATTGTTGACCAGCTGCTGGTCATAATGAAATCTAGTACTATAATATTGCCTGGCTAGACCCTATGACTATTATGACTTTAGGTTAAGTTTGCATGATATATAATTTGACATAAGCGAGCAGGTGGTGTGAAAAGTACATTCTTTTTTCAGGATGACGACGAAAAACCGGGTGTTTTGGAGCAACTGCGGACGGAAGTGTGCGAATGTGCGGCGTTGTATGCTCTGAAATATGAGGAGGAGTTTGGGCCGCACGCGCCGGCCTTCGTCACAAGCGTGTGGACCGTGCTCTTGGCTACCGGGCCGCAGCCGAAGTACGATGCGGTCAGTACACCAACATTTTCACGTAGAAAAAAATAAAAAGTATATATTTTAATTTGCACAGGAACTTACATGCTCAGCGGTGACCCAGTGGTAAAGGCCGCGACTTACCGAGTTGTAGATCGTAGGTTCGAACCCAGAGAGGCGCTTTACTTTGTGTAAATTATTTCATCACCACTGCTTTCAAAACGGTGAAGGAATACATCGTGAGGAAACCGGCATGTCCTAGAACCAAAAATTCAAGACGTGACATTTACCAACACGCACTGGGCCCGCGTAGTGGATTACGGCCCACTCCCTCTTCACTGAGAGAGGAGGCCTGTGTGTATCCCAGCAGTTGGAACGTTATAGGCTAATTATACTGTTGCACAGGAAGATACAGGGTGCTGTTGCAAATTAATATGAGGTCGGCGCAACATTCCTAATCTGCGTTCGCAATTCATTTGCCAAACATGTAAACAAACACGAGTTTTAGGAAAAACAACTGTAATGCCTACACATAAGGTTCAGTTTGCGCTACAACTTCATATTTTTTTATGACTTTCAACAGTAATAGTTTGTCTAAAATCAATGTGAATAAAGTTGATGTTTGTCTAAGTGGAAAACTCTTGTTTGTTTACATGTTTGGCAAATACATTGCGAACGCAGATTAGTATGTAGTTCCTATTTCTCGTCATCTCGGTATAGTCACCTCCTTTGCTAGCCATATCATCTTTTACACTTGTCATCCATCGTTTCTTTGGTCTTCCCTAGGAAGATTACACATACTAAATAATATAAATAATACCAGCCTGTTACTGTCCCACTGCAGGGCAAAGGTCTCTTCTCATACAGAGAAGGCACGAGCATTGATCACCACGTTGGCTCAAGACGGGTTGGCGATTTCAGTAGTTACAACATAAAAAACATGTACTATCGAAGAACTTCATAATTATCTAAGCTGTTTGAAAACAAAATCCCGTGAACACAATGACCACATCTGTTACCGGCCCGGTTATAGCTGCCGAGCGCTGCAAGCAGAAATAGTCCTTACGGTGTATAGATATGAACTTCTTCTATGGTACATTAAAAGATATAGGTCGGTACGGTCAACAACCGAAGTCCAACCCTGTCTTTTACATAATTATCATCAAAATCGACTTGCTTGTTGATTAAGTGTTCGCAAGCGCTACTGCTGAGCATCAAGTCCCGGGTTCGATTCCCAGGTCGGGCAAAGTGATGATGGTTTTTTCAAACTCAAAGCATTTATATCAATTAAACCAATTACAGACACTTTTGAATTGTCAGAGTTGGTCAGTTAGTCAGAAAGTTGAAGCTAGTTGCCCATTTCAAAACGTAGATCTCTATGGAGAAGAACGGGCAAGAAAGAGCAAGGACACTCTTTTAAATCAAGATGTTACAAAATCCTAGGAACATTAGTCTTCTTTAAGCGAAAACAATATTAAAAAAAACCGGAATCTGTTCACTTCTAGGTTTTGTGGATGGAAGAATAGACAAAATGACTGATTGTGATTCTGTCATTTCGTTTCGTCTATTCTTCCGTCGAAAAAACCTAGAAGTCTTTGAACAATGACAAAATGGCAGAATCACAATTTGTCATTTTGTCTATTCTTCCATCGACAAAACCCTTTTCCATTGTGGTTAGCTACGCGTGCAGGTTAGCCAAACCATCTCATGTCTAGGCGGGAGATTTTCAGCAGCTGGGAAGAATGGGTTGGTTAGGGAAGCACCGTCTCGCCACAGCTGTAAATGTTATGTAATGTTCCCATATATTTTTCAGTTAGTATCGAACGCGCTGACTTTCCTAGCGAAAATAGCGGAGAAGAATAACTACAAGAGTTTGTTCGAGGACCCCGCAACACTCAGCAGCATATGCGAGAAAGTTGTCATACCCAACATGGAGTTTAGAGGTAATTTATTCTTTACTAGCAACCCTTGCTTTGCACGCTTTTTAGGACTTAATTTCATACTAACAGCCATTGGTCCTGCGCCTGATCTCTCTCCGGTCTTGTCGGATTGTCGTCCCATCGGACTAATGCTTCATTTACATTCAGCCACTGCTCCTCGCGCTGCCGGCAATAATTCCCTTAATACTGCCGTACATTTCGCGTCAAATTACTTTACCGCTCTGAAGTTAGGTTGCGCATGCGCGCTGGTTTTTTTTTTTTTCTACATGGCCTCTCGCAGTTGACCTCTGAGGAGGTCGTAGCTGCTTAACCGGACTTTCCTGTGGCTGCCTTAAGCTTCTACACTTAAAGCCTCCAGCCAGGGGCATAAACTATTCTAATTAAAACTAGGCGAACGCTCGCTAAGGGCACCCCCTGTGGGGTACGGACCTCGGCTTAGGGCGTCGCTGGGGGGAGGACAGCAAGATGGGACAGGCTGGATCAAACATAGATTATTATTATTCGGGGAATTTAAGACTACGGGCTCAGCTTCGACGCGGGCTGGCGTATCGTCGAGCAAGGGTCGGGGACATGCGCGCTGGCACGCGCCCCACTGTTTTATATGGAAGATTGACTACTGCGTAGTCATTTGTAGCCTACTTCAGAGCGCCAAAGTCATTCGACGCGAACTGTAGCAGAACCGGCAGAAGTATCTTGTTTACATTCTCGTCCTGCCCACTTCCCTGCTCACTGCCGTGGAAGTGAGCTGAGTGTAAATGGGGTATAAGAGAGTGAAAGAAGGGAGAGTGAACCTGTGTCCGCACACATACGTGTGCGCTATAATATCTCCCGCGCCGAAGGCTAGTCTCCGCTGAGATTGGTCGCCATGGGTGAAATTTATTTATTACTAGCTTTACCCGCCCCGACTTCGCACGGGTAGCACTAAACCCTACCTACCCTACCTGCCTACTTACCCTACCTACCCACCTACCCTACCTACCCTACCTACCCTACCTACCTACCTACCTACCTACCTACCTACCTACCTACCTACCTACCTACCTACCTACCCTACCCTACCCTACCCTAATTTTCTCACCTTTCAAACCTTCCCTGGACTATGACAAACATTTCAAAACCAAAATCAGCTAAATCGGCCCAGCCGTTCTCGAGTTTTAGCGAGACAAACGAACAGCAATTGATTTTTATATATATAGATTTATTTACTACAATCAATCATACAAATGTACAGAGGCCGACTTATTGCCATAGGCATTTTCTACCAGTCCAGCAGTGATGCAGAGACAAACCGAAACTAAAGTCGATCTGGAGCACTACGAGGGCGGCACTGAAAATTTCGGGAATCAAGGAAGTGACACAACATTACTATTTAAAAATGTATTTATTTCTTTTCGAAGTATTCTCCGCGAAATTTGACACATTTTTCCATACGATGTAACCAATCATTGAAGCAACCATTCCATTCGGAAGTTGGGGTCTCCAAAATGGCCGTTTTGTAGGCGTCCACAGCTTCTTCAGGTGATGAAAATCTCTGTCCACGCAATGTATTCTTTATTTTAAAAAGCTTTAAGCTCTAAAAACTCTTTTGTTCTGTGCGCGGTGTGAGTACTCGCATTGTCGTGATGGAGGATGATGCGGCGGTTGCAGTTCTCTTTACGGAGTTCAGAAACGACCTGTGGCAAACAAATGCTAGCATACCATTCTGCAATAACCGTTCTTTGTCCCTCAAGAGGAATAGTCGTAACATGGCCGGTTTTGGAGACAAACGTGGCCACTATTTTTTTTGCAACACTCCGTGAACGAACAATTTTTGTTGTTTTTAACTCATTTTCGAACACCCAAACTCGTGACTGGTTTTTTGTTTCGGGTTCGTACGCGTATATCCAGGATTCGTCACCTGATACGATGTTGTATACAGCATTTGAGGATCCTGCGTGGAATCTTTCGAGAGTTCTGACGCACCAAGTAACGCGAGCCGCTTTTTGCTCTTCACAGAGCGAATGCGGTATCCATCGGGAAAACAACTTTTTTACACCTAATTGTTCATGCAAGATTATTTGTATTTGACTCATGCCAATGTCTAAAGTTGCCTGAATTTCGCGGTATGTCACATGTCGATCTTCCTCAATCAGCTTACGCACAGCATCAACGTTTTCTTGGGTGACTGCAGTTTTTGGACGACCTTGACGGGGATCATCACTGAGCTTGACACGTCCACGTTGAAATTCAGCAAACCAGCAATAAATTGTGGTTTTGAATGGGGCTTCATCACCAAATGCAGAAATCATCCGGTCAACACACTATTATTGTGTTAAACCACTTCGAAAGTCATAATAAATCGTCGCTCTTGAATTTTCTCGAGTCAATTCCATTTTCTCAACGACTAAACAAGTTTGACAAAACCTTGTGACAACCGAGAATCTTTTTTTAAATAAATAAATGGTATTCGATGTTTAAAACCAAGGAGTTTTCAATTTAAAATATTTTAATATGACAGGAACAGTGGAAATATTCCATTCCCGATACTTTTAGTGCAGCCCTCGTATTATTAGGTCTTAACAAAACATCTGAGATTTCTTAATTATCTGTAAGTTGCTTATCAATGTATCAGACACAAACTTTTCGGAATAAATTCTTAAAAAGATGTTGGAAACAGCATTAAAATCCGTTGTAGAGTTTAGAAGAACGACGCGGTCTCAGACAGACACTAAAAGCGACTAACTTACTAGTCAAGCAGAAAGGTCGATGTTTTCATATCTCGCCACATCATTTGATTGCACCCGTACGGCGCAGGTACGGACCTGGTATTTTCATAAAAACTAATTCATTTTTTAAGGCATTAATACTATATCCCACAACATTCAAAAGCTAGTGGCAATCTCATCTCAGCGGCAATCAATGTCAAAAACGATTCAAAAATGTTGGTAAACTAGAGGTAGTTTTGACAGATTGAGTGTGACTCTTTAGAATGCGATCAAAAAAATACTTTTTATTATTAAAAATAGTAACTGACCACCAAAATCTAAACCCCATTTTAATTTAAAATGCTATTTCAATATAAAGTACTACGAAGTCGAAAACCATAGCAGATAAGTGAGACAAACTGCAAACATTTATTTCAAATAAACCAATTACAGGCACTTTTGAATTGTCAAGTCGGTCAGTCAGAAATATGAAGCTAGATGCCCATTCCAAAGCGTAGTAGGTACCTATGGAGAAGAACGGGCAAGAAACTCCATGGACACTCTTTTACACATACTGGCACATTTCATACGCCTACATACTACTACTGGCGAAGTAATAAATACTACTTAATATTACTATAGAATAGCAACAATTTATAATAAATTACCGAACTACATAAAAGATGACGAGAATACAACTTCATTCTATAGCAAACTAAGGTTACTTTTAATAGAGAAATGTTATTATACAGTAGACGAATTCATGACGGATAAAACTTTAAAAATGTAGGTACTCTCATTTATTATTCATAACATAACTTTTCTTTTTCGTTAGATCCGGCCTGATCAAGGACATAAGTTTTGTTTACTCCAGTGACATTAACGAATCTGTTTTATTTTATTGTAAAATGACATATATTACCTATTCCTTATTATTATTATTCTACTTTTTACTACCTGACTTTACTTATGCAATCTGACAAAAAATGACTATACGTGTGTTATTATTGTGTATTGTTTATAACTATTAATTGGACATCATAACGACTTCTAGATAATTATGTATTAGTTTTTTAATTCTTGAAATGTATTGAAATGTACTCGTATTGTATTGTGATAGTCTCAATATTTTAAGTTAAATGTTTATTAACTCAACAGCAAACCGACGCTATGCTTTGCAGTGCCCTGACGGGGTCCATGTACAAAAACCGACAGTAATAAATATTGTAAATGTGTGATGTGCATGAGAGCAAATAAATAAATAAATAAATAGTTTGTGTTATTTCTCTGTAAGTAATAATAACACCAGTTTCTAAGTCTTGTTTATACTAACCAAAGTTATTTTTATTATTATTTTAGAATCGGACATGGAGTTATTTGAGGACAACCCGGAGGAGTACGTGCGTCGTGACATCGAAGGTTCGGACGTGGACACGCGACGCCGCGCCGCCTGCGACCTGGTGCGCACCCTCGCGGTACACTACGAGGACAAGATGATGAACATCTTCGGGCAGTACGTGCAGGTACGAGATACGTCTGTCTCTCTCTCAAACTTCTTAACATGTCGATGGCAAAGGTAGCGCAAAAAAAAAAAAAATAAGAAATGCACTCAACAAGTACACTAGTCATGTCAATTAAAATATATAATAAATTACCAGAATTCATAAAAAATTAACAAAAATTTTATACATTTATAAACAAATTAAAACTATTCCTATTATCTAAATGCTATTTATGATATCAATGATTAATTTTAAATGACAAATTTTATTTTACAAGTTTTTATAAAACAATTACAATAAATAAGTACTAACTAAGTAAACAAAATTAAAAGCCCTCATCCTCTCTCCTACTTTTGCTGTGCCCGACAGGGTCAATGATCATATTATTTTGTTAAACCTACCACCTAAGTTCACATGTGGAAGCAATAAATATATTGAGTATTGAGTAGCGTCCAGATTCGGTCTGAAGGACACACATTAAGTGTTCCATCGTTTGTGGAACACCACTCCAGCGTAGAGCGGAGTCATCTATGAATCGCTACCTGAACAAGTGTTCCTTGCTTCGGCCAAACCGGTTCCCTCACACTTACCTTGCGCGAAACAAACAGCGTGCAGTCGAAGAGGCCTATGTGCTAGGCCCGATTGCACCAAAATTCGCTAAACGCTATACCTCTCGTAAGTCGTCGTCGTCTCGTATGTACGTTTACCTCTAAACGTATTTAAAACATCGCTCTGTTTCTGACAATCGTTTGACGATAATAGAGACAGAATAACGTTTTTTTTTTTTGCACTAAACGCATTTAGTGAGTTGTGGTGCAAGCTGGCCTAGGAGTGCGACTGGACTTTTTCTCGTTCGGGGTGGATTTTTGAGATGGCAGTAAGGGCAGGTGCCTGAGCCACTGTTGCGTTTGCTGTAGCTTCCTGTACATCAAATATACATCAGATGTCGTCGATCGATCGCAGTATGGTTGCGCCCTAAAGGACATCGCTCATTATAACAGCACCGCCCCGACACGGCATATAACTTGTCATTAAAGTCTATTTTACGATGGCTATACAGAATAGTGGACGGCTCGCCGGCCGCTCACTGCCCGCGAGCCGTCACAAGGAAATATACTTTAATGCTTTCGATTTAAAATCCTAACTTGAATGACATAATGAGCGATCTCCTTAAGGGTCAGTTCACACAGATGCATGACGCTACGCGCCCTTTTTAGCTAAATCTTCTAATCTTGTTTAGTTAATTGATACCCATCACATCTGCGGAGTTTCGCTAACTAATTTAGTTTGACACTATAGCCAGCTTTCACTATGTTACTAGCTCACAATCTTCCTGAACGTTTTTAGCTGATGCTAGCAAAGTACGGGGAGATCGGCGCTTCGGCTTGGCGCGGCAAGGACGCAGCGATGTACCTCGTGACGTCACTGGCGTCGCGCGGGAGCACGCAGGCGGCCGGCGTCACGCGCGCCTCTCCGCTCGTGGACCTGGCGCAGTTCGCCATGGCACATGTACTGCCCGAGTTGCAGAGACCTGACGGTAAGCATATGACTGCTGGGGAGTTTGTTGCGCCACTTCTTCTTCCCAGCTAAAGCACTAGGGTGTGGTGAAGGGCGGACGTTTTGGGGGACTGTCTCATGTAATTTTGACGTTCAAAAACTACTGATTCTCAGCCTGATGAGGGTTTTCTGAAATGACGTTCGGTAGGTGGAAGTCAGGTCCGGGCACCTGTCAAGTGTCAAAGCGCCTGTTTTCTTTAGTCGTGACTGACTGAATGAATGGAACGAATGATGAATGTCATAATATTTTCATTGTCGAAATGGAAGACCTCTTGTCAAAGTGGCGGCTACTGGTGGCGTGAATTTTCATGAAAACACTCCATTCTAAAAATGACTTTTGATTTTCATTGAGAGTGTGATGTACCTGTGACGTCACTGGAGTCGCGCTGCAGCACACACATGTGGAACATACCATACTAGTGTACCAGTTTAACTACTTAGGGACCTCGAGCCGCAGAGACCAACTGGTCTGGTGGACAATCAGCCATCTGACCAGTTGCGGCCCAACTTGCTGCACTTTAGTATTTATGATTTTGCATCTTAGTCGGAGCTTCTGCGACCAAGGTTACGACCACTTCCAGTATTGGCCGCGTAGTGCGCGAGGTCCCTAACAGAGGTTCAACACCCATACATTTGAAAGATCCTGAGAAATGCGTAAATTAAAAAACGCGAAGTTTGTGCGGATGGATGAATGGATGTTTGTTTGTCTCTTTCACGCAAAAACTACTGAACTGGTTTGGATGAAATTTGGCACACAGATAGGTTACAACCTGCATTAACACATAAGATACTTTTTATCCCGATATTCCCACGGGATCGGGACTTATGCCGGTGAAACCGCGGGGCGCAGCTATTACAATATGTGCTCCGCCAACTTGACCGTTGTATCCTTCGCCGTTTTGAGACCAGTTGTAATGACATAAGTTGCAGAATCCTATGTAATGTCTTGTATAACTATCCAAATCCGGCCGGTCCTATCCGGCTCGAAGGACCAATAAAAATTACGACGATAGTCTATACAATTTGTTCAAGCGTACGATGATTGTTCTGTACACTTGTTATGACGGAAATCCGGGGATAAAGAATTAATCCGCCCGTGTTGAGTGTGGTAAAATCACTGATTTATTTTACTTAGCCAGTTCACTAAATGATCGCGCGTATGCAAATGCTGATGTAGCTTAACTTACTTAATATTACGAAATGTGCGGGTTCACCGTACATAAAATATTAACTTGCACCTATTGTTTCAGTGAATGAGTTGCCTGTACTGAAGGCAGACGCCATCAAGTACGTGATGACATTCCGGTCACTGCTACCCAAGGATCTAATCACCGCCGCCGTACCTCTGCTGGTGAGTGCTGTTTTATGGCCGATTCCTATAGATAACGGAACGTTATTGGTTAAAATTCTGAGCAAAGACCTCGTAGCTTTGCATAGTAGACCCTTCCTTACAGAAGTAGCTATCACAGGTAAAATTTGCTAAGTATGAATGTATTCATATGCCCCAGTTAGGCAATAAAAAATGCTACCATTTTTAAGCAATACGAGAGTAGACAGATATATCTCTCTCTCTATCTCTAACTTTCTCTTTCTTTCTTTCTTTCTCTCTATCTCTCTCTCTTTCTCTCTTTCTTTCTCTCTTTCTTTCTCTTTATCTCTTTCTTTCTCTCTCTTTCTTTCTCTCTCTTTCTTTCTCTCTCTTTCTTTCTCTCTCTTTCTTTCTCTCTTTCTTTCTTTCTCTCTCTCTCTCTTTCTTTCTCTCTCTCTTTCTTTCTCTCTCTCTTTCTCTCTCTCTTTCTTTCTCTCTCTTTCTCTCTCTCTCTCTCTTTCTCTCTCTCTTTCTCTTTCGATCTCTCTTTCCCTCTCTCTCCTTTCTCTCTCTGACTCTCACACTAAATCTCTTTTATTCTTTATTTTTTAAGAAGTTTCACTTCTATCACGTGTACGATGCTGCACGCGCCATTCTTATGTAGCTGTCTGTCCCGACCAGATCGCGCACATCGGCGGGCGCGGCGTGGTGCGCACGTACGGCGCGTGCGCCATAGAGAAGCTGGTCGCGGGCGGCATGCTGGGCCGCGCCGCGCTGCAGCCGCACGCGGCCGCGCTGCTGGCCGCGCTGTTCAACGCGCTCGGCGAGCAGAATTCGCCCCTGGACCACAACGAGTATGTCATGAAAGGTACGTGGAAAAAAAACCACAGAATTTTAATAATTATAATCATCAATAGAACTTCTCAAGTTAGAATTGGCCCCAAATGTCATCATTTCATAAAATAGTCATGTCATGTCATGTCATGAGTTGTATTGATGACTTTAGTGAATAAAAAGATTTATTACAGTCGCGAATCATATTTTTAACAACATACAATCATTAATACATCTCTCTAAGTTAGATTTCTTCCATAAAAACTTTTCCATAAGATTACAGATTTGTTCTTATGGTTCGTTCGAATGATTATAATTTTGTAAATACATATTTTTTATGATCGCGACTCATATTTGATCAAGATGCAACCTGACACTGACCTGCAAATTTGAATAAAACGTAAGAAATTTAGAATTTCGCGTCCCTCTGCTGCGGATCCTCCTTAATATATATATATATGTTACCGGCCAAACCCGATTTTAGGATGAACTAGTTTCGCCTAGGCCAAACCAGTTCTCCCTACACGCGATAGGACAAACCAGTACAGCCTAGGCCAAACTCGTTCATCCTGTTACCGATAGGATAAACCAGTTTAGCCTAGGTCGAATCGCTTTATCCTAGTGGGAATATACATGCTTTAGGATAAACTGGTACGTCCTGGTCTGAACTAATTTCACTTAGTTTATATACAGAAATCACCTTATCTACAATTTGCTTATTTTTTCAAGGTTTACTCTGGTGGCACTTAGAATTGCGGAGTAGTAGTAGTCTGCATTCAGAAGTTTTTAGATGTGGGAGATATTAACCAGGATATTGAAATATCTTTAAGGACTGCAGCCAAGAAACATTCTGTTGGATCAGGGCAAGCCTTCGTGAAATGCAGTTGCATGAAAAACTGTACAACAAACAAATGCAATTGTAAGAAAAACAAAGTACTCTGCAATTCCCAAAGTAAAACTTGAAAAAATAAGTAAATAAGCAAATTGTAGATAAGGTGATTTCTGTAGATGTATTACAAGTTGATCTAGTGATAGATGTGAAATTACTGATTAGTTAATAAATCATATTGACTATTTTAATTCTATTCCTTTATTCAGTTGACTTTGAAAAGCTTATAGAAGATATAAACTAAGTGAAATTAGTTCAGATTAGGACGTACCTGTTTATCCTAAAGCATGTATATTCCAACTAGGATAAAGCGATTCGACCTAGGCTAAACTGTTTTATCCTATCGGTAACAGGATGAACGAGTTTGGCCTAGGCTGTACTGGTTTGTCCTATCGCGTGTAGGGAGAACTGGTTTGGCCTAGGCGAAACTAGTTCATCCTAAAATCGGGTTTGGCCGGTAACATATATACTTCATAGATTATGTTTTTTTTGTATTTTGAAAGCGAAATAATGACTTATTATTATTATTCGTGTGACAGCGGTGCTCCGCACGCTGTCGTGTCTGCAAGACGGCTCGCTGGCCTACCTGGGCGACGCGCTGCCGAAGCTGGCCCAGATGCTGGCCGTGGTCGCCAAGAACCCTTGCAAGCCGCACTTCAACCACTACCTGTTCGAGACGCTGTCGCTGGCTGTGTCGTGAGTTACTTCTCAATTATTATGCCCCGCATGACTGCCTGCCTTCACCGTTTTCACGAAGCTAGTTACAGTGTTAGTTGTAAATGCTGTTTAAGTTCACTCAGTTTGGCACTGGCGAGCTTTGCAAGAGACACGACTCAGCCGCATCTACATACACACATACGCCATATGCGAACTACGTATCATACTGACGACACGCAAAATCCTGCATCGCGCAAAAAGAGTTTACTGCGCGACGAGTATATTTACAACGTCCGGACATCAATCATCGGGCAGTAGCCCAGCAGACACAACACCCGTCTGGTCGGAGGATCCTCCTTTTTCTATGGAGGATTAGTGAACTGTACACCCTGTTCCGCATGCCTTTACAATACACTAGTATAAGGAACACGTGAATCAAGTGTCTTCCCTTTAACATAAACTGAATAAGAAAGACGTTATTAGACGCTTTGTCAATTGTATAGTTATGTTTAAATTGCTTATAAAAGTTATAAACAAATAGGCTAAATTGTAATGTGAATATATTTTCAGCAACTGAGATACTGTTTAAAATGAAAAAAAAACCACTTGCCTCAAAACGGTGGTGGAAAACTACAATAAAAAAATCAAAGACATGTGACATCTACCAACCCGCACTGGGCCCGCGTGGAATATAGCCCATTCCCTCTTACAGAGAAGCATTTGTCCTAGGTGTGGGAACAATTTAGACTGATTATGCTTAGCATAAGCACCTTGTTGGTCTTGTGGTCGCAATCGCTACTGGTGAACATGAGGTCCTGTTCGATTCTGGTCGGGCAAAGTGTTTTTGCGGTTTTCCATCAGGAATTTCTTAGTAGCAGCCCAGAGTCTGGATTTGTGCACGGTTGATGCTTTTAGGCTTGCCGCCTATTACGTGGGATTTTAACATAACTGGCGAAATGTGGGTGTACTATAGGTATAACTCTGCCCAACCCTTCGGGGAATAGAGGCGTTTTGTTTTTTGAATTCTTTAAAAAAAATACTTACACGTCAACAATAAATTATGTTTTAAAACTAGATGAGTTCGGTGTTTCCTATTTGACTACTCTGAGAGGAAAGGCCGAAAGAAACTCAGAAGTCAGTCTCTTTTAAAGTCCAGACATAATCTTGGTTATGCCATATGGGGGATCATGCAGTTTAGTGCCTGAAATGGCCTTTTGAGGAAAGAACCACACAGATTTGAATGGACCTGTCCAGTCAGTGCACGCATTTGTCAGTAATCGTTTAGCTCAACACAGAACTTAAGGAGCTCAACCAATCGACGAACAATACCAAAGAAAAGACATTTGTAGGCTAAAGTACTCGAACTGCCAGACAATGGAAAATTACTTTAAAAAAACCGCCCACGTCTGAATACGAAACATAAGCATGTTGGCAGCAAAACACTCCAACATTCCATGTGGCTAGCCGCATTGTTGCCCGCAACACATAAACACTGTTGCTAAAACAATTTCTGACTTTCCACTTCCTCTTTTCGTGTGGTTAGTGACTAACTTGATATCAGAGTTTTAAAGCCGCCCATGGGCCTCTCTCTGACTTGGCTCCACATGCCGTCGAGAAATATCACTCAGGCATGCCGGTTTCCTCACGATGTTTTCCTTCACCGTTTTTGAAGCAAGTGATAATTATACAATACGCACATGAATCCGGAAAGTCAGAGGTGCGTGTCTTGGTTTCGAGACCTATGACTTGGCAGTCCGACGCTTACACCACTAGGCTATTACTGTAAATGGGGCTTTGCTCATATTTTTTTTTTTTGCCAGGTATCTATCGTTTTTTTTTTAACATACATAGCCTTCTTCCTTCCTATGGGGGAAGGCAGAAACGACTTCTACTACATTTTCTTTTTATTTGCATTTTTTTTTGCTTCTGTATTTATGTATTCTTTTTCGCAGGTTGGTGACGAAATCCAATCCGAATGCCATCTCAGCTTTCGAAGACGCCCTTTTCCCGATATTCCAAGACATTCTACAGAACGATGTGCAAGGTAAGAATTTTATTTAATTCTACTCGCCGCTGCTTCGCACTGTTTTTATGGCTTGACAAAACACCGACATTTGCCAGCGGCTTCGCCCGCGTGCGTGTCGGAAATTATCCCACGGAAACGTACTACCAGGATAAAAAGTATCCTATGTTCAATTCCAGGTCATGGTCTACTCGTGTGCCAAATTTCATCCAAATCCGTTCAGCCGTTTTAGCGTGAAAGCGTACCAAACAAAGAAACTCACTTTCGCATTTGTAATATTATATTTATAATATTACTTATTAATAAAATTATTTTAGTTTAATATACACATAAGTCTTCCGGAATAAATTCTCTAAATGATGATGAAAACCGCATCAAAATCCGTTGAGTTGTTAGTTAAAAGAACTACGTGGCTACATAGATAGACATGAAAAGCGACTTACGATCGATGTCGTGCATATCATGTCTTGACAGACAACGCACCATTGGACATTTCATATACCTATTCAATAGCATGACGGAGCTCTACCGCTCATGTGCCGTACCGCAGCCGCAACGCATCGAGCCATCGAGCAAATATCCTGCAGATGTGCTAGTGTCGTGTGACGGGTCTTTGAGGTCTCTAAAATAGGGTTGAGCTACACGATGACTGCAGGCGTGCCGTTTGTTGGGACAGGTCAACTCAACGATGCAATGGCTCTTTCTTCAAAGGCCCTTCCAGACATGGCCCTGCATTGTTACTTTAGGATCATATTATATTTTAATAATAATAAATATTTTGAATTAAAATAAGGTAGCATAAAAATCTTAGAAATAATTTATGAAGGATTTTGTTCGGTGCCTGTACTAAGATAAACCTGTATTACAGGCGGCTGGAACTCAAACGAGAGAAAAAAAACATTGCATTTCATTTCAGCAATTTTACATGTCATATTTTTGTTTTTTTTGCCGTAGAATTCATGCCGTACGTGTTCCAAATGCTGTCCCTGCTGCTGGAGCTGCGCGGCCCCAGCGCCGGGGCCGGCGGCGACGCGTACGGGCCCCTGCTGCCGTGCGTGGTGGCGCCCGCGCTGTGGGAGCGCGCGGCCAACGTGCGGCCCCTGGTGCGGCTCCTGTGCGCCTTCGTGGCGCATCGCGACCAGCTCGTGCTGCAGTCCGGACGACTTGTGAGTGTTGCTGGGTGATCTTCTAGTTCTACATACAAACATACATAAATTCACGCGTTCTCCCTACAACTACAGAATGCCACTTGCTATCCTTATACACTCATTTTGCTAAGTTTACGTTCATACACCAGCATACACCATCCACCACGCCGGTTGCGAGTACTACTCACATGACATTTCTGAAGGCAGTGATAGCCTAGTTGTTTGAGCGTCAGACTGCCAAGTCATAGGTCTCGAGTTCGAACCCAAGGTACGCACCTCTGACTTTCCGAATTCATGTGCGTATTGTATAATTATCACTTGCTTAAAAAACGGTGAAGGAAAACATCGTGAGGAAACCGGCATGCCTGAGAGATATTTTACGACGGCATGTGAAGCGAATTCAGAGGCCCATGGGCGACTTTAAAACTCTGACACCAGGTTAGTCACTAACCACACGAAAAGAAGAAGAAGACCTTTCTGAAGAACATCACCAATAAGGACACTATATGTCCTAGAGCGTCTCCTACAGGCGTTTCCACTCACATCAGCTGTCTAGCTTTTAACCGACTATGTTGGAGTTGCCTTCCAGTCTAACCGGATGCAGCTGAATACCAGTATATTACATCGTGCCACTGCCTATCTAACCTCCACAACCCAGTAACTGGGTAATACGATACCCCTTGGTAAGACTGGTTGTCAGACTTTCGGGCTTCTGACGACCCGTAACGACTGACAAAGATCTACGAATGACAGCCGGGACCAACGGCTTAACGTGCTTTCCGAGGAACGGAGGAGTCTCGGTATGTAAAGATGGTCACCCATCCTAGGTAGGTAGGTAGGTTGGTTAACCTGATGGATCTACAGCGGCTGGTATTACTTAGCCACGAGCTCCTCCGTTTCGACTCACATCTCCCATGGAAATACATTTCGTTAGTCGCCTTTTATTCAACCTCTTTCTTAAGTATTTTGTGTATTCAGAGTAAAGGTATCCCATCATCATCGACCCATAGCTGTCCACTACTGAACATGGACTCCGCGAATTACACACCATTTACCTACCACTGGACCTAGCGCTTTTGTTTCGTCTTGGATGTTTTTTGCTAACCCACAATTTCATTGTGCCTTTTTTGGAAGAAGGTATACGAATTTATGATGAGTATCGATGATTGATTGGTTGAGTTCTCGATGATTTTATTTGGTATATTGGCGTGTGCTAGCTAACATATGGCTAATAATTTGAATTATGTTTTGTGTTGCGTAATGTAAATTATTTGAATACTATTATATAGAATCTTTTTTTTTGTTCTTCTAACTGAACAGACAGCTGTGCTGCTGGGGAGTTTGTTGCGCCACTTCTTCTTCCCACCTAATGCACTAGGAAGTGGTGAAGGGTGGGCGTTTTGGGGGACTGTCTTATGTAATTTTGACGTTCGAAAAGTGCTGATTCTCAGCCTAGTTTGAATAAATGACTTTTGAATTTGAATTTATGCATTAAAGCACAGAATCGGTCGAAGTGGCGGCGCTTGGGGGAGGCCTTATGTCTAAAAGTGGACGTCTTTCGGCTGAAATGATGATGAATGGCATTACGCACCTATCCCACCGCCGCGTAACGGCGATTATCGAGAAACGAGTAGGGCTAGCGACTAAAACTTGCCGCCGGGCAAGCCGCGGCGCGCCCGGCCTTGCTGCACAAAGCAAGAAACAAAAGCCGAGCTTGCCGAACAAAAGCCGGCGGCCGTACCACCGGCATAGTGTGTAGGAGGTATTAGATCTGAGAAACTGATTCAGATAATCATGTAACTTCGAGAGTTCAACTGTTGCTCATTTGTTTTGCCAATGTAACAAAGCTGAAATAGTACATTATGATACGAGTGTGCTGTATTGGTCATTACCCAAAAGGCGGCATTGGCGCGCGAGCCATAGGCGAGCGCGATAATTTAGCCGAGTGGGTAATGATCAGTGATCGGAGTAGGTAGATTGAACTGGGGCCATTGATCCGAAACGTATATATTAATATGGACATTCCTCCGGAATTGGTGGATTATTAAAAAAAAACCGGAACTTATGTAGGAATTGTATTCTGCCAGAGTGGAAGGAGTCATTTGATAATTTGCCATCCTCAAAAAAAAAAAGGTAGGAATTGTAATAATATGAGCAATATCATATTCAACAGATAAATAATGAAATAATTTAGTTTTGATACTTTCCTTAATTTAGTTTTGATACCTTCCTTTAAATTTTGAATTGAGTAGTAATAATATCACTGCCAACATTAACAATATTTAATTGAATCCGGAAATACCGGAATTACTTTCCGGAAAAATGGCTTATCCATGTTATTCTTTCTGTGTGCATTTATGATACAAGTACCAAAAATCAATCTACCTACTCCGATCACTGGTAATGATCAATGCACACGCGTTTCATACGACGTTTTTCAACAAACTTGCGAGGAAATAAACAGACTTGTTGTAAGAACTTATGCTGGAATAACGTAACTATAGAGATGATAATTTAGATTTGTAAAGTTCAACTGACCTTTGTTGCCAGGTACTGTCAATCGGAGCTTCTTTTAAAAACTGTTGTACGTCGGTTGGTGACAATACTTTAGATTTTCGTATTTTTTAAAACAACAAAACAAAGACGATAACAAATATTTACGGAAAATGGCGCGCTGGTTTTTTTTTCTGCTAGCGATGCGCGCGCAGTTGTAAATAAAGGCACAGGCAAAACCGCTGAACAGCCTATACCAAACCCGTAACATAGAACATAGAAGGCAAGAAGTCTCTTTGATGAGATTAAAAAAAGCACAAATCTCTGCTCGGGTTAAAATAGAGAATGCTCATTTAATAGTATATGATAGTTCATACTAGTTCCATGTATTCAAAGTCAATTTCTTTATACAAATTCCATGCTGCAATGATAGTACTTACTAATTCCATACTGCCATGTCGCATTTCAAAATTTGTCAAACAACTATGGCCGCTAGAAATTGTCTATGGTTTTAGTGATGTGGTATTATGATCTTTTCGTTTTGGTACTTTCGATGTTACGATTTTTTTTGTAGGTAGTGTTTCATCAGTATTTTTTATATTGAGTAACTTTCACAATCAATCAAATCCATTGAAATATGTTCGAAGTTAAAACCGTGAAAACGAACAAGATAGCACGGGTACTTACGTACGTTTGGTATGTCAAAGATTAAAAAAAAAAACTTAATTATGCTAACCAAATACATAAATCTGACAAATAATACGGGACGAGCTTACATATGGTGTAGCTCACAGACTACTTAGAGATATGGTGTAGCTCAGGAGTCACCAAATGTTATGATTCGTAACAAATTCAGTGTTAAAGCAGTATAATATTCTAAAACTTGAGGGGTCCCCATAATACATATAGACCTACGACATTATTTCATAAGGAAATAGGACCGCATCTTTAAACGCGGGCTATCTCCAACAGCATCTTGTTGTTGTCACTATAATAATTATACTTAAATACATAAAAATTGTTTTTTTTTTTTTCAATAAATGATTAATAAAATACTCCTTGAACAAATAGTCAATATTTATTATGTCAATCACTAACTTTTCAATGACAAGATAAATTTAGACCAGTTAAAAAGGATGTCGGTTGTCTATGGTCGGTTGTTTGACTTTTGTAAAAATTCAAAATTTATTCCAGTTTTCGCTTTTATTGTTAATTAAAATAGTTTAATTAAAAGATAAGAAACACGCAAAGGATGTTAAACTGGGTGTGATAATACGTGTATCCTAATTAGTGCGTATTTAATCAGTGACACATAGATATCGCGTTCAATTCCCAGGCAAGTCCAATGTTATTGTTTTTAGCGAGTCGTAACCAAATCCTGATTAGTTATCTGTGGCATTACAGCACTAGTCCGATAATATAAAGTAAAAAGCACACGTTTTTAATACACTGAATTATGACCCTTAAAACGGTTCAATAAGATCTACTTTACGAGCAAGTGTGTTGAAAAGAATTTTATATCCATACAAAAAATCGTTTTAATAATTAACTATTTTTGTTCTCAGAACGCAATGCTGGGAGTGTTCCAGAAATTGATCGCGTCCAAAACTAATGATCATGAAGGATTTTACCTCATCCAGACTATGCTGTTCAAGTTCGGAGGGTAAGTCATTATGTGCATTTATATTTATACTATACTTAGCTTCTGTCCGCGACTTCATCCGCGTGCAATTTCTTGTATTAAAGTACAATACAGGGTGTCAGGGACATCGACGCGAAAACTGTTACCATGGATTCAGTACATGATTCTGAACGGTCGTTCAGAATCATGTACTGAATCCATAACCGACGAAAAATTTCAGCGCAGGGTCCTGCGCTGAAATTTTTCGTCGGTTATAAAAAAAAAACTGCTGTTTCTCAGAAAAGTGCAATACCTACGCGGTCAAAATGTATGAAACAGCAGTTTTTTTTTTTTTTGAGGTGTCAGTCATTTTAATTACATCTTGTATGGTCTGTTCCAAAAGTAACTGATGAAAATGTAAACAAATATATCAGAAAACGTACCTGTGGATGGGATGCCAATTATGTAGTGCTACTGACAAATTTAGTGATTTTATTATTTAAATAGGTATACTTACCGAAATTTTGTATTTAAATTACTTAAAAGATGTTTTACATCTGACAATAAATGATATTTAAATTCGCAGCGAGGTGATGTCCCAGTACACGAAGCAGATAATAACGCTGCTGTTCCAGCGGCTCTCCTCGTCCAAGACCACTAAGTACGTGCGCGGCCTGATCGCCTTCCTCGGCTTCTACGCTGCGCACTTCGGGGCCGACCCACTGATCGACCTCGTGGACTCCGTGCAGGCTGGGTGAGGAAATTTATTTTATTATGGTTGCTCGCAAAAAAGATGGGCGATGGGGCCGAAAGGTCCTGGAGTGGCGACCGCGTACCGGAAGACGTAGCGTTGGAAGGCCTCCCACAAGGTGGACCGATGACTTGGTGGCCGTAGGAATCCGCTGGATGCGGGAAGCACAGAATCGGTAGAAGTGGTGGTGCTTGGGGGAGGCCTATGTCCCGCAGTAGACGTCGTTCGACTGAAATGATGATTCTTGGGAAAAGAACCCAGGACCTCATGATCTGCAGACAACTAGACCAACGATACAGTCTAAAAATTGCGTTTATTTATTTGATTTGCGTTTAAATGATTTTGTTTGTCAGTACAAATAAACACCATTTCATTTCCGACTCAAAGATGCCCAAATAAAATGTATTTATTGTTTGTTTTTTTCTAATTTATTGAATGGTACAGTCAGTACTGTACCAATAAAACAATAAATACAAACGCAGAAATCGATGCCGCCCATTGCATGTTTTGCAGTGTTAAATTTATTTTATTGTTAAATGTAGTTTCAGGTGAACAATAAAGTGACGACACGGTTGGTGCAGTGGCTGAGTGATCGACTGCTGCGCAACGTGTCGCGGGTTCGATCCCCGCACGGAACAAATATTTGTATGATCTGCAAGTAGTTGTTCCGAGTCTGGGTGTTAGTGTATGTGAGTTTCTATGTTTGTAAACGCACCCACGATACAAGAAGAAATTCTTAGTGTGGGGCAACGTTTAAAAAAAAAACAGTATAAATTGTTCTACATATTTTTTAAATAATACATTGTAAATAATATTACTTACGGTTTATCCGCAGAATGTTCGGCATGTACGTAGAACGCGTCCTGATCGCAGATCTGCAAAAAGTATCGGGAACGCTAGAACGCAAGGCGGCGGCCGTGGGCTGCGTCAAGCTGTTGACGGACAGTCAGCACTTCCTGCACGGCTCGCTCGCGCCGCTGTGGCCGCGACTACTGCAGGTACATATACAGGCATGACGAACAGGGAGTAAAGTTTACTCATCCTCCATAGAAAAAGGAGGATCCTCCTCTCGGGTGTTAACCTATTCTGCAAAACTATTCCTAAAGAGTCATATAAAACAGTAAGAAATCGACACGTCGATCACCTCTCAACGAGGCATCCTCAGGATGACGATTGACTTGTCGCGAACCCGAGGTCATTCTGAGGATGCCTCGTTGAGAGGTGAAACACGTGTCGATAAAAGGTTTTTTTATGACTAGGAATAGTTAAGGGGAACAAATTACTAAATATATGTACGTCTATTGTATTTTATAATGGATTTCCGCAAGGTCACGCCTGCATCAATTAACTATCTCTTTTTTTATTCAAATTAACTTGCTTATCTTTTTATACGCACGTGTTTCTGTGAAAAATAACCCTGTTTTTCTTTCACAGGCCCTCATATCTCTATTCGAGCTACCTACAGACGACACCGCGCTACCAGACGACCACTTCATCGAGGTAGACGACACGCCTGGCTACCAGGCGCAGTACGCTCAGCTCACCTGCGCTAAGGGAGCTGCTGGCGACCCGCTCGCTGGTACGTAACACATCATAATATTCAATATGTAACATCTAAAAGAATAATGTAAACGTATCAATCTGCCTAGCCTTTTCCCAACTATGTTGAGGTCAGCTTCCAGTCTAACCGGATGCAGCTGAATACCAGTATTTTACATGGAGCGACTGCCTATCTGACCTCCACAACCCAGTAACTGGGTAATACGATACCCCTTGGTAAGACTGGTGTCAGACTTTCGGGTTTCTGACGACCCGTAACGACTGTCAAAGATCCACGAATGACAGCCGGGACCAACGGCTTAACGTGCTCTCCGAGGCACGGCGGATTCTCGGTATGTAAAGATGGTCACCCATCCACTGACCAACCCCGGCAAGCGTAGCTTAACCTGTTGGATCGACCAGTGCGGCTGTTGTTACTTAGGCATGAGCTCTTAGCCTAATAATGTAAATGTATTCTTAGCCTAATAACGTAAAGCCTAATAATGTAAACATATCTCATGTAAAAAAATTAAACCGAACCGAGAATTCACCATTTATCCTTTATTCAACCATGTTGGGTTCAGCTTCCAATCTAACCAGATGCAACTAAATACCAGTATTTTCAGAATTCTAATCATCAACAACTCAAGTACATGTTTGTAACGGTCGCGAATCATATTTTGATCAACATGTTGTATGTTGATCAAAATATAATACTTGTAGAAAGTAGTGCCTGGCGCTATGGTGACCTAACACACCTTTCTCGTATTGATAGGATATGGTATATATGGTAAAAGTCGAAAGTCTCGAATTATAATGGAAATAGTTATATTGAATCACTATATCACTAACTTAGTAATTGGTAAAATGGTAATGGTAAAGGTTTGGAGTATGTGGTGTCTCTTATGAGATATGAAAGCGAACTGGCCCACATTTAGGTGGACGAGCGAATGTGCATGCAATTATGCATTTCGCCGAGTGTTCGATTAACTCGAAACTGACCTGCAAATTGCAATAAAACGTAAGAAAACTTGAATTTCGCCGGCTACCTTAACACTTCTCTCTTTAGGCTGCGAGCACGAACACAGCGGCGAGGAGCGGTGACATAGCGGGGCGACGAATGGTACAAAATTGTTCCGTCGCCACCGCCCCGGTTGGCTACCGCAGACCACTACTTACCGCTGGTTTCATGTCTGCTGGCCTTAAAGTTAGAATATTAGCTACCATAGCGATTAAATCACAAACTCACCCTCTGTTTTCCTCCCAGGTATCGAGTCACCAGTCAACTACCTAGCCGTATCACTGGGCACCCTCTCATCTCGCTCGCCCGGCGTCCTCCCGCCGCGCCTCGCCGCACTCGACGAGCCACATCGTCAAGCCTTGCAGCATTACCTGAACACATACAGCGTACAACTCTGCTGATCCCACGTGCGGAAGAGAAGGGACATGAGGATGAACAACCATCTGTACCGGAATCAATGAAACACTGAACTTTGGAACGAAGGAATAAAATACAAAATGAAAGATGAAGTAAATTCTGAGCTTATATAGATGTATGGAAGATACGAACGTGCTGTGATGAAAACTTCTTTGTTGTCAGTCAAGACGGAAGAGGCACAACCCGCCATAGTCTAGTGTTATATACATGGAAATTAACAAAAAATATTATTGAATACTCCGTCAGTGTGCCCCGTTATTGGCAATAGACTCATACCCATACATGTTACTTATTAACTAGCGAAACTAGAGTGCACTCTACACTATGCCTTCTTCAAGGAACATAGGCTTGATGTCATGTTATATTACTCTGTCAAATAGTGAAGTGGTAATAATTCCGATATGGATAGATTTTGAAGTGAACTATGAATTTTCGAAATGTGAAAGTGAATAAATCAAGAAAGAATATGAACAATTGTGGCAACTTAAAGACTGGTGATTATGTATGTATGTAAGGAATGATTGTCATGATAATTGCTAGCCAACCAAGATGATTGGACAACTGTCAGTACTGACGAGATCTGCAAATATTAAACCGATTTGAATGGTATCGATCTGCCTACCCATTTCCCATTTTAACTATGCTGGGGTCGGCTTTCAGTGTAACCGGATGCATCTGAATACCAGTATTTTACATGGAGCGTCAACGGTATACGGCCAGTGTAACATGGCCTGTCCGAACTTTACGCAATAACATTTGTTAGAAAACAAATGGTGACATGAGATTAGTGTGAGTGAGAGAACATGCGCGATAGGTCGGAGAGCCTGTGCTCAGACCGGCCATGAATCATCGGCCGTATTGTACTTAAACGCATGGTATAATAATATACTTCGCCAGGTATGGCATTCCGAAACACAGTGGCCACGTGGGCAACACAAGTCTACATCATCACATCTGTGTTACCAGAAGTTTGTAATAATAACTCCCCAACCACCTTTATTACCTGTGCGAATCCGATAAAACAATGAGGTTTTAATTAACAATTACGTTGTTTTATGTTTAAATTGAATTGTTTCGTTTGATTAGACACACGAAACGACAATTTAAAAGCTTTGTACATATTTTTTTACAGAATGGTTTCTGAAAATCTTTCCTTCGTGTTTTGTTGCAATAGAGTGGCAACTGGATAGTGACGTAAGCATGTGTCAGTCCCGAAGTGCCAGACCTTGTTTTATTAGACCATGCTAAAACGAAAGTGGGCACAGCGGGAGCATAAGTAAAATCAGCCAATAATGTTCTCACTGCTGGAACCCAGGCGTCTTCTCTGTGAGAGGGAGTGGGACGTTATTCACCCAAACACCCCAGCTTCGCACTCCAGCCGGTTGTCCAATTACCTTGTTTAACTAATATGACTGTGTTATGAGCTGTATTCATATTGAATAAGAATACTAGTGTGCGTGCAACAGTGATATTAATATTGGTGACTGAATCACCAAATAATTGTGAAAATGGTGATGAATAAATGATGAAATAAATATGAATGTAATTGAGCTGGTTTCTTATAATTGCATTAACATATTCCATACAATGTCAAATAAATGTATTTCCAGTGCATTTCAATGTAACTTTAGCTATGTATACTAATATTAATAAAAAATTAATTAAAGTCTTCGCCAAAAAGAACGCGTACTTAGCGCGCGTTAGTGCGCAAAGTACAGTGTAGCACGCAACGCTTGTGCCGCGGCGTTGCTAGCGCCGGCGCTCTGTTTGACAGTAAACGTACGAGGTTCTGTAATACGGGACCGTATTATAGAACCTCACTCAAAACTCAAGCATTACTTAAAACTCGTTTAAAGCCTTTTGATTGGTTGAAACTAGTTTGAAGTAATGCTTGAGTCATGAGTGAGGTTCTGTAATACGGGCCTTAGTGTAACACAATTCGGCGCTATATTGCGGCGTAAGGCTAGCGCTAAGTATGCGTTCTATTTTGCGAAGCCACTATCGTAATCATTCATAATCATCAAACTAATGACAGTTTTAACGTTCTGGTACCTCGGAAAAATATAAAAAATATATGTCCGTTTAGGTAATCGCAATAATGTTATTGTAAAATGCAGTATCTTTTATATGTACTAAGTCTGAATGTATAGACGTATGATTGTATCTAATGTTAGTAGAAACCGGCGCTAAGCGTCGGCATTTTGAATGTTTCTCAATACAGTGATATCTTAAGCCCGCTTGCACCACCAATCACTAAATAAGTTTAGCGCTAAACGTATTAGAAACATCTTTCTGTCTCTGTCAACTTCAAACGAATAACAGAAATGTAAACATATTTTTAATATGTTGCATATACCCCTTTATTTATAAATGTGGCTTAAAGTTAAGAGACGTTTAAACATCAAAAAAGTATGGTTAAACAAGCGCTAATCATTGCTTTAGCAACGTTTATTAATAACCTGGTTAATGATTTGTGGCTCAAGTGGACTTTATCCTTAATGTATATTTTTTACTGGATATGTAACTGTAATGTTTGTATAATAAACACTTCGCAATATATGTTTTATTTTATTTTAAGGGAGCGAAGCGCGCTTGAAATAGTTATTTATGCTATAAGTGCGGAAGGTAGGTGATTTCCGATGAGTGCCATTTTATTCACGAGCGAGTGTATAAGTCGACACGAGTCGGAAATAATCTTACGCACGTGGTATCATACAACGTTTTACTATGCATTGTGCGAGGAAATTTAAAAAAAACCAGCGAGCCTTACGGTAGTCGAATATGATGTACACATCATAGGCGACTACCTACCTACCTACCTACATATATTACGACGTATAAACGATAAAAACAACATTCATGACTTCGACTTCGACATCGACATCGACTTTGACTTTGACTCCGCCATTGCCATCGTCATCGTCATCGCCATCGTCATCGCCATCGCCATCGTCATCGTTATCATCATCATCTGATTTGTAAAACTTTTCTCAAATAATAAAAACTCTTTGCAACGGGCTGACGACGGCCACAATTTAAAAAAAAAAAACAGAAAGGTAATAAAAAGGCACTAGTGAAAAAAAGTGACACTTTCCGCACTAATTTACTGCTTGGAAAAGGCTCTTTTCGAGCAAATGCATTGTAAATGATATTATTGCAACATCTTGGATAGGTTTGGGTTTCTATAGGGCAGGGTTTTTAACCGACTTCCAAAGGTGGAGGTTATCAATTCGATTGTATATTTTTTTTTTTTTTAATGTATATTCGGGCATAACTCCGTCATTTATAGACGGATTTGCAAAATTCTTTTTTTGTTTGAAAGGGTATACTTCCGAGATGGTCCCATTGTCATTAGGTCAGGATCTGATGATGAGATCCTGGAGAAATCGAGGGAACTCTTCAAATATTATAGGCACACCTATAGCTATGGGTATTTTTTATAATAACACGTGCAGTTGCTCTTGGAAAGCACCATATGGTGAAGTGGAACTGATGATTAAGACCACAGATGGCCACCGGAACTACTCAATAATAAGTATTTCATGGGTTGCGATTCGATTACATTAATATGAATACCAAGCAATTTATGCTCGTCACAATGTATATGTACAAGTGGAGCTGATGGTGAAGTACCAGGAGAACTCCTCAACGATCAACGTCCCTGCTTCGGGAAAAGCAATATTTTGTAAAAGGTGATGAGTAGCCAACATAAGGCTATTGTAACTTAGATAAATTACAAACTGACCCACTAAAAAGCGAAAAATAAAAACTTTTTTACAAAAAAAACAACCGACTTCCAAAAAAACACTACAGGTGGCTAATAACGAAAATACAAATCAACCAAACCTAAGACACCGACTTCCGAAATTTAAGTTATTTTTCACTATGTAGTGTTTTTTTGGAAGTCGGTTGTTTTTTTTTTGTAAAAAAGTTTTTAAACCTATGGCTCGTACCCCCATTAAAGTTTACAGATGACAGCGAACCTCTAACCCCAAGATAAAAAAAGAATAAAATAGTACGAGGGCTGCACTAAAAGTATCGGGAATGGAATATTTCCACTGTTCCTGTCATATTAAAATCTTTTTAATTGAAAACTCCTTGGTTTTAAACTCAAACTCAAAGCATTTATTTCAAATAAACCAATTACAGGCACTTTTGAATTGTCAAGGGGTCGGTCAGTCAGAAATATGAAGCTAGTTGCCCATTCCAACGCGTAGTAGGTTCCTATGGAGAAGAACGGGCAAGAAACTCCACGGACACTCTTTTAAATCAGAATATTGTTACAAAATATTGGTTACATCATTCATGTTGTAATTATACATGTGAGAACAATGTAGAGAGACTGACTGACGAAGAGTAATAAAGAAAAAAAACAATTCAAAAATTTAAAAAAAATCAAAATACGCCTTGGCAGCTAAGAGATGACCAGTCCCCACTGACGGCGCCCGTTCACGAACATGACGCATGGATCAGCACCATTTAGCTCAACCATTTTGAAGGGAACTTTATGATCCAACACACACGCCACCACCAGCGAGACATTTGAGTGAGCATGACATACTCTCAGCCGCAAGGGCACATTTAGGTCAATGAAAGACGTACCCAGTAAATGGTAGCTTTAAAGTAGGTACATAGTGCTCACACATGTGCTATGCAATTATATAATACTATGAAATTGAATTTATACAATCTAAAGATAGTCCTACAATCTTCAGCAGCTCCAACAATATTTTCGAATGCCAATCAATTAGTTTATGCGCCTTGTGGAGCTGGACCAGCGTTGAGCCAAGCATTTTTGTCAACGATGTAATCCCCCAACTTATAATATGCTTGGCAGCATAGTGTGCGTTTTATACAAGATTTAAAATTCCTTTCATTCAATTGGAGTATGTGGGGAGGTATTTTATTGTAACATTTTAAACAGTACCCCATGAAGGTTGAGTCTACTTTAGCCAGTCTGAAACCCGGTTGAACTAATTGTTCCCTATTTCTAGTGCTATAATTGTGTCTATCACCTCTTTTACTGAAAAGACTTAGATTTTTCCTAACGTACATGATGTTTTCATAGAAATATTGACAAGGTACCGTCATGATGTTAATATCTTTAAACAGTTCCCTTAGAGAATCGCGTCTGCGGAGACCATATATTGCTCTGATGGCTCTTTTCTGCTGAATAAAAATAGACTCGATATCTGCAGCCCGTCCCCATAGTAGAATACCGTAAGACATGATACTATGAAAGTAACTGAAATAGACTAGCCTCGCGGTATCTACGTCAGTAAATTGACGGATTTTTCTCACAGCATATGCTGCTGAACTTAGGCGTCCTGCAAGAGATGTTAAATGAGGACCCCATTGCAGCCTTGAGTCGAGCGTAATCCCCAAGAAAACAGTTTTATCGACGAATTCTAATTTCTCCCTATTCAATACTATGTCACAATCACTTCTTTTAACATTCGGTAAAGCAAATCTTATGCATTTAGTTTTTTTCCCATTTAATACTAAATTATTAGCAGTGAACCAATTTTGGACTTGTAGTAGGGCGTTATTTACGTCGTCAAGATTTGATGCACGTCTATTTATCTTAAAAATTAGAGAAGTATCGTCAGCAAATAACACCATTTGTGGTTGGTTTTTTAATAAATGGGGTAGATTATTAATATATACTAAAAAGAGGAAAGGACCCAATATCGAGCCTTGTGGAACACCCATTTTTACTTTTAAACCGAGTGAATTGATTCCATTAATTTATACTTGCTGTTGTCTATCATTTAAATAAGATTTTACCAAACTAAGCACAAGTTTACCTAGTCCGTAATGCTTAAGTTTCAATTTAAAAATCGAATACCAATTATTTATTTAAAAAAGATTCTCGGTCTTGTCACAAGGTTTTGTCAAACTTGTTTAGTCGTTGAGAAAATGGAATTGACTCGAGAAATTTCAAGAGCGATGATTTATTACGACTTTCGAAGTGGTCCATCATCATCCGGTCAACACAAAAACAGTGTGTTGACCGGATGATTTCTGCATTTGGTGATGAAGCCCCATCCAAAACCACAATTTATCGCTGGTTTGCTGAATTTCAACGTGGACGTGTCAAGCTCAGTGATGATCCCCGTCAAGGTCGTCCAAAAACTGCAGTCACCCAAGAAAACGTTGATGCTGTGCGTAAGCTGATTGAGGAAGATCGACATGTGACATACCGCGAAATTCAGGCAACTTTAGACATTGGCATGAGTCAAATACAAATAATCTTGCATGAACAATTAGGTGTAAAAAAGTTGTTTTCCCGATGAATACCGCATTCACTCTGTGAAGAGCAAAACGAAATGATTAAATTAATTAATGATTAATCATCAAAGCGGCTCGCGTTACTTGGTGCGTCAGAACTCTCGAAAGATTCCACGCAGGATCCTCAAATGCTGTATACAACATCGTATCAGGTGACGAATCCTGGATATAAGCGTACGAACCCGAAACAAAAAACCAGTCACGAGTTTGGGCGTTCGAAAATAAGTTAAAGCCAACAAAAATTGTTCGTTCACGGAGTGTTGCAAAAAAAATGGTGGCCACGTTTGTCTCCAAAACCGGCCATGTTACGACTATTCCTCTTGAGGGACAAAGAACGGTTAATGCAGAATGGTATGCTAGCATTTGTTTGCCACAGGTCGTTTCTGAACTCCGTATAGAGAACTGCAACCCGGCATCATCCTCCATCACGACAATGCGAGTTCTCACACCGCGCACAGAACAAAAGAGTTTTTAGAGCAAGAAAACATAGAATTATTAGACCATCCGCCGTACAGCCCCGACCTAAGCCCTAATGATTTCTATACTTTCCCTAAAATAAAGAATAAATTGCGTGGACAGAGATTTCCATCACCTGAAGAAGCTGTGGACGCCTACAAAACGGCCATTTTGGAGACCCCAACTTCCGAATGGAATGGTTGCTTTAATGATTGGTTCCATCGTATGGAAAAATGTGTCAAGTTCAAGAATACTTCGAAAAGCAATAAATACATTTTTAAATAGTAATGTTGTGTCACTTCCTTGATTCCCGAAATTTTCAGTGCCGCCCTCGTAGGTGGAGTTTTGTGGTGTCTGTCTGGGTTCATGGGAAGGTATGAATTTTATGTGTAGGCAAAATAAGATTTTTGGCCAAACATAAGCTGATGTGTTCTTTGAGGCAAGCCTCCACACGCAGCGAATTTAGTCGCCGGCGACTCACTGGCGATTTCAAAATCAGATTTTGACAGCAATTTGTCGCTAGTGACTTCAAAATCTGTGTATTAAGAGGGTTTATCCCTGAGGTTTATCCTAAAAGTTGGCAACGGCGCAAATAACTGTCAAATATTTACATGTTTTGATTCTTATAGCAATATTACTGAATAGAAATAAGATATGTGGCTAACTAGCGAACTAGAATATCAATAATGAATTGCAATTATAACATTGAATTTGATGTTGTACAGTACACATGTGTGATGTGTTTGTGATTTTAGGTGTAAAAAACGTATTTGGAAAGTTTCCAAATAGTTTTTTACATGTAAAACTAAACATTCGGTGTTACGATATTAATTATTGCATTTCATAATCAATATTCTAGTTCGCTAGTTAGCCACATTTTTTATTTCCACACAGTAATATTGCTAAATTAATCAAAACAGTGAAATATTTGACATCTATTTGCGACGTTGCCCACCTTCAGAATAAACGGTCTTGTGTGAATGTGGATTTGTCATCATGGGTTAATTGCTTGATATTAAATTTCGTTTATTTATTACGATCTTGACCTTCACAAAGACTGCAGGAATCCGCTGGATGCGAGAAGCAGAGAACCGGTCGAAGTGGCGGCGCTTGGGGGAGGCCAATGTCCAGCAGTGGACGTCTTTCTACTGAAATGATGATGATGGTGATGATTACGACCTAATTCCACAATCATTATCAATCACAATCTTAACAATGTAATTCTGTTCTTTTTGTAAAACTATCTTGATATGGAAGAACGGAGTCTCCTAATACAGGCATTCTTTGCTTAAAAGGAGGCTCCAACCATCAACTTATTGTCTAGTTTTGGTTAAGAAATAAACATTTTTTTATTTTATTTAATTTAAACATCATATCGCCTAGACTTTTCCCAACTATGTTGGGGTCGGCTTCCAGTCTAACCGGATGAAGCTGAATACCAGTATTTTACATGGAGCTACTGCCTATCTGATCTCCAAAATCCAGTAACTGGGTAAAACAATACTCCTTGGTAAAACTGGCTGTCAGACTTTCGGGTTTCTGACGACCCGTAACGACTGTCAAAGATCCACAAATGACCGCCAGAACCAACGGCTTAACGTGCTTTCCGAGCCACGGAGAAACTCTGGCAAGCATAGGTTAACCTGATGGATCGACCCGTGCGGCTGTTATTTTTTAGCCACGAGCTCCTACGATTTAATCTAAACAAAAGGAGAAATAAAAACACCATATCACATTCCACAAATGTTTATTAAAAAGCAAGATTGCCACAAATATTTTTGCGAAACCATCCTATGAGATGAACATTAACTTTGAAAAATTAATTAAACCACATTACACATGTCCGTAACCGACACATCGAAATACATTTATAGTGAATACATTACGTCTAAAATATGCAAACGAGAACACCGTGAATTTTATATATACATTTAGGCAGTTTTTTGCGCAAATTAAATCAATGTTAGTAAGCGAAAAACAATATGGCTTGGAAGCCAAGTGATCAAACTAATGTTTTGACCTAAATGTTAGTTGGGCCACTTGGCTTCTAAACTATCCATATAATGAGGATTAACAAATTCGCGTAGAGCGACACGACATTAATTTTAGAATTACATAAATAACGATCACATCGCTACACAAAACGTCTAAATACCGTAATAATTTATACAAAATAAAAGTTTATACTATAAATGACCCACGATTTTGAATTTGATGAGAGATTAAAATAGTTACTGAAATGCAAAGTTTTCCTACGTTTACTATAACTCCTGCAAGAGATAAAACGCTATCACACACATAGAGCGAATTTTTTTATAGATACAGTACCATGCAAGCCAGAGGTTCCATCGATATCGGAGCGGTTTACCATACTGTATGTAGGTAAAGAATTATAAACCTTATCATAGAGACAGGATTCATATTTGAGTAGTAAGTACATTTGCAAATTTTTAAGCACGTTACTCGGCTGTGATAAGTCGATAGAGCCTCTGATTCGAGTTGTACTGCAATATCTTAATGAGGCCGTGTATATTGAGCTTATGTATTATATAACAAACCAAGCATTTTAACACAAATAATGTTTAAAAAAATCTTTTCATTTCCCAACATTATTTGCTACCTGAAAAATGGGTGTGTAGGTGTCAGACCGACCAGATGTACTCCATACAAATAACTAAATAATGTCAAAAAGATTTAAAAAAAACTTTAAATCTGCGACACATCTACGGAAGTTACATAAAAATTCAGTAAACATGCCTTTAAAGAGGAAGTTTCACGCGTAATTTTTACATTAAAAACGTCAAGTTATGACTGATGTATCGTATCGTGATGCAGCCAATAAACGAATCTGTTCAGGAATTCATCGTATCATAACGAGTTTTGATTGGATAACACTTTGCAGAAGCCGTCACGACACGACAAGACACAACACAGTAATGTGAATCCGGTTTTCGGTCAGTGACATTATCGGTTTTTGTACTTTATTATTTATTTGATACTAATTACCTCAAACGGATGTTTTTATGCAATATCCTCTAAGAGAGGAGGTTAAGATATCAGTTATTAGATTGCTTAAAAGTATTTCAACATCCGGATAAACTTATTCAGGTTTTATTTTTTATTTAATAAATAATAATTTCGGTAGACGTGTCACTACTTCCCAACATTATTTGCTACCTGACGCGAGCGAGTGTGTGTGCGTGCGAGCTCCCACTGTGTGTGCGTCGTGCGTGTCACTTGAGCGCGCACTCCACGAACACGGCGTGCGCGGCGGGCGGCGCGGGCGGCCCGGGCGGCGGCGACGCCGTGCGGCCCGCCGCGAACTGGGACGCGCTCAGGGGGCGCAGCTCCTTCAGTACGCATCTGGAATCACGCAAAACGAATCTGGAGTTCATGTTACCTAAAAATGTTACCGAAAAGAAACCTAACAGGTTTCTTTTCTACATAAAATCTATTTGTAAGGTAATAAAAGTAGTGTAGTGTGTTGCAGCAACATATATTTTTTGGAAATGCACATGTGCCTCATTGATCTAGTGGTCGCAAGCACTACTGCTGAGCATAATCAATATTTTTTTTTGGAAATTTTGGAGTTCAAAAGTGCCTTGCAAAAGCCTATTTGAAATAAATGATTTGATTTTGACTTTTCCATCTAAAATTTCTCAGTAGCAGCCCGGATTCTGGATTTGTGCCCGGTTGATGGCAATAGGCTCACCCCCTATTACATGGATCTGATCAAACATAACTGGCGATATGTGGGTGTACTATAGGTACACCTCTGTATGACCCTTGGGTAATAGGGATGATGGCTGGGTTAAAAAAAAAAAATCTAATAAGTCCGTCAGTCAGATAATAAAAAAATATTAGACACGTATTTTTTGCTTTATCATATTAATACAAAATTACTTAGATAAAACGCAATGTTATGTTGGGGAGTGGGGGTCGCTACGTCACTAGTATGTATAAAATCTACATACTCGTGACGTCACGGCACATTTTACCTCAATGTATAATATGTGTAATCTTTACAATACGTAAAAAAATAAAAAATACGTGTCCAATATTTTTTTATAATTTCAAAGACGGACTAAAAAAATTTTTTTGGTCATCATCCCTATCAATCAATCTGCCTAGCCTTTTCCCAACTATGTTGGGGTCGGCTTCCAGTCTAACCGGATGCAGCTGAATACCAGTATTTTACATGGAGCGACTGCCTATCTGACCTCGGCAACCCAGTAACTGGGTAATACGATACCCCTTGGTAAGACTGGTGTCAGACTTTCGGGCTTCTGACGACTCGTAACGACTGTCAAAGATCCACGAATGACAGCCGGGACCAACGGCTTAACATGCTTTCCGAGGCACGGAGGAGTCTCGGTATGTAGAGATGGTCACCCATCCACTGACCAACCCCGGCAAGCGTAGCTTAACCTGATGGATCGACCAGTGCGGCTGTTGTTACTTAGCCACGAGCTCCTCATCCCTATCATGGTATAATAATAAACTTCGCCAGGTATGGCAATCCGAAACACAGTGGTCACGTGGGCAACACAAGTCTACATCATCACATCTGTGTTACCAGAAGTTTGTAATAATAACTCCCCAACCACCTTTATTACCTGTGCGAATCCGATAAAACAATGAGGTTTTAATTAAAAATTACGTTGGTTTATGTTTAAATTGAATTGTTTCGTTTGATTAGACACACGAAACGACAATTTAAAAGCTTTGGTTTCTGAAAATCTTTCCTTAATCGTGTTTTGTTGCAATAGAGTGGCAACTTGATAGTGACGTAAGCATGCGTTAGTCCCGGAATGCCAGACCTTGTTTTATTAGACCATGATCCCTATTACAGGCGTGATGTTGTGTTATACTCACGCAAGTCTCGCGTCGACGACAGGCCGCACCGTGGGCACCGGGAACCCGTTGAAAGGCGAGGCCACGGGCAGCGTGTAGGCGCCCATGTCGCGGAACACGAGCCAGTCGCCCACGGCCAGCGCGGGCAGGCGCGCGCGCGGCAGCACGCAGTCCAGCCCGTCGCACGTGGGGCCCCACAGCGAGCAGTCCGCGGCCGCAGAGCCGTTGTCCTAAGGATTAAAGGGAATATTTAAAATTAAGGCTGTGCATTCTGAAAGTTGGCAACGTCGTAAATTGCTGTCAAATAACTGCTTTGATTAATTTGTAAATATTATTAAATGGAAATATGAAATATCGCTCTATAGTGTTCTAAAATATTGATGTAATGCAATAATTAATATCGCAACACTGAATATTAAGTTCCAGATTTTAAAAAACATTTGGAAACTTTTCAAATACTCTTTGCGGAAGGTTTATATGTTTATACGATCATAGATCGTGAAAACCGCATCGAAATCTGTTAGCGTAGATAGTGAGCGTGGAGTCAGAAGATATAAGAGTTACGCGAACGAAAGCGAGGCAACTTCTAGGTGGATATAACTGTAGGTAATTAGCGCTGTGCGACCTGAATTGCACTTTATTATGTCGTAGCAAAAGTCGCTTTTTATTATATATAAATGATTATGCGGAGTGAACCATCATTCATCTGTGATAAACATAAATAATAAAGGAATCTCGAGGTTTTAACAAGTCCTAAAAACCGTACGAAGCAGAGGCTACTCCCTAAGCGAAATCCGTAGTATCGGGCGCTTCGTTCTCCGTCTGACTTACAGATATACCTCGAGAGAGACGGAGAGGGAAGCGCCAGTAACTTCGGGAGTGGCCCCCAGGGTCGGGTCGCTAGTACCATATTAGCAGGCACTTACGTTGAGCGGCTCGGCGACCACATGCTGGTGGTCGTACAGCACGCAGTTGAAGGAGCCGTACACGCCGTCGTTCATGAAGTACATCGTGTGCGTCTCGGCGTTCTCGTCGCACTCCTTAGACGCCACCTGATGACAAACGAAAATATGTTAAGTACATACACACATAGTCAGCATGTCCCCAGTGCTGGGATTCAAGCTTTCTCTCACAGAATAGTGACGGGTGTCACACATTTTCGGGCCACCAAGATTTAAGGACATCGTTTATTATAATAGCTCCGACACGTTAATAACTTGTCATTCAAGTTAGGATTTTAAATCAAGTGCGTTAAAGTCTATTTTATGATGGCTATACAGAATAGTGGACGGCTCGCCGGCCGCTCATTGCCCGCAATCCGTAATCGGTAATACTAACTTGAATGACAAGTTATTTACCGTGTCGGAGCTGTGCTGTTATAATGAGCGATGTCCTTAAATCTACTCATATCCTACTATATATATATCCTACTAATATTATAAAATATGTGAAAGTTACTCAGTGTTACTCGATCACGCAAAAACGGCTTAACGGATTTGGATGAAATTTGGCACACAGATAGTTTATAACCTGAATTAACATATAGGATACTTTTATCTCGGTAGTACGGGGATTCCAGTTCCCAAGGGATAATTTCCGACTTCCAGGCGGGCGAAACAAGTCTGCAGATGATGAAAGTGAGCCCCCTTAAAGGGGTTAAAGAAAGTTTGTATAGAAGTTAAGTAATTTTTGCCGATGGGAAATCTAATCGGGCACACAGATTGTGAAGATATAAATATGTTCGGGAAGAAGCCGTTCGGCCTAACCCGAACTGTGCGAAGCCGACCCGAACCTGTTTAAGGAGAGGTGGGAGATGCCGAACGAATTTAGCCGATCGGCACGAGCTGAATATGTGTAGTAATTGCTTCGGGTCTGGTCTCGTTCTTTAGCAACTACTGCTGAATCGAATGTCGGGACCCGAACGTATGTAGCACTCCTGAAATAGATCAGTATAGTGTAATACCTCTCGCTTGGCGTGCACCATGGTGGCGAGCGTGTAGGCGGCGGCGGCGAAGTACCGGCCGGGCTCCGCGATGACGCGCACCGAGTGCTCCGGGAAGTGCTCCTCCAGGGACGAGTTGATCACATCGGCCACCTGAGGGGATAACACATTGATTTAACTAGATATTCACGAAAGTTCCTCGGTAAGTTGCAAATTAGTTTAGAATTGTTTATACGTCGCAAATAGCTGTAAAAATACCTATACAACTGCCTAGCCTTTCCCAACTATGTTGGGGTTGGCTTCCAGTTTAACCGGATGTTGCTGAAGACCAGTATTTTACATCGAGCGACTGCCTATCTGAACTCCACACTCCAGTAATTGGGTAATGCGATACCCCTTGGTAAGACTGGTTGTCAGACTATCGGGCTTGTGCTGCTGGGGAGTTTGTTGCGCCACTTCTTCTTCCCAGCTTAAGCACTAGGAAGTGGTGAAGGGTGGGCGTTTTGGGGGACTGTCTTATGTAATTTTGACGTTCGAAAAGTGCTGATTCACAGCCTAGTTTGAATATTCACGAATGACACACGGGACCACTGGCTTAACGTCAAATATTTACCTGTTTTTATTAATTTGTTAGTATTATTATATGAAATATCGCTCTACAGCCTGTATCAGAAAGGTGTGGGTGTTGTACAGGCCATCAAAGTAGTCAAGAGTGAGTTTATAAAGTACAAACTTTTATAATTTTTGACGTAAAAAAATGTATGTGCCTGAATCTCAGCCTAGTCTGTAATGTATTTAAGGACAGCGACAGTGACTAATTTATTTAACATTATCAGAGAGTTTAAAATTCCTATTTCATTAATTGTCAGTTTTCATAACTCTTCCATTATTATTATTGTGGACACAAAATACTAAAGAAATAGTCTCACCTCGCAGATAGAAGAGTGCGATCCTCCCGGAAAGCCCCCCCCTACGTCCAACAGCCGCATGTTCTTGTGTCCCACGTTGTGCGCCACGTGGAACAGCGCTCGGGACAGCGCGATGGCGCGCGCGTACACTTCCGTCTCCGAAGCGCCGCTACCGACGTGGAACGATACGCCGACCATCTGGACAATATTTCATACATAAACATAACGCAACTAGAACAATACCTGCAGGTAAATTTGACGTACTCAGAGTATGTAACTAAAGTATCCGTCACGAGAAGCTATCATTTTTGTAAACATACTCGCAGAACTTCTACTAAGTTACGTACCGAAATAAATAATCCCAAATTCAAAAGACTCAAAAGTTACACACTTTTTTTGTTTTTTTTTGAGGGTGGTAATTCATCAAATGACTTCTCCCGCTCTGGGCAGAGCGAGAGGGCGTGTCAGACTTTTACTGACTAAAACCCACCCGTGTTCTTTCCGTTGCCTGTGTACCGGGGCCGCGATATCCCTTTCGGACAAACCCGCAACCCCAGCAGGCATTGGCTCTTACGGACCCCGTCAGTTGATGCTAACATCTCTTTGACGCGCGCGTGGAACACGACGCGCCGTCAACCCGGGCCTGGTCCTTATCGGACGGCGAGCTGCCCATTGCTCACCGTCCGCAAGCCCGGTTAAGTTAAAGTTAAAGTTACATACCTAGCTATATAAAGCGCTGTCGTCTAATGTTTTGTGGTACTGTAACTTAGACGCGTTCAGTACCACAAAACATTAGACGGAAGCGCTATAGATCGCTAAAATATAACCCGACCAAGTGAAATTGCTCGTTAGTTTCGTATTACACGTATGTTACTTAGAGTTGATTGAATTTGGAATTATTTGTTGTTGATTGAATATATACATATACCTTTGTATACCTTTGAATACCTTTGAATATGTATATATACCTTTTGGAATGCCATCAGCACATTTAGCATGAAAACAATAGAAACAGGTTTTATCGTCGGAAGGAAAAGCAGTTTCTATGGTTTTCATGCCACGCGTGATGGAATCAATTCTTTTTACTTGTAAATTTTAACTTTCTAAAGTGCCTTTTGGACTACTTGAAAAAAAAAAATTAACTTTGACTTAGACAGAAATATACATATATGTTTGTATGTAACAAGCAGTACTTACGTCCAGGCCGAGCACGGCAGCCAGCTTGATCAGTCGCGGCGCCTCGGTGACGGGGTCGCAGCCGAACTTGATGCCCAGCGGACACTGCGCCGACGCCGCGTCGCAGCGGATGCGGATCACAAGCCTGTGCACACACGCGTAAAGCTCTATTAGTATTATAGGAATATCTACTTTATAAAAATATTAAATTAATCTAACCGCTGAGTAACCGGCGAAATGTGGGTGTATTATAGGTACAGCTCTGCCTAACTCTTTGGAGGATACAGGTGTGATATTATGTATGTATGATTAAAACCGAGAATATGTTTTTATTGCATTTCTAGTCGTTCTAAAACTAAAATCTCCAGTTTTTACTAAATTATATACTACCCCTGAATTAATATTCAGAGAAATGTTTTCGTATGTTAGCCAGTAAGGATTAAAACCAGAAGTATGTAATATTTTTAAACAAATATTTAGCGATAATTTGAGATCCTCTTTGCTGGAAGATGTGGGGCATTTTTGAGCCTTCTCCTTTGCACAAGAGTTCCTTTTATAACGAAAGTGAGCACTAAGGAAGGAATTTTGAAATGTACTCCCTAAAAGTACGGCGCTTCGTGTCTGTATGTATGCCCGCTTAGTTGTTTTCAAACCAGAATTTATTCCGGGTTATTTATGTGTATAATAAATTAATATTTAACTTAGAAATAGCACAGAAAGTTCGAAGGTTTGAAATGTTGGACTTGTATGAAGATAGTTAATATAATATGACTTTAAAAGCGACCATGACCTCTGACTTTGTTTTGACATTTCTTCTCAGGGATCAGTTAGCTAGGATTTTTTTTAATATTGACTGAAATTACGTGTTACAGTGCTTAAAAGATCTACATATACAATAAAACGTATATTTCACGTTTGTTGTGGGTGTGTAATTTTTTTTTTTTAGATGCTTGACGGTACTCACTGTGCGTGCGGCATGTATTGTTTGATCTTCATGAGCTCGGTCTCGGAGTCGAAAGTCATGACGTCGACGCCGACGGCCGACGCGTAGCGGATGTGCGACGCCATTTTAGCTGGGTTCGCGAAAATTATGCGCCTGAAACAAATATCATCAGTTAGTATAATTGTGGGTGGTATTTTAGCTTGAGGGTGCCTTCACGAGTCGCGGCACTTAAGGGGGATACGCTTATGTAGCCCGCAAAATTCAATATTTCTTAAGTTTTTTCACAGAATAAATAATACAGAAGACGCACTCCGCAATTTAGGTATGCAGCAACAAGTACGCGGCGGGCTCGTCTTGTAGGGCCAATTCAGTGAGCGTAATGCAGTCAGAAGATATAAAAGTTACGCGATAGAGAGGCAACTTCGAGGTGAATAGAACTGTAGGTTCTTAGCGCTGTGCGATCTGAATTGCACTTTATTGTGTCGTAGCAAGTCGCTTTTTATTTAAATGATTTTGCGGAGTGAACTATCTGTACTCATTTGTGGTATGCTGGTCAGTGTTAGGTTGTATGTTTGGATTACCTTAGCGCATCACCCTAGTAGAAGTAGTAGTAATTACTGTTAGTATTTTTTTTTACTCTTCTTTCGATTTTAAGGTGACATGCCGTAAACTCCACCTTTGTAATCTGCGTTCGGAATTCATTTGCCAAAAATGTAAACTAACACGAGTTTTAGGACAAACAACTGTAATGCCTAAACATAAGGTTCAGTTTGCGCTACAACTTTATATTTTTTTATGACATTTTCAACAGTACTAGTCGGTCTAAAATCAACTTTATTTACACTTGCATAAAGTTGATGTTTGTGTAAGTGGAAAATTCGTGTTTGTTTACATGTTTGGAAAATGAATTGCGAACGCAGATTACATTCTTGCGCTTGAAGTATTAAAAGGAGTTTGTTTATAAACCTTGCTTAAAGTTAAGAGACGTTTTAACGTCAAAAATGTATGGTTAAACAGTCGTTAATCATTACTTAAGTTTAAACAACGTTCATAAATAAAGGGATAATTAATAAGTAAATGAGGGGGTACTTACTCGGGAGCTACTCCGATGGAGGTGACGAGTTCGATCTCGACCTTGGATGCGCAGTCGAAGCCGGTGCCCAGCGCCGCCAGCGTGCTGACTAGGAGCTTGTCGTCATTGCATTTCACCGCTGACGAACAAATATTAATGTTATATGGCCTGTTCCAAATGTATCTGATTAAAATGTAAACAAATGGATCAGAACGTGTACCTGTGGGTGCCAAATTGTGGTGCCACTTACAAATTGAGTGATTTAAATACTTTAAACCCGAAATTCTAATTTGAAATCACCTTAAATATGTTTTTCATTAGACAACCGTGTTCAATTTTATAACCTCAATTTTCGTCGATGATATTTCAATTAGAATTTATTAATCTTATTCAAACAATAATTATAGGAAGAAGTTTCGAGATATAAAGTTGAACCCTTCTAAATACAGATAAATGTGTTGCTAATTGCCTTTAGTGAGTGATTGTGTAACAATTTAACCTGAACTGGGTTTGTTTACACTTTTATCAGATACTTTTGGAACACACAGTACTTTTTAACCATACTTGAGAAGGGTATAAGAATAGGGGTAAGCTAAAGATCTGCCTAGCGTTTTCCCAACTATGTCGGAGTCGGCTTCAGTCTGACCTCCACAACTCTGTAACTGGAGAAATAACACGATACCACTGGTTGTCAGCTTTTCGGGCTTTTGACTACTCGTAACGACTGTTCGAGAAAGGTAAATAAAATACTATTTTGTTACAGTTTTGTTGAAAAATGATTAGTTTAGCGGGTATCGAATGCTGTGTTTTTTTTTCCTAATTTATTGTTGGTGATAAGGATAAAATTAAAATATATAAATAATATAATATATTAATTTATTATTATATTTGTGTGTTGAAATAATTTCCCGATATTCGTAGTGCGCAACTGAATAATAATATTAATATTACTAGCCTATATTATTGTACCACTGTAGAGGTAAAGCGGTATTTATATTACTGTGATGTGTTGTGACGTGTCGCCTTTTGACGCCGTGTTAGCCACTCAAAACTCGTTGTGATTTGACATAGTCCTGGACAGATTCGTTTGGTTGGTGTAATCCCGCGTCACGACACCACACGACACAGTAATATGTCGGTGACTTAATGCCTCATACAGTGAAGGTAAACACTCATCACCACGCTTGCTATTGGCAGATTGGCGGTCAGGTTTCTTCAACTGAAAACTTGGCATAAAAAATACAATAGCATATCTCACCATAGAACGGCTCCACGCGCGGCATTAGCTCCTTCCAGCGATGGTATCTGGCGACCACCTCGCCGAGATCCATCACGTAGAACGGGTCCTCTTGGGTACCCGACTCCACGATCTCGCGGATCAGGCCAGTGGGCGACCATGGCCCATCCATCACAGTTATAAGCTGTTCTTCTTCTACGACCTTCATTTTGGCTGGAATTTTGAGCCTTATGCGGTTACGTTAAGGATGACTTTGGAGCCGACTTAGCCCCGGCAGTGCCGGAGCGTGGGGTCGGCTATGCTGCGCTTGCCTGTCCGGGCCGGGAGGGTCGGTGTCAGGTGTTCGAGCCGGGTTGTGGTGGCCCACGAGCGCTAGTCCACAAGTGTCAGCTGGAACAATTGGTCGTCTGTTAGTTTTAGGCTCCAACTATCGGATTGCTCAGAGTTAGATGAAGACAAAAACAGTTTTTTTTTGTCGATTTTTGTAAGTAACCTAAGGCCCCCAGCTACAAATAATTGTGTTCCCGGCCGTAAATATGTTAGAGGGGAAAGTTAGCAAGCCCTACCAGGGGGTCAGACTTTTAAGAGTCACCAAAAAACCACACTGGGATCTGTATACCAAGCGCTCATAAAACACGAAGTGTCTCACGGAATGTCTCGCTGGCGTTAGCGAGCCGAAACTTTTGGGCAGCTTGATCCCAATACACAGGTACCAGGCGCTCATAAAACACGAAGAGACTCACGGAATGTCTGTCTGGCGTCAGCGGGCCCGGGCTCGCAGCCAGGGCGGGTCTACGTTGAGCGCGCGGCGCCAACAGAGCGGCGCGAGGCGCGGGCGCGCGGCCTGCTGCGGCCTGCTCAGCCGCACACGCCCGGCACTTGTAGACGCGCCGGACTCGCCCGGTGCTCCCTGTAACAAATAGAAAGAACGTCAGAATAAAAAAGGTTTACATCATAAGGTTTTAGTTGGTAGGAGTCAGACAAAACCTGGATCTTTCCAAGAAAACAACAGAATCGGTGAGATTCTCGTGAAAACGTTTGTACTTCGGTTTTCTGCTGTCCGTCACATGACGGCGATTTTTTATAGAAAGCCTTTAATCAATACGAAGTCAAAATTCCACATTTATGATGTAAGTAAGTAAATATTTTGTACCGACCCATTGACAATTCAAAAGTGCCTGTAAATGGTTTAATTGAAATAAATGATTTGAGTTTGAGTTATCATGATTTACAGTATATTTACAGATCAGACGATCAGATTTAGGCTTTCAGTAGCCAGATATCAGTCTGAAGGCAGATCTAGGTTTAAATACATTTAAGGCGGGTCTATTCTAGTGTTAAAATAATGCGCGATTCTAGCGAGCTATTCTGTTTAGGACAGTTCTGGCGGATTTTACTCGTAGATCTATCTTTGTGCCATGGTCTTGTAATGCGCCTAAAATAACCTGTTCCACAATAACAGCGCAGTTTGACAACCATAAGATGTTATCATAGCTATGCTACAACCATCAATAATTTTGGCGGCAATATGACGTTAAACACACAGAAATCTGTTTCATTACCTTACACAAAGCGTTTCGAACACCGATTACGTAAACTACACGATAAAACATTTACAATCAGCGCTAAATATGAAAATTAACACCTTTTTTTAAAAGAAACACTTCTTTTTATCACACACTGTTGTATCGGAGATGAGCCTTGAACTAAGTCACTCGATAACTTCTTCAATACTGATATAAAGAGATAAGAGGCGGCTGACGACAGTTATCGACCGAGTTAAATTGCGTGCGATGACATAATCAGAATGGAAATATATCGTAAATGAATTTATGATAATATATTTACGGTCTGTTCCAAAAGTATCTGACGAAAGTGTAAACAAATCCTGTTCAAGTAAAATTATTACGCAATCACTATAAAAGGAATTAGTAACACATTCATCTGTGGGTATTTAGAAGGTTGCAACTTTACATCACCACTTTTTCCAATAATTATTGAATAACATTATTAAAATGTAACTCAAAAATCATTGACGAAAATTTAGATTATAAAATTAATCTCAATTGACAAATGAAATTCGCCTTTATGGTGATTTAATTGAAATTAGACTTTTGGGTGTAGGTATTCAAATAATGTTATTAAAGCACTGAATTTGTAACACACGTGACACTACAAATTGGCATCCACAGATATGTTTTCTGATCCATTTGTTTACATTTTCGTCACATATTTTTTGAACAGACTACATATATATCTATGTGTAGGCTGTATGGGATTTGGTATTTGCGGAAACAGAACGAAATAATTACGTACGTATTGCTGTTTAAATAACAAAATTAGAGTCGTCAAATAAGGCGGACCAAAACTCCCAAAAAGGTTTCAAGTTTTTGACAGTGGGATGTGTATTGTATGAGGAAACTAGGTTTTGATTCGCCAAATAAGCTTGGACCGAAACCACAATACTAGAACACAATCGGTGCTCAGAATATGCTTGACAGGTTACAAACTCTGAACAGCTCCGTTTTCCTTAGTTAACTGTTTAGTAAAAAAAAGCAATCCTACTAATATAATAATAATATTTTTATATTTTATTATATTATTTATTTATTATAAATGTGAGTTTTTATGTTCGGATGTTTGTTACTCAATAACGCAAAAACGGCTGAACGGATTTGGATGAAATTTGGCACACATATAGTTTATGACCTGGATTAACACATAGGATACTTTTTATTTCCCTCTGCACCCAATTAAGAAGTCGCGGGCAGAAACTAGTAATTAGATAAAACTTGGCCCACAAAACTACATAAATCTCGGCCCACAGATCTCTGAGAAATCGGTAATCAAACATTTATTTTCGAATACAAAACCACCCTCTTTTTTGAAGTTCAAAAATAACATAGCTTATATTGAAAAACCAAAATAGAGACACAGTAGTCACGTAACCGAAAGAGAAGTAATTTTTTTTTGAAGTTTTGGAAAAGTATAGAAAAACGTTTTGTATAAACTTGAACTGTTTCATAGGCTTTCATTGTCAAAGGTAAGTTTTCAGACTATGTATAAATTAATATAAAATCCCGCGTAGTAGGTACGTAACATGTTATTAAGGAGGGTACTGTAGTTAGGGTTGTCAACCAGCACTTTTATATAACGAACAATTTTTGTTTCCAACTCAAAGCATTTATTTCAATTTAACCATTTACAGGCACTTTTGAATTGTCAAGAAGTCTTTCAGTCATAAATATGAAGCTAGTTGTTGTAGTAACGAAAACAAATAGGCAATAATTTATTACCATAGATAAAGAAAGTTGCATAACTATTCAGCATCATCAACTTGTTAAAAATACTTTTCAGGAATTTGGCAATCTCCAGCTGACAAAGCTCAAACATTCAGAAGTCTTATTCCCAGAGCTAGCCAAGAGTAATTGCGACCATGAATCATACGATGTATTCCATGAAAATAACACCATGAAAACTAAGATGATGTGAGCTGTCACTAATGTCAATCCCTCGGCATCAGGTGGAATGACGCTTAAGTCTGTCAACCAGTGTTACCAAGGGGTATCGTGTTACCAAGGCACTAGGTCAGATAGGCAGTCGCTCCATGTTAAATACTGGTATTCAGCCGCATACAATTAGACTGGAAGCCGCCCCGAAAAGGCTAGGCAGATATATGAATCTGAACGTTTTATTGATCAGTAAATGTTTGAAAATCGAATCAGTTAGCAACCCTATCTTAACTGAATCATATTTAATGCATATACGTGTTTCGTTTGAAACATGTAATTTCATCATGATTACAGTGTGTGACACAATAATGTGCAGCAACGGAACCTTCATGTATAGGATATGAGTGTCCATGGAGTTTCTTGCCCGTTCTTCTCCATAGGCTACCGCTTTGTTATCTGGGCCACTCAGCTTTCTTTTTTCTGACTGACCGAACCTTTGACAATTCAAAAGTGCCTGTAATAAGTTCAACTGAAATAAATGCTTCAATTTTGCGTTTTGCCTTAATAAATTGCGGACCCTATCAAAATACCAGCGCTGCGGTAATTTTTTTTAAATTTCGCATTATGCTGAGATAGGCGCCTTTTAGCCTCGCACAGGTCGTTATTCTTGTATGTTTTCGTTTATTTGAAAAATGTGTTAATTTTGTTAGTTTTAAATGCTCCTTTTTATTTTTTATCTCACTCTTTGTATTTCTTGGGCGTGTCCCAAATAAAAAAAATCTTTCTTTCTTTCTTTTACTTAATAATTAAAATTTTAATTTAGATTAATTATAATTAAGTAACATATTGTATTGATTCAAACAATTTTTTTCTATGAGGCTTTAGATTTAAGTATGACCTAGGACTATTGCAGGCAACAATTAATTAATATTATACCTTAGGCAATATATACATTGTATTTTTATATTATATATTTCTATATTTTATTATTTTTATATTTCTGTTTTTGATGGACTATGAGATGGCTTTCAAAGCCTTAAAAACTTTGTCAAAAAGTGTCATAACACTCTACTTTACAGTAGTAATTCTACTTTGATTGAGAAAAGTTTAATATGAGATGTTATTCCAAATTCAAAGTCTGTATAGCCTTTTCCCAACTATGTTGGGGTCGGCTTCCAGTCTAAACAGATGGAGCTGAATTCCAATATTTCACATCTGACCTCCACAACCCAATTACTGGGTAATTCGATACCCCTTGGTAAGACTGATTGTCAAACTGATAATGACTGATGTATTTCCTAATTATGATTCTTTAATTCAGGGTAGTGTAATACCTAAGCCTTTTAGCCTATATTATAAAAATTATAATGACTAGGCAAGTATTTGTGCGCATAACCCTTCCGGGACACCACACGTGATACTATGATAATTATGTGACGCCAATTCATAATTAGGGCACTCCTTCCAATCAAGTCTTGATCTAACACCTAATTACAATTAATATTATCACGGAATTATTAATAGTAGAATAATCGTAACATTATCAATCGATTATTAATCTCATCGCTGACTTAGCAACAGACTAACGAGAAGATTTTTTTTTTTTTTTTGCTTGAGTTCTATTTCCGACATAATTTTTGATATACTTAATCATTTTAGATTGTATTAAACCCAGACGGCGGCATGATGAAGTAGATTATTTTAATCTTTTAATGAAATCAATGATAGATAATAATTGATTATTATTATTATCTACCTCATAAAATAATCAGGTGTGTCATTGTATTTATTACGTCACATTAACGCACCATTTATGCCGGAAATGTGGCATTGTGTGCGCTGAATTGATTTTCATGCACCCTGGTAGGTATAGAATTTCGGTCGAACCTACAAGTATACGTATACTGTAATTACAAAACAACTCCTATAGAGGTGAAATGTGTGTGTATCTTTTCTCAAAAAGCCATTCTGGATCCTGCATATTTTGGACTTTATGAGACTTTTTGAGTTTTTTTTCGCCATATCTTCTCAGAGGTTGACTAGTAAGGTAGGGTTTTTTTTTATATGACATGTAAAAGTTATTCCGATACATATATGTACTAATTACTGAATAGACAATTTCATTTTGTTACGTTGTTAAAGTTGGAGTTTGTATAAAAAAAAACAATATTTCTGCAGGATGAAGTCAGGGGCAAAGAACACGTATAAAATACCAGGAAAAAGATAAAACTTGTGCTAAATAAAAAATAATAAAAATAAAGTTTATTTTATTTTTTATAAGTAATTTATTTTAATGTAAAAAAAGTATTTAAAAAAATCTACATCAATATTTTTTTTATTCCTTTAAAAGTATTCAATTAAGCCCAAACTCCTCTTCACATTGTTTTCGTTCCTACATTGATTGAACATCAAAGTCCATTGATAAATTACGTTCTAATTTACTGGACCCCTTGCATGTATTCGTAGCGTGCGTATTCCCGATTCCGTATCGTAAGGTCAGCAAAACAAGTCTTTCAATGTTTTAGATATTAATACAGGGTGGCAGGGACATCGACGCGAAGTCGGCTAATGGATTCAGTACATGATTCTCCGGCTTCGCGTCGATGTCCCTGACACCCTGTATAGTAAAATATAGTTTTCATTAAAGTTTCGTAATGACTAGCATGTAGACATTTTTAATTTACTCTGGTGTATACTAAAGTGGACTTATGTAATTAATTAATGTTTAGATATCATCTATACCTTCCATGTTTTTTTTTAATGCTGTGTCAAATGATTATTTTTAACAATAATTTATGTTGTGTGAATCAATTTATATATTGACTTTTAAATAATTTTATGATCAGTAATTATCTCCAATTGTCCAGGTATACTTATGTAATTAATGTAATTAGTGTAATTGTTTATTTAAATTTGAACCGTACTTAGTTATTAATTAATATTTGCATGCCAAAATATGGCGAAATGTGTCATAACGCACAAGAATAGTATCTCCCACCTTTTGTATTATCTACCGCATTTAAAGCAAATAAATGAATATATTTTCAATCATAATTTTGTTATCTCTTATCTTTTTTCCTACGGGCAAGTTCTTGTTAAAAGGGTTTTGAACAAAAAAAAAAAAAAAAACTTTTAAAACAGTTACACTTAACACTTTTATGCTAACTGTACTTTTGATTGTTTTGCACTAGAGCTAACTGCTAACGATACAAATACTCGTGCCTAAATTAAATTTACATCCAAAATCGTACATGGTAACAATAATAAGTGGTTTCAATTGAATCTGTTTGGCGATAAATTACCATTGAGCGTACGCTACACTGCCAGCTAAGGAGAAATACAGCAAATATCAGAATGGTGTGGTGATATTCAAGGGTGTGGTACAGACCGTCTAACTGAACTACCTTCCCCATAATCGCGAAAAAATACTAACTGACTAACAGACTGTCCCATACAAATGTATTTCAACTGTCCATAATGCTACCTCCTACGTTCCTTAAATACTCCTTTTGTTATGTTATTTAAAAGAGTGTCCGTGGAGTTTCTTGCCCGTTCTTCTCCATAGGTACCTACTACGCTTTGGAATGGGCAACTAGATTCATATTTCTGACTGACCGATTCCTTGACAATTCAAAAGTGCCTGTAAATGGAATGCTTTGAGTTTGGTAAATAATTTTTTATCTATCTTTGGTAGGAAATAGGTAAAACGGGCTGGTATCCGCAACTCCACGTCTAAGCGCGTATTTTGCGTACGGGTGGGAAAATTGGTTATGCGATCCACCCCAGCACCACAAAGAAGGCCAGCAACGCCTTGGTGTCACTGACAATCTCACGTAGGGTACCTGGGTTACCGAAGTACTTTGCCCTGTATGTGGCGACCACCGGGCAGTATAACAGCACATGAGCTGCTGTATCGTCGTCCTCCGTGCAGTTGAGTTTGAGTTTCGTTTACGTTCATACACCTGGTCATACACGCATGCCAGTTGCAAGTACTACGCACCTGACCTTTCTGAAAAAAGGCGATTCCACCCAAATGTCCTATACAACTATAGGACATTAGAAATTTTTCGCGATTCGTGAAAACGCCGGGAGGGACGTTCTCCAGAAAGGTAAGGTGCGTAGTACTTGCAACAGGGGTGCGTGTATGACTAGTTGTATGATCGTAAACCAAGCAAAAGGTTTATGTAAGGATCGCAGCAGGTAGTGTTCTGTAGTTTCCGCCTGCCCCCTTGGAAAGGAGGTGTTAGTTTACGTAAGTACTTGTTTCGTATAAAACGAAATATGAGTACCCAACTATAATAAACTTAAAAAAAAAAAAACAACCGACTTCCAAAAAAACCACTACAAAGTGAAAAATTGTAGTACCTACCCCACACAAATTCGAAAACCACTACCTGCTATGTAAAAAACAGTGACAGGAAGTTATCATCATACTAAGTGGGAAAAATACTTATTATTGAAGCTTACTGAAAAACTATCCAAGCATAGTTAATAAAATTTATATGGGACCAACTTGGGAGCATACCTACCCTTTCATACAAAAAAAAATCTTTATCGGTCCACAATTGACGGAGAAACCGGCGGACATAGGTACATTAAAAAAAAAAACATACATACGGGACGAACATATAACCTCCTCCTTTTTGAAAGTCGGTTAAAAATACTGTTTTACATCAAGGAAGTTCATAGATAGGCACCAATCAACATACAACTAATAAATCATTGAAAAAATAGTCATCGAACGGAGTTTTCACGAGAATCGCTCCGTGACAGACACATCAGTCGCGTCGTGACGTCACGCGGTGCCATGTTGAATCAGCGCGTGCGCAAGGTCAATGTTATGTGGTTATAGATAATTCCATTACGCTTGTATGTGTGGTGAATAAATTTTCCCTGACATTTTTGAATTTGTGGTGACAACTTTGGTTTAGAAATATTTCGACTTTTGTGATGACTTATTACTTGTTAATTACAGTTCTCATTCTCTTGCGCTTATCCCAATGTATTTGAGGTCTGCGCAAAATGACTGATTTTTCCATGCTTACGTCTTTATTACTATTTATTAGATGACTTAATAAAGTGATTATATTGATAGATTACGTGCTGTTATAATATGATGTCTGTTTTAACTATTGGGGTAACATGAGTTTTTTATATTTTATTTTATGAACTTGTTCATTATTTTACATAATTTTAATTTATTAAAAAAAAACCGGAAGGTTGCAACTTTAAGTTATGAAGCATGTCTGTAATCAAAACTTACTTATTCCTTCTTAAAAAAAAAAAGTGCATATTTTTCTAGAATTCGCGACTTAAATCTTGCTTTTAAGTTACTCTGTAAAGTAGGATAGGTAGTGCGTCAGACTATCATCTAACAGAACGAGATGGAAAGAGATCGTGAGGCGAGCTACGATTACACCTGCGATTGGACACAATTCAATTCATCGTAAACACGACCGCTCTGGCAAGAGCGAAGCGCAGTAAATAAAGAAATTACGTTTTAAATAGACGAGTAAAGTAGGAATTATGAATGATTAACAAAACAGCTAATCTTGAAACACAATACTTCTTTAATTTAATTCAAACCTAATATTTTGCATGCCGTAAGGTAAAATGTATCGGGACTCTTAATCATTATTCCAACTTATATGTATACCTACATTATCAGCAAATAAATGATTTCTTTCTTTAAAATGAAATAATATCGAACAGAAAAAATAATTAAGGAAATAACAGCTGATATCACCTATTTCGGTTGGCCTTTCCGATTTTAAAGTATGAATCGCAAATATTTTGGATGAAATTAAGTAAATACATACATTTCAATAAGTAGAAAATCACTGAGCGTTTCAGTTAGGAAAATATAATGGTAAAATTAAATAAAATCGTATTTTTTTAATGATTAGGTATAACAAAATATCGCCAAAACTCACCTTTAATAGCGTAATTCTCAAAGCTTTCTTTCCACTTTAAAGCAACAACCTGAGGTTGTTGCTAAAACAACGAAACAACAAGACGAAAAAGAACAAACACGTTGCAAGAGCAACCGTTGACGTAACTTTGATTTCCGAACGAAAATGCGAACTGTCACAGATGCACGATGGCGGCAAACTGATATTAAATGGCCGGCGCTCCTGTATTTATGCGGTGCGTTATCAGGAGTCGTGGGATGGCCCAGTTATCACGAGCGATAGTACTATAACCTGATGTAATTGTAAAACCTCGTCTACACTGCTGTAAACCGCTTTGGTGACGTTGATTACACGAGCACAAGTTGTGCCGTGTGCGCTTCCTACCGGTACGTCTTAGTAAACTGTTTATTTTGGGCTAATCACGTCGCATTAAGTTGATTAGACGTTAAGGAAAACATGTTAATGTCGTAATATTTGTAAAAAGTGTTATATAACGAGATCAATGTTTTTTATCAAGAATTTATTGCGTCGCGAGATGTGTCCTTCAAATATCTTAGTTACCTGTGATGCCCTTTAGACTCGAAAAGGACTTTTCAAAAGAACTATTGCATCTAAAGAAATCTAAACAATAAATCAATTTGTTTGATTAAATCTACACTAATATTACAAGAGGTAAAGTTGGGATGTAGGAGGAAATCTTTGAAACTACAGATCCGATTTCAAAAATGATTTCACATATAGAAAGCTACGCTATTGGCGAGTACCATATTTTAAGTGTTAGAGTGGTAGATGTTTTAAGTTAAACCATGCGGTCGAAGTCGTGGGCAGAAGCTATGAGTTAAAATAAACGCTCTACCAGACCGTTTTCGAATGCCCTTGAACCTAACATTCCAACAATTTGTTCATAACCGCTAGTTTAACCTATCATGACATCTCTCGAGCCTTTGGTAAACAAAAGTTCATAGTGGACATTGAAGTATGTGAGTACTATGGTAAGGTTGCCTCAATTAGGGCGCGAACTCTGGATTATGGATATATGGCGTTATTGACGGTCGATTGCGACTGTTGTCAACGAAAAAAGCGATAAATAATTATCGGTTTTATGGCAAAATGGAAATACCTTTTATGAACGTACTTTATATATAAATGGGTGAAAAACTGTTGTTTGTTCTCTCATATTTGGATGACAGACAACTGAAGGATCTAAAACGGTACGATGATCTTTTGCACGTGGCCGAAATCGGAACTATCGCGGCCATCTTGATTTTCAATTCAACTAAACAATTGCACAAATGTTTACCAACAACGCCCCCCCTGTTAATCTCATTCAGGAATCAACAGATCTTAGTAGCACACTAACATCGCGGGGATGTGCCGTTGTGAAGAGGGGCCAGCAATACAACGTTAGTATGACCTTAACCTCATCGATCTGCGCGGTACCCCGCTAGCGAAAAATCCTTCAATACGGAGAGATTTATAAACAACCGAATGAAGTGTGGGATGCCTGTTGCTAGCAACTCTTTCACATTGAAACATGCAATAACTGACATTTTGACAGTCCAAAAGTTAACTGCGTCATTGTTTTTAATAAACTTTTTTCCCGGAAAATGGTAAAACGTTCCGAGTTTTGTTATTCCCTCGGAATGAAATCTATTGCATTTATGTGTATAACGCCGTCAGGCTGCAGCGCTTATGTCATTCAACTCATGAACATAGGCTCTGCTTTCGAAATTACGCTACAGGATTCAAATTTCAGCTTTCTACAAAGTGTACCTCACAGGTTCTCGACATCAGTCCATATGGAAATTTCCGAAAACAAATAGATCGCTGCAAACAAAGTCTAAATATCGAGCTCGATAGCCTTTGGCCTTATACTCTACGATTGTCTGAAGGGGGTGCGGTCGCGCGTGACCAATAGAAAATTATACAGCTCAGCTATTCCGACATCTATTTACTTTGCGGCTGTATTTACAAACATTTTGCGGTAACTGTGATGCTGTTGCTTTAGATTTTCGGACGAGATTTCGCGTTTGTTAAAGGTCGTAACAATTTTTCGGATATTTGGAGTTTTTGAGCTAGTATTTAATTTCATTCCTATCATTATTGTTCTTAAGTACGCCAAAGTAGCTTTCATGAAATCATTTTTTGGTAAATTAATGGATTCAATCTTGTGAGGGCCGTGAGTAGTATCAATCTCCAAGAGTAATAAAAAAGTGAAGGAACTTAGATTTTTGTTTTTTCTGGACCTCTGGAAATAATAATCCTATTTTAAATGAAGCTGACGAAAACATTATCTAAATTCATTATTTTATCCTTGGTTTAGAAGTACCTACCTACTACCTACTATCTACATAGCATGTACCTAAATACCTACATTACAATTTCAGCAAATACGCAGTTTCTTAGAACTCAATTTTATGACAACCACGTGGCACGTGACAATTGTTACTGATCTTTATATCAGTGATTTTCCTTGAGTTTTTGTTTTGTTTCTCTCTTTGACAAGATGTTCAATAAACACGCACTTTTTACAGAGGTGCCAATACCACAACAAAAACAACACTAGGTACCTACTTACTTTTTGCGTTGCGCAAAATAATACAGTCACCGTTATCATTTATTGCGATAATTTTTTTTGCCAGTTGGGCGCCACTTATGAATCTTTTATTTAGACTCAACATAACTGGCGCCCAACTAGCGGGCTCAAATGAGAAGCAAGCAAAAAGACATTCGATGGACTTTAAGGTTATGGGCAAGATCCACAGACCGCACTTTGACTTTACTTTGGTAAGTAAAATAAGCGATTCAAACGAATATGAATCTTATTTTTATACCCATCTTGAACTGCAGATCAGTGCTAAAAGGCAATAAGATGTCACGGTTAACACCCAGAATGCAAAATCATGTTACACTAACCTTCCCCGACCTGACCAACTCATTTGTGGAGCGCCCCTCACCCTCAATCTAGGTTAAACGAATTTCAGGAGACCTCGTGTTAACTTTTAGAAACTTCAAATGATATTCCCGTACCGACTATTTGATTATCTCGCGGTGTATTTACCTTCAGAGTGCATAGTATTAAATTCGCTTGCAAACAAAATCAACCGTACTTTTATTGCTATCGTATACTTTATCAGAAATTCAGTATTGAAATAGTCGTTAGTCATCGGAATCAGTTCTTCTCTCGTATCCGCACGAACTCTGTGATAACTTTAGACCTTGTAGCCTGACAGATGATTCGATTTGTTGGCCATTTCCTATGTTGTTAAGTACCTGGCTACAATACTTACAGTATCTTGTTGACAGGCCTACACTGTCCTCCCATACCTATTTACACTGTAATTTGGAAATGTTATAAAAGCCAATTATTTGAAAAAGAGTAACCGTGGAGCTTCTTGCTGGCTCTTCTCCATAGGAAACTACCAATTAGAACCGTGCACCTAGCTTTTGACGTTTTATAAGTGCCCTAAGTGTAGGTTTATGTGAGACAAAATGTTTTGATTTGAACTATTAGAGTAGCTGCTCATGTTGTGGTAAAAATATTTGTCAGGCAAGATGGTTTGCACCGGATGTTAATAAATATATAGAATTATGCTTTCTAGCACTTGGCCAGCGACTTCGTCCGCGAATATCGATAGATCCGGCCTTACTTGATTACTTCGACAAGGTTGTCTGGAAGAGATCGCAGTAGCGATAAGGCCGCCCATTGTATATTTTGTAGTGTATTACTTTTTCTTTATGTAATGTATAATCTGGTGTACAATAAAGTATATATAAATAAATAAATAATACTTCTTGTCTACATTATAAAAGGAACCACTGGGCAAAAATTTCAGCTTATTAGATCCAACAAGGGTTTCGGCTGGGCGTTGATGAGTCAGTCAGTGAGTGAGTCAGGACTTTTCTTTTATATGGATTGATCACCACTCCTTGAGCCTTAAGGTTATTTTAATGCACCGTAATCATAATTATCAGCTACAACATTCATCGTTAAACAGTGCAGTCACAGTCCTCTTATTAGTTTCCGATTCATAAGGTAATCATGTTAGTTGACATATTGCCAGATAGGTAGGCAGTCATTATAATGCCAACACGGGTATGAAAGTGCCATTTGTCTGGAGAAACGATGCCAAGGTTTCCAGGAAGTTTTTGAACAAATTGCAGTTTAGCAGAAAGTCTCCACATTATATTATATTCAACTAGCGACTAGCCCATGCTTTTCACGGTTTTTACGACTTGACAAATCGAGATTTATTTTTGTAAGTTTATTATTAATGTTTTTATGCTCATTAACCTACCGGAATACATTCTCGAAATGATAGTGAAAACAAGAATTCGTTGCGTAGTTTAGTAAAACAATGTTAACAATTAAAGTCGCTTGTCGCGACTTTAATTTATAACATGAATAGATATCAAGTTTGTGCTCATATAATATGGTGACTAAAGTTTATTTTGTGGCATTAGCCACAGCCACAGATACCTAAAATTCTAAATAGCAAGGAGCGCAGAAATCGTTTAAATTGACGTAAGTAATTATTTTGATTACGTATGCGTATCATCTCATTAAAAGTTGCAAAGGTCACTGGTTTATAAAAACGGATATACGAGTATTATTTCTCAGCGTGATAGCAACGTTATTACTATTATAATAAAAAAACAGTTATTAATCACGTGAAAGAAGATTGGCATTTAAATTGTGTAAGTACTGTCTGCTACATTTGGTTAAATAATACAGTAGCAATTCGTACCAAAGAGGAAAATATTGCTAATACGACCGTCTCGGAAGCAAAATTCTGTAAAGATCTCATCGTGAAAACTTAAATGAATTCAGTTGTCATTCCACCTGATGCTAGGGCAACACTATTGACAGCTCACTTCTATTCAATTTTCTTTTTCTCTATGGCAATGGTGCCTATGTCGACAATTCTGCCAATGTCAGATGTGTTATGAGAAAACGTGGGAAGGAGGGTACAGCTCACTACATCAAAAATTTTACGGTGCGATTTTTACACAATAAATCGACTGAAGTCGGTCCTCAAGCCCAAAAAATCTAACCACCCTAATTTCGCAAATAGTTCAAAATATTTTGGCAAGTGTAAATAAAATGCAATATAAAGCTTTTGTTATAAATATTGCGCCTAACTTTAGTCGTCGCCAAAATATATGTATATTTTCATCGTTCCCAAAAGTTTATACTTTTAAATTGTCTCGCTTGTTGCTTGGAAGCGTGAGAGCCTAAAGATTAGTTTTATTCAGTGATAAATATTCCAGAAAATTGTAAAAGTCACGTTGTAAAACAAGACTGTATGCTTTGAGCAAATGGTAATTTAGTTTATAGGCATGTAGTATAACTGATGCTTTGTCTTAGATTGCACTGTATCATCTTGGTAGATATCAAATCACGTTCTTAGAGCGATAGGGGTGGTGATTATTAAATTGTGTGTTAACTGCTCAGTAATAAAAGATTATATTCTTATCTTTATATACATACAAAAGTGTGTTCGTTATCTGCTGTAAGTTGACCAGACATTATCATGTGTATTATGTAATACGTCATAGGTATTTTTTTAGAAAATCACAAATATGCTAGTGAAGTTCAAAAAGAAACCGTTAGTAACCTCACAATAAACAAAAAAAATTAAAGGGCTATGGTAATGGGTTCTTCCTGCATGGTTAACGTCATCGTGGTAGTCCCAAACAAAGTTGGCAGGATGAGCAGGTCGCTGGATTTCCTATTAAAGGTTGGACCTTAGTACTTCGAGATAGAGACAAGTGAAAAGAGAGTCGGGAGGCCTTTACCCTGCAGTGGGACAATACAAATAAAAATAGTAATGCAAGCACTTACGAGTCTAGCTTAAGACCAATATAATTTCAGAAAGATAACGAAGTTACAAGGCAAAGTTAAATTCTTCTACGAACGACTGCCTTTGTTTTGGATGCTGATTTCGTAGTACAGGCTGGTTTTCAACAGAACGGAAACGAAACTGTCAGTTTGTACGGAAGGCGCGTCTACGTCAACGTCAACAGCCGCCGACTTACGGAAACTAAGTGTAAGCAGAGGAGACTAGACACTTCGATAGTTTATTGATGAACTAAATAACTCTTTAATTTTATGGAAGATGGACCGTATGTATAAAGAGTTAGAGTTGAGGTTTGTTTGATATATGATTATTGACGGGGAACGCAAGGAACTGCTTATTTTTTGGTTTACAGTCATATTGACAGACTTTTCGAGTTGAGAAATAGCCGGCCTGAATAACTCGAACTAGGCAGCTACATATATAGGGACAAATTAAAGTGAAACTCCGCAGAGGTGATGATTAAAATGATTTTTTTTTACCTAATATTATTATACCGTTGACTCTTGTCCACTTTTAAAAGGAGTAACTTTGTCGACTTATGCACAAAAACCTTAACAAATAAGAGAATGTGTGCCCATGTTGTCAACGGAGTTTCGCTAACTAATTCAATTTGACTCTGTATAGGAAAATAAGCCACTCCTTTCGCGCCCACGATTCCTCTGTTAAAACAATAGTGTCAGATAAGATACAGGCTAGTTGTTTATTTATAAAATTCCATGTATATGAGAAAATCATGTTTACCAGCCCTCTATCTAAAACCAATGTTTATTTCACGAGAACACGTGCCAAGCTCATGTATGTATAAGTACAATTGTATATCATAAAGCACAATCCAGCTTGATAAGGCCGAGTTTCTGAGCAATGACATAATGTAATGATTTCTTAAGTAAATACATATAATTAAACTTTGTTTCAAATAAGCCTCTTATCTCGTCTCTTAGACTTTGTGGCATCTGCAGTGCAGTTTCATAAAGCTATTATATCTGCTCATTATGTCATATAAAACGTACTTGGATTAATATTGGCGGCAAGCCAACCTGTGTAAAGTATTTTGCGAGTGCATTCTTTAGTTAAATATAAGCCATTACCGAGTAATAGGACCTCCACATCCTACCATCCCATCTCCTCCATAAAGCTAATCTCTAGATCTAGGTACACAACGCGAGGGTAGTTTGGAGATAACGTTCTGTCTGTGTTTTTATTTGCAGAATAAATATATTATATGCTTTTTAGTCTATGCTAAATAAATGTATTTTCTTTAAATACGGTAATCTGCAAAAGTGTTTAACAACAATTTCTATATAACAAGATGAGACACTTACTTTCATAGAGCATTCATGTGAGGTCTAATTTGAGTATCGCCATCAAAAATATCGTATGTCGCAGTTTGACACGCGTGGGGCGTGGGACTCGAGCGTGACCTTCGGGCGACCCGTTTTACACACGCCAGGCTTATTTATAAAACATAGGTTTATTTATGAGGTGAATCCCATTTTGCTAGTTTACTCAATGCAGGGCTATGTAGGGGGTCAGACAGACAGTCGCTCCATGTAAAATTCTGGTAAAAATGGTATTCAGCTGCATCCGGTTAGACTGGAAGCCGACCCCAACATACCTGGGCAAAGGCTAGTCAGATGATGACAGAATGCAGGGCTATTTATTAACGAACTCAAAAGGGTGAGCAAAGAGAGCTTCGTGCAGCTGTATCGTCTCTTTTTTCTGGTACTGAATACGTTTGCTCTAGGGTAGGCATCCTCCTCTACGGTGAATATTTGGGTAAAACATTAATAGCAAAGTTTATAATTAAAGTTTTACTTCCTTTTAGAAATTAACCTACTTGCAATCTTGTATTAAGTTTCCGAGAATTACAGAATTTAATAAAATGTTCTTTCAGGATCTTCAAAGATTAAAGTGATAAAACAATTCTGATAAGTATTACACGTATTGTTTTTCTCGAATAGATGTATGAATCAGCAAATTGCGCAATTCTCCAAGTGTAAAATCAACAATTTTTACCAAGATCTACTTTTGTCATCTGTTAAATATGCCAAAACCTTAGGCCCGGACTCCACTAAAGCGGAGATGTGCGGAGATGTTCGAAGCAGAGACGAGAAGAGATGTTTTTCACATAGGGTATTGCCATCGAAACTGTGCGGAGATGCGTATTGACTAGACTGAAGCGGAGATGTGTGCTGGCTAGAGCGGAACTGAGCTGCGTCACTGCACGCCGCTCACGAACCGAACCGCGCCGTCCGTCGCCAGCTTGCGAGGCACAGTTCACATATCCGCTACGATCGCGCCATACAAATATGATACATCTCCGCTCAGTGGTATCCACTGAAGTTGAGTAAAGAAGAGATGTGTCAGTAAAGAAATTCTATTGCTTGTTTAAAACACATCTCCTCTCCTCTCGTCTAGTCTCCGCTTTTGTGGAGTCCGGGCCTTACATATGGCTGGCGAAATGCGGAGTACCTAGGTATTTCAGAGTTCGCTTAGCTAGATATGGCTGCATATCTGTATCCCACTCGGAGCAACCACCTGACCTTAACCTGTTCGACCAGATATTATGTATTTTATCAAAAATATAAAGAAATATTTTGTAAATTTATTTCAAACTGAAATCACGAAAGACAGTAGTGATCATTTTTATCCCGAATTTTATCAAAAGGTCAATGTTTGTACCGTATAATTATTATCTTAGTTATCTGTGGTCTAAATGTCAACTGTCAAATTGGTAATTGGCGCCAATATTTAATATTTATCTATTGAAGGCGCCATTTTTTTTTGTCTCGACACAAACTAATCTTTTGCGATTATAGGGTCGTCTTTAGAGTCAGGTGTTTGGCCTGTTATCAAATAGGTCTTTTTAACTATTTGTCCATGCGTCAATTGAATGGCAAAAGTAAACAATTATATTGTGTACCTACAAAATAAATAACTATTGATATTTTCGTCAACCAGTCATAAAAATCAACAGATCTAATGGCGTTGCAAAATGGCTTTTTATCCATTTGCCTATCTGAATTTTGAACAAGGCCATCACAGTTTTGACACGAGCAATCCGTACTATCAGTAGGAAACTACAAATCCCTACAATTTAGATGATTATTTGTATTTGTTTATCTTATTTGAAGGCCTACCTATTGTTTATTAAAGACGCAATGTCTAGACCAGTGATTCTCAACTTTGCACTCGGCGGGCCGCAGTTTCCTTGCACGGAGACATGTTGCGACTGTTATTAACTGCAACTCTCACGAACCCTAGACCCTAAATCACGATAGCAGTTTGCATGATGAGACAGACACTGGATATATGTTGGGCGCCAATATTGCAAAATGACTACTTTTTTTTTAATTGAGTACACTTCATCTTAGGACCTATTTAGTTGGTTCCTTTGAATATTGACCTAAATATAGAATTATAGATAATGGAATAGCGGTATGCATGGGACTCATACCCGTTTTCACCGACAACTAAGTGACACTTAAATGAATTCCTAAATAAAAGTGCACTGTTGGATTTTCAACTTCAGCGCTGAGTCCAGCGTTGAAAATTCAACAGTGCACTTTTATTTAGGGAGGGTGTCACTTAGTGAAGGTGAAAACGGGCATCAGGCCACCAGTTGAGCATCGCTTTTCTTACTGCTATCTTTTAAATCTACGCACTCAGTAACAACTTATCAAATACAACGTTTGCAGATAAGTAAAGTTTATTGCGAAGAAAAAAGTGTGAAACATTCCACGCCAATCTGGGAATTCAGCGACGGTATAGGTACGTCGACATCACGCCTCTTATTCGCCTGTTGTTATTGTTTTGTATAATAGTGTTCTACTATCTATCTTTTCCCCGAAAGGATAGGCAGAGGTGTTATACTCTCATTAGTTCTGTTTAAGTCCATAGTAAGAGGGGACGACCTATGAACCCAGGCATAAATGAAGACTCAGGGCTGCTTCAGAGCAGCTTAATATCTTCTTATGAGAGAGTGCAGCTGTGACTGCGCTCACACTTGTGCACTATAAAACCTCGCGAATCGATGGCTAGTCTCAGTCGAGATTGGCGGCCATGGCCGACTTCAGGAAGGCTATTATTATCCCTTGCAAATCCTAAAAGTTATTGCACAACCGCTTCAAAGTTGACCCTCGTTACTTCTGCTCTTTGAAAGCCTCTACTTTACCCTAGAGTGAAGGATAGTGGCGGATCCAGCCTTCAGTTCAGGTAGAGGTCAAGGCTGGCTGTTCAGTTTCCTAATAGGAACCAGAACGGAAATGAAGCCACAGGTCACGGACGTAAGCTATCCAACGAGACCCTGAATCCACCACTGGAAGGGCAGTACTTTCAGATTGATTTGAACCTTTTTATTGGTTTGAAATTGGGTGGCGTTTTCACATAAATGTACCTATATTTTGTACATGGATTATGTTACCAATATTTTGATATAAAAGAGTGTTGGAGTTTCTTGCCTATTCACTTCGCTTCGGTATAGGAACTTAGTGCGCCTTTGAATGGTAGCAGTTGACTCCTTGATAATTCAAGTGTCTGTAAATGGTTTAATGGAAATAATATTTGTTTGGGTGGACTCAAATCTCAAGAAAACGCGAGAATGGCAAAAGTGAAGTATTCGGGAGTGGGGGTACGGCGTGCTCAGGTTAGGTGGAGCAAAGATCTTGACAGTTTGACGGTAGCAGCTAGATGAGAGTAGTCGAAGATCGAGTTAAAAAGCATGCTATTGAAGATGACGATTAACTAAAAACCCCTTTAGCAGCCGAACCTGTCAGCTAGGAATTAACCTTTACGAAACGAGTAAAAATGACTAAATAAATAAATAAACCATAGTACTCACAGAAATCACAATTTTATTTCGATCAAACAGTAAAAACAGCGTTCCGAATTATAACAAACAGGCCTTGATAGTGACACACCAAACTAGAGAAACGCACGATATAAACTAAAGAGTTCACGGCTTCGGAAACACGTCGAAGCACATCACTCATATCCGATGAGCTAATTAAAAAAGAACAAAAGGACATATTACCAGAGTAAATTACCATTGTAATCGTAAAATCCTAGACATTACTTCGTAAATCGGTTATGTTCACGTGTTCATATTTGCAAAGAGAATGGTCATATTAAAATAACGATCCAAATAAGAGGTGAAGACAATTATTAGAATCTGCGAAGTTAGCTCAAAAATTAGTTCCTAATTGCTGATCGCAAAACAAAAAAGAAAACCGGCTAAGTGCGTGTCAGTCCACGCACAATGAAGGGTTTATGTAGTTGGGGTGAATTTATCCCAAGAACAAACTTAACTTTGTAGCTGAAAAACATGGTCTCCCATACGGAATGTATGGCAGAACATGTTATTGCAACTGCAAATGTAAGGTGGTCGATTATTACTCGTTAACTTGTAAAACCTACTTAGCTGTGATAGTTTTCCTTTTAATTACATTATAAACAACCTTAGTTTTTGTTTACCCTAAACCTCGGGTCCATTGTACTCATCATTATGAACAACTTTCACTATGGGACCAACGCTGCAATCGCGAATAAAAATCAGCTGTTCGCTACATTTCGACGAGATATGCGAACATAAATGTAGGGAACAGCTGATTTTTTTTCGCGATTACAGCGTTGGTCCCATAGTGAAATACCTCTTAAGAGGTTTAGTGTAAACAAAAACTAAGGTTGTTTATTACTGCTTTAAGAATGGTTTTCATAAAATACCAATATTTTTGAACGACCTTTCCAACGACACCCCCACTTTACGCGTAGGGGAGGTACCCTAAAATGTTATTTTCCGGTATTGTTATCGGTGTGATTAATACGAGTATGTATACCCATTCCAAATTACAGCTTTCTAGTACGAAGAGTCTCTGAGCTAAGCCGCGGACAGACAGACAGACGGACATGGCGAAACTATAAGCGTTCCTTGTTTACTACGGAACCCTAAAAAAATAATAGTTGAATAAGCAGCATCGTATGAATTCATATTGATTTAATAATATTATTATGCCGTCAAGTTACAGTACTTAAAATCATAAAAGTGAATCCAAATTAAGTAAATTTTACTAGAAATGTATAAATGCTAACAAAATATCCACTGGCTATAAGAGAAGAGCTAAAAAAAAAGTAACCCTATTTATTATTCTGGATTTTTTCTAAAAGGAGTTCCAATCGCCCTGTCATCACTGGCTGGCCCTTCTTCGTCTTCTTACTCAATTTCTTGAACCGTTCATTCTTCTTCTTTTTATATTCGTCCAGCTTTTGTTGCTTCTGCTCCTTAACTCTTTGTATCTCCTGCTGCTTCTCCAATTTCTCTTGTTTCACTTTATTAAAGTGCTCTTTCGCTTTGCGATACGGGTCTCTTTTGCCCGTTGTAGAAGATACAGCGTCTTCTTTTTTAAGAGGGTTTTTTTTCTCTAGTAAATCGGGATGTCGGACATATTTACCAGCTTCTTGAGTTCCATCAGTAGCGTCTTCGTCGAAAGTCTTAGCTTTATAAGTGCCTATAGTAGGATCGTTTTTGATGTCCTTATGGTATTCACGTAACAACCTCTTTTTACGTTGTTCCTCCCATTGGTCTAGCTTGTACTTGTTACTGTATTTCTTTAGACGATATGCCTTCTTGTCAAACGGCTTTTTCTCTTTGTTTTGTGTGTTTAAGTCTAGACCTTCGCGATTCTTATTGAACTCCTCTTGTCTTTTGTTCTTGGGTTCCCCTTCTTCTTCATGATTCTTCTTGAACGGTTTGTCATTGTCCCTTTTCTTTTTCATGAAAAAAGAGTCTCTCTTCTTTTCCATATTTATTCAGACCTTTAAAGAAATGAAAGAGCGTGTTTGTCAAAGGGAAATAAAACAAAATAGACTGCCATACTGACTGCCTTTAAATAATGGGTATTGCAAACATAAACACAAGACAGATTTTAAACGTAAAATTATATCAATGAGATCAATTCAAAGTTGTAGTGTGATCTCAAATCGGCTCAATTATCAATATCCATTTGGAAATACTAAGAAAAATTTATAAAATCAACTTTTTATTTAAAACAATTAAATCACTCAATATGCCAAGCCTTTTTCCAACAATGTGGGGGTCGGCTTCAGTCTATGCGGATGCAGCTGTATCACATTATTTTACATGGAGCAATTGCCTATCTGACCTCCACGACCCAGTTACTGCGTAACACACTTCTTCGCAAGACTAGTTGTAAGGACTTTCGGACTTCTCGACTACTCAAAACAATTAAATATACTATAATCTCCATACAAGTGAGAATATACTTAGGAGTAATTGTTTACCACATATAAATCCCACTACCAGAAAGTATTTTTTTTAAAGGTACATAATTATTATAAATTAAATAAGGATAATTAAATTGCAGTACAGATATAAATATGGCAGTCATTAGGCAATAATGTCATGCAGTAGAATAGAATAAAATATAAAAACACGCCTTTTCATTTCTCATCTAAATAAAAAATAAAGTATTGTTTATTTTTTCAAAGTAGTCATGTACTTATTAAATAGTCAATTGAAACTTTTACAGTAATATGGAAAGATTAATAGAAATATAATATTTTTATATTGTATACTTTTAAAATTATATTACACTTAATGATAAATCAATATGCTTAATGTTATGTATTGCTGTAAATAATATAAAAAACCATCTTGAGTACCCCACTTTAGTATTATTTAGTAGTGAGTATGGATAATAAAATAAAGTTACTAAATAAATTGTTAATAGCTGGAATAGCAACAATGAGTTAACTTAGACACCACTTATCCATTCAAGATCTAATACAGTGCTAATTAATTATCTGCAATAAATTAAAGCAGTATTATACTCTAACAATAAATAATGAATTTTTACTGCTTAGTTTTTAATTGTATGATGCATGCATACAAAAGGCAATTTAATTTGTTGAAGACCTTCATCAAATAATTTTGAACAGCACCTTTAAATATTTTCTACCTAACTGCCCCAAAAGAAGGGTATGGTGTTTCACAGATATTTGACTTGACCGTCAGTAGATTGTTATTACAAGTGAGGATACCCCACAGTGTAGTTTTAAGCAACCTACAACTACTTGAACAAGACTTAATGGATTGCCAAGTAAGTACATAATACAGGGTAATGATTTTCTTGAGCAATTTGTCTTATATAATCAACATTAGCCTAATCACCATGTCACGGTATAAATAAGTAACAGTATTATGTCTTCATAGAAAACAGCCAAAAACACGCTTCGAAATCTCAGAGTACAATATACAATACGGCCGATATAACTTGGCAGTTCTGAACTTCGCGCAAAAGGCAGCGCAATTTTCTTTTTTTGGAACCAATGGTGACAACATGAGTCGAGTGTGAGTGAGAGAACATGTGCGACAGCTCGCAGTCTATGTTGAGACCTGCCAAGTTATATCGGGCGTATTGTACCAGTACGCAACAGTCTCAGTCAGTTTAAGCACGGACGCGGAATGTTTATCTACCGAGCGGCCCGTAAATAATTATTTCAAGTTCACTGCCGAGACATAATATTGTTACTTTATTATACTGTGACCATGTCTTCTAAACAGCTTATGTTTAACAGGTTATCCCATTACTTTGCTAATCAGTTAATCTTTTTACTCGCATTTTAATTAGGTACTTATTAATTATTAATGTCACCGTACATCAACCCAAGCACGTTGAACGCACTATGGTCTATAATGTCTATATCATGATTGGTTAGAGGAATTTAAATTGAGCTCAATTGCAATAGGCTTGTCCTATTACGCAAGCCATGACGTTGCTGTACAATGAAAATGAAAATGGTATACTACAGGCTTTTGTCATGTAAGTACAAATGATTGCATTCATTAATATGGCCTGTTTCTGTAGGGCATCTCGCAGGTCAACCCAGGTTGTTGGCTGCTTTACCGGGCTGTCCTGTGGATGCCTTATAAATAAGGCTTCCAACCAGGGCAAAAACGTATAAACTAAGCGCACCCCCTAGGGCGTACGGACCTCGGCTTACGCCGTCGCTGAGGGAGGCCGGCAGGGCTGCAAGGGACAGGCTGATTCAGTAATAAGACCCCGTCAGTGACAATACTTAAATGTACGTCCGGCTCAGGCTCACCATAAGCAGACAGCCTCGCCAGCAACTTGCTGAACGGCAAAAAAAAAAAACAATAAAAACATTGATGTTTCCACAATATGCTTGGAAATTCGAGCATTATTTTGATAACCTTCTTCGAGATAAATCGAAAATGCTGTACTGGTTAAATACATGTGAGCGCCGGCCGGCAATGTTTGTATGAAAATTGAAAATCCATATCTGTCGTGTTTAGCGGCCGAATGAATTACTATGAAAACTCTTATCTGTCGTGATAATTTAATAAAAATTAAACTATCTTTTTACTTCGACATAAGACAACCCAGGAGGTAACTTAACAAAGATTTTATTTAAATTTCGATTTAGCTTGCAAATAAATGCTGTTTAATAAAAAAGAAACAAATGAACATATAGGCGCGTGAAAAATTTATCATTGATCCTGGAATTTGTAATTAATTTACTTACTTTGAATTTTCGCGCATTATTTGAGAAAAGTACTATTACAAGCCTTGGCCACAAGCAGGCGTTGATGGACTCATCGAATCTTTTCTGTTAAAGTTCATATTGCTATGAGACAACAATTCATATACAAATGTCATGGAGCGGTATCTATGACAGTAGAAGACAAATTAATGGTGTAGGTCTTTTGTCATAGTTATACAGGTTGTATCAAATTTTTTATGAGGCTGCTCCTCTAGGGAGCTAGTTTAGACAGAATGGTCAAATCTATGGATAACTGATTATAGCACCCACTTGCATTAAAGGGGAATATAATGGCCATGATAGTGATGTTCTTCAGACAGGTCAAGTGCGTAGTACACGCGACCGGCGCGGCGGCGTGCGTGTATGACCTGGTGAATGAACATAAACGAAGCAAAGGAGGTCTAAAAGGATTGTAGCAGTGGCAATCTGTAGTTTACCGGTAGTGTAAAATGTACTGTAATATTTTTCAGTAAGAATACAATCTTCTGTACCATATACATTTTATATTGAAATAATTATGTTGAGGCAATTAGTACCTATTATATAGTATATATAATTAAGTGTAAATAAATAACATTAAACATTGTCTAGTTATCTAGTTGCTAAAGACTTTAGTATCAGTTAACGCTGTCATTGCAATGACGTAAGTTGGTTTGCTAAGATTTGTGAATTTGTGTTGAGGAAACATCATAAAATTGTTTAAAACAAATGTGTTACCATTTAAATTGTAACATGTACCTAATTTTGTTGAGTATCTTGTTAGTACATCAAACACCATTTTTTTTTTTTTTTAACAAATCAACAAAACAACCCGTGAAAATATCGGGATAAAAAGCATCCTATGTGTTAATCCAGGTTATGAACTATCTGTGTGTCAAATTTCATCCAAATCCGTTCAGTAGTTTTTGCGTGAAAGTACATACAAACTTTCGCGTTTATAATATTAGTAGGATAGTAGGATTTCATTTGACTATATCCTCACCATTATTATACTTTTGCCTAATATTGTGTGGTGGTAAGTAAGTCTAAGTTCAATTGCTTAAATTCAAATTTAAATATTTTGATTTTTGTATACAGCTTCAACAATTACATTAAATTAGTAAAAAAAAAAAAAAAAAAATAATGTCTTGTTATGTATATTTAATGTAATCTGCTTACTTGTGTATTTTTTTTTAATTTTGGCTTTAATGAGGTTTTAATTATACCTTTAATAATAAACATAACTGGATAATGTTTTTAATGACAAACCACCTTTTGTTTTGAATAAGATTTTTGATTAGCTTATAAATATGCAGGGGTAAAGCTGGGAACAAATTATCGGACGCGTCCGTTAGCCGCGACCAACAGACGTCCGAACGCTCAAGGGCACGTCCGCGACTTACGACCGATAGTTTGCACAGTGTAGTGCTAAATGTACTATCCGAGTCGCGGCTTACGAACGTGTCCAATAATTTGTTCCCAGCTTTATGAAAGGTCTGCCGTCCCTGGCCTATCACATCAATCTGCAAAGCCTCTTCCCAACTATGTTGGAGTCTTCAAGTCTAACTGGATGCAGCTGAATACCAGTATTTTTCATGGAGCAACTGCCTGTCTGACCTCCACAACCCATAATTACTGTCAAAGTTCTACAAATCACAGCCGGGACCAACGGTTTAACTCTTTTAGATGCAGATAATAGCTGTTCTATGTACCTTATCATAACCATGTCTGATTAGAGGCTTATTAATACCTAATTATATACCTAATAATGTACCTAATTATATATTTTCAATATTGATCAACTGCCCATAAGACGACTCGCTGTCCCAATGTTTGTATTTATTTTTGGGATAATGAGAGTAATTACATTATATAATTATGGTTGTATTTTTTTTTATTATGTAAATTGGTGACAGATTGTATGTCTTATTCTTTTGAAAATTATTTATTAAGACTTGTAGATCTAAGTCTAACTACCTTTGATAGCTCTAATTTTGCATGAGTGTTTGTAACATTTTGTTCTAATGATTTTATTTGTGTAGCTGTGTAAGTATGTATACAGTTCAAATAGTCAAAAACCTGAGTTAATAAGTACTAGAACAATACAGTATGACGTAAATTTCGTCACGGTATACCGAATGAATCACATATTTCGTATTCCTAAATTTAAATACTATTGGCCGATACCAGCACCTATCTGACCGACATTTCAAGGCAAAGCCACGCGTTATAACGCTTTTTCAGACACCAAATACGGTCAATATGAGAACTATGAACTCCTCATTTGACGAACACGTAACAACGATTTTAGCAACCATATGGCTACGCCACGCAAAAGTATATTAAATAAACATAGAAAGAAATCAATAATCTAATAAAATATGGTGAAATATGCAGCAAACTTACCAAAATAAGCCACCCACTGGGTAGGCTTTGAATTATCGGCGGAATCTTGATTGTTTAATTGCACTTGGCACAAAAAAACTTAACCACGGTTATATATTTTATATCACGGTGTTTCGTGTGAAAAACTTTACCGAGCATGCCCTAATGTGATTTATTTGATGAATTTTCATAGGAAACGAAATCGACGTTTCGCAAAAATGTCACGGAAGGAGCGAGAAAGGAGAGGAAACGTGCTGCTACGCCATCTACTTCTGCTTGCTGTCACATTGCATTCGTATCGATTGGACTACGTAAAACGGAGCATGCGCGCTGATGTAAAAAGAAGTGCTTGTTTTTATTTTCATAAGTATTTATTACAGTTCTGTACGTACGCTTTTACATAATTTGAAAATCACTTTATTATATAAGAGTATATAATCTATATAAGAAAATACACTGGCAGGTTGTTATTTATGTGAGACTGATAACGCAACATTTATGTATTTCGGAACGTAAAAGCGGCTTAGCGACATCTATGGCGAATCATAAAATTAAGAACAAAGTTGTCATTTCCTTTTGATTTATAAGATTCCGATTACAAGTGTGTCCACTAGATGTCGTTGTAATTCTGATAGCAATGTTTAAAAATAAATCAATTCCCTGGATTTCCCTAGAATAAAATTTTCCGCACTTTCGAACTTTGTACTTTGTTGTTCATAATGATAAACTCCTTCCTTAGTCGACTATGTTCTCCTGGCACCTGTATTCTGGGAGGGGTAGACAGAGATGTTGAGATGTCTCATAATTACGCACCTTTTCCATATTAAAAGGCGGTAACAGGCGTGAAGTTATCTTTTGTAAGATATGAACTTGGCATTTAATTATTTCGATTTATGAATAGTTATTAACGATAGAATAATTATTAAATTCATTTAGGTAGGTACTTAGCTGTAATGTTTAGGTACGTAAGTTCCCATAGAATTTGTATTGATCTTGATTAATTTCGAGGATAGTAGGTAAATACCTAAGGTTTTTTACTAAGAGAGAGCTGATAAAAAGTGACGGAAAATAAATAGAATGTGTTAGTGGTTACCATGTCAACGTTCGCAAGACCGCGTTAGCTACGCGTATTGAATTACGGCAGTGCCCGTATTGAAGGTACAGGCGAGCACAGAAGCAATATCAAAGGATAATTTTAGTTTTATGTACATTATTACTGAAAAGCATTAAGTTGATCGTATTCTATCTTTTAATTTCACTGATAAACTGGGAGCGTGTACCTGGTCCGCAAACCGAGCCTGATTTCCTTTGGGCTATGTGGCCGATTAATGACAAAATGTGATAGAGAAAATAAAGGCTTTTTTAATTTTATTTATTTATTTACATAACAATAAACCTTTTTTCCCCGAATGGTTGGGCAGAGGTGTACTGTAGCAGGTACTTATATTATATGTAGTTAAATATATCATGATGCTGAAAATGATGAGATTGCTGCTAACAGCTTGGCATGCTAACAGCTGGAGAAATTTAATATAAGAACAGTTTACCGTCTGAAAGTCTGAACTCCGAATGATATCACCGATTTGAGAATATTGCAGAATTGATCTGCAAGTTCAATATCTTTATCTATTTCCGTAGTAATTTATTCAGTTACCTTGACCTTCTCGGTGTTCTCCATTCATGTTAGATTTAATTTATTTTAATTTCACTGATAAACTGGGAGCGTGTACCTGGTCCGCAAACCGAGCCTGATTTCCTTTGGGCTATGTGGCCGATTAATGACAAAATGTGATAGAGAAAATAAAGGCTTTTTTAATTTTATTTATTTATTTACATAACAATAAACCTTTTTTCCCCGAATGGTTGGGCAGAGGTGTACTGTAGCAGGTACTTATATTATATGTAGTTAAATATATCATGATGCTGAAAATGATGAGATTGCTGCTAACAGCTTGGCATGCTAACAGCTGGAGAAATTTAATATAAGAACAGTTTACCGTCTGAAAGTCTGAACTCCGAATGATATCACCGATTTGAGAATATTGCAGAATTGATCTGCAAGTTCAATATCTTTATCTATTTCCGTAGTAATTTATTCAGTTACCTTGACCTTCTCGGTGTTCTCCATTCATGTTAGATTTAATTTATTTTGAATCATTGTAACTATACAGAGTTTTATTTTTGGCAAAACGTATAATGTAGGTATTACAAGTCCATGTAATCTTCATCATAGCGTGTCGATGGTAATCTAAATGGATTCGGCCCAGAAATCGGCTACCTACGGTTTTTGGCGCCATCAGTACTTAGCGTCCATAAATTCCAGTAACCAGTGGCGGACTAAAGGGGGTTGGGGGAGGCAAAAGGTGCGGTCCGTCCCCAAATCTTTAGAAATACTTTCAATCAAATCACACATCAAACAAGGCCGGACCGTGAGCGATGGGCAGCTCGCCGTCCGATAGGGACCAGGCCCGGGTCGACGGCGCGTTGTGTTCCACGCGCGCCTCAAAGAGATGTCAGCACCAACTGACGGGGTCCGTAAGGACCAATGCCTGCTGGGGTTGCGGGTTTGTCCGAAAGGGATATCGCGGCCCCGGCACACAGGCAACGGAAGGAACACGGGTGGGTTTTAGTCAGTAAAAGTCTGACACTCCCTCTCGCTCCACCCAGAGTGGGAGGAGTCATTTGATGATTTCCACCCAAAAAAAAAAAAAATATCAAGCAAGGCCGAAATATGTTCAATATGCTACGTACGTTACGTATGCTAAGATAAACGTACAGTACCAACAATATCTTTTACCCAGACTTTTCTCTGAAAGTCGACAGAGTAGCTTTTATTTATGTTTGAATAGTCAAAAGAAAACCTTACATATCCGGGTTGGGATCCTAAAATTTTCGAGCCCTCTTCGCTCGCCCCTGCATCCTACGTTCTCAAACTATTCTGAATTGGTAACCAAAGTAATTTCTATGTAAATGTTCTAACGAAAATTGAACCTTTCCAGAGTGAAAAAATTTTCAAGCTCGCTTCGCTCGCTTTATCACCGTGTATTCCATTAATGCTCCAATATTTCCGTATAAGTCGACAAAGTATGAAATGGTCAAAAGAGGTAGAGGTAGCTTTGCTCCCTATTCTAAGTTCTTCTAGTTCTCACAGTTTTCTGCATACCGAGGCGGGTGACCGCGAATTTTATAATAACCCAGAAGGCAGAAATCTGGAATACTTATCAAAACTTCCATATCCATATACTTACTTACTTATATTATAATCAAAACTCTGTCTGTTTGTCTGTCTGTCACCTTTTCACGCCTCCTAACGACTGAATGGATTTCGATGTTGGCACACATGTAGAAAATTACCATTTTTTTTTGTGTGTGAAATCATCATATGACTCCTCCCGCTCTGGGCGGAGCGAGAGGGAGTGTCAGATTTTTACTGACTAAAACCCACCCGTGTTCCTTCCGTTGCCTGTGTGCCGGGGCCGCGATATCCCTTTCGGACAAACCCGCATCCCCAGCAGGCATTGGTCCTTACGGACCCCGTCAGATGTAGAAAATGACCTAAGTTTAGGTTAGGACATTCAATACTTTTATCCCGATAGTACATTCACATGGAATAATTTCGAGAAACCGTGGGCAAAAGCTAGTATTTAAATAAATCCAGGCGCCAGTGGTTATTATTTTTAATAACGGAAAAACTAGTTTTTATGAAATCTTGTTTGTTTGATTTGAATAATTTATACTTACCTACATATACAGGTTTTTTTCTTAAATTACATTATTTTCATACCAATGCATTCTAATATCGCCTCTGACAGCTTCCTGATTCGTTAGTCATCCACGACGCCCGACTTGACGAGAGACAACGTGTTTGATGAGGGTTTTTTATTCACTAACTATCATCAACTGAACAAACAAAAATACTTAGGCTTCATTCAGACTAAAAATAAGGGTTTTTCTGCTTACTTGTTTTCCAGAAACGTTTTCAATAAATCTGCCTACCCTTTTCCCAACTACGTTGGGGTCAGCTTCTAGTCTAACCGGATCCAGAACCAGCTGAATACCAGTATTTTACATGGAGTGACTGCCTACCTAGTTTACACAATCCAGGTAATGGGTTTTCAGACTTGTCGGCTTCTGACTACCCCTAACGACCGTCAAAGACTCGCGCAGAGTGATTGTGATTATCAACAAGCGTAGCGACTTTCTGAAGGTCATCCGGACTTTTGCTCGAAATGAATAGAATTTGAAATTAGATTTCATTAGTTAAAAACTCACCTTAGTGAGTGCTTGTGCCATGAAGAAGCGATTAAGTTCCTAATCGTTTTATAGCTCGTAAGACAATTTTTTTTTTAACTTTTACAAACTGAGTGCGGACCATTGCAAGCGAAAAATGGAATAAAGTGCACCCTAAAGAAGGTATTGCAAATATCTAAGTGTTGTGGACTCTTTTGTTGGTTGTGGCCTTACTTTTCAGTTTTATGGTGAGTACATATTATGTAGAATTAGAATTCTTAAACATACAGGCGGAACGAGGGTATACTCAAGTATACCTCTGCCTAAGTCTTCGGGTAAATCAGGCGTGATGTTATATTACGCTCCTATACAATGTTATGTTAGTTAGAATTATTAACAATAAGTACGAAAAAGTTCAATGCTTATTGGAAATAATGTTTTACAATAATGGGAAAAGTGTTTTGTTCCCGACTATCCTAAGCCTGTACTTGCCCAATTGAACCGGCCAGTCTTATTGACTGTCCGCAGTGTTGGACACTGTCCACCCAGTGTTCGAAATATGAATTTAGAAGACAATTTGGTCTGTGATATTAAAAAGAAATTAAGTAATAAAAACAAATGAGTTAGCGTTAAAATCGTATTTAGTGAAATTAGATTAGTAATCAATTTAGTACCTACCTACCTAAGCTGTGTGGAAAGAATCCTTAAAAGTGTAGCGGTGGTGGTGTATTGTGTTTATTTAGATTTTAGTAAATTATTTATTTAAAAGGCTGAATGTGCTGATTACTGTGCGGGTGTGACCGTCGTGACTGATTACTTGTTTAGGAACCTACCTACCTACAAAGATTTTTAAATTGTAAGTAATATTAAAACAGACGATCGATTCCCACTGTAAAGGGAACGGGCCCACGTGAACTGAGCTGTCAATAGAGAGCATTCGCATTTACTCATTCTCAATCTGTCAAAAATCTCTATATTTTACTAGATTTTTGAAAAGTTTTTGACATTGATTGTCGTTGAGATGAGACTGCGACTAACTTTTGAAGGAAGGCCTTCGTGGAAAGACAGCACTTTACCTAAATTGTCATATTTTTACAGAATAGACATTTTCACAGCAGGAGTGACAATGCTATTGGTGTTTCTGCAGGATTTTAAGTCTTGGAATACCTTTTAGGATCCTTTCCTTTTATGGAACGTTTCAAGGTTCCTTTTATTCAGAGATTACATAACATCACGCCTGTATTTTCCCGAAAGGCTAGTCAGAGGTGTACCTACCTCTAGAACACCATTTCTCCAAGTCCCATGTAATAGGGGGCGAGCCTATTGCCATCAATCGGGCACAAATTTTAATCAGATATGTCTATCCGCAATTTAACCTACACGTTCGTAAACATTCACTTTAGAATATTGGCCCCCTTGGGAGTTTCTTGGCAGACGGGTTTTACTGATAATAAAAAATAGAATCAGGCCCTTTCCAGCACCCTTGCGTAGCACACTTTCAATCACAATTTGAATGATTTTGAAGGAAAATCATTGCTTCCTAAATTCGAAAAATTTGTTTGCGCAAAAACGTAAATAACGCAATGAATGTTGTTGAACTATTAAAATGAAACAGATTAGTCTAAATCGTTTACGAAAATATGTTACTTACGTAATTACATAGCCGGTAATATTCCTCATTGAAAACAAATGTCGTAAACGTAGATCTACATTATAATAGGTACTTACCTAATTTTATTATTCGTAGTACCTACCTAACCTACGTTATAGACTGGTTAAAATTACTCTGCGAGTTTATCTACTACTTTTTAACTTGTTAATTGGTTTTTAATTGACCTAGATCTTCACTAAACATTAAAATAAAATAAAAAAGCTTATCATATTTATATAAAATACTTACTTAAGTACCTACTTAATTACTTGTATTTATTTGTAAACATAGGTTACAGATACACAGGTGTGTGTGATGTTACATTTTTTGTAATTTCTATAAGCTTTGCCAGGCGTAAAAATGTTAGTACTTTTAAATCAAATCCCTAACAAGAAAAAAATAGGTTATCAGCATTGATATACTAAAAAACCCAAGATACACATTCAGCGTCTCAAAACCGTCCGCAAGAAAAGAGCGCACAATTGAGAATTGTGCGCTCATTTCAAATAGTATCACGTCACTCGCGTCACTGAACGCACGTTAAAAATGCCGAAGTGTTGCTTCGATAATTGTAAAAATATTACGTCAAGAACGTTAAAAAAGGATGGGATATCATACTTTCGGTAAGTTAAAGAGTTTGTTGATTTGTTTATGTTGTTTTTATGACTCAATATAGGGAGCAATAGGTGATTTTGATTTAATTTGTCTTGAAATTTCACTCAACAGTCCAAGTATAATACGGCAAATTTCAATGGCCGCTTTTTCAGCGTAAGAACAATGCATTACAATCTCCTTTGAATTTAGTCGTACAATATAAATCGACCCTGTTCTTTTCAATGGAGTCGATTTTTTTTATTATGTTTTTATTTTTTTTTATTATTTATATTAACTTTTGTACTTTTTTGTATTTAGACTAGAATTAAATTAATATTCTTGTATAGTTTTTAACCGACTTCCAAAAGGAGAAGAGGTCATCAATTCGAAGATTTTTTATGTTTGTATATTGATTTCCTACTTATTTTATGGGCCCAACTGAGTAATTCTTTTTATGGTCTTTGTAAGAATAGTCTTTGGTTGTGCGTATACAAACATTATTATGACCTGATGATGAACATAAGAGCTACATAACGGAACTCTTCATAGAACAATAATTGCAAATCTTTGATAACAACGAATTTTGTTCAGTATACATAAACGTGTTGTTGATAAGTGTGTGTGTTGTGTTGTTGATAACCAAGGCCTATTTGTGTTCCTTAGTTTTAAAATATACGTTAAATTTAAATATATTTTCTAGTATTGATACACATTCCCTTCAACAACCTGCTTTATTCAATCACAAAATTTCTCTTATAAAAGCTATTGTAGAAAAGTTTATAGATGTTCGTTTACATTATATCGCAAAAAAGACAACAGAAAGGCTGAAATCTAATTCAAAAAGACAACTCTACAATAAGCTAAACTTATTTCAAGGAAATTAATGTGTTGTCTACTGTGTTAAAGGAATAAATACTGAAATTTGCATTTATGAGTTTTATTTTATTTCTTTGAATAATTTTGTAATAAATACGACCATTACAGAATCATTCATAATCCACATTCTCAATATTCACATAAATAAAATAAATAATAGTATTTATTTTATTTAACATGTTTAATGTTTTGTCGTAAGATAAAACATTAAACATGTATAAGTAGGTACAGTATTATGATAATTATAAGTTTTAACCTAATTAGTTATTTAGTTTCGATAACAACAATACCTATTATTATAAAAGTATAAATATGTATTTGGAACACACATTTATATACATTTTAAAAACTCTTAAAATACTAAGCAAATGCATAAAAAAATTAAAGTATAAAAATATATTCGACTCCATCCATGCCGTGTTCTACCGGCAAACTTCTGTCATAAAATTTTATTGCTTTATAAACATTGCTTTGTAAAAACAACTTTAAAACATGCGCGTAAGGTTGAATTTCCAAACAAGTATGTTTATATCATGACAGTTTGTTCATTGACATTGGGGACAGTTTTGAGTATTAATTTTGTTCGAGACTGTGCATCTTGGGTTTTTATAGGGTTTTTATATATCAATGGTTATCAGTAAGTAAAAGGCAGTTTGTTGAGTTGGAAAATAAAAAATCGCCGAGGTGACATTCGGTGCCAGTAAGGTGTTCCATACAGCGACACAGCGGTCGACAGCAATGACAATTTTATTTATCTGTTTAGTTTATCTAATGCAACTTGCTTTTTATTACTTTTAATTCGTTTTTTGACAGCGCAGTTGTGTTTTTTTAGTTTTTTTGTTGTAAGAATTTACAAAAGAAAATTTGTCCTATCCGAAACGGGGTGCAAACACTTTCGAGCTCGCCACGCTCGCTCTTTGATCCTGCATAAGTCGACAAAATATCTCATATTTTTGTATAGATGGACAAAAAGAAACTTAATCCTTACGAGGCGGTGCTAAAAATTTTCGCTCGTCTCTACTCCAAGAGTGGAGGGGCGCCGCAGAAATCTTGCCCTGCTATCTAATTACGCAACACATTTTCGATTTACAATTGAGTCAAATTTGTTTCGATTTGAATACAATTGCATTCAATTTATAATTTTCGAATTACGTAACTCTAAAATCTGCGTTGTCAACTGCACTCTGTTTCAAACGCTAAAGAGTGAACGATACTCGTCTAAAAAGGCTATTAGTGGAATTACGTAATCATTTTGACAGTTGAAAATTTGTTTCAAATCAACGAGAAATTGCTTTCAGCTATCAATCTAAAGAGAAGGCACCCTACTGGTCGCATTCGATTTTCTTTGCAATATTTTTGGGATTTACTCGTATAATCTCCTTACTTATTACAAAATTATGTAAGTGAACGTCGTCTTCATAAATTGTGAATGTGTTTTTGTGTAAAACCTCAATGATAGATCAGTAAAATACCGAAGCAACGAGGTCGGTTTTTAATAATAATTGTGAAAGTTTTCTTCTGTTACAAGTGCTTACAACCTAAACTAAAGATATATATTATGATATTTCAGAAACGAGGTATTTTGGTGGCATTTTAAAGGAAAGACAAATTCGTACCTCGTACCGTATCAAACTTATCATAAGCCACAAGCTTAGCAACCCAGTCGGGCTTGTACTTCATTGGAAAAGCAAATTTATTACAGGAAGAACAAATATTATAATATAGTTTGAAGCATTTTATGTCAATGGATTCTGTAAGGACATCGGTGAACATACTCACCACACCATAAATAGATCTATTTCCACATCATTGTCTGTATTATGGTACCTACTTAATATCAATATTATTTTCTTTCTTAGTGTTGAACATTGATTGTGTGTTTAGCATAGCAACAATTTTACACACAATCTTATTGTTTGTTGGTAAATACGAAATGCACCATCAAACGTAAACTTACCATACATTTAAATAAAGTCAATTGTAGGCACCTAATTGTTGTTTATAGCAGAATATTGCTGTTCTATAAAGTAGATAGATTGTGCATGTAAGTGTTTAAGGGAGAGGCCTATTAGACTTTGTGGATGGATGTAATGGTTCATGGAATATCAATCTAATGAGGATTTACTTAATTTTTTTTTTTTATATTTCAGGTGTCAGGCTCAACTATATTATTCAGGAAAAAATTTAACTCTCATGAGCGCTTACAGCAAGAATTAGCAAGCAGTACATACTTATTCCATGATGACTGCCACAGGACATTAGATTCCAAATTCCACTAATCCTTACAGTAGTGTCCAAATATTTCATAATAATGTGAAGATATAATAAAAGTCGTTTTTGATTACCATAATTTATTTCTCTCTATTTACTGTTACCTAATAAATGACAGTTAATTTAGGCAAATAGGTACCTACCTCTAAATAGTATCAATAAAATAATCAATTGGCTGTGTTTATAAAAGGCATAGTATTCAATTCTTAAATATTTCATTATAAGTTATTTTTATTTGCACCTTTATAGGTACAAATAAAAATTACAAGTACAGGTTCAAAATAAAAACACTTTATTAAAGTTTACACTGTTATCAATTAACAAAATAGTAACACATATTTATATTGCTGTTGTACAAGACAGAACAGTAAAAAAAAAGAAGATTATCTTTCATTAACAATCTTCAGTTTTTACTTTAGTTCTTGAGAAGCTTGAAAACTGAAGTAGCAGAGCAACGGGGCAACGCAGCATGGGCGACATCCTTCATGCTGCCCTCATGTCTTCATAGGTGAAACGCCCCAGGAACTCTATAGTTTTAAAACAAAATCTTATTATTTTTTGCTCAAATAAAGTACCTACTTAGAAATTATGTGGCAAAGTAAAGTAGGCTCAACTAGGTTTTCATTAGCCCATGGCTGGACAAAACCCATCAGCCTAGTCATTGGTGCTGGTTGTATAATTTCATCTTTATTTAGGGCTGATATTTCAGTCTCCAGATATTTTATAATACTGAATTATAATATTAAACATTAGTTAGGTACACACAAAATATATGTTGTGTCTATGTACTAAGTTCAGCCAAGGAAATATATTCAAAGTTTTATTTATTATGTGACTTGCTACGCTTTATTCTTAACTATGTGTCAAAAAGCTTACCTTCAATGATTAATACAGAAGATTGGATATTCAATCCATGTTTGAACAACAAGATTGATGTTGGGTTGCGTTCCCTTCTTGTATTTTCAGCTCTAGCACGGTCTGTGAAAATATTATAAATATGTTTTGTAGTTAGTTGTTATTTGGCTAGTGTAGTTAGTTATTATTTGGCTAGTTGTAATTGTTTATTTCAGCATCTACTTATGTACATAAATATCAATTAACAATTTCAGTTAAGACTGAGGTTGACGGACATAGTAACTATATTTAACCACAATAAAAAGTTAGATGCTTGTGTCTACACAACAAAAGAATGATTGTCCATGGGTAGATTGACCAATAATGTACCTACAGCTACAATAATGTAATGAGATACAAAGGTACTCTCTTACACACGTTATTCCTATTTATATTGGCTTACTTACTTGTAGTGATAATATCGACTTAGTTACTTTTCGCTATTGAGCAAAACAGCCTAAGTAAGTCTTAGTGCAGCCAGTAGAAAACGAAAACAGAGCACGCAGTGTCTTGAACGAGAGAATTTTCCAAAGTTTTTCCGACTTCCACAAGCCACAAGAAAAATGTTCCAAAACTGCTTAGCATAGGCCCATGTTTCTGTAAGAGAATAGTAAATATAATCTTGTATGTTGAAAAATATAAAACATTAAAGGCAAAACAATGCTTATCAAAAATATTACCGAAAACTAAAATGTAAACAAAGTCATCGCCAATTCGCCATGTTAGATATCGTATTCTCCACAGACTTCAAAGAATGATCATTCCAGCTTCCAGCGCAGATTATTTTCGATGTTTAATATGTGTTATATGCCTTTCTTGTTCTTTTCTCTACAAACTGATAAAGTTAGAGCAGTAAAGACAGGCAATATTCTGCAATAAATTCGACTCTGAACACCTCACAATAAGTCGGCAGATCGTTCAAGAGGTTATTCAACTTTTACTCAGTGCTGCCAATTTTTTTCCCTGAGTCCGGTATAGACATGCGTCAGATACATCAAAACGAATTTAAATTTCAGTCAGAAATCGAATCGTATCGATTATCCGAACTAGACAAACCAATTTCACAAAACCAACCACGGCAATAGTAGCTTTGCGTAAGTACGTATTTGTTTATGTTTGAATAGTTTTTAATGATGCACTTACAACCGAATAATATTACTAAAGACGATTGAAACTGCGAGCTGGAGCCACTCCTGAAACCGATTTCTAAAAACGGATTTTGAAAGCGATTTTAAAATCTGAAATAGGATATTTAACCGTTTGGTTAAAAACTTTATTCGATTAATAAAATAAGATTTGACATTTGAATAAACCTTTTTTACAGTCCGTTCAACCGATTTTAACTTCTATTGATTTGGTGGCATGACAAACGGCAACCGCAGTATAATTATTGAAATTTTAGTGAAGATGTTTGTTTTCAAACCGCTTAACGGCAGATTTTTTTATCCCGTAAGTACGTTCCCGTCTGCCGTGAGATATGTTTTTTGAAATGACGTTGTTTTTCGATCTCTACTCGGGCGGAGCCTCTGTGTGACTTCAATATATTCGTCATGCTGTGTCAGTCTTTCCAAATCAGCGTTCGAATCCGCAGTGGTTTCGGCATTTGAAAGAAATAAATCGAAAAATCACTGACACAGGTTTTAAACAAACAATAAAATATGCCATTATCGTGTTATTTAAATATTTTCTCGAGTCAAAGTTTTAGTTTGATTGTATTGTTTTCTACAAATTGAATTAAACTAACCATTAGACACAACCACCGGCCACTGAAAGCAAAATTTCTCCGCCAGTAGGGGTGTCCAAATCCCCAGGTTTAGTGGAAATCCCACTAAGTTGACAACACTGCTTTTCTACGATTTTGTCATTGGCTACAGATAACAAAAACGTGAAAAGAAAAACGTTTTGTTACGTATTTCAATTATGGTAGTTTTTGGTAGAAAGTGTTTTAAAAATTGGTTTTTAATTTTTCGGCAATCATTGTACATTTTCATTTATAAGCACTAGTAGAGTATCAGTTGTAATATAAAAAAAAAAATATATAGCACAATAATTTGGAAATTAATCATTCCTACATGGTGTAACAAAACACATCATCCAAATAAATTATAGCCAATTGATTAGAACATCCCTATCCAATTACGGTCGACTGATATAAAATGTGTAGCGTAATTCGAATTTGGGCAGACGTTTAAAACTGGACTTGCTTTCGATTCAGAATTGTAAACAGAAATAAAATGTGTTGCGTAATTAGACTGCAGGGCGCCTGTAATGCTAAAGCCGGCACTGTACATGGGGTCCGGGCGGTCATCGGTTAGCGGGTGTCTACAAGTCTTAGCTTTTGACCACCGTTATTATAATACAAGGTGTTAGGGACATCGGACGCGAAGCCGGCTACCATGGATTCAGTAACTACATGATTCTGAACTGCGTCGAAATTTTTCGTCGGTTATTAAAAAAAAAATCTGCTGTTTCATAGAAAAGTGCAATACCTACGCGGTTAAAATGTATGTAGCAGCTGTTTTTAAGAGAATTATAAAACTAAAAAAAATATATGATGTACCTACAATGGTGCCGATTCTCTTGTACACCGAACTAAACTAACTAAACTATCACTAAAATTCCTTACTTTTGGCTATGAGAATCTAAGAATCTATTCTGCAAATAAAATTCTCTAAACTTAAAAATAATTTTGACACAACTAAAATAGAATTTGACAATCGCGAAACCACGTGGTACCCGTGGTTTGCCCTAACCCGTGAATTTTTTAGAGCCGGAGGCGCGCACGGTGTGCCGCCTCGACGTGTTTTATATGGAATTTGTCACTTTTTGTATGGCAAACATGAAAAAATATTACCAACATGTTCAGGTTTAGGGGTTTATGAGTTTTTTTATAGGGGGTCGAAAATTTCATTATTTTTGCGATAGGAGGCACCATTTTCGAGATAAAAGCAAAAGAAAAAATAAATACAGTACCTACTGTTTTTGCACGTGAAGTCGAGATGTTGGTGTGAATTTTAGTTTATGACAACTTATTTTATCCCACACCTATTTAATCGCGATTAAAAATTGTCAGGTTCAGTCCAGTTTGGTATTTTACAATCAAAATTTTAGGTGAAAAATGTCAAATTCAGAATAGCAAAATTGCCATTTTCACTAAACTAAAAACTCAGTACTATCTTAGTGCTGTCAAACTAATGATACGTTGTGTCACTTTATTCTATTTTAGAATGGGAAATCGTCGTTTGGCAGGAATAAACTTAATTTTAGTGATTTTTAGTCTAGTTTAGAGGCATTTGTGACAAGAGAATCGGCACCATTACCATGTAAACTTCCACCTAAAATTGGTTTGAACGAGATCTAGTAAGTAGTTTTTTTTTAATACGGCATAAACGTAAACTGCAATTTACCTTTCATTATGTTACTTGCTGCTACGGAACCCTTCATGGGCGAGTCCGACTCGCACTTGGCCGCTTTTTTATTAATATGTTAAAGCAAAATATACGAGTCTAATATTTTTTTATTATATGACTGACGGACTAAATAGAAATTCTTTTTTTTGTTCTTTTTTTTATCCCTATTCAATACAAAAGCTTACCAATCTGTTTCCTAATCCCAGGAATCTACATCATGAAGCTCCCTCGCTTCTTCGAGCGCGTGCCCGGGCTCAGCAACAGCAAGCCAACGACGGTGGTCTCCAAACACGAAGACTACACGATCGGTCAGACGACCGGCGGCCTCAGTGTGCTGTTCACTATACTATGCATCGTCGACCTTTTTGGAGTATTCCCGGTTATTACTCTGCCGAAAAGTGTAATTTCTTGTGGTGAGTGCATAACTTAGCAATACGATTGAAAGTATGTCAATCACAATCCGATGGTTTTTAAGGATGTAACTAATCCATGGGTTCATAGGTTTGAAAAAATCGTATGCTACAACAACTTAAGGGGGATGCGCTAAGGTAGCCCGCGAAATTCAAATTTTCTTAAGTTTTTTGCAGTTTGCAGGTCAGTGTCAGGTTGTATGTTAATTAAAATATGATTCGCGACCGTAACAAACATGGCTTTATATAATTATAATCATTACAATCAGGAATGCAACTCCATTAGTAAGCACAAACGTCAAATGTCATGTTTTCATGAAATAGTCATTCAATGGAGTTATATGAACTTAGAGAGTTGTATTGATCATTTTATGATTACAATTCTATAAATATACATTTGATACAGCCGAGAATCATATTTAAATCAACTTACAACATGATACTGACCTGCAAATTGCAAAAAACGTAACAAAATTTGAATTTCGCGGGCTACCTTAGCGCATCCCCCTTAAATAAAGCAAGACTAAGCGTATGCTGAGACGCAGGTGACGCAGGTCAGCACAGTACAGATTTTGCAGGGTAGGGCAGGCGAGGCAGACAGGCCGCGAGCGCATGCTGTGACGCATGGTATAATAAAACTATACCATGCTGTGACGCAGCTACAAAGACACATTCGCGTCCTAGCTAGTACAAGCAATAGACGTGTGGTAAAAAACACGAAATGACCTGCACGCGTCGCGCTGAAATCTGTGCCGGCACTACAACGAGACGCAGAGCAGGACAGACACATGTTTACGTCGCACGTGCCTGCGCCGCAGCGTACGCAGCTCTCAGTACGTTCATTCATACATTACAAAATCTGCTCTGCCCTGCGCTGCGTGGACCTGCGTCAATTGCTTCTCAGCATACGCTTAGCCTGACCGTGGGTGAACTCTCAAAATGAAACCCATTGCGATCAATTGTCATTTATGTGTGTAACAGAATTACCCCGCTGGTCTCCATTCCCCATTACCATTGTTTATCACAATATTTAAATAAGTTTTCCGCTCAGGTATATATGGACTACCACTAGTCCTGGGAGTATTCGGCCTTCAGCTGTACACAGCAGTATTATTGGGAAGAAGTTGGCTTCTAGCGCAGAAGATCACTCCCGACATCAAGGAGAAGAACCGGTGAGTGATTAGTAAGCAAACCACACCTACCTATCTTGCTGACTCGGTCATATTTTAACCACGAAATGAGCTATTCTATAGTTGGAGAAGTAGCTCATTTAAAAGTATTCATGTATGGCTCTTGCTTGTTGGCAAAGAAGATGTGAAAGAAGAACGGACGAGGCCAGTGTACCTATGGGTCATTAGCTCCTTCCGGAGGAGTTTCTGCCCCCGTAGACGACATACTTAAGACGCAGATATATGCCAGTAACCTTGAGTGGTTAGCATGCGTATTCTGTACTGAGCTCACGCAACGCGTCGTACGTCCAGCCAGTAATAGGACTCGCCCATCAAGGAGCGCTGTCCCAAATTAGATGCATTATTAATTTGTTATATATTGTAGAAAAAAGGTATTTTAATAAAACACGTATACTAAAAGATCAATAATTAAATTATCTTTAAAATGGTGGTTTCAGAAAAATACGCTTGATAGATTTTGCGTGATTCTCAGATTTATCCGCGGTAGATATAACTTTACAAATTAATTTCATAAACATAATATAAAATATTCTTATACTAAACTTTATAAAAAAAATGCTCTTATTTAACATTTTTTTTACGGTTAAAGATATTTATTTCTCAAAAGAATTACAAATTCACTTATAGAGAAAACATATATATTAAATTTAAACAAAATGATGTGCCATAAAGCGTAGCTTAAAATAAAATATATCGCCATACATAGTACGTAATAATCTTAAAACTAACATTATTACATTGTACTTTGATTTAATAATTTTGTCACAAATAAAACAAATCAGAAGTGGGTAGTTCTACACAAGGAACAGCATAATTTTAAGCGGTGCGGGTAGGGTGCATCTTCTTTTTTCTCCAAATCATTAACACTACTCGTTTAGACATGATCTTCAGTATAAAATCATTAAAAGTCGGTTATCGTCGCCTTAAACGTAGGTACGGGTGGTGGTTTGAGGTCATCTGTTTCCTTAGACGACCCCAACGAGTGGAAATATGACAAAATCTATTAAATTAACTCGGTGCTAGGTACAGTGGCGGACTAACAGGGGGCGGAAGGGGCGGCCCGCCCCGGGCCTCCGGTCTTGGGGGGCCCCTAAATGCCTCCGCGTTCCCCTGATCATGGGGTCTCAACTCGAACAAATTATAATTAGTCTTGAAGAAAATTCAATAGATGGCAGCATAGGTAACAATTATGAAATTAACAATCATTAAAAGCGTTAAACGGCAGATTATGGCTAAATCTCCAACAATCATCGTCATAGATTTTTCTAAGTGTGCAATGACATCATGTAAGAATGTACGATTCTAGCCACGATTTCAATTGAAAATTGACTAGTAATATGTGATCAACAACAACTTATTCTAAGCTAAACACGTTTTAGAGAAAAACCCAGAGGCGGATTTACCTATGGTGCAGGGTGTGCAGCGCACACGGGCGCAGGGTCTTAGGGGACGCCGAGCGCTGCTCGCGACAACTTTTTAATCTGATTCCAAACAAGACCAAAACATATTCTGTAAAAAGGTAGTTTGTAGTTGGAGGTCCCCTACGCTAAATATAAACGTTCAAATTACGAGCTCGCTCCACTCGCTCTTGCAATCATCTTTAACATTATTTTTTATTAGAATTATCTGCGTAAATCGACAAGCAGTTCTAATTTTAGGAAAACATCTTTGGTTCATGCCCAATCTAACGGTATGCAATATGCACAATTTCTTTTAAAACAACTAGAATAATTCGCCAATTTTAACTGCCTGGGACTTTTTTCACCGAAAGGATTGCGAAGGAAATTTGCGAAAAGTGAAATTAATTAATATACGAAACGAATTTTTTTTTTACATTTATTTACACATTAGACATATTAGAGTCTACAATTATTCTATAAAAAAAAACAGTTTTGTTATTTTAAATGAAATTATTGATGTTTGAAATTTGAGCAACCACGAATTTCTGTTAAATTTAAAAACATAATTTAAAAAAATCCTTGTGGCCTGGGTCTTGTTATTGGACCTAAACACGTAATAGACGGCCCCACGGATCCGCCATTTTCGTATGTTCAACCTTCTACCGAAAACCCTGTATATGGATGGTCAAAAGAAAAACTGACTTATCCGGGACGGGGTGTAAAATTTTTGAGCTCGCTTCGCTCTTGCATACTACATTTTCAAAATATTCTGTATATAGGTCAACAAAGTAATTCCTGTTTCTGTATAGATGTTTAAAATATTTTTTTTACAATGCAGAGTGTAAAAATTTTCAAGCTCGCTTCGCTCACTCTACCATCCTATATTTTTCTGATCTTCTAGCTTTTCGGTGGTCGACAAAGTATCCTCTATTTCTGTATCAATGGTCAACAGAAAACGTTACCTTTTCGAGGCAGTGTGCTAAAGCGGGGGGGTCCCCTGCCCAGGAATGAACGTTTTTAATTTAGTTTTGCCGCCCCGGGCCCCCGACAGGCTTAGTCCACCACTGCCCTTACGCAAGCTTAATATAACGTAGGGTTAAAAAAAAATGTAGCAGGTTTCGCTCGCTCTTGCAACCTACATTCTCTTTTTTCCTAGACTCATTCCTGGGCAGGGGGGCCCCATTTTGTTTTGCCGCCCCGGGCCCCCGACAGGCTTAGTCCGCCACTGGCTAGGTACAAGTTCTGTAGCTGTTTTTTTATTTCTATATACCCAGGTTTCCCTACGCGGCGGTAGCTGAACTGGCGTTTGGTCCGCCAGCGAGGAAGCTGGTGACGTTCTTCATTGATGCAGCGGCCTTCGGCTCAGGAATACCAAATTTTATAATTGGTGAGTTATTTTTATTCTAGGACCTTTTGGCCCATCCGATAGGAAGTGGTGACAAACCACTCACCAAATACAAGACGTTCGCTGATCGAAGTTTCCCTTAAAGAAATGATTTATTACAAAAAATTCAAATGTGGAAGAAGTTTGGTGAAATATAACTTTGTCACATCAATTTTTAGGATGTAAGCCGCTGAAAACATAATCTGGCAAAGGGTCACGTTATCGATTCATCCAACACCCAATGCGAATGCGGTGACCAGCAGGTGATGTCCCAGCTGCTGGGCCCCCAAATGTCCTTAATGATCAACTTCTCTAACGCCGCAATAAACATGACCATCTATATCCTTTTTAAAAAATAATCATGAAGTTGTCATTATTCAATAAAATGAACACAGACAAGTTTGACTTTATAAGTAATAAAAAAACTGGACTGAAATTGAATTCATGCGACACCTTCGCGAAATCGCGAATCAAAATAGCTGTTCCCTACATTTTGAAGAGCTATGCGCACATAAATGTAGGGAACAGCTGTTTTGTTTCGCGATTTCAGTGTGCGTCCCCCATTTGAGAGTTGTTCATAATGATGAGTACAATGACCCCTTAAAGCTCTGTGCAGACTAGCGCGATGCGACAGCGCGCCGCGACACCGTTTACTGTTGTTCCGTGAAGTTTTCTTAGAAATTGTAGTGTTCAAGTCGCGTCGCGCCGTCGTGTCGCGCTGGTCTGCACGAGCCTTAAGAGGTGTCGCGTGAATTTAATTTCACCCTGTATAGACGTACTACCGATTGAGACTTTATCTGAGCATCTCGGAAACCGCGCATTTTATACCGGGGTTTTTTTTTTTTAGGCTGGGAATTTATCAAATAGCTTCTCCCGCTCTAGGCGGAGCGGGAGGGCGTGTCAGACTTTTACTGACTAACTAAAAAACAGCTGTTCCATACATTTTGACCGTGTACCTAGGTATTGCACTTTTCTATGAAACAGCAGTTTTTTTTTTTATAACCGACGAAAAATTTCAACGCAGGGGCGTTCAGAATCATGTATACTGTACACTCCTGTATACTACCGAATGTACCACCCTGAATACACACGCCTTCTTTCCATGGGGGGTAGTTAGAAACTACAAAGCGCCACCATCCTTTTGCTTCGTTTACGTTCATGATCATAACTTCACCAAGGTCAAGGTCACTATATTATGCCCATCTTAATTCTTGCCAATCGAAAGTACCTAACTACAGTACACGGCAAAATTCGTGGTGCTAAGGGCAACTGATAGAAACCTGACGACTGACGAAACACGAAGTTTGCCGAGGGCATTAGGAAAATAGTTGTACTGTACAGTATTATTACATTTACCCTTGACTCCTCATGTCAACTCCTTATTTTTCCATGTCCAGCCTCGCAGACGCTCCAAATATTCTGGTGGAAGATTTCCGGCGGAGAGATTGGGATCACTTACTGTGTGTGGATGGTGATACTGGCGCTGCTTCTGTGTCCAATCATGTGGCTTGGATCGCCCAAGGAAATGAAGTAAGTATGAACTGGACACTGGAGGGACCGGAATTGGCGTTACAATAGCATCCACGAAAGGAAATATTTCAATGTCAACAGTATGGTCGATTAAAAATCTTACCGTGGAACCCTCAGAGTAACTCTGAGGTGGAACCCTAGGTGAAGTGTTATGTCAATAGTGTAAATCCCTAGCATGTGGAATGACAGTTAACTTCACATATGTTTTCATGAGTTTTTTACAATTTTTTTTTTTTAATTTTTTTATGTAAAATGTTTTTATTTTTCACTTTTTAGTTGTGGTACCTACCCCACACGAATTCGAATACGAGTACCAGTACCTGCTATGTAAATAACAGTGACAGGAAGTTATCATCATATCATCCACATATACTAAGAGGGAAAAATACGTAATTGAAGCTTACTCAAAAACTATCCAAGCAAAGTTAATAAAATTTATATGGAACCAATCCGGGAGCATACCCTTTCATACAAAAAAATAATTTTCAAAATCGGTCCACAATTGACGGAGCAATCGGCAGAAATACATTAAAAAAAAAAACATAGACCGTACATACGCGTCGAAGATAATAAACATAATTTTATTTTATTTAAAGTTACTCGAAAATGATTGACATTTGCATGGGGTTATTTAATGATAAATTACCATTATTATTCTGTAAAATCTCACCGTGAAAACCTAGGTAAAATGAAATCCACCAATTCGATTGGAATGATAGTTGAGTTCAAGCTTATTTCACCAAAACGTAAAAAAATTTGAATCTTACGGGATATATTGAAGAAATCACATTAACACGTTCAGTGCGAGAGCCCTCCTGGAGGGTTCACTCAAGTCGCATATGGGATATCGGGAGCCCTCGCGCAGGGCTCATTTTAAATGTAGGATTTTCTTAGCTAATTCGTCATTACAAACTGTGAAAAAAAAATCTGTTGTATATTTTAACAAGATTTCAAACCTAATGCCGGTGACCCTCCAGGAGTCTAATGGTGGCATGGCGTCAGAGCTCTATGAAAAATGGGTGAAGTTGAAAGTATTAAGTAATGCGATAACCTATTTTTCCTCTCCTTGCAGGCCCCTAGCGATAACGTCAGTGATAATAGTATCCACAGTGGCCATCACCACATGGACATGCATCTTGCGTGACGACACATCGCCGGCGCCTGTCGGCAACGTGGTGGCGCTGCAACCGCAGCTGCAGGACTTCCTTATTGCTTATGGGATACTGGCTTTTCAGGTAATTATAACATTAAATAACATTACGCTTGTAATCCAGGAAAATACTGGTATTCAGCTGCATCCGGTTAGACTGGAAGCCGACCCCAATATAGTGGCCGGGTGTCGCTGAAAACCAACGCTGGGGCTCGGTCTCGCATAGGGTCGCAGCTTTATGCTGAGCGATGGCTGTTTTGCGTGGATGTGACGCATATTTTCCAACAAATTGTTATTTTCGTGTTTTTGTTCTTTCATTGCGTCATGTTTACCACAAATAAATAAACGTATTTTTTTTTCTTCTTTATTTCTTTTCTTAGTTGGGTTACGCAGATTGAGTAACGCTTGTAATCCAGGAAGGGTAAGGCAGAGGTGTACCATCAAAGAAGTTCATTATATCTAACCAGTTTCAAAACAAGATCCCGTGAACATGATGACCACATCTGTTACCGGGCCGGTTTTATAGCCGCCGAGCGCTGCAAGCAAGAGTAGTCCTTACGGTGGTTAGATATGAACTTCTTCGATGGTACCTACCTAGAGTACACACACATTGTGCCATCAATCGGGCACAAATCCATACTGCGGGAAGCTACTGAGAAATTCCGGGTTGGGTTTATAAACGTGCCGCCTCGCTAGAAAGAATGTGAGGCTATTTGGGGGTTCTACAGGGTCCCCTGAACCCTCCAATGCATATTTTTCTGCTGGAGACGCATTTTTCTTTAATAATTAGTTTTTTTTGTAGTTTTCTAAACTTCTACTTATTTACGGATGCAAGAGCGAGCCTAGCGAGCTTGACACTTGGGGCACCCCGGCAGGTTACATTCGAAGGGAAGATGTTGTTATTGTATGACCGTTCACCGGTTTCTGAGGAAACCATAAGCTTTACAATACGATTACTGACAAATGCTTGCACTGACTGGACAGGTGCACTCAAAACTGTGTGGTTCTTTCCTCAAAAGACCATTTCAGACACTAATCTACATGGTCCTCACATGACTTGACCAAGATTATGTCTGGACTTTAAAAGAGACTGCGACCTCTGAGTTTGTTTCGGCCTTTCTTCTCATAGTAGTCGGATAGGGAACACCGACCTCACCTAGCTTATTTTTAATATTTTTTTATATGACGTGTAAAAGTCATTCCGATATTTACAGAATAAACAATTTAATTTCATACCTTATTTCCAGTTTGACATCCACCCAATGCTGTTGACCCTACAAGTGGACATGAAGGACAGTACGAAGATCAACTCGGCCGTCCTCGGGGGGTTCGGGATCACGGGGTTCATGTTCGCGGTCACCACCGTGCTTGCTGCCGTCAGATATGGCACTGATCTTGACAATAATATACTGCAGAGTGAGTTCTTGATTGTTTTGTCACAAATTTCGTGTGACCAGTAAATGTACCCTTATTGTGTAATACACGATCAATCAGAATCTGAATCGTTTTGAAACAGATTGCTAATCCATTGCTTCATAGGTTCGAAAAAAAAATCTACTCAACAACGTAAATAACGCAATGAATGTTGTTGAACTGTCAACATGAAACAGATTAGTCGTACGAAAATGTGTTGCGTAATTAGATAGCTGGTTTGTAGAGTTCAGATAGGCAGTCGCTGTGTTCTTAATAGGGATGATGACAAAAAAAAATTTTTTAGTCCGTCTTTGAGATTATAAAAAAATATTGGACACGTATTTTTTCTTTTTTTACGTAATCTAAAGATTACGGCGATACATTGAGTGAGGTAAAAGGCCATGACGTCACGAGTATGTAGATTTTATACATACTAGTGACGTAGCGACCCCCACTCCCCAACCTTAAATGCGTTTTATCTAAGTAATTTATGATAAAGCAAAAAATACATGTCTAATATTTTTTTATTATCTGACTGACGGACTAATTAGTTTTTTTTTTTTTTTACCCAGGCGTCATTCCTATTCTTTTACTTCTCAGTGTGATAGGTCTGGCTATAGCAATAAAATAAAATAAAAACGAGCGACCCTTAATAGTAGCATCTGATGTGTAACATCTGATTTATTTATTTATTTTATTTATATAAACTTTATTGTACACCAGAAAATACATAGTTAATCATAAATTTAACACTACAAAACATACAATGGGCGGCCTTATCGCTTTCTGCGATCTCTTCCAGGCAACCTTGATTTATCACCTTGGTAATAAGCAACGTTAGAACAGGGGCCCTCGTCAAGGTCATTTCTGTCGGCAAACTCCAGCACCGCGTGCGCTCATTAGTCAAATCAAATAGCGCGCCTACCCGGCTTCCTGTTACACATTTCCGTCCCTTCTCACGAAATCCCTCCTACAGACAGTAGGAAAGCGAGAGTCAAGATGTTACACATCATAAAACTGCTGATGGCATTTACTTGAAGATATAATTTTATTTTTAAAAATGATTTTGTTTTTATTTATCGATACCCATTATCTATTTAGTTTAGCTAATTACCTAATAAGTACCTAATTACTAACTTTTTTTTAAATTAGTTAAGTATTCAAGGGAATACGTAAGTAAGGTGTTTCATTCGCAAATTAGGTACTTACTCCGAAAATACATCGATTTGGATGATTCCAGTATAATTAGCAAGTTTGAGTTTTTTGTATGAAAAAGGATTTTTTGCGATTTCTGACTTTTCTTGTACCTTTTGTGGTCCAATTGAGTTTTTTTATCCTTGTAAGAAACAGAATCGGCACCAAAAAAAGTTTTGGTGAAAACTGCCCATTTTCTTGCTGACTGTACTTACTTATTTTTTTTTCAAAGTCTGTGTATGCAGATCAAAATATCTCAAAAGTTAAGGACAGAGTGTCCTTAACTTTTAAAGAACCTAAGACCCCCATCTCAAAAATCCAACCAGTATTAAATTCTCTCTTTTTTAATTTCTCCTCATTGATTGGTTCAGGTATACCGTCTTCCATACCGCTGTACCTGATGTCATTGTTGGTGACTCTTCAGCTGTGCTTGTCCAGTGCCGTCGGCCACTCGGCGCTGTTCCAACATGTTGAAGACATACTCAAGATTCCTAGAAGTAAGTACCTACAAGTAAAGGTTGGTTTAGACCACAGAGCACGGAATCGCCGCGTTGGGTGTCTAGTACCTAGTACCTAGGAACTAACACAGATGAATACAGATGGGCATTTTAGGTATGAAGCTACAAGTAGGTACGCGGCGGCTCGACTTGTACAAGTAAAGGTTGGTTTAGACCACAGAGCACAGAATCGCCGCGTTGGGTGTCTAGTACGCACGGCTACACATCAAGCTATACATTTCCAGTATAAGCTGACCTCACATTTGTACGGAAATTCTATACAATGCAAGATCAGCATAAACTGGAAATGTATAGCTTGATGTGTAGCCGTGTGTACCTAGTACCTATGTAGGAACTAACACAGATGAATACAGATGAGCATTTTAGGTATGAAGCTACAAGTAGGTACGCGGCGGCTCGACTTGTCGAATTCAGTGGCCGTAACGTAGTCAGAAGATATAAGAGTTACGCGATAGAAAGAGAGGCACCTACTAGGTGAATATTACTGTAGGTAATTAGCACTGTGCGACCTGAATTGTACTTTATCGTGTGTGGCAAGATTATTTAAATGATTTTGCGTCTATAATAATCCGTGGTAGGTGCTAATAAAATTCGTGGCGCCGCCGTCGAAAGTGCGTTGAGCGCAAAGCTTCTATCACGGACCGCTTAAAGTTCACCGGCAATTTCTCAATGTCATTTGTATCGTAATGCGAGTAAACAGTGACACGCTTGGTTTGTTTGGAAAGTTTTGACAAAGCCGAGCCAAGCAGCGGCCGCCGCGAGGCGTCTCCGTGTACTCTGCACGCTTAGCATGAGAACCATAGAAACGGGTTTTGTCGACGGAAGAATGTACAAAATGACAGATAAACAATCACAATCTGTCATTTTGTCTATTCTTCCGTCGACAAAACCCGTAGCAAACTTGTTTCTTTGGTTGTCATGGTACGCGTGCTGGGTTGGGTTAGACCAAGAGAGTGAATGCACGTTTATCCCGTTATCCCCACCACTCTGTCAAATTCTGCTTTAAAAATTAATTGTATATATGTTCGTTGGTCTGTATCTGTAGACTGTATATCTACAATCGCCACATGCGAACTACGCATCAAAGACCTGACGTCACACAACATCCTGACGTCACACAAATCCTGCATCGCGCAATTAGAGTTTACCGCGCTATGGACATTTATACAATCTCCCATTTTCAACCTCTGGGCAGTTGCCCGCCAGACACGACACCCGTCTGGTCGGAGGATCCTCCCTTTTCTATGGGGGATGAGTGAACTTTACACCCTGTTCCTCATACTCCTAAACATACATAAACACAAACAAAAAAACCAACCAACCAACCTAAACATACATAAATGTCAAGAATAAAAGAAAAGAATGAAAGAAATAATGATTCTTGTTCGTCGGGGATATTTTTTTAACAATTAAATAAATTTGTTCTCAATTAATAGTTTTGCTCAATAATTAGATCAACGCAGTGTATGTTGTTAAAGTATTATGCAATAGTAAATATATATTGTGATTGCAAGTGTGTTGCACAATAAATAAATGCTGATTATTTCTGGTTTTTAATAGGTAGGTACCAATATAACTATTTTTTTTTTTTTTTTTTTTTTATTGATTTATTTATCTCCCTTACAACTATCATTACAGGTGTATACCTAATGCGATAGCGCGGTCTTAAAATTAACTAAATTACAATTTAAAACTATGAAAAATTAAAAAAACTAGTAACTACATCTAAAAATAATAACTAAGTACTTTACAAAAATCCCTATAAAATAATAAAATTAAAATTAAAAATAAACACAATATTTAACATAAAATGAAAAACAACATAATTATAGCCTACTTCTAATCTACACTATAACATAAAATAAACAACAGTATTTTTGCGAGTTCACTCAAATGGCATGTAAGTACATCGATCTTCACGTGAAGATCGTTAATAACCCGAATTGCGCGGGTTAATGGTGTTTTGGCTAGAAGGTTGGTCCTGGCAACCGGCACGACCAGCAGCGGCGGGCGGCGCCGCCTCCACACATAGCGGTCTACTAATTAACGACTGCGAGCAAGCGAGTTTCGCCTTAGCGAGAGCAAAAGGATTACTTATTTTTTTCAATAGTCTTTCACACAGCTATAAGTTACCTCTGACAGCAGCAACTTAATGGGTGCAACGTCGCAAATAGCTGTCAAATATTTACCTGCTTTGATTAATTTGGCAATAATACTGTATGGAAATATGAAATGTGGCTAACTTAGTGAACGAAAATATTGATTATAAAATGCAATAATTAATATCGTTACATCAAATATTTGTTTTTAGATATAAAAAAAGTATTTGGAAACTTTGCAAAAGCCTGTTTTACACCTACTTAAAACGGTTACAACGCCAAATTCAGTGTTATAATTGCATTACATTATTAATATTCTAGTTCGGTAGTTAGCCACATTTCTTATTTCCATACAGTAATATTGCCAAATTAATCCAAACTGCGAAATATTTGTCATCTATTTGCGACGATGCTCACTTTCAGAATAAACGCTCACAACGCAACGAGTTTATAAATCATCTTCGATCAATAATGCACTAGATACACTATCCCATACAAAAGTTCTCTTAAAACTGTCGCCAATTGTGTTTACGTACTTCTAGTTTAAATAAATATACATTAATGTAAATTCAACCTTAAATGCAATGCTTAAAGTTGTATTCACAAAGCTATGTACAAAAAACAAAAAAGTCAAACATACATCAAAACAAATTCAACCTTACACGCTTGTTTTAAAGTTCGAATTACAAAGTGCTAATAAAAGCAATAAAAATTTATGACAGAGGCTCGCCGCTTGGACAAGGATGAAGGAATGAGTGGAGTCGAAATGTGTTTATATTTCTTTCTATGAAATACAGAAAAAAATAATTTATACTAACAAATTCAGTTTATTATAAGCCTTGACACTCAAACATAAAGTTTAATTACAATGGCAAAATTAAATCTTTCTGTCATCGGAGATACAAATATTTAATTACAAGGGCAAAATTAAATCTTTCTGTCGTCGGGGAAACAAATATTTAATTACAATGGCAAAATTAAATCTTTCTGTCGTCGGAGAAGCAAATATAATGTCATGTCGCTTGAAAATAAAAAGTCAATTTTATATAAGTTCAAAAATACTTATTTTTACTGTTATACTGTTTTCAGTAATCTACGCCTTTGCGTGTTTCCAGTTATGTCCAATCTATTAAAATGAATCGAACAAATTGTCGATTTTTTATAAGCTTATATATTTCTTTTCCTCTTTCTTTCGCGACAGTAGATACCCATTCTACACAGCGAAATGGGTCGCTAGGAAATCTACAAACAGAAATAAAATATAAAATAAGAATACTACACCATGCATTCCCTGTTCCAGAACAGTCGATGTTTGTTACAATAGTTGGTAGTTGTCACAAACATTGGTCAAATAATCATAATATTTGCTAATTGATTTATATTTACTATATAATTCTGTTTTTATTTTATGAAAAACACTTACTGATAATAAACTTACCGAAAAAAAAAAATTCCTTCCAAAATCTTGGTGTTACGGTGGTAATTTACATATTTTTTGAACGCGTACTGCGGCATTTTGACGTCTTAACGTTGGCTATGATTGGACCATACTAATTTGTAATTTTGAAGTAATTTGAAATAAGACCACAACCGAATCTGTGCTCTTATTTTTCGTTCCGTTTTTGAAGCGCTTACCGGGAATCTAGTGCATTATTGATCGAAGTAAATCATTGTGATTTTGAAAGACTTATATGTGACAGCAACCCAAGCGCAACCATACTCGTAATAGAGCTATACTTTATTAGTTCCTCGCCTTGTCTCGTTGGTCTAGTGGTTGAAGGGCTAAGTGCTGAGCATGAGGTTCTGGGTTCGATTCTCAGGTCGGGCAGTGTTATTGGGTTTTTCCATCTGGAATTCCTCAGTAGCAGCCCGTAGTCTGGATTTGTGCTCGGTTAATGGCAATAGGCCGCCCCCTATTACATGGAACTTAAACATAACTGGTGAAATATGGGTGTACTGTAGGTACATCTCTGCCTAACCCTTCGGGTATTACAGGCGTGATGTTATGTGTTTAACACAGGGTTATTGGTTATATTATTATGTCGGCAATCCAATACGGGGATGTAGGAGAGGTCATTTACAACCAAATGACCCTTTTTGACTCCTATGCAAATGTCAAAAAAATTCGAGTCATTTGACATTTTATTATTTATGTACACACAGTAAAATACATATAGAGACGACATAGTTATAGTTTGGAGTACAAAGGTATATGTATAGGTAGGATTCCGTAGGATATTTCATATAATAATGTTAAATTACTCGATTTATTTTGACATTGGCATATTAGGGCCAGGCCACAACAGTGCGTTGCGGCGTCGCATCGCAAAAACAACATTGCACAGTTTTTTGCATTGCATTGTTGATTTTTTGCATTGCATTGTTGATTTTTGCGATGCGACGCCGCAACGCACTGTTGTGGCATGGCCCTTAGGCGTCATGTCATTTGGTTGCAAATGACCTCTCCTACATCTCCATATGGGATTGCCGACATAACCAATAACCCCTATAAGGAAAAATAGCTGTGAAAGGACTATAGTGTAGAGCAGGGTAAGAATTCGTTTTATTTTATATCTTTCGTGAAAATCATTCATCATCTGCGATAAACAACAAAATGTTGTAATTTTTGTGTTTTTTGTTCCAGATTTCTGCTTCCAGCGCTGCCTAATAAGATCAAGCGTCGTAGCCGTAGGAGTAGTTCTAGCGGAATCAGTCCCTCGATTCGACTTAGTCATGGGTCTGGTGGGCTCCACCCTCACAGGACCTTTAATGTTTATATGTCCCCCCATATTCTTCCTCAAACTAACCTATATGAAATCCAAAATGGGTTCCAAAGATTCGTTGTATCTACTGGCAGAGAAACGAAACGGAACTCAAAATGGCGGGGTTCAAAATGGCGGCGTTCAAAATGGCGCTTCCCAAAATGGCGCTTTTCAAAATGGCGATCTGTCAAAAAGCCCGCTAATAAATGACACCTTACAAACTAAATATAAAACGTTTACTGATTATGCAATACACATGAGGGAAGAAGATGAATACGCGATCGAATGGTACGATGTTGTTCTAGCATTGATTGTGATGACTATAGGTATAGTAGCAACTGTGGTTGCGACCTACTCGAGTTGGTCGAATTCTATAGCGTATGCGACGTTCAGTCCACCGTGTTTGATGAACGCTACTGAGGCGGCTAGAAGTTTTCTGGAACTGCATATGCCGATTTAGAAATAAAGATAGATAATTAATTAGAATACTTTTTTTTCGACGGGCAACACGTCCAATTTTTGTTAGCAACGTCTTAAGGTGCGTTACCACGGCTAGCATTTATTTTGTGTAGACTTTCCGAGGAGCACCCGTCGAAAATGTCCGTATTGTTCACAAACTAATGATTAGCTCGAAACGGTACGTAAGTATTTCAAAAACATGTGAATGCTCGCGGTGGAGATACACCTTATGAATTTTTTTATTGGTGGAACGTAAGGCACTGATTTTTACATGAAATCTCAATCAGAACCTCATTTAAAAAGTCAATAGTCTCAACCAAACTATGTAACATTGTTTACTTCGACTTTCGTTGCTGACTGTACGTAATGAACATTTTACAGTCTTTTCACAGATATTTTACCTCTTACTTTACCTTTAGAGGTACAAATGTCATGTTTAGGGTACAAATAGTACATTTAAGTACCTAATACGAACACTTTAATGTGATACATTTAAAATTGGAGACTTGATCCTGTCATCTTGATGCTCGCTCTGATTTTTCATCACAGTGACCTTTATTCTCGTTAGCATAAAGTTTTTGTCACAGGTAAAATACATTGCTGTGAAAGGACTGTGGGTCCCGCACCCCAATTGGGTAACACACGATCAATCATAATCTGAATTTTGATATTGCTAATCCACTGCTTCATATGTTCGAAAAATGTGTTTGCTCTGCAACGTAAATAACGCAACGAATGTTGTTGAACTGTCAAAATGAAACAGATTGTGATTGATCGTGTGTTACGCAATTGCGGTGCTGGCTATACTTAATAATAAAATTTCCTGTCATCGACTACTAGCAAATCTAAGACCAATATTTCTGCTGCACTTAACTGTATTTTCTTTATACCTTCTTTGTATGACATCAAAATAAAAATCCATTTATTCAAACTAGGCTGAAAATCAGCACTTTTCGAACGTCAAAATTACATAAGACAGTGCCCCAAAACGCCCGTCCTTTACCAGTTCCTAGTGCTTTCTGCACAGCTGTCTGTTCAGTTAGAAAAACTTGATTATAAACAATATAATATGCAAAATAATTTACATTATGCACACAACAAAAACAAATTAAATTATTGATATATGAGAAACCCTGCTGTGGGACAATTGTTTTTAAAAATAAATTATTTGTTTTCACTTCAACACACAAACATCTTTAAAGACCTGGCTCTTGTACTAGGAGTTCCTGTTTCACACAAGACCCAAAATATTATAATAGGCTGGTATTATTAACTGTATTTTAATAAATCGAAGACTATTTGTTACACCATGAAATTTTATTTTTTATTGTGAATAATGTTTATAAATTAAAATAATTATACCAAAGTAGGTGTTATATCCAATTATTGGTAAGTATTTTTAATAAGTATCAAATAATTGGTCGAAAGTTATTTTTAAATGTAATCACCTAATATTTTGTATGTTAAGAGTTGTTAGAATACTTAAATAAATTAATAATACTTAAATTTTTTACATTGCCCTTGTACAGGCTCATAATGAATTTGAAATTAGGATAATTTAAGTTGAAAATATTGTTATAGTTGTTGTATTTTACGAACGCGCGTCAACAACTGCATTATAAACCTTGTGTCAATGACATAAAGGTCAAAGTAACACGACGCGGGATTAGATTAATAAAAAAAGTATTTTTACCAAAAACAAATGATAGTTTAATTATGTTAATCATTTTTTTATGGCTTAGATCGTTAAATAAAATGCTTGTTATACAGGTTTATCTACACATATTGCTTACAATTTTTGTTGGTTAATCTAATTAATAGTCTCCTCGTATCCTCTCGCTTGTAGAGCCTGTGTGTGAACGAGAGGTAAATAACGACAGAAATTTTGCGAACCGCTTTTCCTAGATTTTTGAATAGTAAGTAATTTAACAGACAGACAGACATACATCCATAAATACACAACATGGCGCCTGTAATCCCCGAAGGGGCAGCTAGCAACATCAAGCTATAAATTTCCAGTTTATGCTGATCTCGCATTGTATAGGATTTTCGTACAATGCGAGGTGAGCTTATACTGGAAGTGTAACCGTGAGTACCATGAAAGAAGTTCATATCTAACCACCGTAAGGACTATTCTTGCTTGCAGCGCTCGGGCGCTATAGAACCGGGCTGGTAACAGATTTGGACATCGTGTTCACGGGATTTTGTTTTCTAACTGCATAAATATGAAATTCTTCGATAGTACCTATGGTACACCCACATTTCGCCAGTTATGTTTAAGTCCCATGTAATAAGGGCCGAACCAAATATCATCAACCGGGCACAATTCCAAATTCCAGGCTACTACTGAGAAATTCCTGATGGAAAAACCCAATAACACTTTGCCCGACCTGGGAATGGAACCCGAGACCTCATGCTCAGCAGTAGCGCTAGCGACCACTACACCAATGACGCAGCTAATTTAACATGATGTACCATCATGGTCGTGTGGTCGTGGTGGTATATCTAACCACTTTGAAAACAAAACCCCGTGCACACGACACGATGCCGATGACCACATCTGGGGTTCTACTCCCTAAGCGAAAACCGTAGTTCCGGGTGAAATTACGGGCGCCTCATTCTCAGTCTCACTTACGGACATACCGTGAGTGAGACGGAGATGGAAGCTTCCGTAACTTCGGCCGAAACTACGGATTTCATTTAGGGCGTAGACCCCTTGTTTATTGCGCCTTTTTTGTAGGTGATGGTTAATACGATAGCGGCCGAGCGCTGCAAGCAGGAATAGTCCTTACGGTATTCAGATATGCGTGTTCGCGACAGTACCTTGATATGGCTAGAAAGGGAGTTACTATCAAGATGACGACTGAAGGAGATAACTTGTCATTCAAGTTAGGATTTTAAATCAAATGCATTAAAGTCTATTTTACGTATAACGGCTCGCGGGCAGTGAGCGGCCGGCGAGCCATCCACTATTCTGTATAGCCATCGTGAAATATACTTTAATAAACTTAATTAATCGTAACTTGAATGACAAGTTATTTACCGTGTCGGAGATGTGCTGTTATAATGAGCTATGTCCTGAATAGAGAAATATGGAAGAAAAAGTAATGTTGCGCCGACCAAAGTAATCTGGGATAAAGGCAAGTGAATAATGATGATAATTATGTACCATGGAAGAACTTCATATCTAAGCAGTTTGAAAACAAAATCCCGTGAACACGATGACCACATCTGTTACCGCCCCGGTTTTATAGCCGCCGACCGCTGCAAGCAGAAATAGTCTTTACGGTGTATAGATATGAAGTTCTTCGATAGTACCTTAATGAAAATCATGAACTAAATATAACTTAAATGACTATTAAATTGAACTCGTTTATCAATATTATTTGGAATTGTCTTTTATTCAACGTTACAATCATTACATTAACATTATATTTAAAACATTACATCAGTCACACGAACAAGCCCGATACATTATATAGGAACAACAAATTATTAATAAAACTTTATTTCTCACTTTCTTCTTGAAATGTTTACAGATCTGCTTGATTTTAACGTCAATTCACCAACAGGCGATCTCATATATAGTCGAACTCGTAATTTATTTACCACCCTATGGTTGAATGTCACTTGCGTGTCATTAAAGAACCAATTGATCTATCTATTCTGTGAGTATTTCACCGTGAAAACTTAGGTGAAGTGTGTGTCAATTGTGTCAATCCCTAGCATAAGTGGACTGACAGCTCACTTCGCCTTGAGCTATCAGTTACATCAATCCCTAGCATTAGTTGACTGACAGCTCACTTCACCTTGAGCTATCAATTGTGTCAATCCCTAGCATCAGTGGACTGGCAGCTCACTTCACCTTGAGCTATCAATTGTGTCAATCCCTAACATCAGCGGACTAGCCGCTCACTTCACCGTGAGCTATCAATTGTGTCAATCCCTAGCATCAGGGGACTGACAGCTCACTTCACCTTGAGCTATCAATTGTGTCAATCCCTAGCATCAGTGGACTGACAGCTCAATTTACCTTGAGCTATCAATAGTGTCAATCCCTAACATCAGTAGACTGATAGCTTACTTCACCTAAGTTTTTACGGTGAGATTTGTACACAGGTTCACTGTCCAGGCTTCAGAGTGGGAATGGTCCATAAGTCCAGTTATGTTTTTATTAAAAGTCGGTATATTTGTGGTTAAAATGTATATAAGTGTTTTAAAATACACACATCAACACGGTCTAGGGATATTTCATACTCAATTAAATAACTCGAAAAGTACTGGCCGCATTGGAATCTTTTATACACCGATTTGTTTGTAATTTATCTCAGACTAATTCCAAATTCAAATTTTTGAAAATTCTTTTGTTTCAGTGGCATAAAAATGTCTTAATGTGTAGGAGAGGGAATTTTCATTTGTGCGAAATTTAGAAAACAATACGAATTACGTTTAGTTAAAGTTTTTTTTCATTTTTAAACGAAAGATAAAGTTAAAATTGAAGTATTGTAGCCATGCAACGCCAACATTTGACGAGGGCGGAGATGTTACGAGCTGTGGGAATGCTGGAAGCTGGGTCTGTTCAGCGTAATGTTGCTGAGGCCATAGGGACCCACCAAAATGTAATTTCAAGATTGTGGACACGCTATCGTGCCACAGGTGAAGTAGCGGAGAGGCACCGGGGGCCAAGTCGCATCATTACCCCCAGACAAGACCGATTTTTGCAAATTACCGCGCGAGCTCAACCAAATGCAACGGCGACTCAATTGGTCCAAAGGCTGCGAGTGGAACACCAAGTGCTTGTGAGTGACCAAACTGTAAGAAGGCGACTGCATGAAAGCAATCTACGCTCTCGTAGACCACTCCGGGTCCCACCTTTACGGAGAGGCAATCGTGGACGACGATTAGAATGGGTTCGGAACCACTTGGACTGGGGCCGTGAGCAATGGTCCAATGTGCTGTTCACGGATGAATCCAGGTTCGGCTTCCATCCAGATTCACGAAGGACGCGTGTTTGGCGAGTTCCTGGACGATGGAGCCGTCTTCAGAACCCTCAGGAACTTCACCCATACCAAGGAGAAACAATTATGGTTTGGGCAGGAATTCGTCTTGGAGGACGGACGGATCTCGTTTGGGTGCGGGGCAATATGACGGCAAAACGATACGTCCAACAGGTGCTGGGGCCCGTAATCTTGCCCCACAGAACACAAATGGGGCAAGATTTCCTGCTCATGCACGACAATGCCCGGGCTCACACGGCGAGAACGGTAGCAGCTTGGTTACATACACACAATGTTAGGGCCTTAGACTGGCCTGCTCAATCGCCAGATCTAAATCCCATTGAGCATGCGTGGGATATGCTGCAAAGAAGAGCTCTGAAGGAAGTTCCTGAAAATCTGGCTACAGAAGATCAACTTTTTGCGCACCTCAGAAGGACATGGGACAATATTCCGCAGCAAGACATTGACAACCTTGTTCTGAGCATGCCGAATCGTTGCCGATGTGTTATGAACATCATGGGCGCTTTCTCAGACTACTAACTTCAAGTTTATAAACACAAATTAAATGATTTTTCTATTTTTTTCAGTTTTTACTCATAAATTAAAAGTTAATTCATATACGGTTTCCGTCTATGCTTCATTTTTTTTCCATAAAATCCTGAAATTTTAATCGAAGTACCTTAACCATTATTAAAAAATGGTAGAATATTAAATAACGTATCTTTTAAATATATACATGTCATATAAATAATTAACACATTGATAGTAATTAGCTTTTTTAAAAATATCCCTAGACCGTGTTGATGTGTGTATATATAGACTTTTATTTACTTTTTTATAAACACAGACCACATATGGCCTGTGGACTCGTAGCACTTCCAGGACGGTAAAAATCGCCTCGTGAATCCACAGACCATATGTGGTATGTGCATACTTTCCTTTCTTTCTGATGAGTTAGCCAGTTATTATTCTCCAATTCGTAAAAGTCTTACGTGGTACAACTTTCCTTTCTTTCTGATGAGTTAGCCAGTTATTATTCTCCAATTCGTAAAAGTCTTACGTGGTACAAGAAGATTGCTGTTGATGTGATTTTTGGGGTAGCCGTAATAAATGCACTGTATCTCTACAAAAAACTGAACCCTCAAAATAAACGTTCGCTTCTACAAGCACAAACAGATATTGTGAGAAAACTTGTGGGTGTAAACATAGCACAGATACCGGCTCCGGCTGTATCTACTCCTCAGCAAAATTTAACTGCAGGTTCATCACAACAACATCAGCATGTCCCGCCACCACCAGCACAACATTTTCTTCAAATGCTGGATGAGAAAGATGGTAAACTACAAAGACGAAGGTGTGCAGGTTGCTATGAACGACATAGATTGACAGGCGAGACAGCACGGGCGGCAACTAATAAGGCGAAAAGAGTTTCGCAATTATGCAATATTTGCACAAAACCTTATTGTTTGCAATGTTTTCAAAAAGTTCATGCATAATTTTTGTTCTATATAATAAATTTTCTATTCATTTCACGTATTTTTGTTACTTACTTATCCATTGTTTAGCTAATTTAAAGTAATGAAAAAATAAACGCAGAAAAAATTACACTTTTATTTCAACCCTATATAAAAAAAATATCGAGTATTTCCCTATGTCCCATCACTTTTTGTAATCCTTACAATGTGTCCTGCCAAGTCCGCATTAAATAAGAGACTTTCTTCTTACGTCCACAGTGTCAGATGGCTTAGAAAGTGTACCGGCGAACAGACCACATACGGTCTGTGGACTGATATGGAAGTCTCTCTACAGACCGTATGTGGTCTGTGGACAGTGAACCTGTTAAAGACCAGCTGTTCTATTTGTTATAACCGCGTACTAGACGGCCACTACTCCGGCCAATCATGGCCGTCTAGTGGTATTGTCTGCGGCTAGTTGGCCGTTGCGACCAAGCGCGCGATTCGTATCGGTTTCTTTAGTTTACTTGGTCGCTGCGACCACCGGTTGTGGTCGTGGCCGTGGCCTTAGATAGCTTCAACCTTAGTGTAGTATTCATTTACTGGGAATTGTTATCAAAAGTGATTAAGCGATTACGAGTCGACTATACATAGGGATAAGCATTACTTACTACATTAGATAACAAAAATAAAGGAACAATCTGTATGAAATTATCTGCCAGATAAGTTAACTTGTACTTAGCAAGAAATTGAGATTGTTTAACAGGTCATAAATCTCACTAAAATTGACAGTAGTAATTAATCGTTAGAAATAAACAAATCTACAAGCATTCTTTATTTTTTATATAGTTAGAAAACCATTTCAAATATTATCCACTCTTCCTCTTTCTAACATTATATTTAATGGCTTACATATAACCCAGCTTAGTACAAAAATAACTTTTCCTTCAATCGAATCTTACTTAAGTATCTTAGACAGCGTTTTGCATTTTAAACAAGATTTTTAAAATTGATTAGTAATTTGGATGTTGACAAAAAATCATTTTTTGCCCTTCTGATAGATTATTAGAACACGTATTTTTTCTTTTTTTACGTAATCAAAAGATTACGGCAATACATTGAGTTAAAATGTGGCATGACGTCACTCTCCGGTAAATTTTATACCGAATTGTGACGTAGCGAGCCCGACCTCCCCAACTTCAATGCGTTTTTATCTACTTAAATCATTTTTTATTAATATGATAAAGCAAAAAATACGTGGCTAATATTTTTTTATTATCTGACTGACGGACTAGATTGTATTTTTTTCCCCAGTCAACATCCCTATCAGAGAATTTGTGACATTATTTTTGTTATGGAGTTACACTTCTACGAACTTAGCAGAACGATACTCCGAGTATTTTGATGGTCTTATCTACATCCTCTCGAAAACTTTTGCGGGCAACACGGTCTGTAACCCTCTGGTTGCATTGCCAACCTAAGATACAAAGATCACCCATCGAATATCCTAGACGTCGCGTCGGTCCAATAGGCTACGCGCCATTTCCAATTGTTTTTAAATTCCTTCACTGTGATTGGTTGCAGCAATTTTGACACATGCTCTAGTACCTACCAACATTGGCCGTTCCTCCCGGCTGTCATTCGAATATCTTTGACAGAAGTTACGGGTAGTCAGAAGCCCGAAAGTCTGACAACCAGTCTTACCAAGGGGTACCGCGTTACCCAGTAACTGGATTGTGTACGTTCGGTAGGCAGTCACTCCATCTAAAATATACAACCTTAATTTTTGTTTAAGGTAAACCTCTTAGGGGGTCATTGTACTCATCATTATGAACAGCTTTCACTATGGGACTAACGCTGAAATCGCGAAAAATGACCCCTTAAGAGGTTTACCTTAAACAAAAGCTAAGGTTGTATACATGGTATTGAGCTGCACCTGGTGAGATTGGAACTCGGCCCTAACATAGTTGAATGGGCAGATGGTGATGGTCTATAGTTTGAACCGCGCCTTAAAAATGAGCGGCGAGGGGGGCAGCGTTGACGAATGAGCGGTCTGCACTGCCACCCCGTGATAGCGGTATCGGTTAAACTATAGTACCAAAATTATAACGTTAATTTTTTACCGATTCTAAAGCACCCAACCAAAAAAATTTACTAATGAAAAACGTGCATTCGATGGGCAATGTAGACAGGCATGAGGTTCATATTATTTTTAATTTCACTGGCACCATTGACACAGGAACTCAACAACATCAAAACGAAATAATTAACATTAAGTAAACAATATTATGGCCATTTATACTAAACAATTAAATTATGTTATTAATGTTAGTCTCTAGATATTATAAAGAAGCAAAATTTGTGACTTTGTATGTAGGGGGTAATCTTCAGAACTATTCCGTAAATTCTTTCACTAATGGGAGTATGTAGGGGGTAATCTTCAGAACTATTCCGTAAATTCTTTCACTAATGGGAGTATGTAGGGGGTAATCTTCAGAACTATTCCGTAAATTCTTTCACTAATGGGAGTATGTAGGGGGTAATCTTCAGAACTATTCCGTAAATTCTTTCACTAATGGGAGGCTACAGTATTGCCGAGTGTCATAGGATATATTTTATGTTGAAACAAGAAATCTAGTAGTTAATATACTAGTAGTTAATATCGGGGCATTAGTGAAAGAGTTTTCGGTATTCCGATAATTCTTTCACTAATGGGAAGCTACAGTACCATCGAAGAAGTCCATATCTAACCACCGTAAGGACTATTCTTGCTTGCAGCGCTCGGCGACTATATAACCGGGCCGGTAACAGATGTGGTCATCGTGTTCACGGGATTTTGTTTTGAATCTGGTTAGATATCAACTCGACAAGAGACACCTGTCGGAGGAATAGCGGTCGTGTATTTGATTAAAACTGACAACATTTTCGGGTTTTGGATTTGTGAACAGGATTTCTTCGATAACATTGATTGATGTTCGATTCGATCCGGAAGCGTATCGAATGGTTATAAATAGTTATGTAGATTTGACATAATTAAATGCTTATATGAGAGCTGTGGTGTAACAACACGGAGAGGGATTATTTGAGTATTGCTTCTGTAATGCCATACCAATCATTACAATATTATTATTACAGATTTACATAAAGTATAGGTTTATTTACAATACGGCGGATGAATCATGGCCGGTCCGAACTTCCCGCAGAAGGCTGCGCAATAACATTTTTTAGGAACTAAATGGTGACATGAGGCGAGTGTGAGAGAGAGAACATGCGCGAAAGTTCAGAGAGCCTATGTTCAGACCGGTCATGATTCATCGGCGGTGTTGTACTAGTTTTATTTTGGTAAACAAATATGGGGTCGTCCATTAATCCTGTGATGTTTTTAGCAAGTTTTTAACCCCCCTCCTCCCCCCCGGTGATGTGTGGTGGGGTTTTCGACTAACCCCTCCCCTCATACTCAGTCACGTGTTTTTTTTGGTGCAAAGTATCTTAAAAATATACAAAATATTTATCTTTAAATAGAAAGAAATAAAAGTAGTTTATATGGGGGCCGCTTTTCGGTTTAGAAATGCGCGTTAAGGGGCATGCGCTAAGGTAGCCCGCGAAATTCAAATTTTCTTTACTTTTTTACATTGTGTAGGTCAGTGTGAAGTTGTATGTTGATTAAAATATGATTTGCGACCGTAACAAATATGGCTTTACATAATTATAATCATTAAGATCAGCAATACAACTCCATAAGTAAGCACAATCGCCAAATGTCATGATTTCATGAAATAGTCATTCAATGCGATTATATGAACTTAGAGAGTTGTATTGATCATTTCTATGATTATAATTCTATAAATAAACATTTGATACGGCCGCAAATCATATTTAGATCAACATACAACATGATACTGACTTGCAAATTGCAAAAAAACGTAAGAAAATTTGAATTTCGCGGGCTACCTTGACGCTTTCGCCTTAAACGAAAAAATTAATACACGTGATATCTCACTACACCCCCTCCCCTTGTGATATTGCATGATTTTTTCCGAAACCCCTCCCCCCTTTCGAGCCTCAAGTGATTTATGGTCGACCCCTATGGCGTACAGTAAGACACAAATTAGATGTAGCATCGGCAAAATTCGTAAAACCGATCACCAACCGAACTGAGTGCGCCTTTAAAATCACCGATCTTTAGGTGAAAATGATCTTTACGGAAATGCAATAACTTGTAAAGTCATATAACCAAATACATTCGTAAAATTGAAATAAATGAATGAAAATTTTCAAATTTATGATACATCTGAGTTGTGTCGTATTGTACTAAGGTTTAGTTTTTGTGACAATCAAGGTGTTTAATTAAGTAACAATGTTTGAAAGACAGTTCTATATACAGAACTGGCAACTGAGTCCGGTACTTTTTATAAAGGGAGGAGCGCTAACGAAACCCGCGAATTTCATTCTAACGTTTTTTTTCAATTCGCAAGTTAGTGTCAGGTTGTAAATTGATCAAAATATGATTTTCGACCGTAACATCTATGTATTTACAGAATTAAAATCATTAATACAACTCTCTAAGTTAGAAAAACGTAAGAAAATTTGAATTTCGCGGGTTATCCTGGCGTTTCACCTTAGGCTCAATTTACAATGCCGTGGAACGGAATGGTAGCGAATTTGTTTGTACAAAGCATAATTAACTTTATGTCAATAGTGTAACGTACAGACTAGATACGAGCCAGCTAACAGGTCGCGCGTTTTCTGGAGAATTCTCGCGCATGCTCGGTAATTTCCGCAGTTACAACCTGGTAGTTTGTACGTTAGACAATTGACGTAAAGTTCATTTTGCTATGTACAATATCGATACAAAAACTCCCTTTCATTCCATTCCGTGGCAATGTAAATTGAGCCTTAAGAACTTTACCTTAGTCGGAATAAAGTTCAAAATACAAAAACTGGCTCGAAGGTTCGAACTCGGGACTCAGTCAAGTACGACAGTCAGTTCAATAAAAGACATTTTACAATACAGTTACAACTCCAAAACGAAATCAATTCCTCTTAGTCAACTCAAGTTGCTTCCCGAATAACTTACGAATTTCTTTCTTATCTAACTTTCCCATCGCGTTCCTCGGCATTTGATCAATCAGCAACATCGTTTTTGGAAGCTGGTACGGCGCTAGTTTTTTCCCAGCTGATTCTTTTAACTCCCTTAGCGTAAGCTTGGCATTATCTTTAAGAACTACGACAGCTGCAATAATTTCTCCGTAACTGTCATCTTCTATACCCAAGATGGCGGCGTCGACTATGCTTGGGTGATCTAAGATGGCGGATTCGACTTGCAAAGCGCTTACTTTGTACCCTCCAGTTTTGATGATGTCGACGGAGGTTCGTCCGAGGATCCTGAACTTGCCGTCCTCGAATGAAGCCGTGTCGCCGGTACGGAACCAGCCATCGTCGGTAAAGTCTGGGGAATCCAGTTTTGGGGCTCTGTTCCAGTACCTGTAAGATTTTTAATGATTAGTATCGTACGAATTATAACTTCGTAGTAAAATTTTCAGTGTTACATAAAATACAGTATTTTAGACTGACTTGCGAGATGACTCCCTGAATACATACACATATCATTACGGTTGTATTGCCCAGGGTATGCAGAGATGTAAGGTACCTTCATTCGTCAGTGATATACATAAGTCTAATGTAATAATGGCCGAGGCCCATTTATCCAAGCCTTTCTCAACGATACCCCTTGGCAAGACCGGTACGAGAATTTCGAGCTTCTGACTACCCGTAACGACTGAAAAAGATCTGCGAATGACAGCCGGGACCAACAGCTTAATGTGCTTTCCGAGACACGGAGGGATCTCAGTATGTAATGGATTGGTCAGCCATCCACGGACCGACCTCGGCAAGCGTTGCTTAACCCTGAAGATCGAACCGAGCGGCTGTTATTATTTAGCCACGAGCGCCTCCTCTTATATTTACTGCGCCTAAATCCAGACTCCGGGCTGCTATTGAGTACTTTGTAAAGGAAAACAAACTACGTGTTCTTTTTTGCTGATTTAGTGCACAAAAAATACATATAATAAAATCGTAGCGAAGTTGACGTTGTAGTTGAAGTTGAGTTGTTGAGTTGTCGTAGCGTGTTGATGTCGTAGCATTATGCTGAGATAGGAGCCTTTTGGCCTCGTGCATAAATTTTTAATTTTACTTTGCTTTTTTCATTGTTTTGTATTTTTTTTTAATGTTTAGTGTGTTTTTAGTTTAATTTGTGATTTCCTGTGCGACTCTCAATAAATACTTTTTCTTTTCTTCTCTTTTTTTAAGTTTGCTTTTTTTTAGTTTAGTTTAGTTTTTTTAAGTTTCCTGTGCGACTCTCAATAAATACTTTTTCTTTTCTTCTCTTTTTTTAAGTTTGCTTTTTTTTAGTTTAATTTGTGATTTCCTGTGCGACTCTCAATAAATACTTTTTCTTTTCTTCTCTTTTTTTAAGTTTGCTTTTGAAAAAAAGTAATTGCTACGAGGTCTGGGATCGATTCTAATGCCAAAAATATAGTTTTTAGAATTTTTGTCTGTTTGTCTGTATGTATGTTCCAGCATCACGCAAATTCTACCGGATAGATTCTGTTAACATTTTGCATAGATATTCCCTATAGGTCTGGTCAAACTGTAGGGTATAAACTATTATGCTTTATGCTAACAATATATTCAACCTCATGACGTACTTGACCGTCAATATTTCTCTTAAACCAAGGTAACGAATCACTATGTGACCTTTTCTTAGCAGTTTTAATGGTTATGGATCATTATTTTTTCATCTATTTGCGTCGTTACTGGAAACTAAGAATACCTTTTGACGAATGTATACTAATTGGATATTAAAAATTCTAATTTATGCACTCGATAAAATAGCCTCTTTTAACTTTGAAATTAAGCGTAGTATTGAGTCAAATGAATATAAAATAGTGACGTACCTCGAAATAAATAATAAAACAGTGACGTGAGTGCCTAATCTGCATTCGCAATTCATTTGCCAAACATATATACAAACACGAGTTCTAGGAAAAACAACTGTAATACCTACACATAAGCGCCCCCACGCACATAAACCCCCCTTAAAGGGCAGGGCCTGGTACTGTCAAACGCATAACACTGGTAACAATTTGAAATAGATAGCTGATAGATGTCTGAACCTGTATTTTTTTATGTTATCCTGCATGCACGTTTTTATTTCTGTATGTGTACACATGTTTGAGCAAATAAATATATCTTATCTTATCTTATCTTATAGCGTCTTTATGTAGTAGCAGTAAAGGTGATTTTCTTAATGCAAGTGTGCTCACTGATGTGCGGTTGACTGTACAATCAACAACAAAAAAGCAGACGTTTTCCAGAATTTTAAATATAATTAACTACAACAGAACCTATTTTCTTGAAAATATTATACAAAGTTCTACTCTGTAACGATTTGTTAAAAACAACATGAGTCCATTCATCCTATATAAAATTTCAAATTCAGTAAATGAGCAATATTTGTATACATATTTGTAATCACGCTCTAACGATTTCGATGAAAGTTGCACTAGAGGACTTTACGGGAAAAAATACGATCTAAGGTCTATTCAAATCCTTGTTTCCAATCGATGTTATTTCCACTTAAACAAACATCAACTTTATGACATTGAAAATAAAGTTGATTTTAGATTGAGTACTGTTGAAAAGTCATGAAAAATATGTAGTTGTAGCGCAAACTGAACCTTATACGTAGGCATTACAGTTGTTTTTCCTTAAACTCGTGTTTGTTACACGAACGCAAATTAGGTCTCATCACTGGGAAAATTCATTTTCTCTATTTTCACCCGAGCAGAGCTCGGTCGGCCAGCACGCTTACCATGCCCACAATAGAAACGTGTCTTATCGACGGAAGAATAGACAATCTGACAGATAAACAATCACAATCTGTCATTTTGTCTATTCTTCCGTCGACAAAACACGTAGAAAACCCGTTTCTATGGTTGTGATGCTACGCGTTCAGCTACTATTAAATAAATCGACTAAAATAGTAAAATTGGTATCAAGGTCGATTTGCTGTTAGATAAGAAGTCAATCACACTCGAATAACAAAATAAAATTAACATAAAAATGAGGATAAAATCAAATGCGGCGAGCATGATAATTTAATTCATCTTGGCAAAAGTTTAATTCCTCAGAATAATAATATAATCGTTTTATATGACAACTCAATTATCAATCTGCCTAGCTTATATTTCCAATTTTGTTGGGATTGGCTTCCAGTCTAACCAGATGCAGCTGATTACCAGTATATGACATGGAGCGACCGCATATCTGACCTCTACAACCCAGTTACTGGGTAACACGATAAACCTTGGTAACACTGGTTGTCAGACCTCTGGGCTTCTGACTATCCGTAACGACAGAAAAAGATAAACGAATGACAGCCGGGACCAATTGGTTATCGTGCTTTTCGAGGGACGGAGGAGCTTTTAATATGTAATGGATGGATACCCATCCGCGAATCGACCGCGGCAAGCGTAAGACCTTCGATCCACTCGTGCGGCTATTATTAATAGCCACGAGTTATTTTAATAAATTCAAGTTTATTATTGTAAATCTTTAAGGAACGGACATTTCATACTAGTACCTATTAAACGGAGCCGAGCTCGATGTTTGGTTATCTCGTAGAAACCGTGCAAAGCAGCGGCGGGTTGCTAGTTATATTATAGAACGGCCGGCGTTTGCGCACTTACAAACAAGTACAACACACGTAGGGTTAGAGAGAACAAATTGGTTCAACCACAGATAACAAATTATTATGGTAAGAGAACATTAAGTATTTGGTTCCTAAAGTGTTTAACAACACACAGTAGATTTATTAAGAGAAAAAGTAAACATTTGTAAAGGATCACTTAAGACAAAATTTAAAAACTTTATACAGGATAGCAAATAGAATTAAAAACATTGTTTATACTATATAAGTAGTAGGTATGTGCGTAAGGTGGTGCATTGTTATGTAAAAGAGCGCCTCTCGCCATCAAACGTAAAAGTTTGGCGAGTTTAGAATTAAGTAACACCTCTGTATTAAAATAGCATTAAATAAAAATAATTAAAACTTATCCGTATCCGGTTCGTGTTCATTTCTGATCCCGTTTGGCCATCCTGACGGATCAAAACCGAGTATATCAAACAAAACGAATCAAATACGAGTAAATGCGCAGACGCTAGGTCGTGAATTTCCCGTCCATATTTTTAACTTATCGAACACGAATCGAATACCAACCGGATACGGATAAGTGGGCAAACGCCCAACTCTACTAAATCTTACCTGGTAAACACAGCAGGTCCCTTGACAAGCAACTCTCCCTGGAACACGTTGTCGCCGACCTCCTTGTGTTTGGTCTCCTTAGAGGGCAGCCAGTCGTACCCTTCCGATTCCACGAAGAAGTCCTTCGAAGACAGACCGAGACGGTCTAGGCATATCTGTTGAGGATATTACATTATTTTTATTAATGTACTAGCTTTTGCCCGCGGCTTCGCCCGCGTGGATGTCGAAAAATATCCGACGGGAACGTACTACTGGGATTAAAAAATAACCTATAGGTTAATCCAGGTTATAAACTATCTGTGTGGTAAATATCATCCAAATCCGTTCATCCGTTTTTGTGCAAGCCGGAACATACTTACAAACAAACAGACCAAAATTCTTAAAACTATGTTTTCGGCATCAGACTCGAATATTCAATGTAAGGTTTGACTTCGTTACTATTTTATTTTACTTCGTCTGCGTAGAGTATAAATTCTTTTTTTCTAGATAATTATGAATTATTATAACAATTACAATATAGAGCTTTGTTCATGGCTAATTGTCCTCCACTATGTGAGATATTTGAGGAATACTGTCAAGAAATACCTACTGTAAAGGACCGGTATCTACCTAAATCCTTCACAGTATTTCTCTATATACAATGTTTTTCACTAATTCGGAAGCGGGTACTAAAACAACCAGGCTAGTTGGAGAGCTAACACGTGAGTAAGCCACATAAAACTGACCGACGGAGAAACAGTCTTGCCGCAAATCAACTCCAGCAAACAGAGTTTGTCCCTGTGACTTATTAATAGTCATCGCGAAGCAAACCTTGATTAGGAACTGCAATCTTTTAAATTCAAACGGTAGGTAATTTGGTAGGTATCAATGGTATACGCGGCACGAAGACTGTTTCTCCTCTGGCAGATCCAGTTAGTATTTTGGCCTCAATAACATAGCATAGATGTTCCCTATAATATTATACCCTACAAATTATCACGCTATTTGGAGCAGTATCGCATTCTGTTCGTATCCTTACTATCCTAATCTATATCTATATCGATTCTCCCGGAGAAGGGGACGGGCCCCTCCCCCGGAGAACCCAGGGGTGTACTCCGGGGGAGGGACCCGTGGCTAAATAATAACAGCCACACAGGTCGATCGATCAGGTTAAGCTACACTTGCCGCAGTTGGTCTGTGGATGGGTGACCATCTTTACATATAAAGACCCGTCCGTGCCACGGAAAGCACGTTAAGCCGTTGGTTCCGGCTGTCATTCGTGGATCTTTGATGGTTGTTACGGGAAGTCAGAAGCCCGAAAGTCTGACAACCATTCTTACCAAGGGCTATTGTATTACCCAGTAATTGCGTTGTGGAGGTCAGATAGGCAGTCACTCTATGTAAAATATTGTAAAGTTAGAAACAGTACACGTGTACTTACATAATTTTTACTTGAATACAAAATTCAGCGAATGAACAAATTCAATACAAAACTTCATCGCCCTTTTCAGACCGTTTTTTTTTTTTTTTAGGTTGGGAAATTATTAAATAACTTCTCCCGCTCTGGATGGAGCGGGAGGGCGTGTCAGACTCCTACTGACTAATACCCACGTTGCCAGGGGCCACGGTATCCCTTTCGGACCTACGGTGGCTGGGTGCCTGCTATTCCCGACGCCCAGGGCTTCTCCTGCGGTAGCTAGGGAGCGTGTGGGCACGACTTTTGCCTCTCCGCCACGCGCTCCGTCTCCTCCTTCGCGAGCATTACTGCTTCGCAGAAGGAAGTGACGGCTTGCCACGGCCTCTCGCTCCGTACCATGGCCTAGACCAGGGCCGGGCGCGAGAGATCACTGTCACCGATCGCCTCCACAAGGACACCAGGTGGCAAGCCAGGCAGACCTCCACCGTATGCTCCACTGTGTCCTCCGGGCGATCCACACAGTGGTGACACCCGGGCGTTTCCTCCCGCCTTATGAGGAACAGGAACCTCCTGAAACAACCGTGTCCGGTGAGGACCTGTGTCAGGCTGAAGGTGAGGACCCCGTGTCACCTCTCTAGCCATTCCTCAAAGAGGGGGCGTATCGCCTCAATTGTGGCGTGCCCAGCAGTGAGTTACGACAATCACATTCTCCATTATGATCTCCAGACCCTTGTGGGTTGAAATTAAAAAATGACAACGATTAACGTTGTATAGTTTCCAACCATAAGCCGAAATATTAGTGATTTTAACTTAAAAAATAAAGAACTTTAATTAAAAACAAAATTTCATCCCCCTTTTCACCCCCTTAAGGGTTGAAATTCTAACAACACCGTTGCGTTATCTTCCAACCATAAGCCTAGATAAAAAAATTGAGTTTTTTTTTTGAAAATTATGGACTTTTCAACTTCATCCCCCTTTTTAACCCTTCAGGATGGAATTATCAAAAACGCCGAGACACGTATAAATTACTTTTCAATCGTCAGCCTAAACACAAAATTTGAAGATCCTAACTTCAAAACTGACGGACTTTCATACAAACTTCCATCCCCTATTTTACCCCTTTAGGGGTGGAATTCCCAAAAATCCTTTCTTAGTGGATACTTACTCTTCACAAAGAACACACCCTCCAAGTTGCATGTCTCTAGGACCAGCGGTTTGGGCTGTGCGTTGATATATCACCCAGTCAGTCAGTCAGCTTATCATTTTATATATATAGATTAAGACCCACTTCCACCACATATCACGAAATACGTTTAGCGCTAAACGACTTTAAAAGCGCTTCACACTGACGTCACGCAAAAATCCTGCATCGCGCAAGCAGGGTTTACCGCGCGACTAGCATATTTAACGCCCCGACATCAATCGTCAGGCAGTAGCCCACCGGACACAACACCCGTCTTGTCAGAGGATCCTCACTTTTTTGTGGAGGATGACTGAACTTTACATTACACCCTGTTCCTCATACCTCCACACATCGTTCTTTTTCTGACGATCGTTAGAAGATGACAGAGACATAATGATGCGTTAAATTCGTTTAGCGATTTGTGGCGCAAGCTTGCTTAAAAAAGGGATCTCGCGCACCAGGCTGCCACGACCACGACTTGGTCCCACCGACCAGGTAAACGTGGCCGCCTAGTGCGCGAGATCCCTAAATGTACAAAGGACGCATAGGTCGACATAGATAGGTTGAATTTTGAATTGTTATTAGGGCTCCAATTATTGAAGGCGTTTGTAAGGTCTATTTAAATCCTTGTTTCCAATTGACGTTATTTCTACTTAAACAAACATCAACTTTAAGCAAGTTGTAAATAAAGTTTATTTTAGACTGACTAGTACTGTTAAAAAAGTCATAAAAATATGAAGTTGTAGCGCAAACTGAACCTTAGGAGTTGGCACTACAGTTGTTTTTCTTAAAACTCGTGTTTGTTTACATGTTTGGCAAGTTAATTGCGAACGTAAATTACAAACATTGGGCGTATCGAAAATTGACATTTATTGTAAAATGTCAATTAAGTTTTTTTCGGTCTTCTCAGAGTAGTCGCATAGGAAACACCGAAGTGATCGATTCAGCCGAAAGACGTCCAGTGCTGGACATAGGCACTTCGGTCGGTTCTGTGCTTCCCGCATCCAGCGGATTCCTGCGGCCTTCACAAGGTCATCGGTCCACCTTGTGGGAGGCCTTCCAACGCTACTTCTTCCGGTATACGATCGCGTCGCTACCGAAATAAATATCTTCATCTATATATATAAAATGATAAGCTGACTGACTGACTGGGTGATATATCAACGCACAGCCCAAACCGCTGGTCCTAGAGACATGCAACTTGGAGGGTGTGTTCTTTGTGAAGAGTAAGTATCCACTAAGAAAGGATTTTTGGGAATTCCACCCCTAAAGGGGTAAAATAGGGGATGGAAGTTTGTATGAAAGTCCGTCAGTTTTGAAGTTAGGATCTTCAAATTTTGTGTTTAGGCTGACGATTGAAAAGTAATTTATACGTGTCTCGGCGTTTTTGATAATTCCATCCTGAAGGGTTAAAAAGGGGGATGAAGTTGAAAAGTCCATAATTTTCAAAAAAAAAACTCAATTTTTTTATCTAGGCTTATGGTTGGAAGATAACGCAACGGTGTTGTTAGAATTTCAACCCTTAAGGGGGTGAAAAGGGGGATGAAATTTTGTTTTTAATTAAAGTTCTTTATTTTTTAAGTTAAAATCACTAATATTTCGGCTTATGGTTGGAAACTATACAACGTTAATCGTTGTCATTTTTTAATTTCAACCCACAAGGGTCTGGAGATCATAATGGAGAATGTGATTGTCGTAACTCACTGCTGGGCACGCCACAATTGAGGCGATACGCCCCCTCTTTGAGGAATGGCTAGAGAGGTGACACGGGGTCCTCACCTTCAGCCTGACACAGGTCCTCACCGGACACGGTTGTTTCAGGAGGTTCCTGTTCCTCATAAGGCGGGAGGAAACGCCCGGGTGTCACCACTGTGTGGATCGCCCGGAGGACACAGTGGAGCATACGGTGGAGGTCTGCCTGGCTTGCCACCTGGTGTCCTTGTGGAGGCGATCGGTGACAGTGATCTCTCGCGCCCGGCCCTGGTCTAGGCCATGGTACGGAGCGAGAGGCCGTGGCAAGCCGTCACTTCCTTCTGCGAAGCAGTAATGCTCGCGAAGGAGGAGACGGAGCGCGTGGCGGAGAGGCAAAAGTCGTGCCCACACGCTCCCTAGCTACCGCAGGAGAAGCCCTGGGCGTCGGGAATAGCAGGCACCCAGCCACCGTAGGTCCGAAAGGGATACCGTGGCCCCTGGCAACGTGGGTATTAGTCAGTAGGAGTCTGACACGCCCTCCCGCTCCATCCAGAGCGGGAGAAGTTATTTAATAATTTCCCAACCTAAAAAAAAAAAAAAACGGTCTGAAAAGGGCGATGAAGTTTTGTATTGAATTTGTTCATTCGCTGAATTTTGTATTCAAGTAAAAATTATGTAAGTACACGTGTACTGTTTCTAACTTTACAATATTTTACATAGAGTGACTGCCTATCTGACCTCCACAACGCAATTACTGGGTAATACAATAGCCCTTGGTAAGAATGGTTGTCAGACTTTCGGGCTTCTGACTTCCCGTAACAACCATCAAAGATCCACGAATGACAGCCGGAACCAACGGCTTAACGTGCTTTCCGTGGCACGGACGGGTCTTTATATGTAAAGATGGTCACCCATCCACAGACCAACTGCGGCAAGTGTAGCTTAACCTGATCGATCGACCTGTGTGGCTGTTATTATTTAGCCACGGGTCCCTCCCCCGGAGTACACCCCTGGGTTCTCCGGGGGAGGGGCCCGTCCCCTTCTCCGGGAGAATCGATATAGATATAGATTAGGATAGTAAGGATACGAACAGAATGCGATACTGCTCCAAATAGCGTGATAATTTGTAGGGTATAATATTATAGGGAACATCTATGCTATGTTATTGAGGCCAAAATACTAACTGGATCTGCCAGAGGAGAAACAGTCTTCGTGCCGCGTATACCATTGATACCTACCAAATTACCTACCGTTTGAATTTAAAAGATTGCAGTTCCTAATCAAGGTTTGCTTCGCGATGACTATTAATAAGTCACAGGGACAAACTCTGTTTGCTGGAGTTGATTTGCGGCAAGACTGTTTCTCCGTCGGTCAGTTTTATGTGGCTTACTCACGTGTTAGCTCTCCAACTAGCCTGGTTGTTTTAGTACCCGCTTCCGAATTAGTGAAAAACATTGTATATAGAGAAATACTGTGAAGGATTTAGGTAGATACCGGTCCTTTACAGTAGGTATTTCTTGACAGTATTCCTCAAATATCTCACATAGTGGAGGACAATTAGCCATGAACAAAGCTCTATATTGTAATTGTCATAGAAATATAAATAACAGGAGAAGTGGTATGGGGGCGTGTCTGTGTCCGCGCGTCTTGATCACAATGCTCATGCCTCAGGCAAATGGCCGTCTCCGCTAACTAGTGCGCTTTCGAGCGCGATCGTGATAACATTTAAGAATACCGTGTTGTTCAGTGGTTTCTTGTAAAAATCGAAGCTAAACTATAAACTTTATAAATCGTAGAACCACTTTTCATAAATCAGCACAAGTATTTTGCTATATTTGTGTTGAAAATCATGAAAAACAACAAATCGTAAAATATTTCTTGCCTTTACTACGTTATTTTTGTTTTCATATATCACAGCGACTGTACTTTTATTGTAGTAAATACATTGCTTCTTTACCACTACCAAAGTATGTCGCTAAGTAACTGGACAAGCAATGTAAAAATTACAAAACGATATTTACTTTAAGCGGTTGCATCGTTAGTACGGCCGCAGCGTCTTGTGACGGATTAGTGATGTGGTTGTGCAGATCCACTAACGTAGGCTATCGACAATAATGTCGATTGTCGTATGAATTTATATTACTATTAAAGTTTATTCTTCAATTTGTCAACAGTTATAGCCTGATTGGAAGACCGATGTGAAATCTTGTTTTATACTCATTTAGATTTTCTCATAATGTTGTTATTTTTTTGGTTTACTTAATATTTCTTTTTTTTACTTACTTATTGTTTATTTATATCATCTTATTATATGTATATCGTTTTTTATTTATAATTTTTTCAGCAACTTCCAAAAATTTTAATACAAATATAAATGGGAGAATCGATAAGTTTCCGATTTAGTCAATCACTAGCGTATATGTAAAATAAATGGCTTTTGCACAGCACAACGATAGCGAACGATGTTTTCGTGTGGGTGAGTTGTACGGTGCATGGTAAATACACGCTGTGTTTGATGGGATAAGGTTTATAATTGATTATGTAGTACGTTCTGATTTGTAAATTGCAAGTGTGAGCGGGGCCTCGTATTTATTGGGTTTACTGATCGCATGTGTGATCGCAGGCTAGAGAGTAGGGATAGATAGAAGACATTGGGTTTCGATACATTTTCAACTACCGGGCATATCTCCTTCTTTCTTATATCTATGGTAATTGTTATAATAATTCATAATTATCTAGAAAAAAAGAATTTATACTCTACGCAGACGAAGTAAAATAAAATAGTAACGAAGTCAAACCTTACATTGAATATTCGAGTCTGATGCCGAAAACATAGTTTTAAGAATTTTGGTCTGTTTGTTTGTAAGTATGTTCCGGCTTGCACAAAAACGGATGAACGGATTTGGATGATATTTACCACACAGATAGTTTATAACCTGGATTAACCTATAGGTTATTTTTTAATCCCAGTAGTACGTTCCCGTCGGATATTTTTCGACATCCACGCGGGCGAAGCCGCGGGCAAAAGCTAGTCATTTATAATAAAACCCACCTGTGTCTCAGGCACCGGCGTCTCCACAGTGACCAAGGGCTCCAGCTCCCCTGTATCCTCCCTCACGGACACGATCCTGGCTTCCACCCCAGGCAGAGGCAACCCCACGCAGCCCACACTCCTGGCCTCCACAGGACGGTAGGGGTTGCTCAACGCCATCCCCACTTCTGACATGCCGAAACGTTCTAGAAGACGCATGCCGGATATCTGGAGAAGAATGAAGAAGTTAGTGAAGAACAATGTAGAACGATGGGGTAAGGGGTATCTCAAACTCAAAGCATTTGTTTCGATTAAACATTTACAGCAGCGACCGAAACCGGTATGATATTTACCTATTTGGGTATTTTTTCGGTTACAACATTTATATTTTTTACGGGGTTTTTAAAGGTTACCTTAAATTGAATACAACCAGTATTAATACCGGTTACCGAAATAAAAGTTACCTCTATCTTACACGTGCCGATGGCATTAGTCAAAGGGCGCGCATCGCCTGTGTGTGACCGGTATTAAAACGGTAACCTATCTGAGGTAACAAGTTTCTTCTTCTTGGTTACCCAGATAGCGGTAACCTTAGTCGTAGAAGTAACCATTATTCTTCGATACCTGTACCCTAATTTATAAAGGTTTTCGGTCCCTGATTTACAGCCATTTTAGAATTGCCGAGGAGTCGGTCAGTCACAAAGATGAAGCTAGTTAGTTAGTTTGTCCACTTTTAAAATTCTGGTAAAAAAACACTTCCTCTCTCCTTAACATCATCATTACATATAGTTTCTTGATCTTGTTTCATGTTTATTATTGTATATATATATATATAGATAGATAAGTGTATGCTTTATGAATGTATGTATTTATTGTGTATGTAAATGGTACACCACTGACTACCTGCAGTATTTGTCTCTCCTTCTCCCTTTAATCCATCCAAAGGTTGTCTGTAAAAGATCGCTTTTAGCGATAAGACCTCCCATTGTGTCACCCTATGTAAAATGTCTACATTTATATCCGTATTTTTTATGGTGTACATAATAAAGAATATTCTATTTTATTCGATTCACATTCCAAAGCGTAGTAGGTTTCTATGGAGAAGAGCGGGCAAGAAACTTCATGGACACTTCAAACCTTAAAATATTGTTACACAAAAGTCAAAGTCAAATCATGTATTTCAAATGAGGTCACATTTAAACGTCAAAATTTACAAAAAAATCGAATTAACTCTAGTCGCCCCTTCCAAAAGATAGTTTTAGTATGGATAAGAATGATCAAGAAATCCACCCAAAATGTTGGTAATATCATTTATCTTGAAATTATACATATATGTGGGAACTATGTAGAAAGACATGCAAGTTAAAAGCGTCCAGAGTAAACACAAAAAAAAACTATTAAAAAAATATTGCATAGAGTTAGTTTATGGGCTGATCAAGCTGGCTACTTTTTTATCCCGAAAAAATGCACGGTTACTATGGATTGGCTACGGGAAAAAGTGTATGCAAAAATACAAATAAATTTAGTTTGTATGTATGCACAAGGTTATCTCTGGAAATTACAAAACTTTTTTAACAGAAAAAAAGCTACACTATTTTCGAATGACATAGGATATTTTTTATCCCAATTATAACTTGCTTCAAAAACGGTAAAGGAAAACATCATGAGGAAACCGGCATGCCTGAGATATTTCTCGACGGCATGTGGAGCCAAATCAGAGGCTCATGGGCGGCATAAAAACTCTAGACACCAGGTTAGTCACTAACCACACGAAAAGAAGAAGATCCAAAAAACCGCAGGGTTTCGGAAATTTCTATTCAAAATATATTAGAACTCACCTCCTCCCATTTCATGAACAGCTGAGCCGGCAGTGGCGCGGAACCAGCCACCATCAGCCTCATCCTGCTGCCTAAGGTAGTTCTGACGTACTCCGCGGTCTTCGGGTCGGAGAACATTCGCTCGTGGTCGGCTACTAGGCGCGCATACATCGCGGGAACTCCGTGGAAGACGGTCACCTTGGTCTCGTCTCGCTCACCCATGCCAAGGAGGCGGGACCATACGTTGTGAGAGACGAAGGAGGGTAGCATTCGGAGTCTGGTGGAGAGATAATATCCAATGGTTATATCAATCTGCCTAGCCTTTTCCCAACTATGTTGGAGTCTGCTTCCAGTCTAACCAGATGCAGCTGAATACCAGTATTTTACATGGAGCGACTGCCTATCTGACCTCCACAACCCAGTAACTGGATAATACGATACCCCTTGGTAAGACTGGTTGTCAGACTTTCGAACTTCTGACGACCCGTAACGACTGTCAAAGATCCACGAATGACAGCCGAGACTAACGGCTTAACGTGCTTTCCGAGGCACGGAGGAGTCTCAGTATGTAAAGATGATCACCCATCCACGATACTACCCTGGCAAGCGTAGCTTAACCTGTTGGATCGACCCGTGCGGCTGTTATTACTTAACCACTAGCGCTTCTCTTGGTTATATGTAAAACATAAATCATTAACGTGTAATGTGCATACTTTTAAAACTATACCAGTCATCGTTAAGGAGATCCCTGGTGCAGAGGCGGTCCTAGCTGCAGCATCAGATCGTTTAGAGATCAATCATTCATTACCACCAACTAAATTCCCATAATTAAAAAGATGATGAAGTTTCTCAGTGACTTTTTTATTTAAGGCGAAGGCGTCAAGGTAGCCCGCGAAATTCAAATTTTGTTACGTTTTTTGCAATTTGCAGGTCAGTATCATGTTGTATGTTGATTTAAATATGATTCGCGGCCGTATCAAATGTATATTTATAGAATTGAAATCATAAAAATATCAATACAACTCTCTAAGTTCATATAATTCCATTGAATGACTATTTCATGAAATCATGACATTTGACCATTGTGCTGTAATTATGGAGTTGTATTCCTGATTGTAATGATTATAATTATGTAAAACCATATTTGTTACGGTCGCGAATCATATTTTAATCAACATCAAACTTGACACTGACCTGCAAATTGCAAAAAACTTAAGAAAATTTGATTTTCGCGGGCTACTTTAGCGCATCCCCCTTAAGTCAATAGTTTGTGAGATTTATGATGTTTTCGGTTACAATCGCAGAAATAATTTTATATTTTAGTTTATTTGAGAATTACTTTGAAATACAAACTTATTTTTGCGGTGTATAAAATCAATAAATATTCATTTTTTTTTATAGATATCGTACCTTGCTCCTGCAGCGAGGGACGCTAGCATAGAGTTGAGCTGCCCGTGTATGTGATGTAGCGGCAACGTGTGCAGAACTACGTCATGCGCGGAGTACTGCCAAGCGGAGTGTAGGCACGATATCTGAGTCTGTAGCATGCTGTGGGTCCATATAACGCCTTTAGGTTTGCTTGTTGTACCTGGAAAAAAGAGTGTAGTATTTAACTTCTTTGCCAGAGTCTCCTGAGACTATTTTGACGCTGTGTAGCATTCATTCCTGCGATTAATGACGTACTGCGATCTCCATGCCCTTTACAAAATGGTGAATAAAATTAATATTTGTAACAATTTTAGAACTCTTAGATGAGATCTAAACTCAGTAGTGAACGGTAACATTGCTTTCATCTGACGGTTTTGATTTTGGGGGAAACGAACGAAAAAATTTTGGTGACAAATTGTCAAGCGCGCATGCCTGACATGCCTGAGATATATAACCGGTTTGCCTGAGAGATATTTCTTGACGGCATGTGAAGTCAAGTCAGAGACCCATGGGCGGCTTTTAAACTCTGACACCAGGGCCGGGGGTGTGCAAAAACTTTACATACCGAATTGCAGCATTTTACGCGCGCTTCTTCTTCGTCTTCTTCTTTTCGTGTGTTTAGTAACTAACCTGGGGGCCTACTCCCTAAGCGAAATCCGTAGTTGCGGCCGTTGTTACGGGCGCTCCGATTTCCGTCTCACTTACAGGCATAAGTGAGAAAGAGAGCGAAGCGCCCGTAACGTAACTGTAGATAAATCATTCAACCAATCACAGCAGTTGAAGGTAATTTTCATTTTGCTATAATTTTCGTTCGAAAAACTCCAGACGTACGTCTGGAGTTTTTTGGGAAATCACATGACCCATATTTAATTTCTAAGCCCAGGGGCTACAGCGTGTTCTGAGAGAAAAACTAATCTGGGTTATAAGTGATAAATAAGTGGTGCCTCATTTAATTTAAAACGTCTAACGGGCCTCTGCGACTTGGCGTCGGCCCCAAAGATCCGGGACCTCAGTATCTAGAGAAATATCAAAGATCATAATTTAAAAAAACTCACCACTAGTATAAATAATAAGCGCCTCATTCTGCCCATACCAAGCATTGCTCCTCCCGGCATCAGTCAAATTATCCTCAGCTTTAGGCTTCAAGAACGCAGTATTGGGCTGGTACAGCTGTGCCGTTATCACGTTGTCCTTGCCAGTTATAAGAAGTGGTTTCGCCATCTCTACTGTTATCGGCCGAATAACTTTCTCGAACTCTTGGGTACAAACTACCAGGCTGGCAGAACTGTCTGTGAGGTAGTATTTGAGCATCTCTGCTGGGTGCAGCGGGGTTAAGGGGACCGCTGTAACAGAAAATTTAAAATTGTAGATGAGTTTATTTATGCATTTAATAAAAACATCACGTAATAGTAAGCCAATGTTGAATGTATTGCTAGTACTCCTCGCAAAAAAGTTCTAAAATTGTTACAGCAAATTCAAATTTCAAAGTATTAAAAAAATAAAATATGTAATTATAAACTCAAACGCAAAGCATTTATTTCAATTAAACCATTTACAGGCACTTTTGAATTGTCAAGGATTCGGTCAGTCAGAAATATGAAGCTAGTTGCCCATTCCAAAGCGTAGTAGGCACCTATGGAGAAGAACGGGCAAGAAACTCCACGGACACTCTTTTAAATAAGTTGTTACAAAATATAGGTTACATCTTTCCATGTTGAAATAAAAAATGTGAGAACAATGTAGAAAGACGTGCACGTTAGAAGCGTTCGTAATAAAAAAAGATAAAAGAAATAACAATTCAAAAATTTAAATCTGCCAAGGCAGCTAAGAGTTGACCAGTCCCAACTGACGGCGCCCGTTCACCGACATGACGCATGGATTAGCACCATTCAGCTCAACCATTTTGAAGGGAGCTAAATGATCCAACACACGCGCCACCATCAGCGAGACATCTGAGTGAGCATGACATACTCACAGCCGCCAGGGCACATTCAAGTCAATAAAAGACGTATTACCCGGTAAATGTTAGCTCTTTAGTACATAGTACTCACACCTGTGCTCTGAAATTATATAATACAAAGGAAATTGATTTTATACAATGCAAACATGGTCTTAAAATCTTCAGCAGCTCCAACAGTATTTTCAAATGTTAATCAAATAGTTGTGGTTGTGGAGCAGGACCAGCATTGAGCCAAGCATTTTTATCAGCGATATAGTCCCCCAACTTATAATATGCCTGCCTGAATGTACACGGTTCTTTATTATGTTATTTACGATCCTATTTGTATGTACCTGCATTCAAAGCAAATAAAGTATATTCTATTCCATTCTATTCTATTCTGCATAGTGTGCGTTTTCTACAAGATTTAAATTTATTTATATTATATCATATTAATAATATTAATATTAATATCATATACACTTTTTTTATTTAAAAAAGTGTGGTACAGTCTGTTACAATAAATATAATTGTTCAATGTACGGATAATCAGAAAAAGAGTAACAACAAACAGAATTGAAGCTAGCGTCCTAGCTAGGTTACATGGTAACCTGTATTAAGGATCGCCAGCCCAGGTTCCCACTGACGGGGTCCGTAAGGGCCAATGCCTGCCAGGGTTGCGAGTTTGTCCGAAAGGGATATCGCGGCCCCGGCACTCAGGCAACGGAAGGAACACGAGTGGGTTTTAGCCAGTAAAAGTCTGACACGCCCTCCCGCTCCGCCCAGAGCGGGACAAGATTATTTGATAATTTCACTTACTCAAAAAAAAAAAAGTTTCCCTCAGAAGGACCACAAATATATTTTTATAAAGACTTCTTAGGACTATATGGTGCAAACGAATGATAACTTATAATTACTTACTAAGAAAAAGGAGTATGTATGCATCGTAACAGATGGAGTGCTGTAGATGTAGTTTCTACCTACTGCCATGAGAATAAGGCATGAGAACATTATAGGCGTAGTAGACTAGATTTGTTGACTATTTTCTATTTTGTTAAGTACCCGCTATCTAATTACGCAACACATTTTCGATTTACAATTGAGTCAAATTTGTTTCGATTTGAATACAATTGCATTCAATTTATAATTTTCGAATTACGTAACTCTAAAATCTGCGTTGTCAACTGCACTCTGTTTCAAACGCTAAAGAGTGAACGATACTCGTCTAAAAAGGCTATTAGTGGAATTACGTAATCATTTTGACAGTTGAAAATTTGTTTCAAATCAACGAGAAATTGCTTTCAGCTATCAATCTAAAGAGAAGGCACCCTACTGGTCGCATTCGATTTTCTTTGCAATATTTTTGGGATTTACTCGTATAATCTCCTTACTTATTACAAAATTATGTAAGTGAACGTCGTCTTCATAAATTGTGAATGTGTTTTTGTGTAAAACCTCAATGATAGATCAGTATTAGGGTCTGTAAAATACCGAAGCAACGAGGTCGGTTTTTAATAATAATTGTGAAAGTTTTCTTCTGTTACAAGTGCTTACAACCTAAACTAAAGATATATATTATGATATTTCAGAAACGAGGTATTTTGGTGGCATTTTAAAGGAAAGACAAATTCGTACCTCGTACCGTATCAAACTTATCATATGCCACAAGCTTAGCAACCCAGTCGGGCTTGTACTTCATTGGAAAAGCAAATTTATTACAGGAAGAACAAATATTATAATATAGTTTGAAGCATTTTATGTCAATGGATTCTGTAAGGACATCGGTGAACATACTCACCACACCATAAATAGATCTATTTCCACATCATTGTCTGTATAAGGTACCTACTTAATATCAATATTATTTTCTTTCTTAGTGTTGAACATTGATTGTGTGTTTAGCATAGCAACAATTTTACACACAATCTTATTGTTTGTTGGTAAATACGAAATGCACCATCAAACGTAAACTTACCATACATTTAAATAAAGTCAATTGTAGGCACCTAATTGTTGTTTATAGCAGAATATTTCTGTTCTATAAAGTAGATAGATTGTGCATGTAAGTGTTTAAGGGAGAGGCCTATTAGACTTTGTGGATGGATGTAATGGTTCATGGAATATCAATCTAATGAGGATTTACTTAATTTTTTTTTTTTATATTTCAGGTGTCAGGCTCAACTATATTATTCAGGAAAAAATTTAACTCTCATGAGCGCTTACAGCAAGAATTAGCAAGCAGTACATACTTATTCCATGATGACTGCCACAGGACATTAGATTCCAAATTCCACTAATCCTTACAGTAGTGTCCAAATATTTCATAATAATGTGAAGATATAATAAAAGTCGTTTTTGAATACCATAATTTATTTCTCTCTATTTACTGTTACCTAATAAATGACAGTTAATTTAGGCAAATAGGTACCTACCTCTAAATAGTATCAATAAAATAATCAATTGGCTGTGTTTATAAAAGGCATAGTATTCAATTCTTAAATATTTCATTATAAGTTATTTTTATTTGCACCTTTATAGGTACAAATAAAAATTACAAGTACAGGTTCAAAATAAAAACACTTTATTAAAGTTTACACTGTTATCAATTAACAAAATAGTAACACATATTTATATTGCTGTTGTACAAGACAGAACAGTAAAAAAAAAGAAGATTATCTTTCATTAACAATCTTCAGTTTTTACTTTAGTTCTTGAGAAGCTTGAAAACTGAAGTAGCAGAGCAACGGGGCAACGCAGCATGGGCAACATCCTTCATGCTGCCCTCATGTCTTCATAGGTGAAACGCCCCAGGAACTCTATAGTTTTAAAACAAAATCTTATTATTTTTTGCTCAAATAAAGTACCTACTTAGAAATTATTTGGCAAAGTAAAGTAGGCTCAACTAGGTTTTCATTAGCCCATGGCTGGACAAAACCCATCAGCCTAGTCATTGGTGCTGGTTGTATAATTTCATCTTTATTTAGGGGTGATATTTCAGTCTCCAGATATTTTATAATACTGAATTATAATATTAAACATTAGTTAGGTACACACAAAATATATGTTGTGTCTATGTACTAAGTTCAGCCAAGGAAATATATTCAAAGTTTTATTTATTATGTGACTTGCTACGCTTTATTCTTAACTATGTGTCAAAAAGCTTACCTTCAATGATTAATACAGAAGATTGGATATTCAATCCATGTTTGAACAACAAGATTGATGTTGGGTTGCGTTCCCTTCTTGTATTTTCAGCTCTAGCACGGTCTGTGAAAATATTATAAATATGTTTTGTAGTTAGTTGTTATTTGGCTAGTGTAGTTAGTTATTATTTGGCTAGTTGTAATTGTTTATTTCAGCATCTACTTATGTACATAAATATCAATTAACAATTTCAGTTAAGACTGAGGTTGATGGACATAGTAACTATATTTAACCACAATAAAAAGTTAGATGCTTGTGTCTACACCACAAAAGAATGATTGTCCATAGGTAGATTGACCAATAATGTACCTACAGCTACAATAATGTAATGAGATACAAAGGTACTCTCTTACACACGTTATTCCTATTTATATTGGCTTACTTACTTGTAGTGATAATATCGACTTAGTTACTTTTCGCTATTGAGCAAAACAGCCTAAGTAAGTCTTAGTGCAGCCAGTAGAAAACGAAAACAGAGCACGCAGTGTCTTCAGTGTCATGAACGAGAGAATTTTCCAAAGTTTTTCCGACTTCCACAAGCCACAAGAAAAATGTTCCAAAACTGCTTAGCATAGGCCCATGTTTCTGTAAGAGAATAGTAAATATAATCTTGTATGTTGAAAAATATAAAACATTAAAGGCAAAACAATGCTTATCAAAAATATTACCGAAAACTAAAATGTAAACAAAGTCATCGCCAATTCGCCATGTTAGATATCGTATTCTCCACAGACTTCAAAGAATGATCATTCCAGCTTCCAGCGCAGATTATTTTCGATGTTTAATATGTGTTATATGCCTTTCTTGTTCTTTTCTCTACAAACTGATAAAGTTAGAGCAGTAAAGACAGGCAATATTCTGCAATAAATTCGACTCTGAACACCTCACAATAAGTCGGCAGATCGTTCAAGAGGTTATTCAACTTTTACTCAGTGCTGCCAATTTTTTTCCCTGAGTCCGGTATAGACATGCGTCAGATACATCAAAACGAATTTAAAATCAGATTTCAGTCAGAAATCGAATCGTATCGATTATCCGAACTAGACAAACCAATTTCACAAAACCAACCACGGCAATAGTAGCTTTGCGTAAGTACGTATTTGTTTATGTTTGAATAGTTTTTAATGATGCACTTACAACCGAATAATATTACTAAAGACGTTTGAAACTGCGAGCTGGAGCCACTCCTGAAACCGATTTCTAAAAACGGATTTTGAAAGCGATTTCAAAATCTGAAATAGGATATTTAACCGTTTGGTTAAAAACTTTATTCGATTAATAAAATAAGATTTGACATTTGAATAAACCTTTTTTACAGTCCGTTCAACCGATTTTAACTTCTATTGATTTGGTGGCATGACAAACGGCAACCGCAGTATAATTATTGAAATTTTAGTGAAGATGTTTGTTTTCAAACGGCTTAACGGCAGATTTTTTTATCCCGTAAGTACGTTCCCGTCTGCCGTGAGATATGTTTTTTGAAATGACGTTGTTTTTCGATCTCTACTCGGGCGGAGCCTCTGTGTGACTTCAATATATTCGTCATGCTGTGTCAGTCTTTCCAAATCAGCGTTCGAATCCGCAGTGGTTTCGGCATTTGAAAGAAATAAATCGAAAAATCACTGACACAGGTTTTAAACAAACAATAAAATATGCCATTATCGTGTTATTTAAATATTTTCTCGAGTCAAAGTTTTAGTTTGATTGTATTGTTTTCTACAAATTGAATTAAACTAACCATTAGACACAACCACCGGCCACTGAAAGCAAAATTTCTCCGCCAGTAGGGGTGTCCAAATCCCCAGGTTTAGTGGAAATCCCACTAAGTTGACAACACTGCTTTTCTACGATTTTGTCATTGGCTACAGATAACAAAAACGTGAAAAGAAAAACGTTTTGTTACGTATTTCAATTATGGTAGTTTTTGGTAGAAAGTGTTTTAAAAATTGGTTTTTAATTTTTCGGCAATCATTGTACATTTTCATTTATAAGCACTAGTAGAGTATCAGTTGTAATAAAAAAAATAAAAAATATAGCACAATAATTTGGAAATTAATCATTCGTACATGGTGTAACAAAACACATAATCCAAATAAATTATAGCCAATTGATTAGAACATCCCTATCCAATTACGGTCGACTGATATAAAATGTGTAGCGTAATTCGAATTTGGGCAGGCGTTTAAAACTGGACTTGCTTTCGATTCAGAATTGTAAACAGAAATAAAATGTGTTGCGTAATTAGACTGCCGGTACTTGTTGAAAGGCCTACACTGTCCTCCCATACCTTTAACACTGTTATTTGAAAATATTGTAAAAGCCAATTATTTTTAAAAGAGTAACTGTGGAATTTCTTCCCGTTTCTTCTCCGTAGGAAACGACCAATTGGGACCACCGTGCACCTAGCTTCTGACGTTTCATAAGTGCCCATGTATGTTTAAGTCAAATAGAATAATTTGATTTTGTGTAGGGATGTTATTACTAGTTAGCCGTGAGTTTTGTAAAGGTTTGTTTCGTGGCAGCTGTGATAAATTTACTGACCAAAAAATAACCCCCCCCCCCCCCCCCCCCTTATTACATGGGACATAACATAACTGGCGAAATGTGGGTGTACTATAGACACAGACTATACACCTCTGCCAAACCCATCGAGGAATACAGGCTTGATGATAAGTATGTTGGCCATGGATTTTGTAAGCTTTATTTCGTGGTAGCTATCATTAATTTATTGACCAAAAAATAACAAAGAGTTATTATTGACATTTGGTTTAGGTAGGCAGTCACTAAAGGCTGCCCCAAACAGGCGAGATGCGACTCCGGTAAGTTTCCGTGAAGTTTTCATAGAAATGGTTCCACCAGAGTCGCGCCGCGCCTGTCTGCGGAGCCTTAATCCATCTGACTAGTGGTGAATATTAAAAATTACTCATTGAGGCCCATATTATGTTGCAGCTGCATGTAACGGGCGTATAGATATTCTGCTATGCATGACTTCTAATGAATATGAACTCAGTGAAAATAACATATTGTCGTTAATTTGTTGTTCACGAAAATGGTTATAACACTTCATTGTTAAGAGATTTTCCATCGCATTTGGCCACGAATTTACCAAACCCTTACTTATGTTTTAAATAAAATCAGACAAAATGTATTGTAAAATAAAACAACTGTATTTAAACTTTTTAATTAGACCTTTCTAATGAATGTAAAGAAGTGCTAATTTGATGCAGCTGAAGCAGTATACTCTTTAATAAACATTCTTGTAGCGAAATGTGCAAATCACGTTTGTTAGTAGAGATCGTCTACTTTTAAATTGCACGCCCCTCCACTGCTTTTTGCATACTCATTTCAAATGTTTGTATGGACATTTTAGTGGAGGAGCGTGCAGTTTTAAATTAACCTATTGACCGCTTGGTTTTATATCAATTGCCGTTCCAGCGTCCAGCTCATAAATCGACCAATAAATACCTACGACGGTTACGATCGTGCAATGAAATAAAAAAACAAAAAACGAACGAGTAAGGCGGCACGGGCACGAAATCATTTGACGTATTACTGGACACTTGGATGACACTTTCACAATATTACTATTACTCATAATTTAAAATTGGAACAAGCTCGAATACTTGTTCCAATTTTAAATGATCAGAAGATTAAATGATTACGGAATGTTTGCCAAGAAACGGTAGAAGGATCGTTGGCAGACCAACAGCCAGAGGAAGACATACAGAAGATCTCGGGGAAGACCTGGATGAGACTCGCACAGACCAGGGAAGCACAAAAGGGAGGGAGTGGGTGTGACAAGGCTGTCGATGATGATGATGATTCGATTACTGACATAAATGCTTTTAGAATATGCGTTTATGTCACATCTATTCCGTTCTTTTTGGTGTACAATAAAGCATATTCTATCAATCAGCCTACAATGTTTCGTCGACTGCTAGTACATAGGCCTCCTCTCTTCGAGAGGGAGTGGGCTATAATCTTCCACGCGGGCCCAATGCGGGTCGGTAGATGTCACATGTCTCCGAATTTTTGGTTCAAGGCCATGCCGGTTTCTCTCCGGGATATTCTATCTATCAATATATTATTGTGTTCTGAAATCTGAAGTATTAAAAAAGGACTTTCGTTGCTGTTGGCGACTGTGTTCGTAACCGGCGCGTGTTTTATCGAAGCACAATGACTTAATATAGTTTCTGACCTTCTAGACAGAAGTTAGCAAGAGTGTATCTACCCGAGCACTTGTCCCACCATCTACGATTGGCGAGAAGCGATTAGAGCTAGCAACTAGAAAGGAGCTGGCGAGTGTATAGTACGGATAGTTTTGTCGCTGGGCTATGACTATGAACGAGTGCCCGAGTGCGACGAGTAAAATGACTAAACCATTCAGTTGCTCGCGTAAGTACCAAGCGAGAGTCTCTCAGCGAGTGTTCTGCCAGCCGAACGCGCGACGCTGTGCGAGTATTTTCTTTGATAGCTCTTGTCGCTGCCCTAAACTAGTGGAGCTAGAGTACTCGCTGGCAGTGTGAACAGTCAGCGATCAACTTTTAGAGGTAAGAGGAACAGGGTGTAAAGTTCACTCATCCTCTATAGAAAAGGGAGGATCCTCCGACCAGACGAGTGTCGTGTCTGGCTGGCAACTGCCCAACGATTGATGTCGGGGAAGCTATACAGATGCTGTTTGCGCGGTAAACCCTAATTGCGCGATGCAGGATTTTGTGTGACGTCAGGTCATTGATGCGTAGTTCGCATGTGGCGATGTAGATGACGCCACTAACTAATAATATATGCATCTCTTTTACTGACACGGGACATACATATTTAGTACATTTCTTGAGAGAAAATAGTCGATAGCTAGTCGCTTCCTCGTCGGCAGGGGGTGGGACAGGTGTCTCATACAGAAGGCGTGTGTTTATGTGCGTATGTATGTGTTAACTTACCAATATTGCCTGACATCCATATCGCCCACTGTACTATAATATGTGACGCGTCATTACTGCACATGTAGGCTATCGTCCTCTCCGACTCGCCGACTGAAATGTACAGTAATTGATGATTAGTATAATTATGGTAAACAACACTATTAGACTTTGTGTAGTTATGGCGTTTTATCTAAACTATGACAGTACAAAAAAAAAAAAAAATTAAGGCAGATTTTTTAAAGCGGTTCCCGTAAAATATATAAGAATTAAAAAAAAAAAAACTCGAAAGCTATCAAGAATCGCGGAACATACATGGGGTATTTTCGGATACCCCTCGGCTGGAGGAATCAATTTTTTTTATGACGTCACTATTTTGACTATCCTGTATATTGGTAGTTTCCATACCCAACTGTGCAGATATCTCCTGTGAGAGCACGGACGCTGCTTGGTACAGCCCAGCGTATGTGTAGATGCCGAATTCATCTTGTAACGCCACCCGCGTCGGGAACAACAGAGCTCTGCGGAATACTGGAACCACTCCACCTGAGAAGGAAACATGCTTATTTATTAGAATTATCTTTGAAAACATATTTGTTTATTTAAACACCATAAATCCATTAATACAGGTCAGGTTGCCCTAATAGGATAGTTAAGCTCACATATTATTTAATCTATATATATAAAAATCTATTACTGTTCGTTAGTCTCGCTAAAACTCGGGAACGGCTGGGCCGATTTTGCTGATTTTGGTTTTGAAATGTTTGTCGTAGTCCAGGGAAGGTTTAAACGGTAGGTAGGGTGTAGGGTAGGTAGGGTAGGTAGGGTTTAGTGCTACCCGTGCGAAGTCGGGGCGGGAAAAGCTAGTTTATCATAAAAATCTACCGCCTTTTTCCCAAAAATGTTGGGGTCGGCTTCCAGTGTAAACGGATGCAGCTGAATACCAGTATTTTATATGGAGCGGCTGCCTTTCTGACCTCCACAACCCTGTTACTGGGTTACACAATACAGACTGGTTGTCAGACATCTAGCTATAAATTACATAGTCGAAATGTCCGCATTGAACCAGTATCAATGCAGGCTAGAAATGTATAAAAGTTATATGATTTTAGTACTCGTAGGAAAAACAATCTACTCTAATATTATAAAGGGTTTTTTTTTGTATTGTTGTTTGTAATGAATAAACTCAAAAAGTACTGGACCGATTTCAAATATTCTTTTACCAGTAGAATGCTATACAGGGTGGCAGGGACATCGACGCGAAAACTTATATCATGGATTCAGTACATGATTCTGAACCGCCTATTTTATTTTTTTATTTTTTTTGGGTGGGTTTTTACCAATAACTTCTCCCACTCTGGGCGGTGCGGGAGGGTGAGTCAGACTCTTACTGACTAAAACACACCCGTGTTCCTTCAGTTGCCTGTACGTTTCCAGGGGCCACGGTATCCTTCAGAACCCCGCTGAGATGAAAGTTTACGTGATTTAAAAAATAATAAAAAAAACTGCTGTATCATATAAAACTGCCATACCTACGCGGTCAAAATGTATGGAACAGCAGTTTTTTTTTTTAAATAACCAACTAAAATTTTCAACGCAGGTGTGCTTAGAATCATGTATTGAATCCATGGTATCCGTTTTCATGTGTGTGTCATCGATGTCCTTGTCATCCTGTATTATCACTGAGTAACATACGCTATAATTAAGTTATCACGGAGGCGAAGCCACTGGCGAAAGTTACTGTAGACCAGTAACTTTCGCCAGTGGCTTCGCCTCCGTAAGACCAATGAAACCAAGTTTTTTGAACCGACTATGGGGAAGTCCAAAGGTTGTGGAGTTCAGATAGGCAGTCGCTCCATGTAAAATACTGGTATTCAGCCGCTTCCGGTTAGACTGGAAGCCGACCCCAACATAGTTGGGAAAAGGCTAGGCAGATTGATTGATTTTTATGGTGAAGTCAAAAGGTATGGTTATTTATTATTATGGAAAAAAAGAAAGAAAAAAAAAAGAAAAGAAAAAAAAAAATAAGAAAGAAAAAACAAAGAAATAAGGAAAAGACTTCTGGAAAGGAAAAGTCTTTTCCTTATTTCTTTCTCACTGTTTTTTTGTCAAAATGTTTCTGGACTTGAACATAACTGGCGAAATGTGGGTGCACTAGAGTGAAATTAAATTAACTAGCGAAACTTGACAGACGTCTTGGATTTCTATAAACAAAATATGATTTGGTAATTTTTTTTTGGGCTTTCAACGAGCGCTGGTCGTTTGTTACTTGTTATTTTGTTTTATCGTGTTTAGATACCGATACTTACCCATCAAGTCTGTGAAGTTTACACAACAAGACTGATTTTTAAACTGTTATGTCAAGTAACTACACTAAATCGGTCGATGACTCCCAAAAAAAAAAACATCAATTCAATCATTTTTTTTGTTTAATCATGTATACGTAGATGTCGATGCCCATAATGTCTGGGGAGATACAAGGCATTTTAATGTAAAGTAACTACATATCTTAGCCAATTTTGTTTTTTAAAGTTCCATATCTCCTAAACGGGGTCTCTATATAGACTTGTTAAATAACTTATTATTGCTAGTGAATTTTATCTATGAAAACTTTTTATCATATTTTGTGAAAATGTTTATAATTATATAAGTAGCCGTATGTATCAGATATTATTACCTACAAAAACATTTATTTTAAAGTACCTACTGATAAAAATGTATCTAAGATACGAGTACATTTACATAATATATACATAATATTGAAAACTGGTAAATATTGTTTAGAAAATTAATTCAGACCTTTTTATCCTGAATAGTTTATTATGAATATGACATACAATTGTAGACGAAGTTAAGGACCACAGCATGTGGCATTCTACATAAAAACAGAGGAAAAGAAAAGAAAAAAAGAAAACGCTTCTGTCAAAAAATGAACTACAAAGTCAAAACCAAGTTGTATTAGTTCATCTGCGAAAGCAAAGCGAAAGGTCACTCATTTACTCGCTGACTAAACAGATAAATAAACTATCAAGACGTTGCTTTAATCAAGAACGCTGAAGGAGGCTACTATATTTTCAAGGAAAAATAATGAATCCCTAAAACAGCATAGTGCAATACAAGATATGGGAGACACTTCTTATCGGCCTGGCCCATGTGCCCCTCTCAGAAATAAATCCTGGATCCGGCCTTGATCTTACATCATTTTACATCATCATGACATCGCAAAAATCATCCTACATTTGATAAGATAGAAGGATAGCAATCTATATCTATAAAAATCAATTGGCGTGTTTAGTCTCGTAAAGAAGACATTCGAAAATAGCTCGACCAATAGGGATCTAGACAAAATTTTCGAGCAGACTGCTCTCAACGTTTGACATGGCAACACGTCGTGTCCGGGTTCGCAACAAGTCAATCGTCATCCTGAGGATACCTCGGTGAGAGGTGAAACACGTGTTGATTTCTTACAGGGTTCTTTATGACTCTTTATTATTAGTTAAGCGGATTAGGTTACTAAATATACGTCGTCTATTGTATTTTATCATGGATTTCCGCAGTCACGCCTGAGTCAATTAAAAATCGAAATTATGTCTCACGTGATAAGTAGTTTATCGGCTATCTAATTGCAAGTCAAATGATTAAGACTAATCCGTTTCATTTTAACAGTTCAACAACATTCAATGCGTTATTTACGTTGTTGAGCAGATTTTTTTCGATCTTATGAAGCAATAGATTAGCAATCTGTTTCAAAACGATTCATATTGTGATTGATATAGGTAGAATAAAGAATAAAAATTAAAGAATAGAAATTGATGATCAATTGGAAAAACGGTGTGATTAAAATAAGCGGCTAATTGCAAGTCGGAAGCGCACATGTCCGTACCACCATAGAATATTTAAAACTACATACTTTTTAAATAATTTAGTAAAAAAAAAAAACACCATTCTTGTATCCCCAGACACCTTTAATTTTTAACTTTATATTATTTTTATTATTTGCATCCATAATAGCAAACACTGAAAATTTCAAATGTCTGCCTATTACAGTTCAAAAGATGCAGCCCTGTGACAGACGGATGCACAAATAGTGTAGCTTTAGTAATGGGTCCCTTTGGCAACCTTTTGGTACCAACCCTAAAAAAAAACATAGAGGGTATTTTCTTAATATAATTTTTGTTGCATGTTAGGCCAATTGAATATAAATAAATAAAACATACATGATAGTAATGAATGACGATAAAAGATGCCCTGTCAGATATAAATATTATTCTTATTTCTAAGCCTTCCCTAGGAATTATCACAAGAATCAGTCCTATGCTCATCAACAAAAATCTCTAAATATTATAAAAACAAAGTCACTTTACATGTTTGTCTGTATTTTCACATTGTTCTTCTATTCAAGCAACAGATTTTTATGACGTTTTCACCATCGTTTAGATAATTTATTCTGGAAGGTTTATGTGTAGGTATAATATATATAATAATATTATGTTATATTAAAGTTACGTTTACCTAAGAAACTTCGACATTTTGTCAAGTCGTAAAAACCGCACAAAGCAGGCCTTCACATCAGTGAAGGTCTCCCTGCAGAGAGTTATTCAGGATTTCTTAGTGAGAGTCACTAGGTAACTAGATTATTTACTAGGTTATTTTTATGTCGACAGCAAATGTCATTTTAGTCTAGCAAATAAAAAAATTGAGAGTATACATTTTTTGAGGGGAGATTACTATGGCAGCCAAAAAGACCTCAAAGGCCTAATTTCAGAAAACCTATATATCCTATAGCAAACTCGTTTACAAACACACAAGTTAACTAAAAAGCTGAGATTATAGTAGCCGACCGCCCGTTTTTTATTGTTTTTTTATGAAAAACAACTATTTTGACAGCCGTTTTTAAGCCTAATGTAATTTGGCTCTACTATGTCGAAATGACTTACCATTTCTTATATCTTGGTTAAATCCGTTCAGCAATTCCGTGTTAACTTCTTCTTTAACTGCACAGCCCGTAACATTCCTATAAGACGTGATTCCAAACGGTTTTCTCAAAAGCCGGTTAAAAATTCTTACGGTGCGAAGACCCAATTCCATGGTGATACAACTACAACTATCGATTATTCTATTTAAAATGTTAAGCAAATGGGTCTTTTACGCGGCCACCATAGAAATAATAGTAGGCTATGAGCTAAATTAAAAGATATTTTCGTTAAAAGATAAGATCAAGAGACGAAGATAATGGTTATTTTTGTAATGACAAACATCTGACAATGACATGACAAACATGACAGATTGCAGATTAGAATCAGGAAATGTCAGTGTCACATGATTCTTCAGATGTGTATCCGATCACAGACACAGTGCAATATTTTTTTGTTCGAAAACTGGAATAAAGACACCGCCCCTTTTTCTTAGACAAAAATTATAATTAGCATCGGCGGTGAATCTTACTAAACGCAGCTGTACATGGCGAGGTCTTTAGGAAATGGCATGAGCAGTTCCAACATCTCTTTCCCAAAGGAGAATAAAATAGTCTAACAGTTCCCATGCATCAAGGGCCGGCTTTTACCTTGGCCATGGCCAGAGGCTAAGAGGCTAAGCATTGCCCACAGAGTACTGTGTGCATTGCCATACAACGTGACAATGCCTACAACACTATTATCCTAACGGGCTGCCCGCGCCAGTCTCTTTGGCTACTTTATCAATCGATAGCGATGCGGAGGAACTTTTCGACACTATATTTTAGTTTGATAGTAGTTTTAGGAATAACATTTTTAATTGATTAGTTAGGTAAGTATATGAGTATGAATATAATTTTATGATAGACGTGCTTAGAGTATAGTGAGAACCCGATTGATCTTTGAGTAATGCTCCAAATAAATTAATGCTAAAACGATCACCGAGTCTGTGGATCCCCGAACCGAAACGTCAAAAAATTGTCAGCAAAAGCAAAACATAATCTGTGCGTGCAGCAAAACGTCAATATTTATTGTTGCTTGTGTTTTGTGTTGTGAATATAATACTTTAAAACTGATAATATAATAAAATAAATATGGTAGTAAACGCTCCTGACTCGCCTGTACAGGCTGAAGTCATATTTGTAATAGAGGCGACAGCTGCTAACGGCGCGTATATAGGAGAATTGAAATCAAACTACATAGTCCCAACTTTAGAGTAAGTATATTCGTTTATTTACCCTAATTCTTACCCTGGGGTTCCTGGCTATAAAGATCACGACTAGTTGAGCTGTTCGAGATGATTATGGAAGGATTTATTCTAAAACTAAGCCCAGATATGTCAAAAATACTATATATTCTGAGTGCTGGCAATTTAAAGCTCTTATACCTTTGGGAAATTTGTTCAGCTAAGAAATGATAAGGATAACACAAATAGGCTAGGCACAGACTCAAATCAGAAATTATGGATATTTCAGTTTGTAGAACATATTATTTGGGCATTAAGCTAAACATAGTAGTTATGTTTATAATAATAAGGGATTGTTCAAAAAAGCTTATCAACTGAACTCTCGAAATAGAGATCCATGCAGACTTGCATTGCAGGATACTCCTAAATCAGCCAAGTATGCGAAAAGTTTCCTAGTCATGTGTATACGCATTTATAACACAATTCCTAAAGAAATAAAATTGTTATTTAATATTAACTCATTTAAAATCAGATTACTGAAATGGTTGAAAGAACACATGTTTTATGACATTAAAGATTTTCTCAACAATAAATTATAAATTTCTGGACTTCTGTAATTGCAGATAATGCTGAGAGAAAACTATTATTATTGTATTGACATTGAACTTTTAAATTTAATTATAATTATTATTTTGCATGCAATTGATACATATCCTGTATAGCTGAACATGCGGACTTTAGATTAATATCTGACTGTAACAACTTTATACCATGTTTAAGGCAAATAAAGACTTATCTTATCTTATCTTATCTCATGGTTAGGCATAATCTTTCATGGTACATTCCCCTCTTTCATATGTGATACACCAAACATTATCTAGCTAAAATAAGTTCTGACTTGAGCTACACAATTACAGACGAATGCATGCACTGACTGGACAGGTGTATACCTGTCCAGTTTGTTCATGCATGTGTCAGCTCATGCTCAGTCAGATTTGAGTAGTCAAATCTGTGTGGATCTTCACTCAAAAGACCATCTCAAACACTAATTGCATGTACTCAAGTACTCATGAGACCTGACCAAGATAATGTCTGAACTTTAAAGACACTGTGTTTTTTTCGGTGTTTCTTCTCAGAGTAGATAGGAAACACCATCCTCATCTAAGTATATTTTTTATGTGTTAAAGTGTTGTTTATAACCAACTACTTTAGTCTCCACGTCACATGGAGTCCTAATGCTATTTGAATTTATTGAACAATAAAGTTTTTATTATTTTATTATAATTTACAGAAATAAATATAAAATACTAGCTGTGCCCCACTCTTCCACCCACATAAGTCTTGATCCCGTGGTAATATCGAGATAAAAGTACCCTATCTCCTAAGCCAGGTCGTGGTCTACCCACGTGCCAAATTTCATCCAAATTCGTTCAGGCGTTTTAGTGTGAAAGGGTAACAGACAAACAAACTCACTTTCGTATTTATAATATTAGGATTTATACATTGCCCATCCCAAATAAACATGTGATCCATATTAATTCTTGTTTCCAGATACTTCCATGGAGGACCATTAGAAGAAGGAGGTGGTAGTGGCTCGGTGTACAGCATAGTTACCTACAAAGCTGCTGACTGCCACCCTGGTATTCCTGTTGCTACCTTCGGCCCCTACACATGCCCGCAAACCGTTGTGGAGACTGTTGATAAAATACAGTAAGAGGACTACTTTTTGAGATAGAAAAAATATTACTTATGAAAAGGCAGTAAAGTTGCATAAAGAAAAGGTCTACCTAGAAATTATCTGCTACTATGAATACTAAGAAACTTGAATTAAAATAAAATCACTGAAATAACATTACCTAGATACAAAAAAAATGTGATATTAAAAACAATAATAAAAAATAAAAAGTCCTTTATTCTACTACCAAAATTAATTTCCTCCAATTTTTTTACATAGGAGCGAGTATATGCAAAAAGGTTGACATCTTCACATAATAACAACATTCATAATTACCTTCTTCAAACATTACAGATACATAGGTGGCCATGCAGAAAGCCGAGCATGTGTCACAGAAGCTCTCACAGCGGCGCTCGCTTGTTTCGACGAGCTCGGCCGAACTGACATACCTATACATGTGCTTCTACTATGCTGTTCACCTCCTTACTCTGCGTATGCTGGAGGATTGGTACCGCCTGGTATGTGCCTTTTATAACCTACTGCGAGAGAATAGATGTCTTGAACAAACAATAGATAGATAGATAGAATTCATAAAACATAACCCCCTTAAGGGTTCGGCAGAGGTATACACATAGTACACCTACATTTCACCAGTTATGTTTTAGTCCCATGTAATATGGAGCGAGCCTATAGCCATCAACTGGGCACAAATCCAAACTGAGACATTCCAGATCGAAAAATCCAATATCACTTTGGCCGACCCGAGAATTGAACCCAAGACCTTATGCTCAGCGGTACAGCTTGCGACCACTAGACCAACGAGGCAGATAGAATACTACCTACTAGTTTTTCTTGATTTAAGTTCAATTATTGAATACCAAAGGAAGAGTTCCTATTCTTAGATAGAAGATATTCTGAAAGAGGTTACTATTTCTTTTCAATCATCCTTTTTTTAAGAATAGTCAAATGAATTAAGTAAATACCGTACTGGTTGGCACTTTTTGCTTACTAGTTGCCGACTGCAAATATGGCCTTTTTGCCTGCTAGTCGTCGACTGCAAATATGGCCTTTTGCCTTCTAGTTACCGACTACAATATAGTCTTTTTGCCTGCTAGTCGTCGACTACAATATAGTCTTTTTGCCTGCTAGTTACCGACTACAATATAGTATTTTTGCCTGCTAGTCGTCGACTGCAAATATGGCCTTTTGCCTTCCAGTTACCGACTACAATATAATCTTTTTGCCTGCTAGTTACCGACTACAATATAGTCTTTTTGCCTGCTAGTTACCGACTACAATATAGTCTTTTTGCCTGCTAGTTACCGACTACAATATAGTATTTTTGCCTGCTAGTTACCGACTACAATATAGTATTTTTGCCTGCTAGTTACCGACTACAATATAGTCTTTTTGCCTGCTAGTCGTCGACTACAAATACGGTCTTTTGCCTTCTAGTTACCGACTACAATATAGTCTTTTTGCCTGCTAGTCGTCGACTGCAAATATGGCTTTTTTTGCCTCCTAGTAGCCGACTACAATATGGCCTTTTTTGCCTCCTAGTAGCTGAATACAATATGGCCTTTTTTGCTTCCTAGTCGCCGACTACAAATATGAGGTTTTTTGCCTACTATTCGGCTTTCCCGACTAGTAGGTACATTTTTATTGTTACCTATTAGATCTGTAAAGTTACGCTACTTAATTTAGTTTGACTTTGTATTGATCTAGGTGCCCCAGCGACCGTAGAACAAGCAGCCCGCCTCCTAGCTGACCGCGGCGTGCAAGTGTCGGTCGCGTCAGCACGCCGCGTGCCCGCCTTGCACGCGCTGTACGAGCACGCGGGCGGGGAGCTGCACCAGGCGCAGCAGAGGAACTATGCTAAGGTAATAATTATCTGTAGAACAACCCACCTGCGTGCTGACCGCGGCATGCGCGTGTCAGCTAACTTCAACTGTCAAATTTCTTGTTTAAGTATTCAAATTATCAATTCAAAAATAAAGCACTCAATTTGTAAGTGGCACGGTACGGTTTCAGATCCATTTGTTTACATTTTTATCTGATACTTTTGGAACAGATCATACATTGCTTCTTTCCTATCCGAGTCATCGCTCTTTGATGTAAACTTGTTTAATAACAGATATAAGAAAATCAGTTTTAATTATTATAATTAAAACTGATTTTCTTATATCTTACTTTAATAGGAGGTTTATTAGTAACTTTTATTTATGTATTAAGAATTCCTGCAATTTTTTTTTTTTTTTTCACATTTTTTGACATTTCTTACAAAATACTTAAAACTGCTTTTTCCAGGATCCCCGTCACCTAGTACTACTTCGCGGGTACAGTTTAAAGGAGCGACCGCCGAGCCCCGCGCCGCCGCCCGTGCCCGACATACAAGCCGACGTCTATGGGTCAGTCCTGAACTACATAATCTGCGTTCGAAATTCATTAGCCAGACATGTAAAAAAACACAAGTTTTAGGAAAAACAACTGTAATGCCTAAACATAAGGTTGTGTTTGCGCTACAACTTCATATTTTTTTATGACTCTTTCAGCAGTAGTAGTTTGTCTAAAATCAACTTTATTTACATTTGAATAAAATTGATGTTTGACTTAGTGGAAAACTCGTGAATTCGTCGAAACTCGTTGATTACATACAAAAAACTACAGAACGCAATACGTGCTACGATCCTTGCATACTCCTTAAGCTTCGTTTAGAAAAGATTTGAATGTGGAATAGACAATTTACTGAAGTGTTTGGTCAGAGATTTTCGAATAAAATCATTTAAATAATGATTTTATTTTTATCGGGTAAAAATAAAATACTACCGCTTAGCAAAAAGGAGGGTTATGATTTTGACCGGTAAGTATGTATGTTCATCTGTTACCTCATAGCTTCTATACTACTCACCATAATTTGACAAATGAGGTATCGTTGAAAGCGTCTTGATCTTCCGCTGGTCTTTTTTTCGTGTGGTTAGTGACTAACCTAGTGTCAGAATTTTAAAGCCGCTCATGGGCCTCTGACTTGGCTTCACATGCCGTCGAGAAATATCTCCCAGGCATGCTGGTATTCTCACGATGTTTTCCTTCACCGTTTTTGAAGCAAGTGATAATTATACAATACGCACATGAATCCGAAAAATCAGAGGTGCGTGCCTTAGGTTCGAACTCGAGAGCTATGAACCGCTGGTTATAGGCTATGTGACGTCACGTATGTGAATATGGTGCACTCTAGAGTCTAAAGTACAAAGAAAATCCAGAGTCGCACGTAATCTGTTTGATTTATGCCCTAACACGTCATAAGTTGACGACACGGTTGGCGCAGTGGCTGAGCGATCGACTGCTGCGCAACGTGTCACGGGTTCGATCCCCGCACGGAACAAATATTTATATGATCTGCAAGTAGTTGTTCCGGGTCTAGGTGTTAGTGTATGTGAGTTTCTATGTTTGTAAACGCACCCACGATACAAGAAGAAATTCTTAATGTTTAAAAAAAAAAAAAAAAAATTGCTCTGGATTTTTTAAGTGTAAACTTATTTAGCATTGTTGTGATTTGAAAGTCGATGAAACGAAAAAGCGACAGTAAAAAGAGACAGACACATAAATTCATAAGATTTAACGTGGGAGAAACTAAGATAGGAAGCATTATACGTATACAGTGTTTCTTATATTCGTGTTTCTCTTTGTGCTCTGCCTCGTACCCCCTCCACTCGTGTTTACCAAGGCATAGTGGGAGTTTGCTTGGGCCTCAGCGTTGTACGTTTGTTAATACGTGTTTGTGCATGCGTAGTACAAAGCTTGAGAAAAGGCATCACAACAACCGTGGTGACATTTTTGAAGGTTTCACTTCTACCACGTGTGATGATGTCTTATTTATACTCTTTTTAGTTGACTTTTTTGTCTTGGTTGGATTTTAGTTTATGTAACTTTTATTTTTTAATCAAATGCGAAAGAGCTTTATATATACTCCCAAATCTCAATATATTTTTCTCGCAGCCAAGGCCGCGGCACGACGGGCCCTGCACGGCCAGGGGCCCAGAACTTCCCTCGTCCAGGCGTCGCGGCTACTGCGGGAGTGGGGCCTGTGGGTACCGTGCCTGGTGGTCCCGGGGTAGCAGGCGTAGGTAAGTGCGATCATAGTATTTTTATATGCTTGCTTGATAAAACTGGCAACAGACTGACTACTAGGGTAACGTAATATTTTTTTCACACTACCTGCTTAATAAAATCATGCAAACCTAACCTAAAGTAAGTTATAATAGCCGTAGGGTCTAGCCGGGCAATAATATTGTACTGAATTCCATTATAACCCGCTGGTCAATAATGTGATTTGAATTTGGAACCTCAACAAAAAAATCGTATGAAAACTTACCAAAAAGAATTTATTCGAAAATCGAATTGCTTTTTATAATTTCGCAGAAAATGTGAAAGTAAAGTATTCTCCCACGGGATACTCGCAATCCTCTTCGTCTTGGGCAAGTTTAAATCCTTTGCTGCACTGAGAATCTTAGTCTTAACTCCCCTCGCTTCGCTTAAGAGTTAACTCTGAACTCCCTCGCTGTGTTCGAGATTCAATATAGCGCCCGTGACATAAGACACTGCTTTATCCCCTCGGTGAATAATTTAATTAATTTATTTATATTATTCTTTTTTTAGGAAATGCATCATGCGGGCGCGGCGCCGGCAACTGGCTGGCCCCTCCCCGCGCGCCGCTGTACGCCAACAACTCGGCGCTGCTCACACAGCTGGCGCAGCCGTCCTACCCGCCGCCGCCGCCGCCGCCCGCGCATGCCGCACAGGTCAGTTACTAATAGAAAAAGACGACTACCAAGAAAAAACGCGAATACTTTAATTTCGGAAGTCGGTGTCTTTGGTTTTGGATTTACGTTTCTTGCCGTCGACTTCAGAAATCAAAAAAAAAAAAACACATTTTAATGTATCTTTTATTGGAAATCAACTAAATTCAACTTATTTATTAGCGCATATTAGAATAGAATATAATACCGTATATTATGTACACCATATGAATTCCAGATATAAATGTAGAAAAAAATTAAATTAATTATGACACAATGGGCTGTGTCGTTTATGAATAGGGGATTCCTCAATACTGGCCAATACACACCCACACACAATCACACATTATAGATAGTGCCATTCACGAAGACGCCCCCACTCCGCTCCGCTCCTGCTCAACACAACTCAACTCAAACTCAAAGCATTTATTTCAATTAAACCATTTACAGGCACTTTTGAATTGTCAAATAGTCGCGTCAGTTAGTCAGAAAGTTGAAGTTAGCTACTAAAGTACAGCTTACAGTACAATCATCCCGGAGTGAGGCGCGTCTCGTGGATGGCGCTACACTATCTGTACATATCTTTGAGAATTTGAGTAACGGACCGCAGTTTCCTAATTTCATTGTCACTGTGATAACTTGTGTACACACGGCTATACATAAAGCTGTACATTTCCAGTTTATGCTGATCTCGCATTGTATAGGATTTCCGTACAATTCGAGGTCAGCTTTTACTGGAAATGTATAGCTTGATGTGTAGCCGTGTGTACGTGATTCGTGAGCAGTTTAAAAATATTATATTCAAAAACTACAAAATAAAAAAAAAAAATTGAAAATGGTGCGCGAGTTCGAAAACTAAAAACGATAATAACGACTGGAGACGAGTAAGAAAAAGAGCCGCGAACTTGGCTCTTTTTATTACTTGTCAAAATGCACTTGCTTTGCATTAGCATTTATAAATCCTTTTTTGTTTACAGGGTGGTCACCCACGCATGCCCACGATGGTGACGCCCGGCCCGTCGGGCGCGCAGCTGCAGCGCTCCTACATCTGGAGTGGCGTCATCGAGTGGATGGAGAAGGGCAAAACACCTGGGGACCAACAGAAAACTACCAAGCATCTACCTTGCCAGGTAAATGTGTACCCTATTGCTATTTCGATTAAGTGCAGAGTCAGATTTTTTACTTTGTACACATGAGAACTATTATTCCGTTCAGTATGATCAGGCTGCATCCTGATTCTTTTTAATTTAATAATTTACTAGCGTGCCCCTGCTTCGCTCGAGTGCTGTGTACTAATGCACACGTCAACTTCCCAATGTTCATACGCTTATAAACAACATGCAGTATGAAACTGACAAGAAACTCCCAGATGATCCCAAATTATACAGTAACAAAATATCGTTCTGATCATCCCCGTGTGAACAACCCTTACAATAAAAAAGTGTTCTATTGTCTATGGATGGTCCCACTATTTCATTGAACTGTATATATTAAAAAAATGGTGAGCCCTTCTCCATTTGTTGGAATGGACGTACAGATAGTTTTATTAATTAAATTCATAATTAATTTCAATAATCGCAGTTCCGTAATAGCCGAGGAAAGGTCAGTAACCCCTGTCGCCTCGCCGCGCGCCGTCAGCCATAATTATTTTGCTGCGCGTAATTTTAAATATGTGATATCCGTTATGGTTTTCATTTAAATGATGTAATATCCAGGCATATTTTAATGGTAAATTTTAATAACATATTTTACGAGATAAGGATATACATATACTGGTCAAAATAGCTTCGGAAATAACAATATATATTTTTATGAAATTCTGAAAGAAAAAAAATGGTTACTGCGGGTCATCCTTGGAAGATAGACATATGCTATCGCGGACTTTTCTGTGGATTTCGCAATCCAGTAGAATATAATTTTTTATCTATCTGTAATGATTTAGTCAACGCCCGCCATGTTAACGCCCAAAAAAGTACATTTTTCACGACAAAACTTCAAAGTTCAGTACTACGTTTACGTTTAATTTAAAATAATTATATATATAAACCTTCTGGAATACATTCTCTAAATGATGTTGAAAACCTCATCAAAATCCGCTGCGTATTTTAGGAGAACAACGCCGTCATACAGACAAACGCGAAAAGCGACTTTGTTTTTATTTGATAGTGCCTATAGGAAAGTTCATACTAATTCCATGCTGCCATGATAGTAGGTACTTACTAATTCCATGCTGCCATGATAGTAGGTACTTATTAATTCCATGCTGCCATGTCATTATTCTAAGGTAGCCATTTTGTTCTAAACTTTGAGCGACCGAGGTCTGCTCGGGTAAAAATATGGAGAAAATAAATTTTCCCAGATATAAGACCTAGCTAGATCGTGCCCCCGTAAACCCCTTTAATGCAACTTTCATCGAAATCGTTAGAGCCGTTTTCGAGAACGTGATTACAATAATATATATATACTAGCTGACCCGGCGAACTTTGTTCCGCAATCAATCAAATATAAAAAACCTTACCTACCCTACAAACCTACCCTACCTACTTACCTTACCTTACCTACCCTACCCTATCTAGCTACCCTACCTACGGGTAGGTAGGTAGGGTAGGTACCCTACCTACCTACCCTACCTGCCTACCTACCCTACCTACCTGCCTACCTACCCTACCTACCCTACCCACCCTACCTTACCTACCCACCCACCCACCTACCTACCTACCTACCTACCTACCTACCTACCTACCTACCTACCCTACCCTACCCTACCTACCCTACCCTACCCTACCCTACCCTACCCTACCTACCCTACCTACCCTACTAAAAAGTAAAATACTAAAAACCTACTAAAAATGTTAGACTCCTGGTTTTAAGCTACCTCTCCACCAATTTTCAGCTAAATCGGTTCAGCCGTTCTTGAGTTATAAATAGTGTAACTAACACGACTTTCTTTTATATATATACAAATATTGCTTGTTTAATGGATGTAATTCTAACAAAATATGGACATTAAAATAGTCTGAATTAAACTTTCTTGTTTTATCAACCTTTTTTCCAGGTATCAGCCAGTACAAAAGACATAGAGCCTGAACTGAAGGTGGACACATGGCCCAACAAGCTGTTAATGCAGCTGATGCCCAAACAGCTGATCTCTAACATCGGTGGACAGTACCTTAAGGACAGCAAGTCAGTGCTGTTTCATTTGCAGCCTAGCGAAGCGCTTGATGCACTGACTAAGGTCATGGTTAACGGGTTTGTAAGTACTATTTTGATCTCGTATCGACACCAACAGTTTTATGCTTCTTGTGACCTTGAATACATTGGCATATTTTCAGGAATCATTTACATGGGACTAAATTACATCGCTCATTATAACACCACCGCCCTGACACGGCAAATAACTTGTCATTCAAGTTAGGATTTTAAGTCAAATGCATTAAAGTCTATTTTACGTGTGACGGCTCACGGGCAGTGAGCGGCCGGCGAGCCGTCCACTATTCTGTATAGCCATCGTAAAATAGACTTTAATACATTTGATTTAATATCTATTTTCTAAAGGCGGGCTGCGTCCACTTCTCTCCAATGCCGACGCCACCGCAGTGCGACATCAAAGTGCTCATACTACTGTATACTCCAGATAAGAAGGCGTATCTAGGATTCATTCCTAACAACCAGGCTACTTTCGTCGATCGACTTAGAAAGGTAAGTGGAAATTACCCTAAAACCAATAAATTTAACAGAAAGTTATTTCTGATTGAAGTATTTATTTAAGTATACTTTATTGTACACCAGATTATACATTACATAAAGAAAAAGTAATACACTACAAAATATACAATTGGGCGGCCTTATCGCGAAGTATTATCGCGGAAAGCCATAACTAACCACCGTAAGGACTATTCTTGCTTGCAGCGCTCGGCCGCTATAGAACCGGGCCGGTAACAGATGTGGTCATCGTGTTCACGGGATTTTGTTTTCATATTAGTTAGATATGAGTTACTTTGATAGTACATCAAACATTTATTTCCTAGAGCGTGACTTCCCATGAATTATTTCCTTATTTATGTTTTGTATTTAATTTGTGATTGGCAAATATGCTTTATAAAATCTGCGTTACTAAAAAAAAAAATTGTGGCACTCTGAATGCCTTATACATATTTTCACGTACATTGAATGGTCTGCTAAATTTATATTCTTTATGGCACCTCTTCAGGTCATGAGTAGAGATCCGATATGCGGATGCATCTTTACCTAAAGTTGAGGTGTTTGCTATTATGGAAAGCATTTTTGTATAGAAAAATCCCAGTGGTATGAGGAACAGGGTGTAAAGTTCACTCATCCACCATAGAAAAGGGAGGATCCTCCGACCAGACGGGTGTCGTGTCTGGCGGACAACTGCCCAGAGGTTGAAGTCGGGAGCTTGTATATATATTCATCGCGCGGTAAACTCTAATTGCGCGATGAAGGATTTGTGTGACGCCAGGTCTTTGATGCGTAGTTCGCATGTGGCGATGGAGATGCCGCCACACCAGGATTCCGGGATCGATAAATTTAGAGTGCTGATTATAGAATCGAATGTATATTTACTTATGTTTAGGTATTAAGGATTGCACTTTTATATCCATCGCAAAATTCTCCGTTTCCAGAATTGATAAATTGAGTACTTTTTTACTATAGAAATGCTAGCTAATGTTGTATATACGAGGTGCATTCAATAAGTACCTAGCCTCATCGCCAGAGGGCGCTGTAATTTCAAAAGAGTTTTACCACAGTGTAGCACATTCTTTTTTAATTCTTTTTTCAAATTTTCATTCCAATCCCTTCATTTGTTTTAATTTGACAACTTATGGAAGCGAACATGTCGATCGGTTTTACAAAAATGGAAAAAGAGCAATATCGTTCGGTGATTCGATTCCTATTTTTGGAAGGGAAAACGCGCATCGAAATCAAAGAGCGCTTGGATGCTGTGTACGGTGACTCTTCTCCATCGATGGCCACCGTCAAGAATTGGTTCAACGAGTTTGCACGTGGCCGTACGTCGGTTTTTGATGAACCACGTCCAGGTGCACCGAAAACAGCTGCTACGGAGGAAAACATTAAAAAAATCCATGATCTCGTATTGGCAGATCGCCGATTGAAGGTTCGGGAGCTAGCTGAGACTGTAGGCATTTCAGAAGGAACAGTGCATCATATTCTTCACGAGGAACTCGGCATGAGAAAGCTGTCGGCGCGATGGGTGCCGCGTTTACTCACACCAGAAAACAAGCGCAACCGTGAGACCACATCGGAGACGTGTTTGGCGCTGTTTAAGCGGAATCCAGCGGAGTTTTTGCGTCGTTTTGTGACCGTCGATGAAACCTGGATCCACTGGTACACACCAGAGACCAAGGAGCAATCAAAACAATGGATCCAGACCGGGGAACGTGCTCCAAAGAAGGCGAAAACTGTAAAATCGGCCGGAAAAGTTATGGCCACCGTTTTCTGGGATTCACAAGGTGTGATCTACATCGATTACCTCGAGAAGGGTAAAACAATTACAGGGCTTTACTATGCCGATTTATTGGGTCGATTCGACGCCGAATTAAAGAAAAAACGACCCCATCTGGCGAAGAAAAAAGTGCTGTTTCACCACGACAACGCACCGGTTCACACGTCTGCCGTTGCCATGGCCAAATTGGTCGAATTACGCTACGAATTGCTGCCCCATCCACCGTATTCTCCAGATTTGGCCCCTTGTGACTTCTTTCTGTTTCCTAATCTGAAAAAATCACTCGCCGGGAATAGATATGGATCGAATGAGGAGGTCATCGCCGCCACGGAGGCCTATTTTGCAGAGTTTGACAAAAACTATTTTTCGGACGGATTAAAAAAGTTGGAGCATCGCTGGGCTAAGTGTATCGAACTAAAAGGAGACTATGTTGAAAAATAAATTCCCACTTTTCCAAAATTTTCGTTTACTTTTTGTAGGCTAAGTATTTATTGAATGACCCTCGTAGGTTGCCAAATTGCCATAGCACTTAACGACCAAACAACTCGGTGCCTAGAGATTCGTATTTTTTTTTAATAGTAAGTATATAATTTTTTATGTTTACACTGCAAAAGTAACTTTCATAAGAGGGCTCATTCGTCGTTTCCATACAATGTATCCGATTAGTTGTGCATTCCCGGATTTTATGGAATTCCGGGGTTTATACGAGTATTAAGATTTTTTTAAATTAAGAAGCCATTACCATAAATTTACTTTAGGTAATTATGCATCCGAATATCCGATCTCTAGTCATGAGCTATCCGAATATCAAAACATATTTGGCCTAGGTCTTAAAGGGAGGCGTGAAAATTGATTCGCTGTTACAGTGTTGTCAAATATGACTTGTTCCAAAGTTAAGATATTTTAAATTCCCAATAGACACTGTTTAAAAAAATCCATGTATCAATGATGTGCTTCAATGATGTTTTGACGCCTGAATGACATTGACAGGGGGGCGTTGTTGGTAAAAATTTTGTGAAATTGTCACAGAAATTGTATTGAAAAAACAAGATGGCGGCATTAGTTCCGATTTCGGCCGCGCGTCACAAGATCCGTTTACCGTTATACAAATCATGAACACGCGCCAATCATTCCAATTTATACCTTATTACGATGGTATAAGTGTCACCTGACACATCGTGAATTGCATAATCTGTACTAAGCTACGTCTTACGATGGGCAGGTAATCCAACAACAGAAAATAAGTCAGATCATCAGCAAGCAACAGTTACCGGCCGCCGTCAGTAACGCGGGCGGCATGCAGCAGAACATGCCCAACGCTACCATGGCAGGTAAGATGGACATCAAGATATAAGATAAGATTCATTTATTTGCCTGAAATATGGTATTTTACAGATTTTATAGCAGATACACAATAGTTCTTCATATTCCGCCAACTAAATTCGGCATGCAATCAGTCACCTGTAATAATAAATGCGGAGTAAAGTCATACCTAACTTAAATCTCGAATATAGAGTTTAATCAAACTTAAAGCATTTATTTCAATTAAATCATTTACAGGCACTTTTGGATTGTCGAGGTTTTAGGATGTCGTTGTTTAGGAATCGAATTTGATACCGGTGGTATAACTTTACTCCGGGTTAATTAAGGAGAGAACACGAGAGTTAACACGTTCAGTGCCGGCAGCCCTCCTGGAGGGTTCACCTAGTCGCATATGGGATGCCGGTAGGGCTGGTGCGGCAGACAAAGGCCGCGTGCGCATGCTGCGACGCAGCTACACAGACACATTCGCGTCCTAGCTAGTACAAACAATCTGTCTAATCAGTGGTAAAAAACAAGTGACGACCTGCACGCGTCGCGCAGAAATCTGTGCCGGCTCTACAACGAGACAGAGCAGGACAGACACATGTCTGCGTCGCACGTGCCTTAGCCGCAGTGTACGCAGCTCTCAGTACGTTCATGTATTACAAAATCTGCTCTGCGCTGCGCTGCGTGGACTTGCGTCACCTGCGTCTCAGCATACGTTTAGCCTTAAGAGCGGCAATCTTACATAAAGCGAACTTTACGGGACCGATTGTTTACGATACTTCCCGAAACAGAAGAAGCGTCAAAGGAAAAAACAAAGTTTCAATCTACTAATAGGGATGATGCCATGCTAAAAAAAAAAGAAATTCTATTATCTTCAGTCAGATAATAAAAAAATATTAGTCACGTATTTTTTGCTTTATCATATTAATAACAAAATACTTAGATAAAACGCATTTTAAGTTGGGGAGTGGGGGTCGCTACGTCACAAGTCATGGCACATTTTAACTCAATGTATCGCCGTAATCTTTAGATAACGAAAAAAAAATAAAAAATACGTGTCCAATATTTTTTAACAATCTCAAAGACGGACTAAAACAATTTTTTTGTTGTCATCCCTATTGACTCAAGTATCAAGCTCAGATTAACCTCGAAATATAGAAGATTCGCGCAGATTATTTCCTTGTGCCCCAGGTTCAGGAGCTATGCCCGGTGGCGCGGGCATGTCATCAGGCGGCATGAACCCGGGCATGGCGGGCAGCATGCAGGCGGGCCCGGGCAGCGTGCCGGGCAACGTGGGCAACATGCCCGGGCCCGCGGGCTCACAGGGCATGGTGCAGTCGCAGATGCAGCAGCATCCGCAGGTGAGCATTTTTATAAAATAAAACCGTGTGCCTGATTAAATCCCATCGGCAAAAAGGACGAACTTCCGGACAAACTTTTTAACCACTTTTCAAACCCTTTAGGAATTTTCAAAAGTCCTTCCTTAGTGCTCACTTTCGTTATAAAAGGAACTCTAGCGCAAATTTCCATGCTTCTAGACCCAACGGGAACTGTAATTAGACAGTGCGTTGTCTGTCAATGAATTAATGAATGAGTCTAAGATTTTTCATAAGGAGATCATTTTTATTTCCAGGGCATGATGATAGGCGGCTCAATCGGCCAGCAAGTCCAACAAGTGGGCGGCAAGGGTCCGCGGCCTGTCACTCAACTGGACGGCTTAGAAGCAGCTCGGCAACACAACCTGGAGAAGATCCAGCATCTGCAGCAGACCTTGGAAGCTGCTCATCAACAGGAGGCGCAGTTCAAATCGCAGATGGACATCATGTCGCATTTGCATGCCGCGCAACAGCAGGAGCAGCATTATAAACAGCTTGAGGTAAGATTAAGGCACCTGTCCCACCGCCGACTATTTTCTCGCCCAGCTTTTTAGTGGTTACCTCTACTCGCTTCTCGCTAATCGCCCGCAGTGGGTCAGGTGCTTAAGGCCACAACTGGTAATCATTTAGGTGTAGTTTAGTTACCATAACACGGGAATGTTGGAGCCAATTTTGGGAAAATTTCATTCGCGGATAGACCATTCAATCAACACTCTGTATCATCAGCTGAAGATAACCTTAGGTCTATTGTTTGAAAAGCTGTCAATCCTTCTGTTTCGGGAGAAAATTGAAAATTCACCCTGAATAGTATTTTTGCTGCTCTACATATTCCGTTGCACATTGTAACAACATTCAACACGATTTTTTCAGGAGCAACAGCGCAAGCACCAGCTGCAGCAACAGTTGCAGCAACAGCTGCGCGGCGCGGGCGGCGTGGCGCACGCGCCGCGCGTCATGCGCCCGCTGCTGCCGTCCAACCCGGGCCTGCGCCATCTGTTGCAGCAGGTACGTGCTGCTAGTGTAGGGTAGGCGTCATGCGCCCGCTGCTGCCGTCCAACCCGGGCCTGCGCCATCTGTTGCAGCAGGTACGTGCTGCTAGTGTAGGGTAGGCGTCATGCGCCCGCTGCTGCCGTCCAACCCTGGCCTGCGCCGTTAAAACTGCATTTACTCGAGCAGGTATGTGAGACTATTTTAGGAGTCGGTGACCTTAGAGACAGGACAAACTTAGGTGAAAAATATGTTTTGTCATCGAAACTGAACGGGTATGAAAAAATTCAATCCGGTAGGCCTGGAGGAAACCACCCCGACCCTTGCTCGAGCCAGCCCGCGCCGCTGAGCCTGTAACTTTAAAATCGTCCCTAACTAATCACGATCCGATCCAGTCTATCCCTCCCTTCCCTCCCCCAGCGGCGCCTTAGCGTGTAGTTACTTAGTTTATATTTCTGCATCACCACAGAATATCGTTATTCTCAAAGACAGACCCGATAATTCGCGTGAACCAAGAAGCGATCTGTAGATCCACTGAAATGTATTTTTTTTTGGAATGGCTAAAAACAAGGTATGTATCATCCTTTATGGCGCAGTCCTGGCGAAGCGCAGAAATCACTAGGAAACAAATATCAACCTTGCCTGACTTGAAATATAGTTGTAAATAAATAAAGTTCTATTAGTCCGAGACAGCAACAAAGCGGACAGAAATACGCGGTTAAGGTTATTTATTTTCGACTTTATTTTAAGAAGCACAGTGTTGATATTTGTTTGGCTGGGAAAACCACCCTGCACTGCGCTTTGCCAGGTCTGCGTCAGCCCTTATAGTGATTCTACTAACAGACCACTATAATTAGACATTGTTATGTAATATAGCCATAATCACGCGTAGAAAACGCATTATTGGTATGTCAGTTGGGTACAATATGAAATATTTTTAATGACCTTAGTTTTTTTTGTTACGAGCTTCTGCGCATGACTTCGTCTGCGTTTACCGGGATAAAAAGTATCCTGTGTAAATGACAAGACAACAAGGTTATAAACTATCTGCGCGTTATTCATCCAAATTCGTTCAGCCGTTTTTGCGTGAATGAGTAACAAACATCCAAACATTCGCATTTATAATATTAGTCATTAACATAATATTAATAATTTATGTAGCCATAGATGAAAACGATTTTTATAAATCTAATACGTATAATGTTGGCACTTTTCTTGGCATATTTGCCCAAACAATCGCGTTATTAGGGCAATACGAAATAGACCCTATTTGAATGTCAAAAAGTTCATTTTATGTTAACAAAATAACGCGGATGTTTGAGGTGTCGGCATAATAATTATATAAGTACTAGTAAAGTGAATAGAAATTAGCATAATTCCACCATCACCCATGATTCTTTATTTGTTGTAGAAAATAATAATAGTTTTAGAGAAAATTCACTAAAACTAGTGTAAATAATTTGTATACTTACTTCATGACCTCGGCTTAGAAGTCATAATCAATTGTTTTTTAAGTAAAAGCTTCTATAAGTGCACTTTGCGCTCTTTCTGAACAGTGAAAGGAACTGAACCGTCCGGCTCGTTATGATGACGCTGAATCGGGTATACTCGGGGTCCAGTAGGTTGGTGACGCTGAATCGCGTATACTCGGCTCCAGTCGTAAGTTTTCACTTCAATCGTGTGGTCATAAGCACACACCATATCCTTTTTTTATTACCATAGACATTCTGGATCAGCTGTCAAAATAATCAAAAACAGGAGAGAAAAAAACAATTGAAAATGACTTACAGTTCGAGGTTCATGCTTTTTATTTTTGAATTGCACTCAACTTTTCGTTTTAGAGATGGGCTGAATGCAAATGCATAATATTTTGAACTTCATATTTTGTTTGTTTACTTTTTGTACTTAACATACAGTTTTAACAGTGAATTTATGATATATGTGTATGTGTATGTCGTGATGGCCCAGTGGTTAAGGCCTCGCCTCTAATACACGAGGTTGTGGATTCATATCCGGGCAAGTACCAATGTGACTTATGTACTTTCTGAGTTTATCTTGGACATTACTGACATCGGTGAAGGAAAACATCGTGAGGAAACCTGGAGTTATAGTTAATATAAGTCTGAAATCGCCAACCCGTCTTGAGCAAGCGTGGTGATCAATGCTCGTGACTTCTCTGTATGAGAAGAGGCCTTTGCCTTGCAGTGGGACAGTAACAGGCTGGTATTATTATATTATTTATGTATGATACAACAGCTTTCATGATCGCTTCTGACCTCTTGTCGGTGCTCTGCTTTGAGCGCGTTTTCCTTTCATCCGATCGCCGGTCCACACTGCAGAAGACCGCAAAACTTGGCGACGCGTCGCATGTGGTCGCGATCCTCAGCATTGAAGGAACGCTGAAGAAGAATATGTGATATATACCAGCTCGCTAATATCGTATCGCTATAAGCCCATTCTAGTGAACTTTGAACTTAAAAGTATAGCCATACAGAAACTTGTCACAATATATTTATGGAATAATAGCACGATACTTTTTGGCGAATAGTGCCGGCAAACACTTTTCTAAATTGTACATTAATCTTGGGGGTGGCCCATGTCCGGCAATGGACGACTTTTGGCTGAAATTATTACACTAACCTCCTTTTCGCTTCAATACAGTCGCGTATTTACCCGATTTCCGATTACGGAGTTTTTAATTCAGCCCATCTCTTTGTTTTTCATAATATAGTTATAATCATTCATAGCGCTCTTTCAGATGTCGTCGAGCACAAGTAACTAACGCTTTCTCATCATTACAGCTTGTTTTAACATGTCGTGCTCAACTTCTTAGTGCGATTGTGCCAGGTTGAGCGTGACATTGCTCGGCATTGTGTGTTGGCTAGTGACTGTTGAGTTTTAAACATTTTTGTTGAGCAAAACATGGGGATTTTATAGTTGAGTCTAATATTTGTTTTGCGTTTTTAATTTTAAATTGCATAACACTACATGGTGATTTGATAGCTTAACATTAAAAGTTACTAATCCTCTGCATAGCACAAATTTTTTACGACGATACTATACCTTTCAGTCATATAATAAACTCATACTCATAATCTTCAAATGTTTTTCATTGACAAGCAAATTTTCACATATATAAACGAAAAAATATGTCATGCTCAACTCCCTACATAACCAACATGTTCTGCTCAACACCCACGTCACGCTCCACTGCCACGTGACGCTCAACTCGACTCATCCTCGCTGAGCACCGAATGTTTCTAGCAACAGCAGCAGCCGCGCGGCGCTCGGCCGCACATGTGAGGCCCCCCTCGCCCGCTCACTCCGCCTCACCCCCCGCACGCACTTAACGCACGCACAAGTAATGCTTCACACCTTCTACTACTAATTTATGTGAGCTATGACATGTACTGACGGTGAGATAGTTATGTGGGCAGGCAGAAAACATTAGTCTGCAAGATAAGCAATGTTGGGTCATGCCTAGTAAATGCGAGACCTCATTTTGTATGGTTCGCACTTGGTATACCTACGTTCAAATGTTAACTGTGTTTTCCTGGGTTTTAATTCCGTGAGTACCAGGTTAAGCATAATAGCTCCTACACACTATGCCGGCGGCATGGCCGCCGGTACTGCCGCCGGGCAATCCGCGGCGCGCCCGGCTCTGCCGCACAAAGCCGCACAAAGGATCGCAAAGGAAATGAAGGCGCAAAAGCTGGGGGTACGTGCCGCGCAGCAAAAGCCGGTGGGCAAGCCGGCATAGTGTCTAGGAGCCATGAGATTTAACCGTTAAGGTGGTTGCACTAAGGCAACCCGCGAAATTCAAATTTTCTTACGGTTTTTGCATTTTGCAGTATCAGATGAGAAATATGATTCGCAATCGTACCAAATGTGTATTTACAAAAACATAATTATTAAAATTATCAAAACAACTCTCTTAGTTCGAATTGACGTAATATGTCATGATTTCATCAAACCGTCAGTCAATAGAGTAATTTGAACTTGAGAGTTGTATTGATGATTTTAATGATTATGATTCTGTAAACACATTTTGGTTATGGTCGCGAATCAATCATAGTTTTGATCAACATATTACCTAATACTTCCCTGCAAATTGCAAAAAAAAAAACGTAAGAATATTTGAATTTCCCTGGCGCTTCCGCGTTTAAATTATCATACGAAAAAAAAAAATGAGCATCTCGTTGTGTTCCTGTTTTGAAATCTTTTGAGCTGATATTGCTAAAGACATGTCATTAGTTCACTTTTTTATGTTGCATGCTTTACTATGTTTTCTTACTTAATTAATATTAATACTTTCATAGAACTAATATTTTCATTTACATTAATTAATACCAGCTTTAAAATTAGTTCCATCATTAAATCTCATACTTATCAAATTGTAAATATTATTCTAGCTCTTCATATAATTTTAAGGGTTATATTATATTAATTTTGTAGGAAAATATAGGAAGTCCACATTTACAGAAGAAAACTGGAAGCTGTTACTGTGTACGCCATAATTTTAGCTCGGTGGTTTTAATTAATGTTGTAAGTAAATAAAGTAGATAAGTATACAGGTAAAAATATCTAGGGACTAAGCAAGAGGGCTATTGTTATCCAAAATGAACAAGACATGCAAGGCTGTGCATTTTCAAAGTTGGTAACGTCACAAATAGCTGTCAAAGATTTCGCTAAGAATGAATTTCACCAATGAAACTGAACGCGTCAGCACATCTAAATCGCGTTCAAGAGCTGTCAGTGTCATCATTGTTGTGGAATATTGACACTGACAGCATCTAGAACGAGGTTTACATGTGCTGCTCGCTCAGTTTCATTGGCGAAGTTCGTTCTAAATGAATTTATAAAAAATCGCTCTGTGTAGCACTAAAGTAATTGATTATGAATTGCAATTGTCATACTGGTTTAGATGTTAGAACAGTTTTACAGTGTAAAAAAAGTATTGGGAAGGATTCTAAGTGTTTTTTTTTACACCTAAACCTAAATATTCATAACATAACATAAACCTGGTTTGATTCCCGGGTCGCGCAAAGTGTTATTGGGTTTTTTCATATCGAATTTCTCAGTACTAGCCCGGAGTCTGGATTTGTGCCTGGTTGATGGCAATAGGCTCCCCCTCATATTACAAAAGACTTAAACATAACTAGCGAAATGTAGGTGTACTATAGATACACTTCTGCCTAAGCCTTCGGGGAAAATCATCAGGCGTGATGTTATGTTTAGGTTACCATTAACTCCTGAGTGATGGCAAGAATTTATTATATTATAATATAAATATTATATTTGCAATTTTTTGTTGACCAGCCAACTGTAGTAGAACAGACGAACGCGGCGAATGTATCGTGAGTTAAATAATATTAAAAATTAAACTCAGAGCATTTATTTCAAATAAACCAATTACAGGCACTTGAATTGTCAAGGGGTCAGTCAGAAAGATGAAGCTAGTTGCCCATTCCAAAGCGTAGTAGGTTCCTATGGAGAAGAACGGGCAAGAAACTCCACGGACACTCTTTTAAATCAAAATATTGTTACAAAATAATTGTAAACCCTAGTTGTCTGTAACATAACATCGCAGCAATCCTCCAGCCTGTAATCGTCGAAGGATTAAACAGAGGTGTACCTACACAACCACACGCCGAGGGAGGGAGGGCGAGCCTATTGCCATCAACCGGGCACAAATCCAGACTCCGGGCTGCTACTGAGAAATTCCATATGTAAAAACGCAATAACACTTTGCCCGACCTGAGAATTGAAGCCAGGTCCTCATGCTCAGCAGTAGCGCTTGACAACAAGACCAACGAGCCAGCCTGTATATTTACCTATTTTACTGACTGCACTTCCACCTCACATAATTATCTTCTTATTAAAATCGACTTCTGTCCCTAGCAGCCGCAGTACAGGCCCGGGGGCGGCGCTCCCCGGCCGGCGTCGCAGCCGCAACAGTTTGATGACGTCAACAGCTACTCCGATTTCATCTAGGCCTTACCTCCACATGTGTGGGCTCACTGGGACGATAATGATGAGATGAATTGAAATCGTGTTATGCTGGCATAGTATTCGCGTTACAATTAACTTTAATGAAATGAAATTGAAATGAAATGAAATGAAATTGTTTATTCTGTAAATAGGTTATAGGAATCACTTTTACACGTCATATTAAAAAAAATATTATTAAAATTTGCTAGATGAGTTCGGCAATGGCAATGTAATAAACTTAGGGTATATTTTGTATTGCCCATGCAAAATATCTCTATCTATTTTGCCCATACTGTCTCACTGCTGGGCGAATACAAAATATACCCTATGTCTATTACAATAAAGTTTATTTTCTGATAGTGAAATAACGCGAACATGCCAAGTGTAAGAATAGATTTGAATGGCGTATGCTAGTATACTACTCGACGTAATCGCTCATTTACACGTTGAAATACTCGATTCTCCATATTATGAGTCTCGCCAGGCTATTATCGCACTCGTGTGTTTACAAGCAAACCAGAAAGAAAAACTAGCCTATGATAGATTAAAGATAAATGAGACTCATCAGACGATTCTCTCAAACTGTGATTGGATTCGTACTGTTTACACGAGTTGGCTTTTGTATCTACTTTTTAAAATTACCTATTCGAAGGGAGTAATTCCTCGTGTAAACGAGCCTTTACATCGCGAGAGATTACGATGGTTACCCACACATGTAAATAATTAAGAACATTGTAATTAAATATTATGAAATGGATAGATCTTCTATTATTGTATATTTTTCCCTTTACTGTAATAAGAATGTAATCTTATTTTGTGTTAAGTCATTGCTATTAAAGTGTGTTTTTTTACTTGACATTATGGTAAACATACATGGCTGAAATTCGATTTTATGTTGAAAAGGAGAAGTTTTCGAAATCGATATGTTCATACCATGTTTGTTTACCCAAATATAACTTATAAGGAAACATACAACTGTACAGCGGTACAAAGATCTTTTGGCGTGCGGCTAAAATCGGAACTATCGCCGCCATCTTGTTTTTTCAATCAAATTGCTGCGATAATTTCACAAATGTTCACCAATAACGCCCCCCTGTCAATGTCATTTAGGCGCCAAAAAAACCTTGTAGTACTAGAGTACTACAAGGAGTCTTATTTGTTATCCTTCCTCCAAATGATCATGTTTCTTTTGCTCTAGCCTTCGATATATACAAAGATTGTCGACTGATATGATAATTCGTTTTAGACAAAGTATTGTTGGTGTGCTTTTAGACAAATTTTGTATGATATTATATGTATAGTAATTAACCCTCTGATTTCTGAAAGCCTCATCTACTTTCAGTTAACTGCGCAAATTATTTCATCAAAGACTGCTCTAAAAACGGTGAAGGAAAACATCGTGAGGAGACCGGGATCTCTTAGAATTAGAATACAGAATTGTAAAACTGTGTCCCCACTTATAAGAAACACGCGAACAAGGTGACCAAATTTGCACAGTTCGAGCGTCGACGTCTTAAATAGGTATGCTTGGCAAAACGTCTTGATTATCTATGAGAGTTTGGAATAGATAGCTGTGTGACGTCACATATTGCAACTTTTCACATGTTACATTACATGGGAGTTTTGTTGGCGAACATGTTACAAATGGGAGACGCAAAGGCATGTGTTTACCGGCCCACTCCTGGGTGAATTGCGGCCCACTCCCTCTCACAGACCTCTCTGTGAGGGAGTAGTTCGCAACTCAAGCCGGTATGGTATGATAGGCTTTCAGAAAACTGGGTTTGACATCAACATAAGCCAAGCCTTTTCCCAACTTTGTTGTGGTGGACTCCTTATGAATAAGTAATAAATGATGGTTTTTTTTTATACGAAAGTTTTTAATTTCAATTCCTTTATCGCAAAAAAAATCCAAGTTGTTCTCATAGTGCACCAGTCCCGTATAGGTCGTCATTGTTTTAATGAGAAAAAGAGATGGAGCTATACAAAACGTATAAGGCCATCCCTTTTTTTGCGGATTATCCCACTTTGTCCCACTGGTGGGGCAAAGTGGGATAATTCGCAAAAAAGGTTCACAATTTTGACGTCCACGTATTAAATCCAACAGCGCCAATCTTAGGAAAAAAATAACTCTAGTTTATGCGCTCCAAAACACAAATCGCCGACGTCACACAAAAAGGAGCCAAGCTTAAGTGGGACTGGGCTGGACACGTCTGCCGCATGTCGAATGAGTCATGGGCCAAAACTACCACGATGTGGGTCCCAAAAAACGTCCGTCGACATCGAGGTAGGCCCAGGAGAAGATGGCGAGACGAGCTTGACGCCTACAGACAAGATTGGTCCACACTAGCTCAAGACAGAGAAGAGTGGAAAGAAGAAAGGGCCTTTGCCCTGCAGTGGGACAACACAGGCTAAAAATAAAATTATGCGATTGGAATTTGCCCCAACATAATCAATTAGGGGGGGACAGTGGTCGTCAAAACTGAGAACTTTCCACTTTGTTCCATTGGTAGGACAGATTGGAGGGGCAATGTAGAATAAGGCCGCGCGCACTTTGAACACGAATTTGTATCGTACGTAGACGTACGAATTAGGTGCGCACACTGAATAAGTTTTTCTACGTCAAATAGGCAGTGTTCCGGTGATATCACATTGAACGCACGAAAAATCCCAACAAGTTCGGATTGTTTTTGGACGTCGGAACTACACGTATACGTAAGATTAACTCGCACCCAGTCTGCGCGCTCCCTTTGTACTTGCAAGGTCGGGATAGGTCGTGCGTGTTCGTATGTGTTCGCATGGGTAAAATTCGTATGAAAACGCGTGCAAAGTGCGCACGGCCTTATCCTTTTTCGCACTGGAATAGAACAATGGTGAATTAAAAATTTCCGTACATGGCCGTGGCCTCTGAGGCACCTCTGGTTTAGGGAAATAAAAGACAGGTCTTGTAAAATATCTTCTTATATATTAAGTATTTGTTTTCGAATTAAGTAGGTATACAAAGAATACAAACACGCTAGCAGTCTAGTTTACGGTTAACTTTTGGTATAAAACTCTGGCACTAATAGATAAGAACTATTCATTCATAGTTACAAGAAAAAGCATGTTTTGTACCATTTGAAATGACGTTATTCTAACATTGAATTGCATCGTGAGGAAACCAGCATGTCCTAGAACCAAACATTTTAGACCTGTGACATCTACCAACCCGCACTGGGCCCGCGTGGTGGATTACGGCCCACTCCCTCTTACTGAGAGGAGTCTATGTGCTAGCAGTTGGTAACGTTCATTTTTGAGAATTACAGCAAAACTGGCCCAAACTAATTTTTGTGAAAAATAATTTTAAATGTGATCTAAGGAAAAGTTACCTAAAATGAAATTAACAATAGATTTATAAGGCCAAACATAGCACAAAATTTTGATTGAGCCGCTTTGACTTTGACAATAAAATAAATGCAGTGATTTTAAATAGTTCATGTGGGAGCAGATTCACAATATTGCTTAAAAGCCCCCGTTCCCACGGGCGTAAATATGTCGCGGCGGGATTTTATCGCGCGCTGGATTATAAACTCTCGGTGTTCAGCCGAGCATTGGAAATCCAACGCAGTACATACCAACGCCGTCAAAAAAAAAAAACTAGCATAATCTAAGATATAATTCAATATTAACTTTGCATACACAAGTACTTATCTACGTATTATACACAAAAAGAGCATAATTAATTTGAACTTTATTGTAAATACATATATAAGCTTGAATTATATTTAAATGTTCAGTATGAATTATTATATCAAAACATTTGAAGCCAGGTTTACATTGGGGAGATAGACGGGAGCGCATTCCTACCAAATCGTCTTGGTCAACTCAAACATACACTCAGTGTATACAGAAATATTTGAAAATCCCACATCAAATGCAGATAAGTACATAATATAATTATTATACTGTATACTTATTAATTTATTCTACGTTCCACGATATGAAATATGGAGTGATATTGGGCGGTAATAGAAATGTCTGTCATTGGTCGATCTTAAGCGTCGCGTCATGCAGATTAATCCTGATTGGCTAATAAAGAGAGATCCAAAGCTTGTGCAAATAATTTCCCGCGCTTTGAATTATTTCGGGGCATTGACTCTTCTAAACTAAACATTGCTATCTCTTACTTATTCATCAAGTCAGAAAGAGATGAAAGATTGCAACATGCTGCATGAAATCCATTGAATTTTAATGTAAGTTAGTTTGACAGCTTTAACTGTCATTGTATCTTTCTCGCTCTGCATGTTAGACAATGATAGCAATATGTTTACTCTGTGTACATACTATAGGCTTATAGCACTCCATTCTTACTACCGTGGATATGGAAGAAATTAATTCAAAGTTAAAATGCGAAATACTATCAACTATTCGAATATACATATTTATATAGATGAAAATTTGAATCTTATTCGAGTAACAATACAGCTAGCCGCTGCTTTAGATACACATTTATATTAAATTTATAATAATATTAGTATCCGGGCATAAAATACAAGGTCAAATTAAAATAGCTAGCGAAACTCCGTGTTTTTTTTTTTGGGTCCGCTGTTGTGTATAAATTAAGAGCGTGTATACCTACAGAAAGTTGGCAACGTCGCAAATTGCTATCAAATATTTCTCTGTTTTGATTAATTTAGCTATATTACTGTATGAAAATAAGAAATATGGCGACGTTGCCATCTTTTTGGATGAACACTCTTAAGATTAATTTTTATTTTGTTTAGAATAATAATACCCATCAAGTCTGCGGCGTTTCGCTAACTAATTTTATTAGACCCTGTGTGTAACACATCGATGTGCTATATTTACGGCTGGGTAATATAATTCGTAGTATTACCACAAATTAATACAGATGGAACACTCCGCAAAATCATTTAAATAAAAAGCGACTCTAGCTACGACACAATAAAGTGCAATTCAGGTCGCACAGCGCTAATTACCTACAGTTACATTCACCTAAAGTTGCCTCTCTTTCTAACGCGTGACTCTCAGATCTTCTGACTACGTTACACTCACTGACTTGGCCCAACAAGACGGGTCCACCGCGTACTCATAGCTTCAAACCTAAACTGCGAAATGTGTCATCTGTATTCATCTGGGGTATTAGCTAAAGATACCGCTGACACTTTTTCAGACTTCATTCATTCGAAAAACGAACTAGATACATCAAGGTGGACAATGTACTAGACAATCAGACTCCTGACAGTTTAATTGTCAGTTTTCAAAGGTAAAGTAGACAGCACTTCAGTGGTAACCCTGTGACCATGAGTTGGCTTAGCGCATGGTCTAATAAAACAAGGTCTGGCATTCCGGGACGAACACATGCTTACGTCACTATCCAGTTGCCACTTTATTGCAACAAAAAACGAATTAAGGAAAGATTTTCAGTCACCATTCTGTAAAAAAAATCACAAAAAATTTAAATAGTCGTTTCGTTTGTCTAATCAAACGAAACAATTCAATTTAAACATAAACCAACGTAATTGTTAATTAAAACCTCATTGTTTTATCGGATTCGCACAGGTAATAAAGGTGGTTGGGGAGTTATTATTACGAACTTCTGGTGACACAGATGTGATGACGTAGACTTGTGTTACCCACGTGACCACTGAGTCTCGGAATGGTATACCTGGTGAAGTATATTATTATACCATGCGTACTACGAAGTTTTTTTTATCTTTTTTAACTACAATGGGAAGCTCTTGGCCTGCAATTCACCTGATGGTAAGTGATGATCAGGCCAAAGGTGGAAGCGAGCTTCTACCGGAATCCTCAACCACAGAGGAACTGGTTTCAGCAGAATAAGACGCCAGCTTATTATTACAGGGTCAAATTAAATTAACTAGCGAAACTCCGCAGATGTGATGGGTATAGATATCTTAAAACAATTAAATCAAAAATCAATCTGCCTAGCCTTTTCCTAACTACATATGTTGTGGTCGGCTTCCAGTCTAACCGGTTGCAGCTGAATACCAGTATTTTACATGGAGGGACGGTCTATCTAACCTCCACAATCCAGTAACTGGGTACTACGATACCCCTTAGTAAGACTGGTTGTCAGACTTTCGGGATTCTGGAGACCCGTTACGACTGTCAAAGATCCACGAATGACAGCCGGGACCGCCCGGCCCCGGGAGGCTTAACGTGCTTTCCGAGGCACGGAGGAGTCTCGGTATGTAAAGATGGTCACCCATCCACGGTCCAACTATTACCCGTGCGGCTGTAAATCCAAACGAGTCGTGTTTTTGTTTTCGTTTTTGGGTCGACGATAGTCCGCTGATAGTCTTGATACGAACAAGTATGAGTTGAAAACCGTAGTTTTTTTTGTTTTATCGTGTTTCGATATCGGTATCCATAACGTATGTGAAATTTACACAAAATACCTAATCTGCGTTCACAATTTATTTGCCAAATATGTAAACAAACATGAGTTTTAAGAAAACCAACTGTAATACCTACACATAAGGTTCAGTTTGCGCTACAACTTCAGATTTTGTTTGAATTTTTCAACAGTACTAGTCAGTCCAAAATCAACTTTATTTACACTATCATAAAGTTGATGTTTGTTTAAGTGGAAATAACATCAATCGAAAACAAGAATTTTAACAGACCTTATAGTCATCACGTCTGCTGAGTTTTGCTAGCTAATTAAAATTTACATTGTATACTGGTTTTGGTACCACTGAGGAGGCCTATCGTACCATTTTCGTGTGTCTCAAGCACGAAGAAATAATATACAGGTAAATTTACTTCGTGATCTCAAGCAAATTTTCTCCACTTATAAGTTTTCTGGTAAATATTGCTTTTAGCAAAACACATGTCCTGTATTTGTACCAAAAGATTTAAATCATTACATTCGTCCTACCGCGTCGAAAGATGGTCGCGTTTCTGTTTCGTTTTGACACCTCTGACACACTATTGACTTGACTGCCCTGGAAACGCCATACACGGGATGTGTGAGCTCCCTTTTTAAAGTCTTTATACTTTTCGCGCAACGGTTTGTTGCGCGAAAAGTGTAGAACGAATCTAATGATTTAAATCTTTTGGTAAAATATTAGAGGACATGTATTTGGTACAATATTAGTGGCTGGGACGGGCCGAAAGCGGAAGGTTGAAACACCCTGTACTCATACAGGGTGTTGAGGTAGTAGCAGTGAACTGAGATATGTTGAGTTGACTGCGCAAAGTACGGTTAAGGTAAATCTAACGATTTAAATCTTTGGACCTACATTATTACCTTTATTTCATCTATTTGTGTGTTACTCTGATTGTCTAGTCCGCCATCTTAATTTTCCTCCCGCCCACTTTGTGACTATAAACTAATAAATACATCATTCCATTATACATATTTTGTTTACTGTATGCTAAAAATGCTTATTTTGTATCTCAGTTTTACATGTTCGAGTTATACAATTTTGTTAATAATTTCTATTAAAAATACATTATTTATATTTACCTCTCTTTCTATCACCACAATGACAAAAAGAGACAGAGCAAAGAATTGTTTTGACAATTTTAATTTTAAACTATCAAAGAATTTGGGGATCCATTTTCTTATTTATCACATTTAAGTAACTATATGATTGTATGATATGTCAAAAGCATTACAAATTCGCGAAATTTAAATTCGATAAAACGCTAAAAAGTATAAAATTTAAATAAAGGGAATGCATTCATAATTTCATTTTGATTGGACAAAAATAAAACGTTTACAAATAAATTTTTCGTAGAAAATAGTATTTTATTTTAAATTAAGATGTAGGTATCGAGAAAATATAGATTTAGCATAACCTCCGTTTTGTAAGCAGTACGCGTAACTTAATTCTAATCCTAAGTGCCTGTAGACAGTGGCTTGTGATGGTAGATACATTATGCTCATGTTCGGGTCGGCACATTCGATTCGGCAGTATTTGTTGAACTACAAAGCCGATCCGCAGCAATTACTACATTCTTCGGAAGCAATTACTACACTGCTTTAGTTCGGTTCGTGCTAATTGGTTATTTTCGTTAGGCAGCTACATCGCTTAATCAAGTTCGGGTCGGCTCGGCACAATGTGAGCTAAGCCGAGCGGCTTTTTCTCGAACATATATTCGATTTGCCGATTCATACCGACCAGGCATGTTACACACCGAAGTAAGGAAAAAACATACAAGTTTTACGACGATCCAAAGCCACTGTGTGTAGGCAAGTACATAGTAACATAATATTGAGTATTAGCACCCTGCTACTCATACAGTAAAGTACATTCCACTATACTTGTCCTATTTTGTAAACAAATATGGTATTAAAATAAAATGTATGTATACTTTGCGGGAGTTTCCAAAGATGTTTTTCGTTTTATTGTAACATAACATAAATCCTATGGCACTTGGAAATAGTGTAGCTTTATGTCAGTGAAAATATTTTTTTGTAATTGGATCGATACTACGAGTATCCGAGATCACCTCTTACAAACAAACAAACAATTTTGCCTCTTTATATTAGCAGGGTAGATTCAAAATGTGTGATGCGAAAACTCATGTTTTTTATACCATGTTTGTTTACCAAATATGACAACAAAGTCGAAATACACTATAGATGTTTTTTTAAATTAATATTAATGCAGGGCTTAACTAACGAACACTGTACATTTAAAATGGCGGCTTAACTATAACTAAAGTTATTGGAGCGACATAAGAAGTTTGTTTTTACCCGACTGCGAAGAAGCGGTAATTTAAAATGCATATTTTCATAAGGTTCTGAACTCATTTGTATGAAAGCAACATTATGATCCAAAGATAAACTAAAAATGCTTTATTTTTTTTCCAGACTCTTTGTCACGATGGATTTCACGCAGTAATTATTAGTCTACATTTTGTCTTATTTTCAGTGGTAGTTATTTTAATCTGATACAAATGAGTTAAGTCCCAAAAAATATTTATACATCTGGATTTATCCTACCATCGGACCAACACTCTAAAATGGCCGAAATATAAAAAAAAAAAAATATTAATTAGAAAATTCTAAACAGCCAAATCTCTCTATTAAAACACCTTCCGATCGCCACTTAATAATAATAATTATTAAAATTACAAAATCAGTCACTATATCACTTTTTAGTGTTTACGAAACTTTCGCTTTGTCACTTATTGCACTTTTGGCACTATTTTCACTGGAGGCTGCGCCGGACAAGATGCCATTTTGGCACTTTCCGTTGGTGACGGGAGGTATGTGTTTACTTCTCTTGGGAATTTCATGGATTCTCTCCAGCAAAGCTTGCAGGATGCTGCCTGGGATTCTTTGATGTTCTTCTACTAATTCTTCTATTGCACTTGCGACCTGAAATAAGTAATAAAGATGTTTTTGAATCTGATGAAAACTTAACTATATGTTAGTGGTTGCTATTTTATGTTAGTGCTTGCTACTTTATGTCATTGGTTGCTATTTTATGTAAGTTGTTGCTATTTTATGCAAGTGCTTGCTACTTTATGTTAGTGGTTGCTATTTTATGCTAATGGTTGCCATTTTATGATAGTGGTTGCTATTTTACGTTAGTGGTTGCTATTTTATGTTAGTAGTTGCTATTTTACGTTTGTTGTTGCTATTTTATGTTAGTGGTTGCTATTTTATGTTAGTGGTTGCTATTTTATGCTAGTGGTTGCTATTTTACGTTAGTGTTACTATTTTGCTGAGATTTATAACATAACGTTGATCCCTATAAGAAACAAGATCTATTGGCATCAAAAATTTGACGAAATTCAACGAATTATAAAATCTTAAAAGTGTGCATATGTCCGCATAATACGATAACAGTTTAATTTCATCAGACACCATAAGCACAAGTGTTATCCAACGTTAAAAACGCGATGTGAATAAGTTCAAAACATAAACAGTGACAATCGTGAAATAGTGACACAAACTGAAACAAGTGCAGCGAAATAGTGCCTGTTCATCACCATTGAACGGTGAACAGAATTTAAATAATTTGAATCCCATAAGTGCTACATTAAAACTAGATTATAACTAAAAAGTAAAAAAATACTGGGTCAATAAATAGTGGCGGAGGTAGACGAAAAAAAAAAAACATTACTTATTTGGTAAACCGTTCACATTCATATCGTCGACGTACGGACATAAAAGCTTGTTTCGCCAGGTTTTACTAATACCAGGCGGCACGTAACGACTACTTACGACTTACGCGCATATTGTTCCGAGTTCGGACCTCACCAACTGTAATTCTTTTTGTGAGTTTAGTTGAGATTTAAAATATGCGTACACCGCCACCAGCCGACGATAAGTCGCAAGATCCAACTAATAACACGGATTTAATTACGGTGACTCACGTAACTACGCGATATAAACGCCCTAGAACTACTAGCAGTAGCAACAGCTCGAATGAACCATCGCCTGATAAATTAATCAACGACGAAGCAACCCAGTCTATCACTCCAGAATTGATTCGAGACATCATACGCACCGAACTACGTAGCCTTCTAACTACCGATATCCGAAATATTGTTCAGGAGAGCGTGAGAGCCGAACTAAAGGATATCGGCTCGGAACTAAGCCAGATTAAAGACTCTCTGGAATTTACAAGCAAGCAATATGATGATATGCATATAATTTTTGAAAAAAAGTCAAAACAAATAGATGATCTACAAAAAGAGAATAACAACATGAAACCATTAATAAAAGACCTAACTTTTAGATTAACTCAGATGGAACAACATGCCCGATCTTGTAACATAGAAATTCTATCCGTGCCTGAGTACAAGTCTGAAAATCTAAATGTCACAATGTTGCAGTTATGTAAAGTAGTATCATGCCTCTTAAAGGAAAATGATATCGTTATGTCTACTAGGATCGCTAAACAAAACCCAGAGGGAACGCGTCCTAGATCTATAATTGTTAAACTTACTTCTCCTGCAGTACGTGACGAAATTCTAGCTGCCGTGATTAAGTTTAATAAAGCGAATAAAGCGGATAAACTTAACACTGCCCACCTGGGCATAGGAGGAGATAAAAAGCCTGTCTATGTAGCTAGCACTTAGCACCCCAAAACAGATCCTTACACCATGCTACGAGGATGGCGGCCAAGGAGAAGAACTACAAGTTTGTATGGGTGCGAAATGGTCGATTATTTGCAAAGAAAAATGAAACTTCCGAACGCCTTCTTATAAAAGACATGGACTCTCTGGTTAAATTAGTTTAACATGCTATGCCGATTTTTTTTTTCTTGAATGTTTAATGAACAAATAATTTTATAATTCGCAGTTTTTCAAATTTATTACCAAAATACTAGAGGTCTAAAGACGAAAACGCATGATTTGTATCACTGTATATTAATGCATGATTACGATGTTGTAATTCTTACGGAAACTTGGCTTAGTGATGATATCTCCAGTACAGAATTATTCGATGACCGTTACAATGTATATAGAAGAGACCGTGAACTTAATGAGCTCTGTAGGAAGAGGACTGGAGGTGGGGTATTGATCGCTATTTTAAAAACACATAATTCTATTGAAATGGCGTCTTATAACAGTTTGTGTGAAGATCTATGGGTAAAAGTTCAAGTTAAAACCAAACACAATGAAATAAGTCTTTGCTTTTGCGCGGTCTATATTCCATCCCCAGTTAAGATTGATGTTTTGGAACATTACCTCGAAAATGCGGGCAAAGTCATTAGTACGGAGGGCAATACTTTTATAGCAGGTGACTTTAATCTGACTAACATCAATTGGGTCAACAGCGATAACAGTGGCTTCCTAGTCCCTGAGACCACTAATTGTTTAACTAACCACCTTTTTACTGAGTTCGTTGCGTTGCATGCTTTGGAACAGTTTAATAGTGTCAGGAACGATAAATCAAAGGTCTTGGACCTGGTTTTAGCTGATATAACGAATATTAAGGTAAATGAATGCAATGACCCCCTATCTAAAGTAGACACACATCATCCGCCTCTACTTATCTATTTAGATATAGTTCCGGAAAGAACTCTGAACTGCAGTATGTTACCCACCCGTAACTATCGCAAGGCTGACTATCAAACTATAATACAACATCTTGACACTGTAAACTGGACTACAGCGTTGCAAAACTGTGGGACCATAGATGAAATGGTTGAAATATTTTACGAAAAGGTAAAGGGTGCTATTACCAACAACGTTCCTTTTTCGTATAAAGTAAAGAACAATAAACAACCACCGTGGTTTACGAAAGATTTGACTAAATTACTGAAGCAAACATACAACCTTAGAATAAGAGTAAAAAAATATAACAACGCTATGGATAAGATTAGTTTAGCACTACTGAAGGAAAGGTGCCGGTTATTAAACAAATCATTTTACATTACCTATATTAATAAAATAGAAGCTAGAATAAGAACCAATTCTAAATACTTCTGGACATATATTAAACATAAGCGTAAAAATAAAAGTACAATCCCGGAAAAAATGAACTTAAACAATGTAGTAGCTGACAACAGTACCGATATCTGTCAACTATTTGCAAAAAACTTTTCATCGGTGTATAATCAGAACCACCCCACACAGTTAACTAATACGTCAAATAGATTATGGAGTTGTGGAAGCCTGGATGTATTAAGTCACATATCGCTTACAGAGGATATGGTCGCCAGCAAACTGAAAGGTCTGGACATACGCAAAGGACCTCCTGACGAGCTTCCCCCAATTCTCCTCGCTAAGTGCGCGAAGTCATTCTCTGCGCCTTTAACCTTTCTTTTTAACCGCTCACTTGTAACAGGTTGTTTCCCATCCGCGTGGAAGAGATCTAAAATAGTCCCTATTTTTAAAGATGGTCGCAAAAACGAAATAAAAATTTATAGATCTATATCGATTATCTCTATTATCCCTAAAGTTTTCGAGGCATTATTGTATCCGTACCTGTACAGCCACTTGAAAAATCACATAGTAGGCAATCAACATGGTTTCTTTCAGGGCAGATCAACTCACACCAATCTAGTAGCTTTTTCAGAAAATGTCACAGAGTTTGTGGACCAACGGATTCAGGTTGATGCAGTATACACCGATTTTAGTAAAGCGTTTGACAAAGTAGACCACCAACTTTTAATACAGAGACTCGAGAGCTGCGGAATCTACGGTGCACTATTGCAATGGTTTCAATCATACCTTAGTGATCGTTTGTCGTTCGTTGTTTTGAATGGGGTCCGATCTGAGGATTTTCATGTGACGTCTGGGGTACCACAAGGCTCCCACTTGGGACCTTTGCTTTTCAATATTTTTGTGAATACTATTATCTACTCTTTCCATCACGCAGAATCTTATTTATTTGCAGACGATGTCAAGTTAACCCTCCCTATTAAATCTATAGAAGATTCTCATTTGCTACAAGCTGACTTAGATAGATTGGTTGAATGGTGCAGAGAAAATAGGATGAGCTTGAATTTACAAAAATGTTCACATATGAAATTTTATCGCAACAAAAATGTTTTTAATACAAAATACTCTATTTCGGGCAAGACACTCAACGAAGTTGCTACTGTCCGGGATCTGGGAGTCTTGATGGATAGCAAATCGACCTATAATGACCATATGGATAAAATAATAGCAAACGCAAACAAAATGCTAGGTTTTGTATTAAGGACCTCAAAGCCCTTTAACAACTCTAAGACCAAAATTATTCTATATGAGACGTTGGTTCGTAGTAATCTGGAATACTGTTCACAGGTATGGTCGCCTCGTTATAATGTTCATAAGCAACGTATTGAGCGAGTCCAAAGGAGGTTCTTGTATCATATATCTTTACAAAACAAAACCGCGAAACAATTGACATCTTATAAAGACCGTGTTCATCACTTTAAATTCCAAAGCCTCGCCAATCGCAGAAAAGTACTAGATCTTTGTTTCCTACACAAATTACTGACATCTAAACTAAATACTGACCTACTATCCAAAATTTGTATTAATGTTCCTAGCAGGTTACCACGGTCACATACCTACAATCTGTTCCGACAACCTTTTCACAGAACCAACTTAGGTGACAACTCTCCCCTTACTAGGGCTACCAAATTGTATAATGCTGTATGCCGCAAAGCTGAAATTGATATTAATCACGACAGTCTCAACACTTTTAAAAGGAAATTACATAAACACTTTCGATTAGAGGACATTTGACTTATTATTCCTATAGTTAAATAATGTAGGTAGTCTTTTCAAATTTATTTTAATTTAATTTATAATTAAATTTTAAACAATCTTTTTATTATTTTGAATGTATTTAATTCTACAATTTTTTATTTATATCAATCACACATAATATCACGGACAACGGAATTCTGAAGATGATATCAGATAGGCCAGAGTCTGCAGTGCTGGGGAGGCTTATTCGGCTTCACGTGACGAGATGATGTGATGTGTTATTTTTGTTTTTGTCTGTTTGATTTTTGACATTATTGGATATTTTTATTGTATTTTATTTTGTGAATTTACTCGAGCGTGCATACTAACATTATTTTTAAGACCTTTGTTACTAACATTATATGGACAATTTTAATTGTCTGAAATAAATGCATTATTATTATTATTATAATATTGATTATAATCAAGTTTATGCTTGGTTTTACTGTAATGTAAATATACTAATAAGTGTAAACTTTTACAATACTCGTAGCATGTATATTGTTTCTTTTTTATGTGTTTTTTTTTTAAATATATTCTTATTTTAATTTAATTAATTTTGTATTCAGAGCATGTGTACTCAATAATGTGTAAGCTGTGGTTACCTGTAATTGAGTGTGCATTACAGGATAAGGGTTATTATGTTGTATGGTTTTTATATTGTAAAAAGATAATTGTAATGTACCTCGTTGGTAATCCTTAAATAAATAAATAAATAAATAAAAAAAGTTTTTGTGAAACTGTCCCATTTTCTTGGTGACTGTTTTTTTTTTTCAAAATCTTTTTCCCATAGGTACAACGGTTAATGTGCCAGCACTTACTTACCACATCTCAAAAATCCACCCTGTATATCTTAACTGTGTCCTTGGCCTACTGCTCACAAGCGCTATTGTGAGCTAGGTCCTGGGTTCAATTCCTAGGTCGGGCAAAATGTTTTTAGCTATAACATAGGGATTTTCTAAATAGCAGCCCGGAGTCTGTATTTTGCCCGGTTGATGGCAATAGGCTCGCCCTCTATACTTCGGACTTAAAAATTAAACTGGCGCAAAATGTAAACTATGTCTATAAGTACAGTTATCTACATATCTTCTTACCTTCTGCTGTAACTGCTCAGGCGTCAACTCCGGGTCATACGGTATCGGCTTGCCCAGATGAGTGATGAGCTTGACCGGGAACCCTCCGTACACGGGCGCCAGCGGCATGCGGAAGGTCGCGTATATCTTGAGCCAGACGCCGCGCAGCCAACCCACTGTGCGGAACGCCTCGCGCACGTTTTGAGTGAACATCGGGACTATTGGCTGTGAAGGAATTTATTTATGGTATGGTATATGTTTGTGGCGGCATCTACATCGTCACATGCAAACTCATCAAAGACCTGACGTCACACAACATCCTGCATCGCGTACTTAGAGTTTACCGCGCGATCGACATACACAGGGTGGCAGGGACATCGACGCGAAAACTAGGTATTACCATGGATTCTGTACGTGATTCTGAACCCCCCCGAGTTGAAATTTTTCATCGGTTATTTTTTTTTTAATCTGCTGTTCCATACATTTTGACCGCGTAGGTATTGCACTTAACCGACGAAAAATTTCAACGCAGGGGCGTTCAGAATCATGTACTGATTCCATGGTAACAGTTTTCGCGTCGATGTCCCTGACACCCTCTATACAAGCTCCCAGCTTCAACCATCGGGCAGTTGCCCACCAAACACGACACCCGTCTGGTCGGAGGATGATCTCTTTTCTATGGAGTATGAGCGAACTATACACCCTGTTCCTCATACCTCTAAATGTTTACTAAAATACCCTACTGCTATTAAAAAGTTATTTCGATGGTAGTAGAGTATTTTAGCAAGGGGGCCCGACTTTTTCGCCACGCAGAATTCCTGTGCTTAGCCGGGGACCGTGGTGCGCAACAAGTTCCCATGATCCCTTGTTCCCATGGTCCAAGTGTGGGAAGGAAATCTTTCAACAACTGTCCATTATAAGCCAATATAAATATATGTAGTGTCTGTCGCAGGCAGATTGTACGGCGTTTAAATTGTCCATCAATATTGCCTTAGGCATTTTGCAAAACCGCCAGCGTTTGTAAACGGACGGCGCCGTTTGTAAAATGACGAATCATACAATCAGCCTGCGACATATTCATTGTATTTGAGCGTGCAATAATATTTTTGAAGAAAGGAAACAAAGGAATTATTTGAAGTTCGGTTAAATACATGCCTTTCGATACAAAAAAAATCTAAATTAGTTGAATTTGCGACTATGGGATGACGCAAGACGTATACCTAACTGCATATCGTTACGATAACCTATCATCGGTTCAGATAAGACTGAACGATTTTTCAATATGTAGTTTATTTTTCCAAATAAATTCATTGAGTTTTGACCATCAAAATTCACTTACCACTTTGGCCTCCTGCGCAACCTTAGCGAACCCGATCCTGTTCCTCCAATTGAGCCTGTAGTAATGGTCTCCGAACTGCGCCTCGTACACGCCGCCCGGTGAGATGGCCAGCGAGTTGCCACTTCGCAGCACTGACGCACACGTCTGCACTGTTCCCGGGATTACGCATAGCCCTTCTAGAAGGGTTGCCCAGCCTGGAGAGAAATAAATATAAAAATAAATTCTTCATTGCCATAATTGTTTACAAAAAATTTGAGACCAGAGCTAGGTTAGAGTACCTGTATTTCAGGAGCCAGTGAAAACAGTGGTTCAGTAATGGACAGAACATTTGGAGGAACGTACAATACGCAGAGGTTTATTCCTAGATTTTGAAAGGATCTGTTTTAAATGTAAGTGGGGGATTTTGATTAAGGTTTTTCTAAAGACAACTGCTACGTAATTACGTAACACATTTTCGTAAACGATTACGAGTAATTTGTTTCATTTTGACAGTTCAACAATATTCATTGCGTTATTTACGTTGTTGAGGAGATTTTTTTTTCGAACTTATGAAATACTGGATTAGCAATCTGTTTCAAAACGATTCAGATTCTGATTGAACGTGTATTACGCAATTAGGGTACTGTTTAGATAGGATATGGCTTATAGAACGTTTACTGTATGTATCACATCATGTAGGTACCCATAATCAAGAAAATAAATGACTTGATTCGATTTAATTTACGATTTAAGTACGCATTGCGACGCCGACGGCCACGGTTGTTAGCAGTAGCCACGCGCGCGAACCAACCTGCTCAGTAAAGCGCCCCTGACGCGAGCCTTGCATACACTGAATGACACTGCTGATAGGATAGATTTATTTAATTGCTCTGAATGAATTCACAAAGGTAACATTGTTTGTATTATGTTATGCTAATATATCACTACTCGTAGTAGCTTTAATTGTAATTTAGAATGTAATTAAAGACCACGCTACCGCATTAGGATTATTGCCTGTAATGATAGCTTTGTTTGTGATAAATAAATAAATAAATAAATTTCAGGATATAAAATGCAAAAGAAAATAATCATAAAACAAGATAAACTATAACGGTAAGGTATTCAAGTACTTGGGGCCCGGGGTCACCGAGGACCTGTCAGATGATTTGGATATTGAACGGGAACGTAAGGCATTGCCAGTGACATGCAATATGCTGGCTCGCAGGTTTGCACGGCGTACAAAAGTGCTCTTCTTTTTAAGGCATTCTGCCAGATATTTTATACCTGCAGCCTGTGGGTCCGTTATACGCGTAGATCTTTCAATGCCCTACGGGTCCTGTACAATAATGGTTTTAGGATGCTGTTGGGGTTGCCTCGCTTTTGCAGTGCATCAGGTATGTTTGCTAAGGCCAACGCGGACTGCTTTAGGGCTATAGTAAGAAAAAGAGTGGCCTCCCTGATGCGCCGTGCGGGGCAACACCAACAGCCTTCTGAACACCATATTGGGAAGGGTTGATTGCCCGGTTGTGAGGCACTGGAACACCGTTCACGGATCTAGATGTATTTATTACAAAATAGCGGAATTGTAAATAATAAACAAATTTATAATTAATAATTTACTAACTTAGTTATAAGTACTTTTTAATACCAATGTAAGTGTGGAATGTTTTATTCTGAAATAAATTATTAATAGTAAACGAATTTAGTTAAGTTTTTTGCTGGTACAAACTGCGACTTGGTGCGTATGAAACTTTGGTACCAAGCTTTCAGTTTCGTATGATTGCAATCTTTCCATCACAGTGGCCGAGCTATTTTCATTTAAAAATAAGGAAGTCTAGCATCATTTTGAAACAGGTCTTTTTTCTGACTCGTTTAGAAGGTTTCCTTCATTTACATATAAACAATGGTCTTTCATGCGTCGTATCTCATTTATCAGGTTTTTTTGTTTTGTTTTGCAATTTTATTCAAAATCACAGTATTTATGTACATATTCATTATAATTTTTATCTGACATAAGTTTATTTAATTTAAGTATGCATGCACAAGTATGCATACACGCGTAAATTATATAACAAAACGTCCGTCCCCTCACACTTCAAGTCCAGTTGAAAACCAGCGTCAGTCAGTTATAGTTGTCTGGCATTTTTGCTGAACTGAGCTTTTTTGGCGCAGCCGTGAGGAACACTTTCCTTATTTTTTTTTATTACATCGCACTTTATATATTTTTTTTTTATCTGCTTTAAATAAATGTATTTTCTTTCTTAACTCCGCCGAGATTTATGGGCTGGCTGTAGTGAGAGTTATGTGTTCCTATTGGCTGAATTTGCAATGTCGTGACCTATGACAGACGACATCCGCAATCGCACCCGTAATAAGTAATTTTCCAATATCCGTATAATCATCTGCAAATACCCCCCAATAGTAGACCAATTAGAATTTCGCGGGGTACCTTAGCGCCTACCCGATTATCTCGATATCCTCATCCGTTATTCGACATCCTTAACAACCCTGCAGAAAACTGTGAATAGGTACTGACCAGGAATCTTGAACATGAACCGGTCAGCGACGGTGTGTATATGCCGCCTCTTGAACAGCAGCATCCTGGCGATGAAGTAGTACATGTCGATGGGCAGCGCGCCGTGGTAGTAGATCACTAAGAACGGGCCGTCCGGGATGTTCTCCAGACCTTGGATGTCGTAGCCTGGGGAACGAAATATGAGTTTTTCTAATCTTGATAATGGATACTGGACCATGATTAAGGGCTGATTTCACCAATGAAACTGAACGCGATCAGCATTTCTAAAACGCGTTCAAGAGCTGTCAGTGTCAAAATTGTTATGGAATATTGTACACTGACAGCTCTTGAACGCGTTTAGATGTGCTGAACGCGTTCAATTTCATTGGTGAAATCCGCACTTAAAGTGGATGGGATTATATCTACCCACATAAAAAAAAAAGTTCTCTTAGCTCAGAAAGCAGCAGCCTATATCGTTCCCACTTCTGGTACTCGGGCCTCCTCTCCGTGAGGCAGTGGGCCGTACACCCCGTCCACCACGCGGGCCCAGTGCGGGTTGGTAGATGTCACAATATCTTCGAATTTTTGGTTCTAGGACATGCCGGTTTCCTCACGATGGTTTCCTTCACCGTTTTGAGGGTAGTGTTGATGAAGATAATTTACACAAAGTAAAGCGCATGTCAGGGTTCGAACCTACGCCCTACAACTCGTAAGTCGTGGCCGTTACTTCTGAGCCACCACTGCTGAGTCATAATCAGTCACAAAAAAAAAATCTGCTTCAAATAAAAAGCCCTTGAGTAACATAGTCAAGCTGCAGCTTATAAAGGTGCTATTCGGTATACCGTGAACAATGCACTTACCATGCCACAACCACCCATGCGCGTCCCAAAGCGCGCAGACCGCGAGTCGGGCCGCTTGCTTCCAGTCGGGCTGCACGCCATCCACCACCTTCATCCTGCAAGAAGGAACATTACATTAAGGTACGAAAAACTATACAGGGTGGCAGACATCGACGCGAAAACTGTTACCATGGATTCAGTACATAAATCTGAAACGCCCTGGGTTGAAATTTTTCGTCGGTTATTAAAAAAAAACTGCTGTTACATTTTGACCGCGTAGGTATTGCACTTTTCTATGAAACAGTAGATTTTTTTTTAAACCGAGGAGAAATTTGGCCGCAGGTGGTTTCAGAATCATGTACTGAATCCATGGTATCAGTTTTCGCGTCGATGTCCCTGCCACCCTGTATAAGTATGCTTAGATGGTTTGGTTATGAGGAGAGGAACAATAAAATGCCCTTGATGCCCTAAAAGGACATATAGTGACCTTATTGGCGATGTTCCTCAGAAAGGTCAGGTGCGTAGTACACGCAACCGGTGTGCGTGTATGACCAGTTGTATGTTCTTTGCAAACGAAGCAAAAATACTATGTAAGGATCGTAGCATAAGGCGTTCTGTAATTTCTGCCTACCCCCATAGCAAGAAGGCATGAGTGTACGTATGTAAACTTCCAGTTTAAAATAAATAAACTCGCGTTTGTCCACCCTCATCTTGTGGCGACATCTATATCGCCACATACGAACTACGCATGCCATGTGACGTTATACAAATCCTACATCACGCAAGCAAAGTTTACCGCGAAATTGGCTACAGCAAATGAGAAAAAGGTCGTGAGGAAAGTTTTATAAATAGAGAAGAAGAGAGAAATATGGAATAAGAGTAGGGAAAGAAACGATGGATAGACTGTGTGAAAGATGATATGGATAGAAAGGGGGGTGACGAGATGACGACTAAAGGTACCATTCCGTACCCAAGTGCAGGAGGCAATTGCAGGCAACGTGTCGCCGCGACACGACTGGTTCCTATGAATTTCTATGAAGTACCTTCCGTAGCGACACGTTTTTGATTTTTTTTTTCCTTCTAACTGAACAGACAGCTGTGCTGCTGGGTAGTTTGTTGCGCCACTTCTTCTTCCCAGCTAATGCACTAGGAAGTGGTGGCGTTTTGGGGGACTGTCTTATGTAATTTCGACGTTCGAAAAGTGATTATTCTCAGCCTAGTTTGAATAAATGACTTTTGAATTTTGATTTTCGTCATTGGCAGCTACGGGCGAGTGACAGGCGACACGTGCAGCCCGACCGCAGACCAGTAGTGCCGCTAACGCTCTAGCGATAACACGTTTTTCTATCTTCTATCTACCGACTGGAATACGGGCTGCTGCCGCCTGCGGTCGGGTTGGGAATCATGACTGCAGCGACATGATGCCGCGACACGTCACGTGCAGTTGCTGCCTGGTCGGGTACGGAATGGTACCTTAATAGAGAAGTATAGAAGAACAAGACAGGTTGCACCGACCCCAGCAAAATTTTTAAAAAGGCAGGAAGAAGAAGGAGAGGAAGGCGAGGAAGGGGAGGCGGGGAGAATGATGATGACCCGACAACAGCCATCGGACAGTTGCATACCAGACACAAGACACGCACCGCACTTTGTATGTTTCACTATTTTAAAATGTCTTAGCCAATAGTCATCACCTGCCAGGGTTGCAAGTTTGTCCGAAAGGGATATCGCGGCCCCGGCACACAGGCAACGGAAGGAACACAGGTGGGTTTTAGTCAGTAAAAGTCTGACACACCCTCCCGCTCCGCCCAGAGCGGGAGATAAGTTATTTGATAATTTCCCACGCTCAAAAAAAATAAAAAAGTTGTCATCACAATATCTTTATTTATTTATTTATTTATTTTATTATTTATGTACACACAGTAAAATTGATACAAATACGACATAAACATAATTATGAGTACAAAGGTACTGCTTATTTCTTAAGAAATTTCTTCCAGCAGACCTGCGAAAGGAGAAATGAGAAAGAAATGTAGACAATAGTGTGTGAGAACAAGAAGAGTAAAATACAAATATGCGAAGTCTTAAACTAAAATATCAAAATAAACCTACACGTATAACGTAATAAATTGACATATACTTAAATAAATACATAAAGCTTAAATATATATAAACATACATACTACAGGTATATAAACACTCACAGTTGAGAGGAAAGGTAATGCTCTTTTACTTTATATTTAAATTGAGAAACAGTTTTTAAATCACGGATGCTAGGCGGAAGTGAGTTCCACAATCTTACTGCATGGACAGAGAATGAATAGGAATAGTAGCTTGTTTTATGAGGATGAGATTTAAGGAGTGATCTAAGGTGTGATCTACACGGTGCGTCGCTAGGGCGAGCGTAGGTAAAACGCTCACGTAGGTAAGTAGGATAAGACGGGTTGTGTAAGACGTTGAAGAGGAGACATAAAATCCGAGTGTTCCTGCGAAGGCGGATTGGGAGCCACTTGAGTTCCTTGCGAAGATGAGAAACATGGTCATACTTTCGGAGACCGAAAACAAAGCGAATGCACAAGTTTTGCAAGCGCTCAAGCTTGTTTAATAGCTCTTCAGTAGCATCCAGGTAGCAGGCGTCGGCATAATCTATAATCGGCTGAATAAGTGTTATCTTTATTTTCTTCTATATTTTATTTTTTGTATATTGGCACCTTACATTCTATATTCATGTATTTATTTATGGCTTATTATTTTCCGAGTGACTAATAACTTAAAAGTCGACTAAATGTTTGCAACAAATAAAATAACTTGCCAGCGATTAAATATTTTCGCGACTATTATATTATGTAAGGTTCAAAATTAAAGGTGTTATAAAAACTAAAAACTAGCAGCTCCGTTTAGGTAGCAAATAAACTATACCAGTCAAATAAAATATTAGGCGAGGAGCTATAAATAATGACTTGGCGACTAATAATGTTAGTAGGGTGGCAAAGATAATATATTACCAGTCTAGTTAGAGTAGGTTATTTTTTTTTTTTTTATGGTTAGGTTAGGTTAGGTTAAAATTGTGACTTCCTACGCACGAGCCGAGCGAGCGAAGCGAGTGGTGCCGCGGTAGCGGCCGGCGAGTGCCAGAAACGACTAGATTATATAGAAAATCTATGCCCATTTTCTATTTTATTTTCGCCATTAAGTTTCCGCTTAGATATTAATTCTGTTCCCAAAAGAAAAACTTGATGCTAGTTTAAATTAAAACGGAGCTTATTACTGATATATTAATATGCTACCTATTACTTATTACGATACTCCTTATTAGCTGCCAACCCATTATATATGGTACCCACTCTATTTTTTTTTAAAACCTATATTCATTTTACTTAGTTGCTGCTTAAATACATGCCTTTATTTATTATTTAAACGAGTTTTTGTATTTTGTGCTATGTCTTTTGTGTGCATCAAATAAACGATTTATTTATCTATCTATCTATCTATCTATCAAGACACATCTGGTTGGACGATCCTCCTTTTTCATTGGACGAACTTTACACCCTGTTCCTCATACCTCTAAAATTGTATCTGCTGTTAAACGAGGATGCGGTCGGAGGCTCGGGAGGAGGACAGCTTATTCATAGCTGTGTTTACTTACTGGTTCATTGTGTTATTGATAACATAAGAACTTCAATCCTGTATGCCTCGAAGGGTTAGGCAGAGGTGTACCCTATAGAAGGTACACACCCATTTTGCCAGTTATGGATAAGTCCCATGTAATAGGGGGTGTTAGGTGTTTTGGCAATACCATCAACCGGGCAAAAATCCAGACTCCGAGCTGCTACTGAGAAATTCCCGATAGAAAAACCGAATAACACTTTGCCCCACCCGGGAATGGAACCCAGGACCTCATGCTCAGCAGTAGTGCTTGCAACCACCAGGCCAACAAGGCAGTTTTTTATTGTGTTTTTGTTTTACAAATTATTTAATACATCGCGTGCCGGTAATAGTCACATAAGATCGCATGCGCATTGTTTGCGCAATTGTTGTTTATAATGATGCAAGTAGACAAACATAGCCACAATACCATTTGTTGAGCTAAATTGCTTGAACATGTATTTTATTAAATAAATGGCTATTCAGCTGCATCATGTATAAAAAATATAAATCTCGAATTTCTCGATCGGACAGGGTTTTTATTACATTTTAGACTAAAAAATATGCAGTTCGCCGCGATTAGGAAGGCCCTAAAACTTAAGCCCAGAATTTTTTTTCCGAAAGGAATTTCAAAAAACCTTTCGCGGGGTACATCTAGTATACCAAAATAATTGAGAGGAGCGAGTCAGAGTCAAAGTCAAATCATTTATTTCGAATAGGTACTTATAAGGATTAAAAGTAAACGTAGAGTTATAAAAAAAATATAGAAAATGGGCAAGAGACGCCACAGATACTCTTTTAAAATGTTTTAGGTACAATATTTTGTATATGTAAATTAATTATAAATAATTATAATTATGTAATGACGATAACACGCACAATGGTCCACTGATGGACTAAGTGCGGAAACCAAACCCCATAACATAGAACATAGATGTAATGACGATTTACCTAGAATAATAATTACTATACCACAATAGGTAAATAAATTAAAAATGAACCAAAGCGAGATTACCTCTAAAATATTTAGAACTATTTAAATGCGAAAACTAGGACCTCGTCTGCGGAAAAAAATCGTGTCTAGGTTTCCATTCCACTATCAAATTCCATTAACAAATCTTCCGATCACAACCACAACGCATGTCAGACGCCCCAGCGACGAGACGGAGTCGGGCCAAAGTTTAATCATAAGTCTTTCTCCAGATAACTATAAAAAATAATTGGACATCATTATTACCATCTAATTAAACCGTCTGGCCATTGTCTACGATATTTCACAATTATCTAGAGAAGTCAGGAGGTCTTTGAGCTGTCAAAGTTATCGAGAAATTATTTTTTTAATTAGGTAGGTGATATACCTTATTAAAATGTTGTTGTACGAGGAAATTTAAGCTTTATCCATGTTTGGGATGTTGACAACTGTTCAAATTGTGTGAACTACATTTTTGGGACCTTTGAACTGATTGGTTCGTGTTTCAAAATAAGGTCAGCCGGTATCAATCTGCCCAGCCTTTTCCCAACTATATTGGGGTCAGCTTCCAGTCTATGATGATGACGGATGCAGCTGAATACCAGTATTTTACATGGACCGACTGCCTATCTGACCCCTTGCTTGGTAAGACTGGTTGTCAGACTTTCGGGCCTCTGACGTCCCGTAACGACTGTCAAAGATCCACGAATGACAGCCGGGACCAACGGCTTAACTATCCGAAGCACAGAAGAGTCTCGGTATGTAAAGATGGTCACCCATCAACAGACCAACACCGACAAGCGTGGCTTAACCCGATGGATCGACCCGTGCGGCAGTTATTACTTAGCACGAGGTCAGCCGGTATATTCTGTAAAAATCACGACTGCTGAGTATAGGGCCCAGGTCCGATTCCCGGACAAATTGATATTGAGTTTTTACTAGCAGCCTGGAGTCCAGATTTGTGCCTGATTGATGGCAGCAAGCACGCCCCATACTACATGGGACTTAATTATACCTGGCGAAATTGTGGGTCGGATTTACCAAAGAGCACGGAGGGAGACGCCTCGATGGCCACTGCTAAAGACGGTATTGTCAACAGTTTTCATACAAAACAAGCATGTTAATGAGCGTCACCGTTTGCTCATAAAAACTGACGGCCGTGACCAATCTTATAATATCCGTGAAAGACAACGCTAATTATGCGGGCAATTTATTCGTAACGGTCTTATCAAGTCCACCAGTTTTAAGGGGTTATTAAGGGGTATCGGTGTTACCCAATAACTGGGTTGTGGAGATCAGATAGGCAGTCGCTGCCTGTAAAATACTGGTAGGCCGCTGCATCTGGTAAGACTGAAAGCCGACCCCAACGTAGTTGAGAAAAGACTAAGTGCTCTGTGAATAAATGTATTTTCTTTCTTTCTTTTTATTTCCGTGGAATTTTCAATACACCTCTCCCTAAACTCTTCGGAGACAAATACGGTTTCCGTCCCTTCAATAGGGATGACGCCTGGGTAACAAAAAATAAATTCTAATTAGTCCGTCACACAGATAATAAAAAAATATTAGACACGTATTTTTTGCTTTATCATATTAATAAAACATTACTTCGATAAAACGAATTTTAAGTTGGAGAGTGGAGGACGCTACGTCACAAGTATAAAATCTACATACTCGTGACGTCATGGCACATTTTAACTCAATTTATCGCCGTAATCTTTAGATTACTTAGAAAAAGAAAAAATACGTGTCCAATATTTTTTAATAATCTACATGAAGGACAAAAAGAAAATTTGTCGTCATCCCTATTTTGTATCCATAAATGAATGAAAACAGAGAGAGGAGAGAATAGAGCAGGAGAATTTTGAGTATGAATGTGAATGGCTATAAGAGTAGGGGAAGACCAAAGAAACGATGGATGGACTGTGTGGAAGATGATATTGCTGGAAGGGGGTGACTACCGAGATGACAACTGATAGAGAAGTGTGGAAGAAAAAGATATGTTGTGCCGACCGCGAATAAACTGGGATAAGAGAATGATAATGATGATGATGATGGTGACGAAATGAATCAAAACAAAAAACACAAAATTCGCTTATATCCAATATGTGAACCACCTAACAAGCCTATACCTGCCATTTTTTTATCCATCTTCCATCTTGTTGCAAATCGCTGACGGGCCTAATTTTTTGCGGGTAGCAATTTACATGTCATAATTTTATGCACCTCATCAAAATGTGCAAGGGACAATAACCTGTAAAGGGTCACATTAAATTAGTTAGCGAAACCTTGCAGACGTGATGGGTATAAATATGTAATCATGACAAACTAAAAAAAAAAACGAGCGGGCCTTACAGTAGTCGCATATGATATGTAACATCTGACATCTTGGCTGACAGTACCAACTTCTCGAAAAATGAGTTGGTACAGTCTGCATCAAAAGTTGTTAACCACATTTAGATTTTCAAAATCGCTGTATAGTGAAGTGCTAATAGTGAATACGGTGTACAGCGATTTTGAAAATCTAAATGTGGTCATCAACTTTTGATGCTGACTGTACCACCTGACGGGCAACACTAGCACCGCGCGCGCTCGTTGGTGAAATCAAATAGCGTTCTAGGCTTCCTGTTACACACTTCCGTCCCTTTTCACGAATTCACTTCCACAGATTGCAGGAAAGCGAGAGGAAACATGTTATTCATCAAAAATTGATTTTACGATATCGGTATCTGAACACGATTAAAAAAACTGTTTTTCTCAACTCATACTACAAGTAACTAGAATACCAGCTAGCAGATCATGCCTTGACCAAAGATTTCAATCGTAGATTTGCCCTGCCGCGGTAAAAGATGGTCGCGTTTCTGTTTCATTTTGACACCTCTGACACACAATATCGCAGACACTTGAGTTGATTGTCATGGAAACGCCATTATTATTGTGCGAAGTCACTCTTCTCAGTGTGGACACTTTTTCGCGCGACGTAGTACGGTGAGGGCACATCTACGATTTAAATCTTTGGAAAAGAAATGACATCAATATTATTATTTTTTGTTTTTTTTATCTTGTTTAAATATCGATATATTGTTAGTATATTGGCGTGTGCTAGCTGACATATACCAAATAATTTAATTAAATGTTTTGTGTTGCGTTATGTAAATTATTTTGCATACATCAAGCGTATAGAATCAAGTTTTTCTAAATTAACAGATCAGCTGTGCTGCTGGGGAGTTTGTTGCGCTACTTCTTGTTCCCAGCTAAAGCACTAGGAAGTGGTGAAGGGCGGGCGTTTTTGGGGGCCTGTCTTATGTAATTTTGACGTTCGAAGAGTGCTGATGCTCAGCCTAGTTTGAATAAATGACTTTTGAATTTTGATACTATTACGTCTGCGGAGTTTCACTAACTAATTTTATTTGACCCTGCATAAACAGAGAAGCCCTCAATAATAACTCTGCCCTTGAATTTACAATGTAACACTGGCTGCTTCATCATTATCTTGGTCGACTTTTTCTTGGGTCTGAATTTGAAGCTCACGAACTGGTTTATACAAAAATGACAAAAAAATTGTATGATGCGTATGTGATCAAAATAAGTTCTGGCCTTGAAAGCGGTTGACTTCACGTTGTTGTGTTACCAAAATATTTAATGAAAAGGTGCAGGCAAGCTTTTCAACCAGCTATCTAATTACGCAACATATTTTCGTAAACGATTACGACTAATCTGTTTCATTTTGACAGTTCAACAACATTCATTGCGTTAATTACGTTGTTGAACAGAATCTTTTTTCGAACTTATGAAGCAATGGATTAGCAATCTGTTTCAAAACAATTCAGATTCTGATTGATCGTGTATTACGCAATTAAGGTACTGGTTACTACGCCGTAGTTGCGTATCTAACACACATAAAATGGCAATCCATTGCCTTTCATTTGGACAGTTCAACCACGTACATTGCGTTCTTAATTTAGTTGAGCGGAAGATTTTTTCTAACCTATGAAGCAATGGATGTCAAAAGGAAAGGTACTGCGATCGATTTCAAATTTAAGTGTGTTACGCAATTACCCTTTTCTGTTTTTGTGCAATGGGATTTCGCAGGTCAACCTACTAGGAGTTTGTCGGCAGCTTAACAAGACTTTCCTGTGCATGGCTCTGATGCCTCAATAAACTATGGCGTCCAGCCAGGTCTTATAAACTAAGCGACTACACGCTAAGGGCACCCCCTGCGGGGTACCGCTAGGGTGTCGCTGGGGGAGGGCAGCAAAGGACAGGCTGGATCGGATTAAGATTATTTGGGGACGAATTTAAAGCTACAGGCTCAGCGGCACGAACTGGCTCGAGTAACGGTCGGGGCGGGTCAAGAACATCACCAATTAAGTCACTACTTATATGTATTAGGTCCCCACCTATGAAATCAGCGTTTTGTATGGAGAATTTTAAAGAAGTTGCATTTTTCACACTAACATTTTCTTAATTTATATAACAACCATGAACACTGATGTTTTAAAACTAAGATAACGTAATATGCCACTTAGATTAAGCGACAAAAATAAGTTTTGGCTAAGTTAAAACAAATAGTGGTCATTTCTGCTAACAAAATGAGGAGTCCTTTTTTTTAAGGTATTTTTTACGTTTAGAAAACTATAAGTAAATGATGGTCATTATTCGAGAGCGTCCTCTCCAGACGTTTCCACTCTCTACCTCGTTAATACCTTATGTTAGTCGCCTTTCACTCATCCTCTCGACATGAGCAAACCATCTAAGCATACTCTTTAAAAAAATTGTAAAAACACTCTTCTCACAATCTTTTAAGGTACCATTCCGTAGCCGACCACAGGCGGTTGCAGCAGGCGACGTGTCGCCGCGAAACGTCTGGTTTCTATGTATTTCTATGAAATACCTTCTCTAGCTAGCGACATGTCGGTTTCATAGAGATACATAGAAACCTGTCGTGTCGCGGCGACACGTCGCCTGCTGCAGCCGCCTGTGGTCGGCTACGGAATTGTATCTTTAAGGTGAAATGGGTTCCAAAGCAGATGTTTCGACTTCACGCAAAATCAATGTTTCTCTTAGAAAAACAACGAATTTGCATTTTTTTTTTATGGTTACGAAAATTGAAGAGAAGTGTCCTTAGTGAAGTATGAGGCCCGAAACACGATTGACAAAACTTTCCTCGATAGAAAAAAGCGGCAAAGTTACCTTAAAATCTGCTTTTTTTGTTACAACCACTAAGAGAAAAACCTATTCCATTCGATTGTTATCAACGCAATTGTATTAAAATGTTGTCTACGTGTTCACTATTAAATACTTTAAGGAATTATGGACTTATTTTTCTATATCAATACAAGTAAAAATTTTAAATTCAATATTTGCAAACATAGTGCAATAAGCGTTCGCGGCCACGATACCACACACATTTCATATTATTAAGGTGGATTTCCATCATCGTAATTTTTTTTATTACATTCTGTGCATGCGGTAATGTTGTGATCAGCAAAATTTGTTATTTTGTTTCAATTTATATCCGTTATTACTTTGAGACCTCTGCTCCGTGATAACTTTAATGATTTTGATGTAGACTAAACTGAGCGAATTTGTGGTGCATGTAATTAACCCACAGGTGACCCGATGATACCTCTAATCAAAAGCTGTTTTTGTAATTTATTTGGCAGTTTTGTGTTAAATCTGTTACCGGACGGATTTAGTAAATGTTTCTGGACCGAAATAAAAAAATTCTGTTCCATACATTTTGACCACGTAGGAACGTGCACTTTTGTAGGAAACAGCAGATTTTTTTTTAATAACCGACGAAAAATTTCAAAGTAGGGGTCCAGAATCTTGATTGTACTGTATCCATGGTAACATGTGGTAACAGGTTGTGCGTCTATGTCCCTGCCATCCTGTATAACAAAGGTGAGCACTATAAGAACGGAAGTATAAAAAATCATTCCGAAAAAAAAAATCGGCATGAAAGTTCTTCATTTTTGCCGATAAATCTCAACGGGCACCCGGCTTGTAAACTAATCAAATAACTAATCAGATAAAAAGTGTTTTTTATCACCTGCGGTAAGTACAAACCCACGTCATCCCATGTGCCAAATTTCATCCAAATCCGTTCAGCCCTTTTACCGTCAAAGCGTAACAAAGAAACCGCATAAGATCTTCTATTTTGATAAAGTGTTTTTCATAATACGAGATCTTATGAGCAGTCACCTTTTAAATCAAACCCCCTACTGCAGTCCCAAAGGAACGTCATTTTATCTAAACGCTGGCTCCAGATGTTGGTCCCTAACCCCAACATTGGCCCCAACGCCACTTGTCCAAGATGTGGATCAGGAACTGGCCTTCTTCATTGCGTGAAAGTACTGATCAAAATAACTGCTACCTTTCCTCCTAAAGGTCTTATCCCATCAAAAACATAACATGTAAAAAAATGCAAGTCTCGCAACTCAGTTCTTCTCACGCAAAAAGATATGAGATCTAATGTAAAACCAAGTCTGTTAATTTATTCATTACCTATCTATTTTTCATCGTTATTTCTTTAATAAATAATAATAATAATAAGTATTTGTATTATTAGTATAATGACTTGGCCACCACCGCACGGCAACATATCACATAAAAATAATCTACTTTTTTTAAATAGTCCTAATTAAATAAAGTGCAGCGCTAATATTAGGTAGTTTGGTTGTAGGTATGTAGAATGTAGATTCTATTGCCGTGTGCGATTGCCAAATCATTCGGTTGTGCGTATGTAAGTGACAAAATTAAAGAACTTTGACCTGCAATAGTTCTTAAACTACAGGTCCAAATTGAATGTAATTTGGGAATATACCCATTTGTACTAAACCCTCTTGGTCACGGAAAACGGAAATTCAGGTTTCTAGCGTTAACCACAACGAAGTTACAGGGGGTCGAAAATGTCCTGAATGGCTTCGAGAAAAGCTCCGATAATCTTCAAAGCGCGACAACTATGCCGCTTGACGATAGAAACACTTAGTTACTAGTAATTTTAATTAAGATTTGCATAATGAGTTTTTCTTTACTTTTGTTTTACTATTTAGCACAAAAAATGTTTTCTTAAATTATTGTAGTTTGTAGGTTTTAGTTTAAATAGCATATGTAGTGTAAAAAATATTTTTTATGTGTATTCCGTGGAAAATGTAGTTGGTTACACATTTAGCCGTATCTTTTTTGTATTACTTCCAAAAAAATGTAATCTGTCACTCTTTGTTATCCATAATAAAAACTAGAATTAACAAAAAGAATAGACATGGTGCTGCTATCACTCTTGTGGACGAGTTCTTCGCAAAGCTAATGTCTACAGTCTAAATTGCTCACCTGTAAAGCCTATATAAATGGAAGATGATGGCGCTGATGTATATGAGAACTATGATGACGGCCGGCAGGAGGAAGGTGACGATGACCGGCATCAGGAACCATGTCAGCCACAAACTGTACTCTGTGTCCACGTATTCCACTGGAAGTAAAGAGAATAATAGGTTAATTTGGTTGATACAGTTTGTTTTTGTCGCAAAAACGGTCCTGCTCTTTATTTCAATCTCGCCTGATGGAAAGAGATGGACGAGGTCTACGATGGAACGAGCGTGTCCAGAAGATGCCTGTTCACTCTTGCTTTGAACGGTGACGGCTAACGTATGTGGAAGGGACAGTTTCTAGGATTAACTTTTTGGACAAAGGTGAAAATCACAGAACAGATAAATTTTTCTGTTCTGTGGTGAAAATCTAACGAAATATCGCATGAGATCGTCTTTGACATAGCGATGACACAGCGCGTTCAAATTATCCTTAAGAGGTGGAGGGAGACAGTTGTGTAAGTAAGTCTTGCCGCGAATTTTAGCTGATGAGAACAAAATACAGGATGTGATGGGAACGATGGGGTATTTAATTAAAACATGGCTCAAAAAAAATTTGAGCCTCTAATGATGCTCACTTTTTTTAATAACTGAGCTTCTTTTTAATTTTCTAACCTTTTCTCACAGTTAGTCACAGTATCTAAACTAGGGTACCCTGACCAAATGGTTGAGGTAAGGTTAGAATTGTGACAAACCGCGCGCGAGCCGAGCGAGTGAAGCGAGCGGTGTCGCAACAGCAGCCGGCGAGTGCTTACACCCAAGTTGGTCGCAGTTACATCGCATTGTTTTTGTATTTTTAGGACCCCAAAGTGGGCAATCATTATATTAGTTAGTGTTCAATATTTTTAGGAGCGCAAAGGGGGAATTATTAGAGGTTCGATTTAAATTTTATACATGATCTCGGTGTGCTTGATTCCGATGGAAACTGATTGATAAAACAGCTCACTATTTCTTTTACATATGATAGTTTTAGTAACTACTAGATTTAGTTAAATTCAAGGAAATCATGAGACAGACCCTGTCTAATTCGATAATCGTGGTCATTCCACAAATAATTCGTTCTCAAGCAATTTGTTTGCTTATTAACTTTACCTATTGTTTTTTCTAACAATCATGACGTTAACTTATTTTCGTAACAAATTGCCAGTACCTACTTACATTTTTTATTTAATATTTTGCGAATTGTACCTAGTAGGTACAACAGATAGTTGACAGTTTGAGAGAGTTAAAAAGGTTAGCCCTAGAGTCGGCAAAAGTGTTCGACTTGCTCTTTCTCCCCATGTTGAGGTCAAATAAAGGCTCCGTTTGAATCCAAACCCGATTGGGGAACCGAGGATATAAGCGTTCTTTTCACTAGGCATACGTATAAGCAAGATCAGCCTATAATGTTCCCATTCTGCTGGGACCCAGGCCTCCTCGCTTCGAGAGGGAGTGTGCTGTAATCTACCACGCGAGCCGAGTGCGGGTTGGTAGATGTCACATGTCTTCGAATTTTTTATTCTAGGACATGCCGGTTTCCTCACGATGTTTTCCTTCACTAGGCACATTTCTCATTAATTTAGACCCGAATACCCGAACAGTCACTTCTCGAAAAGAGTTTTTAGCTACCCGAAAAGTATGGTTAGACCGCAGACAAAAAGTGCAGTCTGAAGTCCAAATTAAGTTCCTTTCATATATCAGCGACAATGAACTCAATACCGTTACACGAATAGAATCGATGGCACCAATATCAACAGGATACATGCTACAACGATACAGAACGCAACACAAAATAAACGACAATTATTTTTTAAACAATCATGGCGGGACATCCGGGTGTTTTATCAGCGTCTATGGACCGTCTGCTCGTGCCCTGTCAGTTATTTTAAAACGAACTCTATTGAGAAGTAGATAGAGCTGAAATTGGATGTGGCGAGGGTGTAGTTGCACTATTGGCACGGTGACCTATGAACACGCAGCGCGCATGCGTCTCGCACCGTTTCCCGCCTTTTAATGCTGTTTATTTGTTATCTGTGGTTGTTGGCAATTAGACTGATTTCCTAATTAAATGATTATTCAACTTGTTTATGTAGATTATAAATCGTTTATTTCAAGGGCGTCGAACTTAGCAATCATTGCTTTAGCGATAAAGTATTTATCGAACTGCAGTTGCACATTATACAGGGTAGATCATATTTTCGTAACGCACTTTTGCAAATGGCGAGCCATTGAACTTCATACTTAAATTAAAACAGCAGCCGTAGATAGGGGGTTTTTATTTTTTGTGGTTGTGAAATTATGAAATAACTTCTCCCGCTCTGGGCGGAGCGGGAGGGTGTGTCAGACTTTTACTGACTAAAACCCACCCGTGTTCCTTCCGTTGCTTGTGTGCCGGGGCCGCGATATCCCTTTCGGACAAACCCGCAACCCCGGCAGGGGCCAACTTTATTTAGAAGAAATAAAGTATTTCTGATTTCAGAGAGGGTAATTATAGAGTAAGTACAGACTTATAAGAAAGAGTACAACTTTATGTCATTTTTAAAACGGTATTTTTTTGTACTTTTTGCAAGCAGTAACACAGCCTTTTGTGGTTTTTTTTTAAATTTTGTAAATCAATAATTCTTCTTAGTTCAAATTGTCGAGGTACTCAGTTGTTACCAATTTAAACGAAGCCCTGTTTCTGTCTTCCCGCCACTTCGTAATCTTGACCGAAAACAGGGCCGTCTAAACCTATCGCCACCCGCCTCTAAAATTTAGGCTTTTTTAATATAATAATAATTAATATAATATAATCAAATATCTTATTATTATTATTATTATTAAAAATCAAGTATCTCGACTTAGCACACGAGGTTGTCGACATGTGGGACGTGGACTCTGCAATCATTGTACCGATAATCGTAACAGTTAATGGCCTAATAGCGGAGAGCCAAGACCAACACCTCAGGAGGCTCTCATTGCGCGGCTGGGTCAAGGGCTTGATTCAGAAAGCAGTACTCCTAGACACGGCACGCATCGTGAGGAGCTTCCTCTCTCTAGAGCCCTGACCACCGGCACCTTGGACCCTGTTCCTGATGCCGATGGACCACTACTTTTTATATTTATAAATGTATTTTTTTATTTTATTTCTTTTTCATAAAAATATTTAAAAATGTAATTTGTATGTATAAAAATGTAATAAAGGAATAATAATATAATAATATTTTTTTTCTTTTAGCAACCCTTCTTCTTTTCTAACGCGTAAGTGAAGCCCAGTAAATACTTCTCTTAAAGTTACTTAGTTGAAGTTATAAGGTTGCCTTGATCAAAGGCGGCATGCATTTATGCATGCGCGTGGATAAGATTTATCAATGCACTAGCTTTACCCGCCCCGACTTCTCACGGGTAGCACTAAACCCTACCTACCCTACCTACCCACCCTACCTACCCTAATTTTCTCACTGTTTATTTATTTATTTAATACTTCAAGCACACAAATGTACAGAGGCGACCTTTGGGTGATGCAGAGACAAACAGTGGCAGGTGCAATAGCGAGAATTGAGGAATTAATATTTATTTACATCTAAAGATATTTTAAGATATACATATATCTATCAAAAACTATAAATATAATGTATACACCTTCCTTTCTTTATTCTTTCTTTTTATTTAAACCTTCCCTGGACTATGACAAACATTTCAAAACCAAAATCAGCTAAATCGGCCCAGCCGTTCTCGAGTTCTAGCGAGACAAACGAACAGCAATTGATTTTTATATAATATACTAGCTTTAACCGCCCCGACTTCGCACGGGTAGCACTAAACCCTACCTACCCACCACCCTACCTACCCACCCTACCCTACCTACCCTAATTTTTAACAGCAATTGATTTTTATATATATAGATATAGATTGTGTACTGCTATAGGTAATCCTGATTCAAGGAAACACGACACGAGAACCGGAGTCAGTGTTTATTTATTTTATATATTTAAGGGAAAACAAACAGTAGCACAATAAGAAATAGTTATAATATCTTAAATATTACATTTTAAAACAATTATGCTACCCACTACGTTCTCCACAGATTACAAATATCTAAAGAGGGGGGCAGGGGGGCAGGTGCGGTCCGCCCCAGGCCCCCGGTCCTGACGGGCCCCCGAAACTCGAGAAATACTTTTTCATCAAATCCCAAACAAGAACTAAATATGTCCAGTATTAGTAAAAGGCAGTCTGTAGTTGGGGGGCCCCATTACACATTCTAAATATAAACGTAGGGTGCTAAAATTTTCGAGCTCGCTTTAAACTTACCTACTACTAAATTTTACTTACTACTCACTACGTTTTCAAAAATTTCTGTATAGGTTGACAAAGTAATTCCAATTTCCGTATAAAAAATAGAAATTGTAACTATGCGGGGCGCAAAAATGGTCGAGCTCGCTTCGCTCGTTCAACCATCCTGTTTAGTCTGATGCTCTAGCTTTTCTGTAGTCGACAAAGTATCTCCTATGGCTATTTCTGTATCAAAATAAAACCTAACCTTTGCGAGGGAGCGCGCTCAATATTTCGACATTCATGAATGGGCGGGCTTAGTCCGCCACTGCATATTTCTAAAAATAGTTAAACAAATACGAAGATAGTAACAAAACTGTAATTAAATTACGGATATAATGCCAATTAAGATAAATAAATTTAGATAGCCTATGACATTGATCACTACAGTCGTTTATTTAACGTTCTAAAAATAGCCCATCGGGATTAAGAAAATTACCAAGACAACAACACGAACACCACGCTACGTTAAAAATCGGGTAGGTATAATGGACGAGGGCAAGAATGCTGCCAGGCTCTAATGGGATTGGGCGGGTCACATCAGCCACATGCACGATGACCACTGGGCAAAAGTATCCACACATTGGGTACCTGAAGTAGGACGGCACCGCCGAGGCCGGCCCAGACAGGTGGCGAGATGACCTAGATGCGTACCGCGAGGGCTTGTTGAGGACTTGGGAGAGGCCTTTGCACAGCAGTGGGACAGTATAGGCTAAATAAAAACGTGTGCGGTCGGGAGATCCCCGTCAGGAACGAAGTTTCTTCTGACGTATGATTTAAAATAAAAACAAAATTTCCGCAGCCGCCATCTTGGATTTAATTTACATTTTGATCTCACTATTGGCTTTAGCACCCTCGAAATCCATGAAAACGACACCCATTACTTTCACGTGACAGTTTCTGCCAGTGCACTCCGCAAGCCGCGACGACAGGGACTAGCTTTGACGGCCCGAAAAGCCTCTATCGTATTGGAAATAAATAGAAAAATCTATTAATTTTTGGCAGGAAACAACATCCCAAATTCGTAACACACCTTCAGGAAATTAAAAATCCATTTATGTTTGAAAAAATTGTCTGCTCGAATATTATAAATGCGAATATGTTACCTCTTCGCGCTGTTTCAATGAAATTTGGCATGCAGGCCGACAAAAACATGGATTAGGACTTATGATACTTTTAATCCCGGTAGTACAGACTTGCGTTCCTACGCAGGCGAAGCCGTGGTGAAAAGCTAGTCTAAAATATTATAACTGACGAGATCAAGAAAAATTATTAGCGCACAACTGCTGCAATTATAAATTATTTTTTGCTCTTTATCACTTTTCCGGTTTTACAAGTCTTCGTATGCAATATTTTGATCACCTTATACAGAAAATCAATTTAGTCTATAATGGTACTGGATGCCGCTGTATATTCTCACATACAGGGTGTATCAGAACGGTGTAGTCAAATTTAAGGACCATCAAACTGAACAACTTTCCCCATAGGCCTTCTTTTTTTTTTTTTCGTGTTTGGGAAATCATCAAATGACTTCTCCCGCTCTGGGCAGAGCGCGAGGGCGTGTCAGACTTTTACTGACTAAAACCCACCCGTGTTCCTTCCGTTGCCTGTGTGCCGCGGCCGCGATATCTCTTTCAGACAAACCCGCAACCCCAGCAGGCGTTGGTCCTTACGGACCCCGTCAGTTGGTGCTGACATCCCTTTGAGGCGCGCGTGGAAGAACACAACGCCCCGTCGACCTAGGCCAGATCCTTATCGGACGGCGAGCTGCCCATTGCTCACCGTCCGCAAGTCGGCTCGCGACTCCCGACGCCCGGGCGTCTCCTGCGGTGACTAGGGGCGCGAGGCCCATAGGTCCCATAGGACCAACATCGTAATCGAGAAAAAAATATCAGCTGTCCCGTACAAAGCTTCAATATCTATTAGGTACAGTACGACACAACTTAGATGTAGCATAAATTTTAACATTTTCATTCATTCATTTCAATTTTACGAATGTATTTTGTTATAATGACTTTACAAGTTATTCTTTACGGATTTTGCCGATGCTACATCTGAGTTGTGTCGGACGGTTGTTTTTTTTTTTTCTGGATCACGATGTTGGTCCGATAGAGAAAGACGTTCAATTTGATGGTCTGTACGGTACCCATAGAAATATAAATAACAGCTTCTTTCTTATATCTATGACGGTACCACACCCTTAAATTTGACCACACATTTCGAATACAACCTGTATACAAGCTATCGTCAACGTAATTGTAAGTATCAAGTTGGCGGGTAATTTTATTATAGTCTACTTTTTGCGAGGCTCGATCACCATGCATGCATTAGAGGATAGGTACATAAAATTATTATAAATTAAAATCCCTTTTCGTGTCTTCTGTGTGACCGCGTTATTCTTCTAAGGTACGCAACAGATTTTAATACGGGTTTTACCATCATTTAGAGATTTTATTGCGGACGGTTTATGACTATAAAGCCTCGAGCAGACTGGCGCGACGCGACTCTTAATTTATTTTTATTAATTAATTAAATTTTTAATAAAACAAATTATCAAAAAAAAAAATATTTAAAATTAAAAAATCTCAATTGAAAATAATTAGTAAAACAAAAATTTCTAAGAACCTCGTACAAACCCATTCCATTTATATTTTATGGGAAGCGACCCGTGGCCACTTTCTAACTTCACGGTAGAACAATAACCGGTGTCGCGTCGCACCAGTCTGTACGAGGTTTAATACATTAAATGACATTAATATTAAACTTACATATAATAAAGAAATGTCGATGTTTTGTCAAGTCGTAAAAACCGTGCGAAGCAGGGGCTGGTTGCTAGTCTAATTATAATCTTTTTGCGCGGCTCCATCCATCAACCACCGTGCAGATGAGACATGGCCATTACTGACCACACGTAATTTTGTGCCAATAAAAATAATTGAAGACATCGGATAGTATGTTCAATGAAAATTGAACTTCTGCTACTGAATGCATTTAACCTTGAAATGCTGTAGGTAAACAAGTTATACAGGTTGTATGCAAAAATGGAGTTGATCGTGAACCTAATTTTGGACTTTTATAAAAGACGCGACACTTCGTTCGCATGAAATTTCTTATGTTAACATAAAATATATCGTATGACACTCGGCAATACTGTAGCTTCCCATTTGTGAAAGAACATTAACAATCTGCGGGCAGGTTTTCAAATTGGACAAGTACATTAACAATCTGCCCGTAAAACTTCAAGTTAAAATTTTGTTGCGATTCGTTTTGCCACTTGTCCGTTGCGATTCATTTTTCCACTTGTCCGTTGAAGTTTCACTTCTACTATGTTTCCCAGCACACTTTCTTTTTTTTTTTTCACTTTTTTGTTGTGGTACCTTTCCCACACAAATTCGAATACCACTACCTGCTATGTAAATAAGTGTCAGGAAGTTATCATCGTAATAATATATAATCAATATCATCCACTTAAACTAAGTGGGAACGTATTATTGAAGCTTACTCAAAAACTATCTAAGCAAAGTTATTACAATTTAAGGGACCGATTGAGAGCATACCTTTTCATACAAAAAAAGAATTTTCAAAATCGGTCCTCAATTGACGGAGGAAGCTGTGGACATACATAGGTACGCTACGAACATAATTATAACCTCTTCCTTTTTGGAATTCGGCTAAAAAGAACCCTACCCTAAACCTAAAAGACAAATGCTGCCACTGATTGGACACGTCCGCTCAAATCGGTATGGTTCTTTCGTCAAAAGACCATTTCAGACACTAAATCTTCTTGAACAACCTCCGTAACATCTCTAGTGAGGACACTAGAGATGTTACGGAGGTTGTTTTACCGGAACCGGAGCCGGAGTCGGATGTTTTAAATTAGATTTATCAGAGTCGGAACCGGAGTCAGATTCGGAACCGAAGCCGGAGTCGAAGGAGGAGGTCTAAAATTAATCGAAGTTCCGACCTTTCAGTGTCACAATCGAAGCTCCGTAACAGTCTGGTCCTTACATGATCTGACCGCTAGCTGAGTTTGTTTCGGTATTTCTTCTCTGAGTAGTCAGATAAGAATAACTCGTCTAGTTTTGTGTTTATGTGTTTGTGCAAACCTACAAAAAAAAAACACGAATCATATAAATGTAAGTAGAACAACTCAGAAGCCCAGCTAATTATGTGGCATACAGGGTGTATGATTTTTATAAGTGTATTTTTAAATATAATAAAAAAATCAATGCTTTCGGTATCTTTAACGATTAATTCTGAAAATAACTATAACACACTTTGTCTTGTCACATCGCATAAAACGATATTCATGTTTGTTTACATCGGTTTTATCCGAATAAACTTATTTTGGTTTAAATTAATATTGGTCCAGAATTCTTATTTAAAATTAGCTGCAGCACACAGAATTTATTGCATTTTTCTGCTGCCAAAAAATCTGTTACAGACAAAGAATATTTTATTACTATATGGTTTGTTATTTTGGCGCCTCATGCGTGGAATGCGTGCACGCAGCGTGTCCATTACGTCAAAAGCGACGCAAACGCACGTGCTTCCCAGCGCATCCAAAAAAAATATATACTGTTGGATTTTCAACCCTCGGCGGTGACCAATGCGTTGAAAATTCAGTGCGCTATTTAAAATTGTCCGTGGGTACGACGGCTAAGAGCCTAATGCCCGTTTTCACCAACACTAACTGACACTTAAACGAATCCCTAAATAAAAGTGTAAAAATAGTCGAGTTGACAGTCAACATCCCTAGTACTTCGGCCAACAACTATGTTTTTAAAACTTCCACGTCCAGCACTGTTTTTGATATAATCGGAAATCGATAAAACCTTGGCCTCCAAATTAGGTCAAAGGTTAACAAGTTTGATGAACAAGATGCGATACTAGTATTGCATAATATGCGCCGACATAGAGACCAATAAACCAGTAAATAACAGCAAATAAGATAACGATGGTATCTAATAGTCTGACTTATCGGTGATATTATTTTAAAAGCTTTTGCTCGCGGCTGTAGCCCCGCGTTGGAGTCGGAAATGATCCCACAGGATTGTAATTTAAAAGCTTTTGCTCGCGGCTATAGCCCCGCGTTGGAGTCGGAAATGATCCCACAGGATTGTAATTTAAAAGCTTTTGCTCGCGGCTATAGCCCCGCGTTGGAGTCGGAAATGATCCCACAGGATTGTAATTTAAAAGCTTTTGCTCGCGGCTATAGCCCCGCGTTGGAGTCGGAAATGATCCCACAGGATTGTAGTTTCGTTGACAAAATCTATTCATCACAATGTATTTATTTTTTTATGAGTTGTATTGCAATATGTGGTTAGCTAGTGACCTCGACAATTGATCATTATTATTATTTTTTGTTATTAGTAATTAACTGTTTGTTTATTTATTTTACATCGATTGTCCTAGTTTATCATTTATAACTTCCAGTTACAACTATAAGTAAGCGGGTACGCCCTTTATGCCTGGAGGCTTTTTATTTAGATATTAAGTTCTGTTTACGTTTAGTTTTTTTATTTCGGCCTGAGTATAGTTCTCGATGATTTTGTTTGGTATATATTGGCGTGTGCTAGCTAACATATGGCTAATAATTTGAATTATGTTTTGTGTTGCGTAATGTAAATTATTTTGAATACTAAAAGAAAAAAAAATCTTCAAAAAAATAAAAAAATCAAATATTCTTCTTTATTTTATAAAGAATCTTCTTTTTTTTTTTTGTTCTTCTAACTGAACAGACAGCTGTGCTGCTGGGGAGTTTGTTGCGCCACTTCTTCTTCCCAGCTAATGCACTAGGAAGTGGTGAAGGGTGGGCGTTTTGGGGGACTGTCTTATGTAATTTTGACGTTCGAAAAATGCTGATTCTCAGCCTAGTTTGAATAAATAATTTTTGAATTTTGTACTACCGGGATTGGAAACCAAATTTAAAATTTCATCCAAATCCGTTTAGTCGTTTTTGCGTGATTGAGTAACAAACATCCAATTTTTTTTCACGTTTATAAAAGCTCGTGCAGACCAGCGCAACTGGACGGCGCGACGCGACTCGAACAATACAATTTCTAAGAAAACTTCACGGTATAACAATAGCCGGTGTCGTGTCGCGCTAGTCTGCACGGGCTTTAATATTGAGTAGGATTTTGCATGTAGGTACCTAAGGGCCTATGCACAACACGTTTTTTAAACGCGCCGTCGACGCGCGTTTGTAGCGACACAGACGCGATACGCACGCAATTCAGGACTTTTGCACACCTGTCTGTAGGATAAAAGCGCACCGTCGACACGCGTTTCTAAAACGCGCGTCGACGGTGCGTTTAAAAAACGTGGTGTGCACAGGCCCTAAGGAAGTCATTTTATTCATTAACAATAATTTGTAGGTATCTAAATTTGCATAAAATAAATATAATTCAAAATTTAATTACACACAAATTACAAAAAACAAACAACTTCAGTCATTTTAATGCTCAATTATTTATTTAATTACACATTTAAATATTTCTTATGACTCATTTTTGTTTAGTTTACTGCGTAGTTTTTACTGCCGAACTTGTTAATAAACATCCATGTTGTAAATTTTAATTTACCAAAACTACAATACAACAACAACAACTGACGATGACGCTTTAAATCGAGTGCCTTTTTTAAATTAATAAACCTCTAAAAACTTTTTGGACTTCTAATGTTGCACACTTTTATTAATAAATAAGCATCTGTTTAATTTTCTGGGTTTTTCTCACAGTTGGTCGCAGTACCTAAGTAGTAAGTATAGGGTACCCTGATCTTACGGTCAGTACACTAATAGCGTAACACACGACACGATCAATCACAATCTGTTTCATTTTGATAGTTCAACAACATTCATTGCGTTATTTACGTTGATGAGCAGATACATATTTCAAACTTAAAGCAAAAAAAAGGAAGAACAAAAAAATAAGAAATATATTTTATTTATTTCTTTTCTTTTAATGGATTAGCAATATCCTTCAAAATGATTTCAGATTGTGATTGATCGTGTGTTACGCAATTAGGGTTAGCTCTGCGACCAATTGCGCGCGCGCCGACCGAGCGCTTGATCGAAGTTGGTCGCAATTACTTGGGTATTTGGTATTTTTAAATAGGAACTATTTGAAGTTCACCAAATGAGATGCATTCATTATATAAGAATCTTAAAAAATATTTTAAGGAAAGAAAAATGGGAATTATTTGAGAAAAATCTAAATCAAAAGTCATTTATTCAAACTAGGCTGAGAATCAGCACTTTTCGAACGTCAAAATTACATAAGACAGTCCCCCAAAACGCCCACCCTTCACCACTTCCTAGTGCGTTAGCTGGGAAGAAGAAGTGGCGCACCAAACTCCCCAGCAGCACAGCTGTCTGTTCAGTTAGAAGAACAAAAAAAGATTCTATTTAAGAGTATTCAAAATAATATAAGCTAGCACACGCCAATATACCAAACAAAATCATCGAGAACTACGAGTACCTATACTCAGGCAGAAATAAAAACAAAACGTAAACAGAACTAATAAAAGCCTCCAGACATAAAGGGCGTGCCCGACATATAGTTGTAACTGGAAGTTATAAATGATAAACTAGGACCATCGAGGTAAAATAAATAAACAAACAGGTAATTACTAATAACAATAAATAATATGATCAATTGTCGAGGTCACTAGCTAACCACATATTGCAATACAACTCATAGAAAAAACATTGTGATGAGTAGATTATGTCAATAATAAATTAAATTTAAATAACTTGACTTATAAAGTCAAATAAAATAAACAATTACTTTAAAATAACAATAAATAATATGAGCAATTGTCGAGGTCACTAGCTAACCACATATTGCAATACAACTCATAGAAAAAACATTGTGATGAGTAGATTATGTCAATAATAAATTAAATTTAAATAACTTGACTTATAAAGTCAAATAAAATAAACAATTACTTTAAAATAACAATAAATAATATGAGCAATTGTCGAGGTCACTAGCTAACCACATATTGCAATACAACTCATAGAAAAAACATTGTGATGAGTAGATTATGTCAATAATAAATTAAATTTAAATAACTTGACTTACTCGTATAAAGTCAAATAAAATAAACAATTACTTATATGAACTCATATAACTTGTCAGTAGGTAAGCTGGAGAAAGAACATAAACATTGTCTTGAGTTAATCACAGCGACCAACTATTCTTATCATTTAAGTAAGAGTGAGTAAGAGATTGGATTGGATTACATACATGCCCATTTTAAGTACACACAAAACCCAGACAGGTGTCGCAATCAATCTAGGAAAAATATAAGTGGCTGTCCGATAATACCGAGATATGCCCTATATTTCTTGCACAGATATCGGTAGATCCGGAGCACAAAGTCACCGTGGAATAGAATCACTGGCGTTAACTAGATAATTTAATGTTATGATCGCGATAACCTAATATGATCGTCTAGGAACAGTCTGGTCGATAGAATGAACTAACGACTACAATTTGGAGTGACGTGCGTGAAATTAGTCTTGCAAAACGTCCGATTTAGGGTGAATTCTAAAAAATAGGTAATATTAGAAGTCGGAGAATTAAACCAACGAAACTGACCGCGATCAGCACATCAAAACCGCGGTCAATAGCTGATCACGTTTAGTTTCATGGGTACAATCGTTTGCGGCTATTTAGGTTCTCGAGACCGTCCAGGTGTATGCTTAGGGATTACTGCTTGATTTCGAATGTCATATGCCCGATGGCTGATTCCCCGAAGTCATCGGATCGAACATTCGAATTGCCGAAATTCCATAGCATCGATGTACCACAATTTCGAATAGCCATTAGATCGAGTGTCCGTTTCGCCGAAACGCCATGCAACGATAGTCCTATACGACGAATGTCTCTTGGATCGACGTGCCAGTAAGTCGAAAGCTACTTTGATTTTGAATGGGTACAACCTTAAGCACTATTTAGAAACTATGTAGTGCCTAAGGTTGTACGGGTTGTACCCATTCAAAATCAAAGTCCATAAATACCTTAATTTTAACATTTGTTTTTACCCCAAAAACCCTATTAATCCGGCAAATGAGTTGGTTTGGCCGAAAGGGATATCGCGGCCCCGGCACACAGGCAACGGAAGGTACACGTGTGGGTTTTAGTCAGTAAAAGTGTGACACACCCTCCCGCTCCGCCCAGAGCGGGAGAAGTTACTTGATAATTTCCCAAACTATCAAATAAATAAAAAGGCACAATATAGTTTGACCGAAACCGCTGTACTGCGACTTAGGAATGCGCGGCGAAGCGGGGGGCGGGACGCCCGTGACGTGAGCCTTGACGAACGAGCCCCGTCTCGCAGCACACATAGGTACTTAAGGCACGGTATAGCTTGTCCATTCTGAAATGAAGCGCCCCACTACCGCATTTTATATACACGGCGCCTCGACAGGTATGAGCTATAGGTACAGCGGTTTCGGTCAAACTATAGTTTGTGCCCAGAATTAATCAATAAGTGTGATAAGGTTCAACCATAGTCTAAGGATATCTGAGTAAGTACCTACCTACAGGAATGATTTCCATATCCTATTGTCTTACTTCTCGACTTTTTTCCGATTATTTCTGAACAAATGTTATCTTTACACGTTTTTATCTTTTGGATTGAGCAACTCGGAAGCGGTTACATCATTTTCATATCACGTGTATCTTAAACGTGGAACTGTCTCTTTGTGATAAACTTTCAACAATCTAGATAAATAAAATAATGACTAAGGGCCGAGACACACCGGAATGGCAGCGGCTGCCAGCGTCCCCCAGCGGCCCCCGGCATCGCCGCTGGCAGCCTCGCGCGACCTCCAGATCCCACGCGCCTAGCTTCTTGCCCATTCTTCTCCATACGAAAACGACCTTTTGGAAGGGGCGACTAGAATCAATTCATTTTTTTTGTAATTTTTGACGTTATAAAGTGCCTTGCAAGGGCCTATTTGAAATAAATGATTTGACTTTGACTTTGTTCCTCTTGACTAGTTTAGTTTCTACGAGAACATTACATACGCGCGGCCCCGCGTCGCCGCTAGCACCCGCAGGCAGAACCACCGACAAGATGCGCGTGGCGCGCGGCCGCTCGCGTCACCACGGGCGGCCTCGAGACCTTAAAGCTTTTCATGCGATACTGGTCTTTTAAGTATGTAGATAAAGTTTAAAATTATTTCACACTGAAATTGCTCGCCGCGTCGCTGCCGGCCGCTGCCATTCCGGTGTGACCCGAGACGCTTACACTTACTTAGGACCAGCCCCCACTTTTTATCCCACCAAAATGATCTGCTAGAACTCTTCTACACTATCCTACTATATCAATCTGCTTAGCCTTTTCCCAACTATGTTGGGGTCGGCTTCCAGTCTAACCGGATGCAGCTGAATACCAGTATTTTACATGGAGCGACTGCCTATCTGACCTCCACAACCCAGTAACTGGGTAATACGATACCCCTTGGTAAGACTGGTGTCAGACTTTCGGGCTTCTGACGACTCGTAACGACTGTCAAAGATCTACGAATGACAGCCGGGACCAACGGCTTAACGTGCTTTCCGAGGCACGGAGGATTCTCGGTATGTAAAGATGGTCACCCATCCACTGACCAACCCCGGCAAGCGTAGCTTAACCTGATGGATCAACCAGTGCGCCTGTTGTTACTTAGCCACGAGCTCCTCACACACACTCCTCTACACTATCCTACTATATCTTATCTAATATTATAAACTAACTGCGTCCCGCGATTTCACCCGCATAAGTCTCAATCCCGTGGGAATATCGGGATAAAAAGTATCCTATGTCCTAACCCAAGTCGTGGTTTACTCATGTGCCAAATTTCATCCAAATCCGTTCAGCCGTTTAAGCGTGTAAGCGTGTAAGATTTTTATCTCGTTATCCCCACGGGATCAAAACATTGGTGAAATTGCAAATAAACCAATTACAGGCACTTTTGAATTGTCAAGGGGTCGGTCATTCAGAAAGATGAAGCGAACTGCTCATTCCAAAGCGTAGTAGGTTCCTATGGAGAAGAACGGGCAAGACACTCCAAAACAAATAAATTCTGACAAGTAAGACTGAAAAATGATAAATATTACTTACCAATACAGCCTTCCACATATTATTTGTCTTAGTGAAAAAATCGTTACCAGAAAGCAATAAGTCATTTTCTTTACAAACATTGTTTTGTTCCCACAAAATCAATCCGAGATCCGAGTCAAAACCAAGGTGATGTGTTACCGATATTACAAGGCCAAGCTGATAAATGATTCAGCCTGTAGGTACTCCACATTACGCTGGAGCTGCCAGAAAATAAGAGTTCGACCTTCATAGTTAAATGTTTATAAAATTGACAGATAACGTACGCACGTACCCGGGCCGCTATGATATGATTAGCGGTACAATTGTTTAGTTACGGTTCAATGAAGTGAAGAGACAGTAGGAGGGACAAGATTGTAAAAAATATATTTATTTATAAAATAACATCACGCCTTGTTCCCCCGAAGGGATGGGCAGAGGTGTACCTAATAGTACACTCACAACTATATTCTATGTCATGGGGTTTGGTTTCCGCACTTAGTCCTTCAGTGGACCATTGTGCGTGGGCCATAGCGGCCGTTGGTGATTATTCCAACCAGCCCACCTCCCTCCAGAAGTTAATTAAATCTCCTGGTCTGTTCAGAACATCTGTGAAAGATCTGGGTGTCCCGAGGGTCTCTGTTCTAATCTGGGTGACGCCTGTGCATTCAAAAAGCACGTGCGTGACGGTTTCCTCAGCCTCCATGCACGCCCTGCACAGAGGACTGTCCGTTATGCCTATTCTGTGGAAGTGTTAGTACACCCACATTTCGCCAGTTATGTTTAAGTCTCATGTAATAGGGGGCGAGCCTATTGCCTTCAACCGGGCACAAATCCAGACCGGCTGTTACCTCAGACCAAATAATAAACCAAGACATAGCGCTGCGAACAATATTGTGTAGCTTGCTAAAACTACACCTCCGCTCTGTGCATACACGCTCACATGCACACATTTACAATCAAACTACACGTCACTAAGTGCACACAGTTTACGAAACCGGCCTCACTTCACTGTCGAGAGCGCTCTGTCTTGGTTTATTATTTGGTCTGAGGGTGCTACTGAGAAATTCCCGATGGAAAACCCAACAACATTTTGCCCGACCTTCGAATCGAACCAAAATCATAAAAATCGAAAATCGACCTTCGAAATCTCAGCAGAAGCGGTTGCGACCACTGGACAAACAAAGCAATCAACCATTTTAACCATGTAAGTACCGAATACCTAACATTGTTAATTGACTCAGGCGTGTAAGAAATCGACACGTGTTTCACCTCTCAACGAGGCATCCTCAGGATGACGATTGACTTGTTACGAACCCGGACCCGACGTGTTGACACGTCAAGCGTCGAGAACAGAACTCTCTGCTCTCGACGCTTGACGTGTTTTCTTACAGGGTTCTTTATGACTCTTTAAGAACAGTGAAGCAGATTAGGTTACTAAATATACGTCGGCTATTGTATTTTCTAGCTAACATTGTTAGTCTAGACTTGTAACCTTTTACGCTTTCTGCATCGTTACTTTTTAAACACAAACTTTTTATGACGACATGTTTTTAAACATAAAAAGCGTGAAATTATAAAAACCTTTGAGTATTTTTAAAGCACCTGTCCCACCGAGTAACGAAAAGCGAGTAGAGCTAGCAACCAAAAAACGAGTTGGCGAGTAACGGGCAGCGAGTGCGCGACGACAAAGAGCGCTTAGGTACTTTTCTCCTAAACACAGGTTATTTTGTAACCTATCTAGGTGAACAGTATGGCACCCACTAACTAGATTTAAGAAACTTTATGCTTGTGCTTTATACAGAAATTTGAAGCCGGTGATCATGGATTCAGTACATGATTCTGAACCCCCCTGCGTTGAAATTAAAAAACAGAATCATGTACTGAATCCATAGTAGCCGGCTTCAAGTCGATGTCCCTGCCACCCCGTATATTACCTTGCCATGTTATCTAGTCCTAGTTAAACATCAACAATATTATTATTACTCGCTGGTATGCGTAGTGTACCAAGTGCGAGTCTCTCAGCGAGTGTTCTGCCCGCCAAGCGAACGTCGCTGAGCGAATACTCTCTTTGATAGCTCTTGTCGCTGTGTCAAACGAGTACTCGCCGGGCGATGTGAACTGTAAACGATCAACTACACAGGGGGCAAGGACATCGACGCGAAAACTGTTACCATGGATTGATTCTGAACTCCCCTGCGTTAAAAATATACGGCGGTTAAAAAAAAATCTACTGTTCCATACATTTTGACAGCATAGGTACTATTACTGTACTTTTCTATGAAACAGCAGATTCTTTTTGAAATAACCGACGAAAAATTTCAGCACACGGGGTTCAGAATCATGTACTGAATCCATGGTAACAGTTTTCGCGTCGATGTCTCTGCCATCCAGTTTATTGTATATATCTCTTTTGCTTACACGGGACCTACAATATTTTGTATGTTTCTTGAGCGAGAAAATCGTTGATAGCTAGTCGCTTCCTCGTCGTCGGTGGGACAGGTGCCTTGTGGACTGGTGCTTTCCGATGGTAGGTATGCTTTATAGAAAAAGTTTATTTTGTTACGCTACACACGCTTCCATTCCACTATTTGAAAAAGCTGCGTTGTAAGAGGGGAAATCGATCAACAGCCAGTCGGAGTCACAGTCAGCACGCGACGATTACCTCAATCTCAGTAACAGTTACGGATTGCTAGTTGAAATCTTGGCAATTACTGATGAAATGGTCGCAGTCAGCATGCGTAGCACAACAACAATAGAAACGGGTTTTGTCGACAGAAGAATAGACAAAATGACAGATTGTGATTGTTCATTTGATTTGATTGTGTCATCATATTATCGGCTCATTGGCCCATTGGTACCTTGTGGAAGTGTGAATACGGAAAAGAACCCAATAAGCTAAAAAAGTTAATTTGCGTTCGCAATTCATTTGCCAAACTTATAAACAAACACTAGTTTTAGGAAAAACAACTGTAATACCTACTCATAAGGTTCAGTTTGTGCTACAACTTCATATTTTTTATGACGTTTTCGACAGTACTAGTCGGTCTAAAATCAACTTTATTTACACTAGCATAAAGTTGGTGTTTGTCGAAGTGGAAAATTCGTGTTTGTTTACATGTTTGGCAAAGAAACTGCGATTGCAGATTATGTGACACAGACGATATTTCAAGTTAGGAACATGGATTATACCATGGTTCGTGATTGAGCCAAAATAGTGCACAGAACGATAACATAAAACAAAATTGTCTATTCTGTAAATTCCCATCAAAAACAACTTGTAAAAAATTGCAAGTCTCGCAACGCAGTTCTTCTAACGTAAAAAGATGTGAGATGTAATGTAAAACCAAGTCTGTTATTTGATTTAGTACTTACCTATCTATTTGTCATCTTTATTTCTTGAATAAATAGAATGACTTGGCCATCGCACGGCAACATAATCACATAGGAATAATCTACTATTTTAAATACTCCTAATTAAATAAAGCGCAGCGTTAATATTAGGTAAATTTTGTTGTAAGTATGTAGAATGTAGATTATATTGGTCAGGCTTCTAGCTTTATCCACAACGAAGTTAAAGGTTTGTGTTTATTTTGCTCGACTTGGCGGGGGCACCGCCGTGCCACCCAATATCGGAATCAATTTTATAAGTAATATAAAAAAAAAAAAAAAAAGGTTGATGGCAATAGGTTCGCCTCCTATTACATGGGACTTAAACATAACTGGCGACATGTGGGTGTGACTACTACAGGTACACTTCTGACCAACTCTTCGAGGCAACAAGGCCTGTTGATAGAGTCCACATTTCCTATCTAAGTACCCCTGAGAAGAAAATGCGAAAAAAACCTAGTGGGTCAAAGCTCTTTTAAAATCCAGGCATATTCTTGAAAATATTAGTTTCTTATATTAATATTAGTTTCACTAAGGACCAAAGTATTCCACTCTGAAGGCTGGCCTTCACTGGTGAAGAGCCAATCGGAGCGCCGAACGCGATCGATGCGAAAAGTCGAGATGGTTAAAAGAAACTCACACTAGGGCCTCTGATCTCTAAGCAATCAAAATATTGAGTCATTGAGTCAGTTCACAGTAGAAAGCAAACACTTCAGCAGCTGAGACGCATGTAAACAACGATAGCAATATCTTGAAAACAATAAAAGTGATAACTCCAATATAAAAACCGTATTTCCATGGTGACTTGCATTATAAAACCGAAGAAGCAGATAATGAAGGAAAGACAATTACTTTCAGTCAGTCCCGACTGACTAGGCCAGTGCCTAGGGCTCCAGCCAGCCTAGGGGTCCCACCCACCTAGCTACCCCGACCAGCTTGTTGCCTGACGGCAGGCGGAATTAAAAATATACACAGAGCAAAAAATATTTTCAAGAAAAACTAGTTCATTCAATTATTTTTAAAATTCACATGTAGCATTGGCATTTTTCTGTGACTCTTTTCACAAGAGATGTAAGGGATTGGAAATATAGTCATAGTGGTATATTGAGGTGACAATTAGACTCATTACAATAAAAAAAAACGGTATTTTCCAGTCATTCTACAATTTATTTCGATATCGACACACAGATAACACAAGTGCATTATATTTTCAAAATTTCCAAAATGGTTTCGGATTGGCCTCAAATTTAATGACGAATTGCCCTGCGTCTCTAAGTTCGGGCCTACCTACAGTGAATGAAAGACCAATGAAAGAAATTAGTGCAAAGACCAAAAATGCGCACAAAGACCAGCACCCTAAATGCGAAAAATCACAATCCGAGGGTTTTGAAGGAAATGCCTAATCCATTGCTTCATGTTTAAAAAAATTATCTGTTCGACAACGTAAATAACGCAATGAATGTTGTCAAAATGTCAAAATGAAAGGCATTGCAATAGTTAGTATTTTACACAATTGCTCAGCAGGAATGCGAAAATTAACTAGAAAAGATCGATGGTAAGACTTCCATCACAATAACGTGTCCGTAACCCAAAAAACTTTTTACAAAAAAAAAAACAACCGACTTCCGAAAAAAAACATCTTACAATGTCTTTGGTTTTGAATTTTTCGTTTTTTGCCACCGACTTCCGAAATTAAAGTTATTTTTCACTTTGTAGTGTATTTTTTCGGAAGTCGGTTGTTTTTTTTTTGTAAAATTTTTTATTTTTCACTTTTTAGTTGTGGTACCTACCCCACACAAATTCGAATACCACTACCTGATAAGTAAATAACCGTGACAGGAAGTTATCATCATATCATCCACATATACTAAGGGGGAAAAATACGTATTATTGAAGCTTATTCAAAAACTACCCAAGCAAAGTTAATAAAATTTATATGGGACCAATTCGGGAGCACCCTTTCATACAAAAAATAATTTTCAAAATCGGTCCACAATTGACGGAGAAATCGGCGGACATATCTAATTTTTTATTTTTTTTAAACATACATTCTCGACGAACATAACATAACCTCCTCCTTTTTGGAAGTCGGTTAAAGAGGTTTATACATTTTATTTCTTGAACCGTCAAATATGGAAGGTAAGGAACAATGGACGCAGTTTGGCTACTAGATGCCTCTGTCTGATCCTCAGCCCAAAGATTTTTGAGTTTTTTATGAGGTGACACAAGAAAACGTAGCATAAGGGTGGATGATAGTTCATAATAATCAACAGCGAGTTTTCGAAATAATTTAAATGATGCGAGACTCATGCAGTAACAGCCCTTGGTCCTCGTGAGGGAAATGTGAAACAAATATATATTTTCTCAAACATGCCTGGAAATTCGAGCATTATTTTGACAATCTTCTTCGAGATAAATCGAAAATTCGAAACTGCTGTACTTATCGAATACATGCGAGCGCCCGGTCGGCAATGTAAGTTTGAAAATCCTCTGTCGTGTTTAGCGGCCAAATATATTACCATGAAAACTCATAATAACTGTCTTGTTCTTTAAAAATGGAACGATTTTTTTACTTCAACACATGCACACACTTCATACATGTCTACCAAGGAGGTAACATATCAAAGATTTTATAATTTTTTATTTCGTTTACAAATAGAGCTGTTTAAAGTAAAGTAAAGTAAAGTAAAAACAAATGAACATAATGGCGGAATTTAAAATTAATGAAGTCGGTAAAACTAGATTTGTTCGCGACTCGCCAAAAGGAATGACATTGAACTTGCCTGGGAATTGAACGCGATATCTGCGTGTCACTGATTAAATACGCACTAAATAGGAAACACGTATTATCACACTCCCTTTTACATCCTGTGCGTGTTTTCAAACTTTTAAATATACCAATCAATTTTACAATAAAAGCGAAAATTGGGTTGTATTTTAAATTTTTACAAACGTCGAACGATCGACATCCTTTTTTACCTCGTCTAAATTTATCTAGTCATTGAAATGCCAGTGATTGTGATTGACATAATAAATATCGACTATTTGTTCAAGGAGTATGTAATACTAACTAAAAAAAAACCCAGTTTAATGTATTTATAATTATTATACTGACAACAATCGTGTTTTTCGGCTAGGATTTTCAAGATGCTGTTGGAGTTAACCCGTGGTTAAAGATGCGGTCTTATATCCTTATTAAATAATGTCGGAATTGAAACTCCAATCATAACCGCTACAAGTGATATTAAATCCTCCGAGCTACCGAACTAGACGAATACAAATATATCGTTACTTATCGAAATACACCAATGTTTTTGTCTTTGACATAAAACATGTCCGAGGGAAGAAGTACGAGTAGAAAATATGAGCTACACCAGGGAGCACCAACTAATTTAATTGGAGATCCATTTAAAAAAATAATATGACTGTCGCGGTCCGTTTGGAAGACGAATACTATATTTCAATGGAATTTCTTTCGATTTGAAAGTCACTCAATATTAAAAATACTGATGAAAAACTCATTAAAAAAATCGTAACATCGATAGAACCAAAACTTAAAGATCATACTACGGCATCACTAAACCATAGACAATTTCGAGCGGCCATTGTTGTTTACATCTTTGGCAAAGTTTGTAACGCCGACCTTAGTTTACTTGGTTTGAATTTCCGCGCATATTTGAGAAAAGTACTATACAAGCCTTGGCTGCAACCAGTACCCTAATCGCGTAATACACGATCAATTAGAATCTGAATCGTTTTGAAACAGATTGCTAATCCATTGCTTCATAAGTTTGAAAAAAAATCTGCTCAACAACGTAAATAACGCAATGAAAAATGTTGTTGAACTGTCAAAATGAAACCAGATTAGTCGTAATCACACATTTTCACGATCGTCCACCAATGTTCTTGTTGCAGGCCGCGACAGTAATATACAATTTGTTTGATGGGAACAGACTGAAAGTGGCATCGGTGACTAAAACGTTGCGTGGAAATCGGTTGTCATGTTATCAGCATGAGATGCGAGGGAATGAAATACATGTCGTGTAGAGAGTTTTGACTATGAATGTGGATTGCTATAAGGAAGACCAAAGAAACGATGGATGGACTGTGTGAAAGATGATATGGCTGGAAAGGGGGGGACTACCGAGATGACGGCTAATAGGAAAATATGGAAGGTAAAGACATGTTGCGCTGACTTAAAATAAATTGGGATAAGCGCAGGAGAATGATGGTATGGGGGGGACAGGGTTCAGAGACAAACGACAAAGATCGTCAATCCAAGCCAATAATGTATCGAAGGAGGAGGCGGAACGCGTGAGGGAGAGGCAAATTTCGCGCCCTCACGCCCCTAGCCGCCGCAGGAGATGCCCAGGGCGTCGGGAATCGCAGGCCGATTCCCGGCCACCGTAGGCGCGGGCACAGGCCCGGGTCGACGGCGCGTTGTATTCTACGCGCGCCTCAAAGAGATGTCAGTACAACGGCCCCTGGCAACGTACAGGCAACCGAATGAACACTGGTGGGTTTTAGTTAGTGAGAGTAAGAGTCCGCCCAGAGCGGGACAAGTCATTTGATAAATCCAAACAAAAGAAAAAAAAGTAAGCCAGTAATGATGAACCTATAGCTACAGCAGTGAACGAATTATCGCCCATTGTTTGTCGTTATGGAAACAGGCTGATTAAAATAATAAAGCAGCAATATTTACTTAAGTGTAGATAACAGGACTCATTGAATCTCAATAAAGTGCAGTTCACAGTATTTATGAAGACCTCTGTCAGTTTTAATCATAATAACTAATTTTGACGTTTCATTTCGTTCAGCAAAAACTTTTAACCATATGTTGGGTTTGCAACCAAGGAAACTTTATCACTGAATTTAAGGACTTTTATGAGCGACAGAGGGAGATATAAATAACAAAGCCTGTAATCCCTGAAGGCTGAGGCAAAGGTGTACCTCCCTATAAAGTACACCCACATTTTCGCCAGTTATGAAGAAGTCCCATGTAATGGGGGCTAGCCTATTGCCATCAACCGGGCACAAATCCAGACGCCGGGGTGCTACTGAGAAATTCCATAACACTTTGCCCGACCTGGGAATCGAACTAAAGACCTCATGCTCAGCAAAACCGCTTACGACCACTAAACTAACGGGGCAGTCGAGGCAGGCAGAGAGGATAGGGTTATGGAAAAATGCGAATCCAGGCGGCTAGATGTCGCTTAGACAAAATTCGTTGATTTTGATTGAATTGTCAAAACGGAAAGCAATTGTGATCACAAGTGTGTTAAGTACGCAATTAGTCCTTGTTCCCATGGTATCGCTGGAAGCAGAGCGTGAGATCCTTCATCAGCCAAAACCGTTCACCTTGTGAAGCGAGAACTTAAAGCGCATGTTGACACACGCTCTGAAAACTAGACAATGTCTATAAATGCAATTCACATGCAGCGTGTCAGTATTATTGTTGTGGGAACTAGGGCTTCAGTTCCAGGTTAGTTTACAGACACTCCAATATGAGGAAATGTGGGGGATAACTATGCTAAAACGTCTTTTTACGCCGATACGAGTAGATATACAAGGTCCCATTAAGATAGATGGACAAATTTTAACATAGCGTTCAGTACGTCTAACCAAAGATATCTAAGCAAAAAAAACACTAATAAATGGCATTAGGTAAACAACATTTTCACTGTATTTTCGTTAGCTGATGTATTTTTCGTGTAAGTATTTAATGCGTTTTTCCTTTTCTTTTATGTATGTCCCTCGATATTTTCGTCAATTGTGGACCGATTTAGAAAAATCTTTTTTCTTTTGGTAGAGTTTATTAACTTTGCATGGGTAGTTTTTGAGTTAGCTGCAATAATACGTATTTTTCCCACGATGTTCTAATAATATCTTGTCACTGTTATTTACATAGCAGGTAGTGGTATTCGAATTTGTGTAGGGTAGGTACTAAAACTAAAAAGTGAAAGTTTTTGTACTTAACGATAATTTACATAGCCAAATAAACTTTATAACAATTATTGTGTAACGTACTTGACAAACTAGATAAAAGATATTTTATTTTGCAAATGTGGGTACAACACACGGTGTTATAAAGAATGGGTTCAGCCATATTTTACCAGTAGGCATGCAAAAGTTACAGCAATTATAAACTAAATCCACTAAACTAATCTACAAAATTTTAACAAACAGAGCAAAAAAAACAACACAAAACTAAACATTATTCTAATTTTGAAACATTACAAACCAAGTTACAAATTTTTTTTCACTGTCAAGAAGCTTCGAAGCTTTTTTTTAAATAATGTTAGCGGCAATTCTTTCCAACTTTACGATACTACTTGTAAATGCGAGAATTACCGAGAATGCGCGAGAATTGTCCAGAAAACGCGCGACCTGTTATTTGGCTCGTATCTAGGTTGTACGTTACACTATAGACATAAAGTTCATTTTACTTTGTACAAAAAAAAAAATCGCTTTCAATGTAAATTGAGCCTTAGCATACTCTTTTCAATTTCTACAGAGAAATAGTTGAAGATAAAACTATTATTAGGTAGACTAATTCGTCTCGTGTGTCATTGAAACTATCCACATTGTTTTTACGATCAAGTTCAAGAACACAGAGATTTAAATATGTGCAGATATCACTTTTAAAACGTTATCATAAAGTTTTATTTACTTTATCTTTTTACCTACTGGTTATCGGCCATTCAGACTCTGGTTTGTTTTTGTGACTTTTTTTACAAGGTTTTGGATTAAAGCAGGGTAAATCTGGAAATGTGTGGTCACGCTTGTGTTTAACCCGTGGCTGCGCTTGCGCATACACGAAAATTTTCTGATAAACGCCCAAAAACAAACATAGCTAGACATGGGTCTTCCTAGGTCTGTGGTCGTCTTCGTGGTCTGACTAGGCCTCCGGTATTCCCAGGAATGGACCTCTTTCAGTTGAATAATCATGAGAATGGACTTAAGAGTATTGAATAATTTTGTTATTGGAGAATAGAAGATCGGTGAAATATCCTGAAAACAACATTATTTTGAATCAAAACTATACGCAGAATATTTTCATCGAGCCCAATGTAGAGCGTAATAAAAACAACAGTCTAAACTAAACTAATTAACCTCTAAACTTGACATCTATGTTAAGGTATACTATTGACTAACACGCGAAAATGCTAAAAATAAACTCATAATTAAATAAAACTCATGCGAATGACTCGAAATCGTGCGAAACGACCTACAACGGTGATTCTCTTTGTTTTCAAAATAAACAAGAGGTTACTGAACAGAATACATATTTCGCACACAAGGTTAAAAAAAAATACATTATGGAGACCGAACAACGGTAGGAGTAATGAAGAACACGCTGCAGCAAGATGGGATGCAGGAGTTGGTGAGAAGACAAATAGCGAATCACTTCAGCAAGATGAGTTGTAGACATAGTGGCAAGTCACGATTGACAAAATCTGGATGAGACTATGGTCTGTCTCAAAAGTGTATGATGAAAGTGTAAACAATCCCTGTTCAGGTTAAATTCCTACGGTAAAACATTCATCTGTATTTACAAGGTTTCAAGTTTATATCTCACCTCTTTTTCCAACAATTACTTTTAGTTTGAATAAAATAATTCTAATAATTAAATTGTGGAAATAGAGTTTGGTACTTAAAAGTATTCAACAAACACGACAAAGAACAAAGAAGTCACGCCAGACTTGGATTAAGATAATTAATTATTTGCAGTCTTTTTAATGAGCTAAAACTTGTTTTTATAAATCGAGATAATTATAATCATACCGAGTAGGTACTGCTTGCTGCAGGTGTAGGGTATATAAAGGATTTAATTAACCTTCATCAGACAGGATACTATTTATCAGATGTAGAAAATAAAAATTATTTTGTCTTTTCTCGCAGTGCGCAATTGATCATGAAAGTCAGATTAGTAAGCTGTCTCGCTGAAGTAAACCTCTACATTACAGCAAGGTTCGCAATCAATCTGACTAGACTTTTCTCAACTATGTTGGAGTGGGCTTCCAGTCTAACCGAAGGCAGCTGAATACCAGTATTTTACTGTATTACACGATACCCCTAGGTAAGACTGGTTGTCAGACTTTTGAGCTTCTGACTAGCCGTAACGACTGTCAAAGATCTACGAATGACAACTGGAACCAACGGCTTAATGTGCTTTCCGAAGCACGGAGGGGCAAAGCAAGCAGGCAAGGTCTCAAAGCTCAAATCTCGCATATTGGATACCTTTCCATTATGCGAGATTATGGGTAGCGTAACAGCTGAACATAGAAATCTCCAAGCTGACGTCAAGGCAACAGCCGGTCCATGTGGTCAGGACCATGGAGATAGGCGGTTAACGATTCACTGTTTCTATTACCCATCGGTATCAAAGGCCTGTTACGGATTTCCACGCTTTGCAGACGAGTCTTCAGAGTCAGCAGAGACTGTTCGACAAAACACAGCGAGGATCGCTAACCTTTAATTTGAACCTGCAAGAACCTTTATTGATTGATAGACTTTAGCCTCTACTCAAAGTGGGACTGGGCTGGCCATGTCTGCCGTATACCCAATGAACTGTGGGCTAAAATAACCACTATGTGGAGCCCTGATACAGCCAGCACACTTGGCATGACCAAAATAGAAACGGGTTTTGTCGACGGAAGAGTAGACAAAATGACAGATAAACAATCACAATCTGTCATTTTGTCTATTCTTATTTATTTCTTTATTATATCTTCTCGCAAACAATAAGGTGCAAAGACGGACTTCCATCGACAAAACTCGTTTCTATGGTTGTCATGCTACGCGTGCAAAAGGCGTCTAGGTAGACCCCGAAGATGGCGGGACGAGCTAGAGAAAACAAAGGACCAGCGATCCACATTAGCCTTGGATCTAAAGACCTGGAAGTCATTGAGAGAGGCCTTTGCTCAGAAGTGGGATGATGCAGGCTCGCAGACTTCTTTAATTCGTTCTTTTCTGTCAGGTTTCACCCAAGAAGTATCACAAAAGAACGAATAGGGATGTTGACAATTGTTTTTTGTCCGTCTGATAGGTTAATAAAAAATATTGGACAAGTATATTTATTTTTTTACGTAATCAAAAAATTACGCCAATACATTGAGTTAAAATGTAGCATGATATCTACTCTCCGGTAGATTTTATACCGACTTGTGACGTAGCGACTCCCCAGCTTTAATGCGTTTTATCTAAATAGATTTTTAATAATATGATAAAGCAAAAAATACGTGTCTAATGTTTTTTTATTATTTGCTTTTTTTATTTGTGTTTTCCCAGGCAACATCCCTATTTTTTACCAGTTTTAATTCTGCACGTCCGATTACACCTTACAAAACAATTGTATTGTATAAGTGCGCATTCTAAACCTTGTAGTATGCAAAATGTAACGCTGACAGCGTAAACTATTGACACAGTTTCTTTAATTTATTTATGTAACATTTCAATATACGAAAAACTTTAGGTAGTTTAAATACGTTTATTTATAAAACGTACAGTTGTTGTTATAAAGCAGTAATTACAGTAAAAAAAAAAATAAGTTACGGGGGAAACGCAAAGGTAGACCGCGAAATTCTAATTTTCTTAAGTAATTTGCATGTCAGTTGTCATATCAAGTTGTCTTATGATCAGAAAAAATACGTATTTACAGAATTATAATAATTAGAATCGTCAATAAAACTCTCTCAGTAAAAATTGGTCCCGAATCATATTTTGAATTTAGCGGGCCGCCCTGGCGCTTTAAAAAAAAGGTCTAACTCTTCGATAAAAATGGTTTAGGAAATGATTTATGTGAGCGAACCTTTTTTTATTTATTTCAACGTTTACTAACGATACTTTTACACAGGCTGACACGTTTGAAACATATTATAAGTTTTAGGTTAAAAATATGGACGGACACGGACAGCCAGACCAAACATACTTCTTTTATTGAGATTATTTATATATTTTTATTCTTTTAGATTGAGTATTACAATGACATATGATCTTAGGCATGATAATTTTAGATAATTTTAATGAAATAATGTATGATGTAACTACAGTTGTAACAATTAATTTCTTCTTGTATCTATCTGAAATATTCAAAGAAAAATATTGGAAAAAATTCTAAAGTAAAATCTGTTTGTAAAACTCTATGGAAAATCTAATTTGGCGCGAAAATATGATGACGAATATTACTTTTTTTTCGATTTATTTTAGTTAGTTTAAATGCACTTATTATACTCCTAATTAATAAAAGGCGATGCATGAGAATAAAATAACCCAAGTAAAAATGACTATATATTCTCAAGTTCGTTAACTTAAATGTCATAGACAAAAAAATGGCGCGCAAACTCCGTATCACTTAACCCGTTCGTGCTCGTGCAACCTAGCGACGATGCAGGTCCACGATTGCACATGATGTGAAAAATGCAAAAAAAAAATGGCGGACAACCGCTTAACCGGCAGGCTGTCATTACAACCGGCCTAGCTACACCTGCCAGCGACATCCTTATATGTAGAATTGTAGACCCTAATAATAAGTGAGCTAACGTTAGCTCAGTACAAGTTCACATTAATCTAATGTAAACTGTAAACAACGTTGGCCAACCAGTTTTTCCCTAGTTCAATTTAAAACTTTATTACAGAAAAAGTGGTCACTTTGTTCGCGTTTTAAACGGGCATAAAATGTAGAATATAGCACCCATATTTTTTATGGTTAATTGCATGCATGCTATTGCTATTTAGAAGTTAACTATTGCAAATATTATGTAATAAGTGCCTAAAGTTTAGCATTTCTGCACAGTTATGTACCTATATTAATTACCTACTATAGCTTCTGCCCGCGAATTCGTTCGCGTGAATCTTCTCGATCTAACATAAAACATATTCTATAGCACTCGGGGATAATGTTGCGTCCCATTAGCGAAAGAATTTTCGGAATGGAATTAGTAGTTCCGAATATTACCCCTACAAGTAAACTTAAAATATTTAACTTTTTATAAGTAATATTATGTATAGATTTTTATAAAAGCAAGTTGTTCAGAGTGAAATAATATAGGTATTGCGGTTGTTGCTAATTTCATAATAAGCACAAGTATGAGGAAATTAACTGTACTAGTTTGTGGTTTTCTCGAATAACAATATTGGTTTACTTCAGTAGTCATATATCTACCTATCTAAAATAGTTTTGATATAAGTAAATATTTTTATAATACTTTATTAATAAAATTATTTTAACACGACGCAATTTTTTTTTTTTACGAAAATGTTATAAAACTCAACTAGTATTTATTAAACATTATCGCAAATTTTAAATTAAAATAAGTAGATAAAAAAAACAAACCATTTAAAAAATTGCCAAACACAATTTTAAAAAAAACTAAATAACACCAAGTAAAAAAAAAAAAGTACATACAACAAAACACCCCCAGGTAGAATCCTGCGACCGCAACAGCAATTTGGACGATATCGTTCCTCGTGTCATGGTCCAACTTCTTCAGTAGATCACTCATGATGTAAGCTTTCACTGGCGCACGCGCATCACACTGACTCTTTACCATCTTTCCAAACCCTTATCTTTTTTTATTAAAAAAATAGGCACTGATAACCCGCCGACCGATCGATACTTAATTTGCATACAGAGGTCGCATGTTTAAAAATAAATAATTTAATAAATAAATTGACGCGTATGATTGACGCGATGTCTCGACTAAGAATGATATTGGTATGAAAGCACACTCGGTGTGCTGACCCTAGCACAATTTATTATCTATCTATTATGTAGAAGATAGACAAGCGGTTATTATATATATATATTTATATTTATTTATTTTTAGAGCGTATTTCTTTGATTTTATTTTTCTTTTTTTTTCGTAAAAACCCGTTGGTCCCGGACTTGTTCCCAAGCAGACTGGCTGCAAATGCCAACTTTTTTATCACTTCTGCGCAAGAGCCGGTGTTCGACATACTACGCAGTTCATTGATTACTTTCATTGACGAGACAGTGTAGTTTATTATTGGAGTCTTGAAAAAACCGGTCAAGTGCGAGCCGGACTCGCACACGAAGGGTTAGGTAGAGGTACCATATTAAAATAGAATAAAAAACGCAGAAAAAAAACCCTATAATATTTATTTATAAACACTTTAATTATTAACTTAATTTTGTTTTTAATATATATTGGTCTTATTATGTATTAGTAATACATATACCTTGTGTGAAAATTTCAAGTGTCAAACTATTACGGTTCAAAAGATACCTTGTGACAGACAGACAGACAGCGGAGCCTTAGCAATGGGTCCTGTTGGCACCCTTTGGTACAGAGCCCTAAAAAATGCTGAGCAAAAATTTACTTAATGGATCCTAGAATCCACGTAAACACAATAAAATCATGTATCTACAGCAGCACCGGTAAATGGATTTGGAGCCGTAAATATGCCCCTACCAATGAATTTGTAATTTTTTTATTTATTGGTTGAATACGAGGCTTTTGGCTACTTTTGTATTTGTGTATTTTATGTCTTTTTGTCTTAACTGTGCGTTTCGTTTGTGCAGAATAAAATATATTTTTTTCTCCTACTCGTATTGTCAATGAACTCAGCCTAATGCCGTCCACTGCTGAACAAAGGTCTCTCTAACAGCCTAACTAACCTATAAATAAATCGTGGCAGTTTATTTACTGATTTCTTTGGAATTGTTGACTGTTTATGTAAATTTACCTTGACTCATTGATGTTTCTAGTACAGGGGACGGAATGAAAGTAACCTTTGGATCGGAAGAACTAAAGGAAAATACTAGCTTAGTGACAAGAACACTGGCTTTTTACGGGATACAAAGACAATATAATTGCATAATACATGGCTAGTTTTTTAGGGTTCCGTAACCGAATGGTGCCAACGACGGGACCCCATTACTAAGGCTTCGCTGTCCGTCCGGCTGTCTGTCAGCGGGTTGTATCTCATAAACCCTAATAAGTAGACAGTTGAAATTTCCAGATTAAAAAAAAAAAAAAATATATATATATTAAAAAACCAATAAGATACTTACATGTTTTTTTCTCGATCCTAATAAGGTACGGAACCCTTCACGTGCGAACAAAGTCGTACTCGCACTTGGCCGGTTTTTATTTCCTACATTAACATTTTATTCCCATAATAATTATATTGCTGTCTTGCTGTGGCCGGGTTTTCAAGACCTTTGTTTTGCTAGTCATCAGAGAGCTCATGAAAGGAAAGAAAAATATTCTGACATGAACTTCTTTGATGGTACCAATCTCTTTTTTAGCCTAAGTTCGTCCCGCTATCTACCGTTCGACGCCGGGAAATCCGGGAACGTCCCGGAATTCGGCGTCTTGTCCTGTGTCAAGTAATAAGACTTTACAGTCCCGGATTCTGAACACCTATTACTTTTTTCCCATTTTACGAAAGAATATTTAGCCTGCTAAATAGTTTATGGACTATTTTTATTTTAATAATGTGAATTGAATGAATATTGTATATATTTGTGATTAGTATGTTGAGACTTGGCGCCTTAGTAAATACCTAAATCAATAAATAAATGAAGAGCAACACAGAATGTACATGGATTTGATTGATTAAGTCCGAACTGCAGACTTGTATCAATATTGACGTGTCTTGTTTATGTTAGTAATTTTATTAGTTTTGCAAATCCCTTGACGGAGATAAAAAACGGAGATAAAATCCATTGATAAATATTTAAGTCTGTCAAGAGTTTTATAAGCTAACTCGTGTTGCTTTCCTACCGAAGTTTACCTAACCAACATGCAGGTGCTCAATTTGGTTGCTTTTTATATATTACAAAAATACATAATTTCTATTGAGGTAGGTAGGTAGGTAGGTAATTTTTACTTGAAATGAGAGTTACTTAACTATATTTGAAAATATCTTGCATTTTTCTTTTTTGTTTAAAAATACAACTAGTATAAACATTATTGAGGCTTTATTAAATACCTACTTATTTATTTACATATATTTTACTACGACCCGACTCCACTACCCTTGTCCCGGAAATGATAAGCCTTTATCTGGCAACCCTAGTTCCGCTACTTCCGCGGAGTTCCGCGAGAAAAGGGAATTTAAAATAGCTTGCATTCCAGCTAAATAAACATTGACACTAAAATTGCGAAGGGCAGTCAAAGACAGTTCAAATGTCGTAGATAACCATAAAATTCGGAACAATAGTCAATAATGCTCCTATTTAAGGCATACAATGATCGAGATTAAATACAAGAACCATTTTTTTCGGTATAACGACCACTTCTGACGTATCTGTCATTTGCTTGATGACGTAAATGAGGAGACGGTTTAAAGGCAGAGACTGGCTTGTAACGTTTGTTTGTAATGTATCGAGTTTTTGTAACGCGTTACAGTAGTCAGTGCAGTGAACCCTTCGATGTGAGCGCCCGCCGGCGATCCTCCACTCGACTGTCTTTTTTTCGTGAATTCCTTCGAAACGGAACTATGAGAAACAATTGCTTGTGCTCGAAGCGAGCGTTCGCCGCGTCTTGTGTATCACCGTTTTGTAATCAAGCTCGCCTACAATGATACATTACAAACAAACGTTGCAACTCAGTGTCCACAAAATTGTGGAAAAACCTGTTATTATAAGCTTGACATTAAGGGCCAGTCTCTCGAACGAAAACTATCGCAAAATTAATGGAACAAATTGTCAAGCGCTTCTTGTGATTCTTGCTGTGATTGGTTGAATGATTTATCAATAGCCAATCGCAGCAGTTTACGCGCCCTAAGAGTACGACGGAGCCTTAAACTACAAAATTGGAGATGCAGAGTAAATAAATAGTTTACGGAAAAATTGTTGCAATGTGCTCACTAAAAGGTATCCAAACATGTCAGGGTCAAGGGAAATAGGACTTTGCATCCCGCCTGAGAGACGGGAAGAAGAGTTTAGGGTTCCGTACGCAAAGGGTGCCAAGGGTGCGCTCTGATGTCCGGCCCTCTGTCACAGGTAGGGTTGCCACGTTTTTTTTTTTGCAGATAAAGTACATTGGTTAGTATTGGTAAGAAAAAATAAGTACATAGTATCAAAATAAAGTACAATTTATTTTTATTTATTATTATGTTTGAAAACATATTTTTTTTATTGCTCTTTGCAGTTTGTATCAAATTAGTATCTCTACTAAACAATTTTTTAGTAGAGATACCAATTTGATACAAACTGCATCTTTACAGGCTATATTTAAATGAAAGTAAATAAGTAATTATTTTTTTATCAAATTCAGAGACGCTTTGTTTCTTTCGTCTCGCCATTTGCTATTCATCACAGAAAAAACTCTTTCGAATCACAGATTTGGATGAGAAATCACTATATACAAGTTTAAAAAATTATCATCACTCTTATTAAATCGTAATTTTGTATTCTTCTTGCACTCAAACCGTTTCCGTCGCACAAAACTAATATTTCTATTAAGAAATTGTGCGACAATGACAGTGACACTGGCATTGTTGACATTCGAGGTTAGGTCAGAACCGGTTATAATCGAGTGCTTATGTGATGTGGCGCTGGCGAGTGGTGACATTGATTCAGCACCAATCGATAAATTTCGTTTAACGAAAAAATACTTACGACTAAACTTTTCAAAATCCCAAAGAAATCAAATCATGCGAAATAAAGTATTGTCGTGTACTTTATTGTTCTTATAAAGTATAAAGTACAATTACCTGAAATAACGTACAATACTTTATTATAAAGTACGGGTGGCAACCCTAGTCACAGGGCTTTATCTTTTGAACCATAATACATAGATAGACACTTGAAGTTTTCACAGAACTGTGAGCGCTATACCAATAATGAATACAAAATATAATAATGTTAAATATTAAAGGTATGGTAAAGGCATACAATTTTTTTTTCATAAAATACTATGCAAATATGGTTTTTCGGCGTATTTGCATAGTATTTTATGAAAAAAAAAATTGTGATAAATATTATACGATGGTACGGGTCCGACCGTGTGTGAGTCCGACTCGCACTTGGCCGCTTTTTACCCAACTGCAAAAGATGGATACGTAGTAGAGCATCTACAGGTTATGAACCGTGAAAAAGCTGCCAATTTTTTGAATAGTGTACTGTAAGTAATCAAATTCACGTCTAACACAAAAGTTTAGACCTTCAAAAAGAAACAAAGAAAGTCTTTGTTTCCGTGATCACGCAGCGTTGGTGTGGAGATTTTTACTCCGATGCGGGAATTGAGCCAGCGACCTTCATCGGAGAAGGCGGTCACTGCGTCAAAATGAGAGATAAATATTGTGCACACGTATCAGTGTACAGTTTTAGTCACATTCAACAAGATACTGATCATCAACAATCAACAGACGCGGGTAAACATACCCTGTTTAAAAGCAATCGTCGCCCGATGAAGATGGTCCCAAAAACCGCTCCTAAAGGTTTTGGCGCGGTATGAAATTACTTTATTATACGTTTTTTATAACTTTGACATGTTAGAACACTATGGAATCCCCCACTGCTGGAGCAGCTGACGCTCAGATCTCTTGTCAATCAATCTGCCTAGCGTTTTCGGGTCGGCTTCCAGTCTATCCAGATGTAGCTGAATACCAGTATTTTACATGGAGCGACTGCCTATCTGACCTCCACAACCCAGTAACTGGGTAATACGATACTCCTTGGTAAGACTGGTGTCAGACTTTCGGGCTTCTGACGACTCGTAACGACCGTCACAGATCCACGAATGACAGCCGGGACCAACGGCTTAACGTGCTTTCCGAGGCACGGAGGAGTCTCGGTATGTAAAGATGGTCACCCATCCACTGACCAACCCCGGCAAGCGTAGCTTAACCTGATGGATCGACCAGTGCGGCTGTTGTTACTTAGCCACGAGCTCCTCATTCCTCCTCAGATCTCTTGTGCACTAAGGAAAAACTATTTTTGGTATTCTTTTAAGAAGGTATGAAATTACTGTTGAAACTAACGCCAATCATGGCCACGGCCTGTAGCATAATCGGACATAGGCCTCCTCTCTTCGAGAGTTGGTGGGACTGTGGCTGTAATCTACCACGCGGGGCCAGTGACGGTTGGTAGATATAACATGTCTTCAAATTTTTGGTTCTAGGACATGCCGGTTTCCTTACGATGTTTTCCTTCACCGTTTTGAGAGCAGTGGTGATGAAATTATTTACACATAGTAAAGTCTTTCCACGTCAACGGACCACCCGCGCCGTGGAGGGTTGACCATAGACAATATTATAAAACCTCTTTGTAATTGCATAACGGAACGATTTAAAATTGGAAGTACTTAAATAAAAGAACAACATAAATTAAATGGAAAAACATGTTTACAATATGACAATGCACTGTAAATTAATTAGTCGAATATAAATTACAGATAGAATTAACACATAATGGAATCGATAATCAATCGATGCGTATTAATGCGTTTATAAATTATATGAATCATGCACTTATTGCCGTTATTTATCAAAGGGATAAGTTTTGATGTGATAAAAATACAAAATACACTGATCGTCTCCGAGGAGCTCGTGTCGATCGAACGTTAAGCTACGCTTGCCGCGGTTTGTTCGTGGATGGTTGACCATCCATCGATTGAGACCACTCCGTGCCTCGGAAAGCACGTAAATCCTTTGGTCCCGGGTATCATTCGTAGATCTTTGACAGTCGTTACGGATAGTCAGAAGCTCAAAAATCTGACCACCAGTCTTACCAAGGCGTGTCGTATTACCCAGTAACTGGGTTGTGGAGGTCAGATAGGCAGTTCCTCTCAAATACCTGGTATTCAGCTGCACCCGGTTACACTGGAAGCCGACCCCAACATAGTTGAGAAAAGGCTAGGCAGATTGATTGATATGAATCATGTAAGTACTTACTGCCGATTATAAAGGTATAGACAGTGGAGGGTGGGCTAGGGCGGTGCGAGCAGGGAGACCCACACCGGGTGCCTTCATCGGGGGCGACGCCGAAATCAACCTAAATACTACCACGGAGAACCGACTGGTTTTCAACCGACGAGCGATGGGATTTTAAGGTGGATCCGCAGTTGGAGAACGCGAAATTAAAATTTTCTTACGTTTTTTTCAATTTACAGGTCAGTGTCAGGTTGTATCTTGATCAAAATATGATTCGCGACTTTATCAGGTATGTTTATACAGAATTATAATCATTAGAATAATTAATACATATCGATTTGTTCCTTATACATATATGGAACAAAACTAACTTACAGAGATTGAGCGTTCATTCAAAAGTCAATATTTTTGTTCACTAGTTAGCCAAATTTCTTATTTCCATACTACTGTTTATTGCCAAATTGCCAAAACAGCGAAATATTTGACAGTTATTTGCGGCGTTGCCCACTTTCTGCATAAATGCTCATAACAAACTGCGGATCCACATTAAACTGAAATTTTCGTGCTTGCTACGCTCGCTCCTGCTGCCTAAGTTCCAGAAAATATTCAGAGTAAATAATTGCTTAAAAAACACTAATCCATTATCCATTACAATCCATTATAATCATAATGCTGTCCACTTGTCCACATGGTTCTTTAGAAGTCCATCTACATCATCTTCATCATCACCATGCTGTCCACTTGTCCACATGGTTCTTTAGAAGTCCATCTACATCATCTTCATCATCACCAATCTCTGGCCCTATCCCAATTTATTTGTGGTCGGCTACATGTCTTTTCCTTCCATACTTCTCGAGAATAATAAAAACTTAAAATTTGTCGAAAAATAATAAAAATCAAATGTCGTGCGTCAGTCTCGCAAAAACTCGAAAACTCAACCGATTAGATTTTTTTTTGTTTTTTTTTATTTCGTTTCCATTCCGCTTTATAAAAAAAGATAATTAGGAAAAACTCAAAGGAACAGCCGAGAAATCGAAATAGAAATTTTGGCAGGACAACGTCTGATGGGTCAGATAGCTAGTATCTACAGTACAGTATCTAAAGTTGCTTCGTATTTGTCTGTATGTCCGCGTTGTTCTTCTAAACCACGCAACAGATTTTGATGAGGTTTTCACCATCGTGTAGAGAATTCATTCCGGAAGGTTTAAACTCAAGAACTACCCAAGTAAAAATAATAACATTAATATGGGACCACCTCTAGAGCATACCCTTACAAACGAAAAAAGAATTTTCAAAATCGGTTCACAATAGGGAAGCATGTATTTTTTATTTTTTTTATTCGATACTTTACATCGCCAAATAATAGTAAAAAAAAATTCAACGCCAAAAAAGCTATTCAAAGTGCTTTAAAAAAAAGTTAAAAATAACCATCCGACCCGGGCTATTTAAACGCCATTTTGGCGCGCTTGGTGTGGTGACGTCACAGTCTATGACAACAAACAAACAAATGTTAAATGTTGAGGTTATGTTGTAGAAGTATTGTGCTCTGCTGCAAATAAAGTGTTTTCTATTTTCGACTAATACATCATCATAGAACCAACTTCTCCCTCTATACAACAATGCAAAAAACCGACATACAAATACTGCATTGTGCCTAAGTGCAGAAATACATTATGAAATGCACCGACCAAGTATTTTTTTTTGTCCTGAGAGGTTCGGACTTACGGAGAAAGTGGTGTAAAATTATGAAAAGAAACAGACTATCTCCCAACTTGTTTTCAATATCCTAGTATTATGACAACATTCTATACTTAACACAATCTAGATTTCGATATTTTGCGAAGCTATGTTATTTTAGGTTATGATGCTTTTTAAAACTAAATTATTCCGGAAAAGGTGTGGAAGATAAAATAAACATTATATGTTATACTTAATTACCTTAAAGCTTTCACTCCTTTGATTTCAACAGACGTGAAATCGGTATTTGATGTAAAAATGTGGTCATCATGAACACATCAGCTTTCTTCACAAAACCGCTTTCAGTCATTTTCGAAAGAGTCTTTCGTGTATTAACAAATGTATAACTTCTAAATGTGTACTAAAATCACAATAAAACTGACTGAATCGCAAAAACTCCTACAAAACACATTGACATTACATTGTTGTCATAGATTGTTACGTCACATTCGCTCTGACCAATAGCGTCGCTTTTCAAGTATTTGAATTTCCCACAGATTTTTTGCACTTTTTAAAAATTAATTTCTTGCTCATTATTAAATAATAAAAAATATTGATGGAGGCATAATTCTGAAGTAATATAGTTTATAAAAAAATATATTTGACCCTTATTTGAATCTCATTTATTATCTCACTTATTTCATGGTATAGTTTTATTATACCATGACTTATTTAATCTCTTATTTGAATTACGAACATACGAATGGACATTTAAAAAAAAACATACATAGGCTACGAACATAGAACCTCCTTCTTTTTGGAAGGAAGAAGGCGCGGGTCACTAGTTCTAAATAAAAGTGGTTCGAGTTTATCACACGATATTTTAACTTAGTAGGCCGGCCGTGTGCGTCATGATTCATACATGGTCAGTTTACTATGTTAGTTGGAGGATCAACAGAATGCGTCAACGTCACCTACGTGTCCGTCAACATGACGGTCAAGTTGGCGGGTCCGGATCCTTACGCGGTCACCTCCGAGTCGGTCGACTTGTGGGTCCGAAGTCCGGAACGTTACGTGATCGGTCACAGATCTGTGGCACGGTGACAGGTTAAAGCTGTGCGTTATGTTCCCTTATTTTTCTATTTGTGTTGAACAAAGATAACGTAGCTATGATTTCGAAATGTTTTCTTAATCTGTTAATAAAGGTTGTCTTGGTCCAAGAATACAAGTTAGAGTTTTTGGATCGCCACAATGGAATATTAGGAATGTGGTAACGGAACCATATAACAGCCTTCACTGTCCGTCCGTCCGTTTGTCTGTCACCGGGCTGCGTATCTCATGACCCGTAATAGGTAGACAGTTGAAATTTTGTTTAATTCTTATTTTAAGGTCCCATTAAAATAGATAGACAAACTTTTAGAAATCATTCAGATCACCAAAATAAGGACAATGGTAAAAAGAAAACGCATTAGATACGAGTACTTACAAGAAAATAAAACCAGCTAACAAAAAAAAAAGGCTGGTTACCCAACGCCACTTTAGGTCAAAATAAAATCACTTTAATCAGTGTTTGTTTGTTGGATATCTTTGGTTAGACGTACGTGAAACGCTGAACGCTGTGTTAAAATTTGTCCATCTATTTTAATGAAACCTTGTTATTTGTTGTTACTTATAACAAAAAATTACAGAGAATTCCAAGGTCCTCAAAGCCGAATTTCGTCGCCGCTCTATTTCCTGCTTGACTTCTATAAACAAGTTAATACATCTTTAGAACTGGTACCTATTTATACCAGACTTGGAACCCGCAATCTACATACTTACTGATGTGGCAATACTTTTAAACATCGAGATTTCGGTGTGTTGGGAATCGAACCCAACACAACACCTTGCACGGGGTCTGCACGCGCAGGCGTGATCAGCGCGGTATCGGTAAGCTGCGGCATGGCGCGGCGGCGACACGGCTCGGCCTGATGACCACTCGCTTCAACGGACTCCACCACGACGGACGATACTCATCTCTCAAACGTCACAAAAATACAAAAATCTCATCATCGTTACAAAAATATAAATTCCCAGACAAACAATTAATCAATTGTTTGTCTGGGAATTTATATTTTTTGTAAAGATCAGTTGCCTATTTATATTATAAACTCTACACTTTTATTGCTCCCCGTGTCAAAATTGGTCCTTCGAGCCGGATCACTATCTAAATAAATATTAATTAACGTATTATACACACAGACCATCCAGAATAAATGCTCTTAATTATGGTGACACAGACAGACACGAAAAGCAACTTTGTTTTATACTATGAATAGATATAGATCACAAAGTTATGTTTGTATATGTTTTTCTGCAACTGGAGGAAACGAGCGATGGTTATGTAATTAATAGACTTTGAACCGTCTGTAGACCCTTAGATTATTCTCTCTCGTAATCTGATGCAAATACTGTTGCGTCGATAGTGCCAAAGATCATGGTTATCCTCAGTACGGAATCTGTAGCATACGCACCCAGCCGAAAGGGGGGGTTTTGATACTACACTGGGAAATAACGATTTCGTATAATTGCGATGTTCAATAACTCGACATAGGCCGCAGCGAATACAATGCACTCACGTACCTTGGACTGCTCCGGCACTCGTTGAGCTTCCACCTTCGATTGTCCATAAGCTAGCTTCAGGGTTTCACGCCTAGAGGGATGATCACACGCGAAATACTCAATGATTCGATTCTGTTAAGATTTCAACCGATTTAGACGATGTGCGAGCGCGTGGTTTTCACTCACACGACCTCTGCCTTCGCTCCAAAAAAGACAAATACCTGGGTGCAATGACAGCTAGTTAAGCCGTTTCCGGTGCTGCCATTTTGTAAGAAATTGAAACATCGATACGTTTAGAAATTGATCTTTAGCATTAGAAAAGAAACGTTATGGTAACGGAACAGAATCCATAACATTCGTAGTTGTTAAGGTGAGATTTATTCCCAATTTGAATCCCGGAGATTGATATAGCATAGACTAAACTACTAAGCTTAATTTTATTATATTTTTAGAATGATTGATCTAGTGGTCGCAAGCGCAGTAGCGCTTGCGACCACTGCGCGACCAAGACCTCATGCTTGGCAGTAGCCAAGCATGAGGTCTTGGGCTCGCAGCATTTTGGATTCTTCGATTCGATGAAGGAGATGGGCTATACCCGACATCACGGAGAGAGCCGGAGGGATCTTGTTGCTTCATACATAAGTAACACTGCTCCAGGAAGGCTATTCTACGCCAAAACAGCGTAGAAGAGGCAGTAATCTGTTTGGGCCTTGCAGTCGGTATATTAGCCGCAGGGATTAGACTTATCCTAGGGCATCGTCGGCTTTATGCGATTGGCAAGACTTCATAGTTCATACGCCATCAGCCTAAGAGTGGTAAGACAACATCGAGACGAGACTTCTACATTTGTTTCGCGATAAGCAGTCAGTCTGAAGGCCCAAATCTCAATTGTAAGGTTTGGGTAAAACAAAGGTCATCTGATTTAGATCAGTCAGATGACAAGCCGTATGCTCAATAGGATATCTGATCATCAGCCACTTCTCATGAGCGTTATGGGGTAAGTTTCTAAAAAACGATTATACAACTAACTTTTACTCATAAACATAAGTCAAAGTAGGTTCTTGCTTCAAAAATGTCGAACTCCATCCCCTATTTAACCTCTTTAGAAGAAGTTAATTTCAAAACTATTCCGGAGTGCTCACCTTCGTTATTTAAGGAGCTATTGTGCAAATTTTCATACTTCTAGACCAAGTGATTAAGGGTGTGCGTTGTCTGACAGAGAATGAATTTGAGATTTCTCTATCCTATCTTGCTGTGCCCGACAGGGTCCACAATGATCTAAAGTTATGTATATTTTATAATGTACCTACCACCTATGCTAACATTGTGGAACGCTAATAAATATATTGAGTATTGAGATTTTAAAGTAGAACTTCCGAACTTTCATATTCCCTTCAGAGGAAGAATTTTCAAAAATCCCAGTGCTCTCTTTGGCTATATAAAAAAAATTCGTGCAAAATTTCATGCTTCTAGACTCAGCAGTTTAAGCGGAGCGTTGTCTGGCAGCGTATGAATGGATTTGAGAGGATCTCAGTTCGCTAATTAGCCATATTTCTTATTTCCATATAGTAATATTGCCAAATTAATCAAAACAGATAAATGTTTGACAGCTATTTGCGACGTTGCCAACTTTTAGGATAACAACTAAAGCAATACAAACATTCTCAGAATCCCCGTTCCCGTACCATAATGCTTCATTTTAGAGTTTTTAAGTCCCTCTAACGAGTATTACCTCCACAAGGTTGTGCGTTGAGGGTAAAAACAACGTCAGTACCGTCAGCGGGTCAATTGTGCAACCAATGTCGTCGGACGATCCGTACATGTACCGAGAAACAGAATATCCTTGACCTGTTCGTCGGTCAAGGTCGAAACTTGATTGAGTTGTAACGTTTTTCATTATTTTGGGTAGGTACTCAATCAGGTACCTAACCAATCTTCAATTTGGGGGCTTTTAGCGGTAAATCTACCAAGAGTTTTACTTACAAATGCCTCGACGTAATTTTATAATTAAGGTCTGCCTGTGATCTGCTAAGACTTAGCTTGCGAGTTGAGCTAGCAACTAAAAAGGAGTTGGAGGCGAACAACAAGCAGCGAGTGCGCAACGGCGACGAGCGATCACTCGCTGTTATGCGTTACATGTTATACGTGGAACGGTACTGAAGGAACACGGGTGGGTTTTAGTCAGTAAGAGACAGACACGCCCTCCCGCTCCGTCCAGAGCCGGAGAAGTTATTCGATAATTTCCCAACCAAAAAAAACCCTGCCCTGCTTGACCCTGCTGAGGGTAGGTTTTAGCCATTTAGCAAAGTAAACACTAAAAGCACCCAACATTTTACAAGCCTTCTCGGATTACTTTTCGCAAATTCCTCAATGACTTTGACGTTAGGTTGTAGTCTACGACGGTGGGCAATGGGTAGCTCGCCGTCCGATTAGGATCAGGCCCGGGTCGACGGCGCGTTGTCTTCCACGCGCCCCTCAAAGAGATGTCAGCACCAACTGACGGGGTCTGTAAGGGCCAATGCCTGCCAGGGTTGCGAGTTTGTCCGAAAGGGATATCGCTGCCCCGGCACACAGGCAACGGAAGGAACACGGGTGGGTTTTAGTCAGTAAAAGTCTGACACTCCCTCTCGCTCCGCCCAGAGCGGGAGGAGTCATTTGATGATATCCCAACCAAAAAAAAAAAAAAGTTTGTAGTCTACAACTTGTAGACTACCAGAGATATCTCGATGAATATACCTACATGGCGGCCAAAGCGAGCAGCGTGAGGGCAAAACTCGTTACGTAAACAAAACATTATAGAGAAAAAAAACTTGAAAACGTAATAGGTACCTACATTATAAAGCTTGCTACAAAGTTTAATTAGAATAATATCAAGTTCACTTTAAGATTTGTCACGGAAGAACTCAAGACGCTTTTGGGGGAAGCTTGAGCCCCTTAGGCTAGGGGCTCAAGCTTCCCCCAAAAGCATCTTAAGGGCCCCCAATGGATCCGCTAATGTGCGTTACCCTTACCAACTTCTTTCTTATGTCTATGGTTACCAAGCATAAGTCTCTTAGCGAGTGCTATGCCCATAAAGCGAGCGTCGCTGAGCGAGTAGGTACTCTTCTGATAGCTCTTGTCGCTGCGACAAACGAGTGCCTATTCGCCGGCGGTGGGAACAGTCAGCGATCAACTAGATTATTATGTACGAGTATCTCTTTTACTTACAACTTTTGCTGAGCGAGAAAATCGTTGAAAGCTAGTCGCTTCCTCATACGCAAGGTGGTGGGACAAGTTCCATATGCTGATGATAACAAACTATCGCAGTTTCGAGTCTGAACATTGTCTCCCCCAAGAGGAAAGTTTCATCATAAAATTGTGTTGACCTGCGTGTTACCAAACACAGTACCGATAACGCTCAACATTTTATAATGATTTATTGGTTATAAATCAAATTCTGTTTAGCCTTTTCTTAACTTATATTGTGGCCACAACTTTTGAGAAAATCAGCTATGTTGTGGTCAGCTTCCTGTTTAACCGGATGCAGCTGAATACCTACCAGTATTTTACATGGAGCGACTGCCTATCTGACCTCCACAACCCAGTTACTGAGTAACACGATACTCCTTGGTAAGACTGGTGGTCAGACTTTCGGGCTTCTATCTACCCGTAACGACTGTCGGATATCTACGAATGACAGCCGGGGCCAACGGCTTAACGTGCTTTCCGAGCCACGGCGGAAGACTCTCGATATGTAATGGACGGTCACCCATCCACGAACTGACCGCGGCTGTATTATTTAGTTACGAGTCCCTACTGCGAGCCGATCGTGATATTAGAAAAAAAAAAAAAGAATGTGTTTGTTTGTTACGCTAAAACATTATAATTAAATTGTATAATTTAAATTCTCAGTTAACTGTAACATTCACTACAATGAAGGAAACAATGGTGGGATGTTTCAATATTGTAATCTTGACCTTTTGTTATTTTATTTATTTCAAATAAGATGTCAAAGTCTACTTCCCGTTCTTTAGAATGCGTAATTGGAATTAGTAAATAAATTATCAATTTCTCGTTGATCGAGTGGTTGCAAACGCTGCTACTGCGCATGACGTCCTGCGCTCCATTCCCGGGTCAGGCTAAGTGTTAATACGTTTTTCCATCTGAATTTTTTTGTAGTAGCCTGGAGTGTGAATTCGTGCAAAGTTGATGAAATATGGTGAGGATTATAATTCAACCCACCATGCCATGTCCCCCTTTGCTTTATTTTTTTTGTCTCTGGAATATCGCAGGTCAACCTAGGAGATTGTCGGCACTTTCCTGTGGGTGCCTCAATAAAAACGACTGGGAATAAAGGCTCAAGCCAGGGCATAAAACTTATAAACTAAGCAACTGCTTACTCTAAGCCGAGGTCCGTACCCCACAGTTTTAATCTGATCCAGCCTGACCCCTGCTGTCCTAACAGCAGGGGACAGGCTGGATCAGATTAAAACTATTTCAAGCTACAGGCTCAGTGGCGCAGACTGCCTCGAGCAAGGGTCAAATGTCCCCCCCTTGCTCCTTTCATACTTTATACAGACTAACTAAATCTTGAATGTTGCCAGATAATCCAAACACATAATTATAATTATATGGTTAATGTTGATTTGTGCCTCGCCTTGAAGCATTAAGTGATGTATCATTTGACATAAAAATGTAAATAAATAATTAAATATAAAAACACCTACAGAGGTGGAAAAGACAACCCTACACATAAAATAAAATACTTAAATAAATAAATAAATATTTATTAAAAAGTAATAATTGGTAAAATACAATATAAATCTTAGAAATAATGTAGGTGTGTGTGGAAATTTACATACAGGTAGCAAGGTGTCTTATGTTCAATCATAGACGGTAATAGACTAAATACATTGGTTTGTTGTCGACCCAGGCTTGACATCCATAGACTATTTAGTCAGTTTATCCATAATACAATCTCATATGGAATATGACCTACTGCTCTCTGTTATAAGTACAGTACTGCCTTTATGATTAGCCTTGACCAACCTCTATGCTCAAGACGGTATTCAAGTTCACATTTAAAGTTACCTAGATTCAAAATAGAGAGATATATTGATTTTGTTAACATAACAGGGAAAAAAAAATATTGTACAAATTGCAAGAGAATTATTAGTGTCTAAATAATATTGTATGTACAATGATGAAAATAAATAATGTTAGACTCAAGCTGTCTCAAGTTATTACTGTATAGAGAATTTGTACATAAAAAGTAAAGTTTTGACATTCAATTATAGTCAGACCATATAAGAAAAAGACCTTTGTGTGAATATTTATGTGAGGATAATAAAGACAAAAATAGGATGGTAAAATAACTATAGGTACTTATTATAATCGATAAAGTACAAGGTCAATATAAAAAATACCACTCACCGATTATATCGTATAAACTGGCCATGTAATTATCCATTAAATAAGATATAAAACCCATTTTTAAAAACAGCTGATCACAGACTTGGTAAACACAATAATATCACGATCACTGAAGTTAAACTTGACATGAAAATAATACTGGTTCAGTTACGAAATACTTTCCGCGCCATCAATTATCAAATTACGCTTTGTTTTGCTATATTTTTTCATTGAATCGTCAGCGATTCGCAAAATTGCTAAACAATTTGACAGCTTGAGACAGCAGGTAACGTTGACACATTCAGTGTCGTTCTAAAACTTACAAAGCGTACGTCTGTGATGCGCGTGCATTTCAACTTCAATAAAAATGTAATAGTATGGTCAATTAAAACAAAAGCAAAGTATAAAATATTTACATATCATTTAATCATGATGATCTTTTAACGATGTTTATAAATCTAATTATTAGCAAAAATCATAAGTCTTGTCAAGTCGACATAACTGCAACACACTGACAAGTGCTGTGCAATAACGGCCGCTTTCCGAATTAGAACGTAATCGCTCACAGCGCTGACATCATTAATTGGCGTTCCGATTTATATAGCACGATTATGACAGCTGAGGGCTGTCAACAAACAATTCGGAACGCTCGTGAACGCTCTCACGGTGCTCGCTCAACCTCAAAACTTGCATATCATATTTCTTTGTGTTTAAACTACACATTTCTTCTTCTTCGTTGGTTAGGTGGACACGGTAGCCAGAAGCACAATTTCAAAAATGCCACGTTCGTCTAAGGGTATGTTATGTGCGACTCAAAACAAAACAGTACAACTGTCATTTTTGACAGAGCTCACGGTGATATTAGTAAATATAGTATAGTAATATATACTAGTAAAAGGCATGGTCGGCGTTATCGCAAGATGGCACAATTCGTGACGTCATCTATGACGATTCACGATACATCGTTATCGCGCCCAAGCTTATTCGGTACAGGTGTTAGCACGCTCAAATCGATTACAGCGTAACTCAAAATGCGGCCTAATATCACCGTGAGCGCTGTCAAAGATGACAGTTGTGCTGTTTTGTTTTGAGTCGCATCATAACTTTAGACAAACGTGGCATTTTCAAAATTGTGCTTCTGCCTACCGGGGTCACCTAACCAACGAAGAAGAAGAAATGTGTAGTACACAAAGAAATATGATATGCAAGTTTTGACGTTGTGCGATCACCGTGAGATCGTTCACGAGCGTCCGAATTGTTGACAGCCCTCAGCTGTCATATTCGTGCTGTCTAGTTCGAAACGCCAAATAATGATGTCAGCGCTGTGAGCGATTACGCTCTAATTCGGAAAGCGGCCCAAGTCAATATGTCAAATATAATGTGAATGTCAAACATTTGTCAAACAAAGACAACAAAAATTGTTCTGTGACAAAAATCATTGTGATTGTGAAAATGTGAAATTGTAAATTCAGAATTTTCAAATGCACAAAAAACTCTGAAATGTTCGAAATAATTGTTTATATTTAATAATCATGATTGACAAAATTTACAACATGATGCTGCGTTGCCGATTTATTAAAAGAGTACTTTTGGTGGTGATAGCCTTTTTGTTTTCCTTCTATGCGACGGTTTTACTATTTGGTGACTGGAAGTCTCCTAGAGTGATGTTTTTGACTGGCCTGAATCGTTGTCCGGCTTGTTACGGAATCTCTATATGTCCAGAACTATATTCAAACCAAGTTATTATGGAGTCTTCTACTTGGTCAAGTATGTTCAATGCTAAAAACATTTATTACGGTTACACAAAGTCGAATCGGCGAGTTGTTTTGAAGAAATTAGCTCACGATTCAGAGTTGAAGGCTTTTGATGACAATCTGTGTCAGAGTTTCAAGCTTAAACACAATTGTAAGCCAGTACATTTACTGAATATTTCTAGTATTGATGATAAATTAATAAAACTTGTGGAGTATGATTTGATAAAGCCGGATCTAAATCCGCGAAAAGGGATGATTATGTGTCCATATGCGTACAGCTTGTTTGACTTCATCCTGCCCGTACTGAACAGTAAAAGGGAACAAGTTGATATAGTAAACATTTGGACGATGTTGAGTCTTAATCCAGAACCTATCATTCTACAGGTAAGTTACTGGTTTTGTTAATAAACAGTGTTACAGTACAACTAACATTTTGAAAAGAAAATTTGGAAAAGCTTCCCAGAAAATTTTCTAATTCAGGAAAAGCATCATAGAAATAGCTTTATCACAGCAATTAAAATCTTCAATAATATTCCAATAGATATAAGGGAACTCCCTCTAAAACACTAATCCAAACTACACACATGGCTTATTGGAAATTGATTTTATAGTGTAAAAGAGTTTTTTGATAAAAAAGTAATAGATAAATATAAAATAAGATAATGAGTTTTAATTAAATTAGTTTATGTACCTATTTATTATTGTTAAGTGTTCAAATAGATACAAAACCCTAATAACCAATGTTATTAGACAAGTGCAAAAAATAAAAAATATATGTTGTATAAAATTTATAAAAATAACATGTTTAAATATTTGTATGACAATCCATGGCGAAACATGTAAGATCATTGCTATATTATAAGACCTTAATGTACCATGTTTTAAAGCAAATAAATATATTCTATTCTATTCTTTGGGATATTTGTATGAATTATTGATGTTTGGACAGAACAACGTCTATTGAGTCAGCCAGTTAGAAATAACAATTTTTTGTCACATGTTTTATTTTCTCAGATATTACCAAAGACCAGTGGATGGCCAGTGCCTGCATATGCAGGTGTTTGTGGCCGCCTGGAGCTGGTGGCGCATGAGGGTGAACCCCTGTCATCTCTGACACAAGTGTCTTGGCATCAAAAACTGAAGTATGCTAAGAAAATGCTTGACGCTGCTATGGATTTCACTTTTAAACATGACAGGTTGGTGGACTGCCTCGTTGGTGTAGTGGTGGCAAGTGCTACGTTAGGTTGGCCCGGAGTCTGGATTTGTGCCCGGTTGATGGCTATAGGCTTGCCCCTTATTACATGAGACTTGAAACATAACTGGCCAAATGTGGGTGTACACCTCTGCCCAACCCTTTGGGGACAAGGGGCGATGCTATGTTAGGTTGGTGTGATATTAGTTAAAGCTTAGTTCTGGGTCTGCCTTGTTTCATCGAAAAGAAATTGCCAAATTATCACTTCCCAAACAATCTTTAATTTCATTTGCCAAACTATTACTTAGCAAAAAATCTCTTCCCAAATAATTGTAACGCAAACCTAATGGTTTGCAAGTGAACATTTAAACAATAACTTGTTTACCAACTAGTACTTTTACCAATTTTTATTTAGTCAAATCTTTCAGTTGGAATAACTCATTTTACGCAAAATAAAGACGTTTTATTACAAGGGTGTTTTTTTCACTTGGGAAAAATTCTAAACAGGTAATATTAATTTATTTTAAATTTAAATTATTTTTTTTTAGTTAGTACCATTTTTTTAAATAATTAATTTCGTCTAACTAGTTCAGTTTCGGGTAGCCTATTTTTTTTCTATATAATCTAGTCGTTTCTGGCTCTCGCCGGCCGCTGCCGCGGCACCGCTCGCTCCGCTCGCTCGGCTCGTGCGTAGGAGGTCACAGTTTTAACCTAACCACTTTTTTAAAATAATTATCCTACTCTAACTAGTTCCATAACTAACTGACTAAACGTTTATTGTCTAAAGATTGTTTGCTGTATTAAATCATTTGATTAAAGACCAAATGGCTAAATGACATTATCTTTGATAATATTCTGCCAAGTAAAAATTTGACCAAATGAAAATGTGCGTATCAAAATCATTTCAAACATTGCATTGGTATAATATTTTTTTTTTTTTAAATAATAATAAAAATTTAAATCTAAAATTTGTTTGGGTAGTGAAATTTGAGCAAAATCTTTTCGGTAAAATGGCAGGATCCCCTTAGTTCTAATAGACATACAAACCTTTTAAAATTTAATTTCAGTGTATGAGATTTTACGAAATCCTTACTAGTATTTCGTAAAATCTTATTTAAAAGTATTGGGTTCAATTACCTATGTGTCTGGTTTTTAGGATTCCGTAGTCAACAAGAAACCCTTATAGTTTCGCCATGTCCGTCCGTCCGTCTGCCTGTCTGTTGGTCCGCGGCTTAGTGCTAATTTTTAGTAGAGTCATAGTCAAATGTCCCCTGCCACCTAAATGGTTGGTTTTAGATAATTATGTGAAAAAATTCACAGCAGTACACCTACACAGACACGGACATCGAATCCATGGTAACAGTTTTCGCGTCGATGTCCCTGCCAAAAAAAAAAAAAAAAAAAAAAAAAAAAAAAAAAAAAAAAAAAAAAAAAAAAAACTAAAAAAAAAAAAAAACAAAAACTAACAACTAAAAAACTAAACAACTAACTAAAAATGAAAACTATCACAGCTAAGTAGGCTCTACAAGTTAACGAGTAATAATCGACCATCTTACATTTGCAGTTGCAAAAACACGTTCTCCCCTATGTTCCGTATGGGAGAACATGTTTTTCAACTACAATGTTAAGTTTGTTCTTGGGATAAATTCATCCCAACTATGGAACTCTTCATTGTGCGTAGTCCGACACGCACTTGGCCAGTTTTTTATACAACTTGTTGTAAAGATGGTTGTAATATAACATACTTAACTATAATTAAAGTTTCCAGATTTAACTTTACTTTATTTCCATTTCAGATACCGTTTCTACCTCATGGACTGGTCACTAGACAATATTGTGGTCAATGAAAAAGATGACGTCACCTTCGTTGACCTTGAAGACGTAGTTATCTTAGACAAACACATATTACCCAAGGTGGACCTACCCAACTGGTATCAACGATACAGCAGAGAAGCCATGGGCCCAGGCTTCTCCTTCTCCTTAGAGAATATGTGCAAACATCACCTCAGTGACCACAATATATGGGCCGCCTGTTACATTTTAGCTGGCGACGAAGATCCATACTTGTATCCCATACCCAAGGAGGTTAACAAATCCAGACCTCATTTAGCCAAACTACTAAGTGAATGTGTGAATGGTGAAGATAGATTTAAAACTGTATCTAAATTGCAACATGTTATTGGAGAGATGTTGATGGATAAAAATATTCTAGGCTACAGTGTTAGATGATAAAATGTTTGGTTTGGTCGGGCTAGTGTGCTCCAATTGTTTCGTAAGGGGGGTATTACATTATCAAATATCTAGGATCATATATAGGATCTTATCTCTTATCCTACTTAAATGACACATAGGATCCTATCTGTGTATTACACTATCATTTATCTAGGATCCTATTTTTTGTCATAAGTGGTTGCAATCGTCTATTAAAACCAAATACTGAAGCCTTTCGGCACACATTAATGACAAATAGAACTCTATAGAACACCGATGAAGCTAAAACAATGAACTTCCGGCCGCCCGGCAGCAGTTTGCTTTTATTTTTTGTACAGCAGTGTTGCCAACAATAATTTTAGAATTCCACTAAAGCATTTAGTGTGAACTTCCGCTAAATTTTCGTTGTACTTACTTTTTATCCGTCAATAAAACTGATAATTTAGGATATGACAATAGCAGAACGGAAAAGGCAAAATCACATAATTTAATGGACGGATTTTGTATCAGGAAATTATGAAAGTAAACGTGAAAATTCAATATATATTATTCAATATGGCAAGACCTGTTTCTATGATCCCATCTAACAACAAATGTCAAAAATCTTTGATCAAAGACGATTTGATTCATGTTTGTATTACATTATCAAATAAATATGACTCGTAGATCTGTGATCCTAGATATTTGATAGTGTATACCCCCCTAAGAGAGAAGCGTAAGTGCGTTTGTCCACCGCAGCTGTCACCAGGACGTCACCGAGAACGAAGTCACATCGCCGAAGTAGCGATAAATATATTTTCTATGACCACGTGTTCACCACACGTCTGTCACCCGAGCGCCGCCGCCGTCACACCGGCCGCCGAAGTTTTGAGTAGTTCGGCGCGACAGCTAGAACCTTAGAGTATATAACACTGGAGAAGCCTTACGAACACTTCCCCTCTGTAAAAGTACAAGAACAAATGTTCTAGTATGTTCATAAAAACTACTTTCAAATCGATTCTAACGCACTTCGTAAATCGTTTTAAAGGCGCGCAGAGCTCCGTGAAAATGCCTATTTGTGATGTTAAATGGTGTAAAAAGCGTTCAAATACGTCAAATTTACATAAAGAACTGAATAACTTTCCGTATGCAATTTTTTTTTTCTAAGATTTTGTCATGTTTTTATTGAAATTTTAAATCCTTACCTCATAATACAATTCGATTTTTCATTCGATTCAACCATGATTCAATATAAAACGTAGCATGAATCGAGTATTTTACTCACGTTGCTTCTGTGACGTCACCGAGTCTCACTACATCTCGTTTTTATGTTCGTAAAGATCAAAATACTTTTTTTTGCATTACGAAAATAAACGTCAAATCAGACTGTTTTGTTCGGAATATTGTGCTTATGGCTTCTCCAGTGATAAATACTCTAAGGCTAGAACCGAAGAACTCGGTTTGAGATTGTGACGGGCCGATATGTCGGAAATACAAAACACGTTTGATCTCACACAATGCGTGCCGCGTACTGGCGTCGTTCGTCCGGCTTTTATGTTGTCTATCATAGGTACAATTGTACATAACGTACTGAGCCGTCGAGTTTGGTTGCGGTGGCCAAACGATCGCCGTCACAGGGACGTCACATTTGGTTCGAATAAACTCGGCGACGGCTGCGGTGGACAAACGCACATACGATGCGTTGCGGCACAGCGCCTAAACCACAGAACAGAAAAAACAGTGTTTTTTCTGTTCTGTGGCCTAAACGGTGTTGGTGCGCTACGTAACAAAGTTGCAACAACGCTCCGCAACGCATCGTGTACCGTAGTGTTGTGTTGCGTGGTCCTTAATTAATTGGTTAAAGTTTTGTACTTGAAAAAGCTCATAATAACTGAAGTTATTATTGTTGCAGGCAATAAATTAGCAATTTGGCAGTAAATAATTATGGTCAATTTATAAAGAGAACCGTACTTTTTTCAGCACAGGGAGATACGAAACCTTTATTTCATAAAATCAAATATTTAAAAAAATTGCTTTTTTTTTCCTGCGGGTATCGAGACTCAATTGATGCCAGTGACATGCTACTAACAATTATTTCATAATTTTAAATAACTTAATATTAAACTGCTCATTTTACTAAAAGCAATATTCCAAATGTACCAAAAATCTCATGTTGTTTGTGTTGTACAGTCAGCATCAAAAGTTGTTGACCACATTAAGATTTTCAAAATCGCTGTATAGTGAAGTGCTAATAGTGAATACGGTGTACAGCGATTTTGAAAATCTAAATATGGTCATCAACTTTTGATGCTGACTGTACCTACGTAATCTGTTTAGGTATCTTGTGTTCTAAAATCTGTGATATATGTCCATTATAATTTGATTTTATTACAGCTTTTGCCCGCGACTTCGTCCGCGTAGAATTCGAAAATGGTTCTAACTGGATTTTTATTGGTTTTGTACGTTATTAATTTTATTATAACATATAAATATAAATTATTATGTTAAAATATTTGAATAATTATAAAATATAACAATCTTTATTATAGTGTAGGGATATAAAGGTTAAATAAACCTGAAAAAAAAAGTTATATTTTATGAACACGATCCTTTGATCTGGCGAAAGTTGCACGGGTGTATTATCTTTTTACAACGAAATCGAAATACTACACCTACCGCAGTATTTCTTTGTAAACAATATTTTTTGTTTTTCTTTCGGGAGCTGGAATCACCAGGCTACTCTGTGCGCTTACTCTGGAGCATGCCACATACCACTGGCCGTGAGAGAAGCAGCTTTCCCTCAAGTATACTCCCGCTACCTTAAGAGTTTGACCTTGAGCTTTGTTTATAGTCATTGCGAAGCATACTTTGATGGGAAACTGCACTATCTTGAATTTCGAAGGGGTAATTTGATGGTGTTAGGGGAATCCTAGGAATAAATACAGACCTCTGTAAAGCTTAGAAACCTTCAAATGCGGTACTCATATGTATAGTACGGTGACTTTCGATACATTCAATTTTAAAGAGTTGTTGAGTTGAGTTGTTGTTGCATTGCAAGCACCAAGCCTAAGTGAGTTCAACTTTTTTTGAATAAAATCGGATTGACTTTTCAAACATGTGTCAAAATAAAATGTAATTTAAATCAAAAGCACTAAGGAGTATTGATATCAACTTCGAAGCAAATCACTCCCAAAATAACTTTCTACCCCTATTTAACCCCGTTAGGGGATGAATTTCAATAAAATACGAAACACGTCTTCCATTAATTCTGTTAAAGAATGTTTATGCAAAATTTGAAGTAAAAGGAAAGGAATCACGTTCTCCCATACAAACTTTGCCCGCCTTTTTCACCCCCTTAGGGGTAGAATTTCGAAAAATCCTTTCTTATCGGATGCCTACGGCTACGTCATACAAAGAACACACCCTCCAAGTTTCAGGTCTCTACGATCAGCGGTTTAGGCTGTGCGTTGATCCGTCAGTCAGTCATTCAGGACAAAGCATTTTATATGTATAGAAGATTAGATGAATAGGTACAGATGGTTCACTCCGCAAAATCATTTAAATAAAAAGCGACTCTTGTTACTACGCAATTAAGTGCAATTCAGGTCGCACAGCGCTAATTACTTTCAGTTATATTCAGAGGCGGCTTTACCTATGTGCGGGGAGTGCAACGCACGCGGGCGGGTCTTAGGGGGCGCCGAGCGGCGCTCGCGACAACTTTTTAATCAAATCCCAAACAAGACCAAAACATGTTCTGTAAAAAGGCAGTTTGTAGTTGGGGGCTCCCTACGCTAAATATAAACGTAGGGTGCTTAAATTTCGAGGTCGATACGCTCGCTCTTGCAACTTCAGCATTCTCTTTTTTAGAATTCTCTGCGTATATGGACAATGTAATTCCTATTTATGTATGGTCAAAGAAAAACTGACCCGGGGTGGGGCCCCAGGTCAGTTTTTCTTTGTTAAATTTTCGAGCTCGCTTCGCTCACTCTGGCATCCTACATTCTTCTGATCTTTTAGTTTTCTGTGGTCGCAAAGTATCCCCTATTTCTGTATAATAATAAAAAAACATGTATTTTGGATCAAACACTTGTAAACTTTTTATAAACCTGCCAAACTGCGTGACAGTTTGTCGGCAATGGTCAACAGAAATAGGGTTTCTGTTGACCATTGCCGACAAACTGTTTCTTTTCGAGGCAGTGTGCTAAATATTTCAACGTTCATTCCTGGGCCCATTTAATTTTGCCGCTCCGGGCCCCCGACTGGCTTAGTCTGCCACGACAGCCACTGCTAGAGAGCACCGGGGTATTGATTGCACACAAGCCCTAAATGGGCTAGAGCCGCCTCTGGTTATATTCAAATAGAAGTTGCCTCTCTTTCTATCGTGTAACTCTTAGATCTTCTGACTGAATTGGCCCAACAAGTCGAGCCCGCCGCGTAGGTACCTATAGCTTCATACCTACCTAAATTGCGGAGTAAATTATCTGTATTCATCTGTGGTTTTATGTCATGTTTATTGGTTGTGAAATATATTTCAATTTACATATAAAGCAATACCTATGGCATTTTAATTTGTTATTTGAGACATCTCCGCCCAGTAGAAATTGCTGTCGGTCGATCGTTTAGCATAAAATAATCCACTGCCCATACTACGGTTTGGTCATGCATGGTTCGGTTTCACCCCTCGAAATTTAAATTTTCTTACGATTTTTGCAATTTGCAGGTCAGTATCACAGAGCATGTAACTTTAGTCAGTATCATGTTCCTCTTTGAGTATATATGTTCTGTTGATCTAAATATGATTTGCGGCCGTGTCAAATGTTGTTTATTTATAGAATTATAATCATAAAAATGATCAATACAACTCATATAATCGCATTGAATGACTATTTCATGAAATCATGACATTTGACGATTGTGCTTACTTGGAGTTGTATTGCTGATTTAAGTAATTATAATTATGTAAAGCTATATTTGTTACGGTCGCAAATCATATTTTAAACCTTACACGGACCTGAAAAACTAAAGAAAATTTGAATTTCGCGGGCTACCTTAGCGCAATATCTTTTCATAGTAAACTGCTTGAATTCTCAGTAAGGTAAGTTTGTAAGTGCGATTTCTGCTTGAATAAAGCACAAAAACAATTTACTTTATTTGGGTAATTAATATTGTGGCAAAAAACCTTTAAAAAACAGATGTAAACAGAGCAGTAAGCAAGTCGCGTGTCATGCCAAATGATGTCACATCCTGACTGCGACAGAAAAGGACGTTTGAACTGCAGTAGTTTTTTTTTTGAGCAACTATCAGTAGTTGAATTTAACTTTTAAAACTATCTCTATCGCAAAGGCTTAGCTACGTTCAGTGTTTCTCCATCACGAGTTCACGACGCGCTTGATGCCGATGACGGTAAATATAAAATTAAATATAGCTGGGCAGGGATATGGCTAGGAGTAATAGTGTTCTGTGGATATGGTGTGCCAACCCTAGCACGTTTACCTTTTCTTCATTATTAGGTCATAGTCGATGAGGGAAGGTCTATGTTAGGCTGGATTTTCATTTTGTCATAAAGTACTCTGGGGATCTAAGACCATCAGTACACCACAGAGACACTAACCAAGGAGGTGTAATAAGATGTACTAACTCAGCAGTGCTTCAGTCACACAAGAATAACTACTAATCATAGTAGGCGTAATAATTGGCAATACATTTATAGTAGATTTTTAAAACGGTATGACAACATTCAAAAGTGACAGATGTTAAATAAAAAAATCACATTGGCACGGTATTTTTGTATTAAATCGCGAATTTGTTCTAAAATACCATCAAAATAATTGTAAATTACTTACTTCTTAGCAAGAATGAGTGATTCAGACGACGACAACATAGTACGCTACGGGACACAGTTAGACCCATACGAAGAAGGTGAGTTTAGTCTTTTTGTTTTATGTTTTTTGCAAGGTTGCAATATTATTGTTTGAATTTATCAGCAAACGAATACTTCTCTGTTAGATTTCACGCCTTCGTTTTATGTAGGTTAAGTACTATGGAGTGTTGGCCGATTTAACTTATAAACACGGCAGTGTCGTCATTTTCGCAATCAACCGACTTTATAGAACCATGCCACGCTTGTGTGGGTTTCATGAAGTTCGATGTTCATACATGATATTTTATAAATTTTGGTATCATTGTCTGCCTACTTACAGTAAATAAATAATTTAATTTATGTTTTAGGTAGGTAGGTAGGCATGTACTACAAAATGTAACAAACCCGAGAACTGTTCTTCCTTATCCATCCAATACACAATCATCCCATATTCCTGTAACAAAATAATGATGATTGTCATTTGCGTCACTGTAGCCTTCCTCATATTTTTCTGTATTTTTTATGATTTACTCTACCCCATTTAGCATGTGAACCTAGGGCATTCCTACATGAGACTGCCATTGGCAAAATATGGATTGTAAAAAAACCTGTGCCTGCATTGTGCTATGTGTTAAAAAAACACTACATAACATTTCCAATTAGTATAAAAAACACCAAAGGCAAAAGAAAAGCCTGCAAATGTCATTCTCAAGTTAGTTTTGACCATTGATAACAGAAGTTAAAATGTCTTCAATACTAATGGTGACCATAACTAGTGGCTACAATTGATATTAAAAGGCTGATTCAAAGGCTTTGAGAACACATCAATGTGAAATAAATCGAACTTAAGGCATTTGAAATGCCTGTACCTACTATTTCAGAGTTACTTAATTGGATAAAAAAAACAACTGATAAATTCTAGGATTTTCTTTTACTCCCAGATTGCACCTGCACCATGCCGAAATCCAAATGTAAGTTGTCGGGTGCCCAAAAAAAGAAAGTGAGAAAGCTTCTGGCTGCTAATGTCAATGTTAATAAAGCACGTGAAGTGTGTCACTTGACATGGCCACAGATTTGTCAAATAATTCCTGGAATAGAACATATAGCTCCGGAAACTTGTTTAAACCCTCCCAAGGAAAGCAACAAGAAACACCCAAAGTTGAGAGTACGGCCGATGGAACATCTTTCTAGAGAGCTTGAACCTGATCAAACACCATTTTGGCATAATCCTTGTGATGCCAGAGACGCTAGACGTACCTCACAGGATAGAGGCCCAAGCCCGAACTACTGGAAGGCAGCCCAACGAAACAAGCTGAGTACCCTTCGTAATAAGTATGACACTAATCAAGAATCTTTCTTGCATCAACCTTATAGGCCCCCGCAAACCTATACTCAGGTTTCACACACTTCCGACCTAAACTACTGGGAAGAAGCTGGACCATCGCAAGATAGAGCTTATGAGACAAATCGGCGGAAACGGCCGCCTAGCGAGGGCGAGCCCCAATGGGAACGACCTTACAAAGTCACGAAAGGCTCGCCGGTGGATTGTGGAGAGCTAAACTACTGGGAGAGAGACCGCTCACCACCTAGATCTCGACGCGACGCTACTCCCATGGATTGCAGGTCGAATAATTCTTATGAGCATACACAGCTAAAATACAGCGATACTGACCCCTTGCAAGTGACAGTTCAAGATGGAATGAGGGCAGTCAACCGTCATTATAACGACAGCAGTCATGTAAAACCTTTTTCTGACCAATCTTATAAAGCCCAGAAAACTTCAGAAGGTGATACTTCACTTAACTATTGGCCTGAGCCTGATCGGCCGTCACGATTAGGGCTACGAAACGAGACGCATCCACCAAAACGTGCTCGTACTTACAGCTATTCTGAGGACAAAAACTTGCAAGTTTCAAAGTACCAGAAAACCTCTTGGGACCTCGACTACAGGGATTCTGACCGACCCTTGCGAGATGGGCTTCGGAATGAAACACAAGCGACGACAACCATCTGTATTGATGATGAGTCTGATGAAGAGTATAGAGGTCGAATTTATACACCGCACACACCCGTCGACGATGGTAGAGGACATTTCGACTTTAGTGAGCCTAAACATAGGGAGACTACGCCGGAAAAAGAGTCGCATTTTCATTGGGACCAACCTTCAGAGAATCAAAAAACTTTCGAGGCTAACGACGCAACTAAGAACAAGGATGCGGAACCAATTGTGTTGGTATCCGCAACGTTACCCCCATGAGCAAAAAACAAATGACGTTAGTCCAACAGTCTATAAACCAAGCCATAGTCCGGATAGGAGTGCAAGGCGCCGGACCAAAGTTTTCAGGAAGTACTTACAAAAATGGCTGTATTCTTATGATCTGCGAAAACCACATGAGTCGGAAATGGCTTGAGAAAAAGGTCCGGTCAATTAAGCCGTGGCCTGAAGCGAATCTGTCTATAACGCCACAAAACGAATTGCCAAAGCCACAGTACATTACATTATCAATTTTAATACCGGACAAAGAGGGCGTTACCGTAGCTACAGCTTTGGAACTGCTCCGAATACAGAACCCAGGACTCGACAGGGATAATTGGAAAGTAATTAGAGTCACGAAAGTATGTAGTGGACAAATTGTGTTTCTGTCTGTCGACGAGGCGTCGTTTGAAGCGCTAAGACTTCTCAATTTTAAAGCTAACCTAGGAATGGATAAAGTTAGTTTTTGGGTGAGGTCGGGGCCTAGTAAACGGGATAGATTTGTGCCATCAGCGGAGGAGGTCCCGCTGGCGTCGTCGTCAGCTTATAAAGATAGAGAAAGTAACTCTGGTGAAAATACCACTACGAGGGTTTCAAGAAAAAGGCGTCGAATAGATAGAATTCGGGGTCACATTACTCATAGCCAGCCCATAGACCTCATAGACATAAAGCCAAGCCTGCTTGGCCGCCCTGTACTTTTGCCAAATGGGCCATGCTTGCCACAAGTAAAGAAATCAAATAGTCCTAAAGCCAAGAAGCGGTGGTATGACCGTTACGGCAATGCTATAACACAATAACTATAGCCAATGTCATTCCAAATGCCAAAAAATCAAAAATCTTCTTGTTCTCAATATCTTCATAGACAAAGTGTTAAGTAGTTAGTAAGGAGACTGCCTAAAAGTGATAAATGATTTTGTTTCGGTAAGTAAGTTTGAACAAACGCACTTTAATAACATAAAAAAAAAACCTGTATGCCAAAACACAACTGAAAAGAAAAAACACGCATTATAATATACGAGTATAATAAAATTTTGGTATAATAACAAATAAACCAAAAACCTAAACTATGGTGTTACTTTTGTTTCTTTGTCCCTGCCTGCAATACCAAAATTCTATAGATAATGTTTGTTTTTTCGTTTCAGTTATGTGTTTTTAGTAAAAACACATAACTGATGACATGACTGAGTAATAAAAAAAAAACTAAAGAACCTGTCTGTAAAAAACTTTAGTTTTTTTAATAACTTTTTTATTTTCAGCATTTTAGGTTTTTATTATTTCTCATTCCAAATTAAATTTAAACATATAAGTACATAGTTTGTATATATTTATGTAGTCATCTTTTAAAAACCCTTCAGTTTGATACACCACATAATATGCTTGAAAATACGCACATGAATCCGAAAATTCCGAGGTGCCTGGCGTGCCTTCGTTTCGAACTCGAGACCTATGACTTGGCAGTCCGACGGTCACACCAATAGGCTATCACTGCTATACTTTAATTAATGTATACTTAGATACATCTATACAGGGTGGATTTTTGAGATGGAGCAGTAAAGACAGCTATCTGAACCGTTGTCGCTAGAAGAAAACGGTCTTAGGAGACTGTCCTTAATTTTTTGAGAAATTATGATCTGCATTCACAGATTTTGAAAAAATTGTACAGTGCAAGAAAATGGGCAGTTTAAACAAAAACTTTTTTTGATGCCAATCGATCCTGTTTCTTATAAGGATCAAAAAACTCTAGTAGACCAACTGAGGTTTGAGTACTAGAAAAGGCAGAAATCACAAAAATCTTTTCCCATACATTTCGTAAGAAAAAAATCTCCAACATACTTTAATATGATAGACAGACTAGACAAACAAAAAAAAAAAAAAATAACTTCAAACGAATACGCGTTATAATTTTACTTACTATAAGAACAAGATAGTTTGTTGCTTGTGATGTCAGACGTTCTGAGAAAAAAACCAGCCAAGTGCGTGTCGGACCACGCACAATGAAGGGTTCCGTAGTTGGGATGAATTTATCTCAAAAACAAACTTATAACATTGTAGTTATAAAACATGTACATACTCCCATACATCGATATACTTTACGGTCAATTCTCTGCAAGTGTAAGTTTGTAAACGATTTTTTTTTGTGTAACTACAAATTATCGATTTTCGGACTTTTCCCTTTACTTGTGTTATGAAGCCTTGCTTCTTGCCTAATTTCATCATTCTAGGTTAACGGGAAGTACCCTGTAGATTTTGATTAATTTGCGAGTATCAAAATAATTTTGCGTATTTTTTATTGCGTTGACTTAGAAGCTTGATTTTTTTTAACTTCAAGGGACCACAGACCTACGTATTTGACGTTATTTCAACTTGATACCTCCACGCGTTCCTGAGGGTCATGAGAGACTGACGGACGGACAACGATGTGATCCTAAAAGGGTTCCGTATTTTCTTTTTGAAATACGGATGTCTAAAAATTACCTCAAATTGTTTATAACTTCCAGACTTGTTTGGAAAACGTTAAATGGACAGAAATTGCAAAAAAATGTGCGTCAGCCTAACTGCAAAAAGTTACTACGTACACAAGCAAACTGAATATTGGCAGTGTAGTGGATAGATAGTTCGACTGTGCATAAAATAACACTTTTGACACAAATTTACCTACTTAATAGTCTATTCAAATCCTTGTTTCTAATTGATTTTATTTCCACTTCGACGAATATCAACTTTATGCATGTTTAAATTAAGTTAATAACAGAATGACTAGTATGATTGTAAAAGTCATAAAAATGTTTCAAGTTGTAGCGCAAACTGAACTTTATGTGGGGGGTGTTAAAGATTTTTTCCAATAACGCATATAAATGTTTACATGTTTGGAAACTAATCGCGAACACAGTATAGGTACATTATTGTATGTTATTATTCATTTTAAAGTAAACTATTTGTCAAAGGGACAAAACCTAATGTCAGAGAACTCAGTGTATAATTCGATAAACAAACGCGGTGTTAAAATCACTAATTTATGTGGTAGGAACTTCTTCAATGAATTTTAAGAATCATCAATTAATTATGTGAAAAACTGTTTCTAAGTAAACGTTTCAACCACATATTTTCCCAAAATCGAAAACCCAGGGTTTGTTTAAAAAATGTAAAAGTAGGTAAAGAATACATGCTATGTTATATGTACTATCAAAGAAGTTCTAACCACCGTAAGAACTATTCTTGCTTGCAGCGCTCGGCGGCTATAGAACCGGTCCGATAACGGATTTTGTTTTGAAACTGGTTAGATATGAACTTCTTTCATGGTACATACTATATTTATGCTCGTTACTGCTATAGTCCGCGCGCGACTGCTAGTCACCGCCTGAGGTATGTGAGCGATGAGACGGGGGAGGGCGCCATTGATAAAATTGGCAGACTGAGTTAGCTTGACCTTTGTCTACCTCACATAATTCAGGCGGTGACTAGCAGTTACGCACGGAATATACTATTAGCTATGCAGCTCTGCAATATTATCTGATTTTCGGACCCTATCTGAATACCAGAGCTGCGGTATTTATTATGTTTTATATCGCTGCATTAATGGTGCCCAGGTGTTTTAAAATTGTTTTTTTTTTTAATGTTAAGTTTGTTAGTTTTAAATGCTCATTTTTACTGTTTGTATTTCCTGTGCGTGTCCCAAATATTTTTTTTTTTTCTTTTATAATGTTCCATTAATATCTGTAGTCAAGATGACGGCAAATTTATGTGATCTTTTGTGGAATGCATATACAATTGGCAGCACAAATATCGAAGGAACACCAACTATCTGACGAGACGAGCCGCCACATGCATTTCATCTTGACGACAGAAATTAATTGATGAATCATGAAATCGGATATTATTGCCGAGCTGTCCATAGTAATATATTTATATGCTCGTGACTGTACAATACGAGTACTGCTCTTAGCAGCCAGTATTGTCAGACTCATAGAAATATAAATAACAGGAGAAGTGGTATGGGGGCGTGTCTGTGTCCGCGCGTCTTGATCACAATGCTCATGCCTCAGGCAAATGGCCGTCTCCGCTAACTAGTGCGCTTTCGAGCGCGATCGTGATAACATTTAAGAATACCGTGTTGTTCAGTGGTTTCTTGTAAAAATCGAAGCTAAACTATAAACTTTATAAATCGTAGAACCACTTTTCATAAATCAGCACAAGTATTTTGCTATATTTGTGTTGAAAATCATGAAAAACAACAAATCGTAAAATATTTCTTGCCTTTACTACGTTATTTTTGTTTTCATATATCACAGCGACTGTACTTTTATTGTAGTAAATACATTGCTTCTTTACCACTACCAAAGTATGTCGCTAAGTAACTGGACAAGCAATGTAAAAATTACAAAACGATATTTACTTTAAGCGGTTGCATCGTTAGTACGGCCGCAGCGTCTTGTGACGGATTAGTGATGTGGTTGTGCAGATCCACTAACGTAGGCTATCGACAATAATGTCGATTGTCGTATGAATTTATATTACTATTAAAGTTTATTCTTCAATTTGTCAACAGTTATAGCCTGATTGGAAGACCGATGTGAAATCTTGTTTTATACTCATTTAGATTTTCTCATAATGTTGTTATTTTTTTGGTTTACTTAATATTTCTTTTTTTTACTTACTTATTGTTTATTTATATCATCTTATTATATGTATATCGTTTTTTATTTATAATTTTTTCAGCAACTTCCAAAAATTTTAATACAATAATAAATGGGAGAATCGATAAGTTTCCGATTTAGTCAATCACTAGCGTATATGTAAAATAAATGGCTTTTGCACAGCACAACGATAGCGAACGATGTTTTCGTGTGGGTGAGTTGTACGGTGCATGGTAAATGCACGCTGTGTTTGATGGGATAAGGTTTATAATTGATTATGTAGTACGTTCTGATTTGTAAATTGCAAGTGTGAGCGGGGCCTCGTATTTATTGGGTTTACTGATCGCATGTGTGATCGCAGGCTAGAGAGTAGGGATAGATAGAAGACATTGGGTTTCGATACATTTTCAACTACCGGGCATATCTCCTTCTTTCTTATATCTATGGTCAGACTAAATAAATTTTTGTTAGTATTTAAGTTTTTATGAATTTCTGTGTACTATGTAGCTGGTTCTATTACGCCTGTTTATTATGGAAATACTCATTTTAAATCTACAATACGCCCGATGAATCATGGCCGGTCTGAACTTTGCGCAGAAGGCTGCGCAATAACATTTTTTGAGAACCAAATGGATACATGAGGGGAGTGTGAGTGAGAGAACATGCGCGAAAGTTCGGAGAGCCTATGTTCAGACCGGCCGTGATGCATCGACCGTATTGTACTTTTTCTACCTCCACTTTAATGTTACTTGTTATTTATAACCTGAGTATTAAAGAAATAGATCCTAAAACTGTTTTTTATGCCACTCTTCAATAACAATTATAGCAATTAAAACACTGCGGTGTAATTGACACCACAGTAAGTAAATAAATTATATTTTTTACTATAACACTATATTTGCCCCCGTAATTTCACTTGCAGCCCAGTGGAATTAGGTACCTCAATCGACCCACATACCCTTCAGCAGGCACCTCCACCACCACAGTCGATTAACGAGAAGAGAGTAGAGCTTGCAACTAAAAACGAGCTCGCAAGGAACGAGTGATTACTCGCTGGTATGCGTATGTACCAAGCGTGAGTCTCTTAGCGAGTGTTCAGCCCGCCAATCGAGCGTCGCTGAGCGAGTACACTCTTTGAGATCTCTTGTCGCTACGACAAACGAGTACTCGCCGGCGGCGGCGGTGTGAACTGTCACCAATCAACTAATAATATGTGTATATCTTTTACTTACACGGGCACTACAATCTTGTACGGTTTTTTAACGAGAAAATCGATATCGAAATCGATTTCATAGTTGCACGAGGAAGGGACAACTCTTACTCGTTGGCGGTGGGTCAGGTGCCATAAGCTGATTATGACAAACTATCGCAGTTGCGAGCCTGAATATTGCCTATAAATAGGGACAGCAATTCCCATATCGTTCTTTGGGATAATATGACGTACCGACGTATGACTTGGAAATTAGATAGTGCACCCACCGAACTAACGGCCCACCTGATGGTAAGTGGTCACCGGAGCCATTGCAGATGAGTTAAAAAAAAAAACCGCGCAAAAATCTGTAAAAATTTCACCGTGAATAGGTACTTAGGTGAATTGAGTTATCAATCGTAGAAATGACAGAGCACTTCAAGCTTTTTGAAGAATAGATCGGCAGAGGCGAGTCTGTAAACCACTCTTCAAACAGGATAGCCGTTTGGCGGCGGAAATTCTACTAATAATACTTTCCTGAACGAGCTACTTCACGAAGAGCAACAAAAACAAACAGGCATTAAGTCCGCCTTTGTACGGTATATTTTTACTTGTGCATGAAGTTTTAATAAATAAATAAATAAAAACGCACTTGGTTGCTGTTGGATTTTTAACTTTCGGCGCTGAGCCGAGCGTTGAAAATGAATACGGTCATTATTCCTTTCACATTTAATTTCCTTTATCGCCATCAGATGAAGTACCATCAAAACGCAAGTACCAACAGGCGCCAGACCAGTTCGCGGTGGACGAGCATGGTAGGCGCCGGTTCCATGGAGCGTTCACTGGCGGCTTCTCAGCGGGGTTCGGGAACACTGTGGGCTCCCAAGAAGGATGGGCCCCTAGTACTTTTAAAAGCTCGAGAGCGGAAAAGGCTTCGCTTTCGGTAAGTTTCAATGTGTTTTTGTCGTCAATGCAAACTATCGGTAACTATTCGTATCACAGCTCCTGTCAGGCTGCCTGTCCACAGGAGCGGAGTTATGCCAATATTAACCAATAGAATCTAAACTCCTCTCTTTTCCGCTTTCAAATTATGTCTTTTCGATAAGGATTACATTTATTTACTAGCTACTGAAATAAATTAGCATAAAACTCTTATGAAACTAGATGCGGCTATACAGGGTGGCAGGGACGACGCGAAAACTGATACCATGGCTTCAGTACATAATTCTGAAAAAAAAATCCGCTGTTTCATAGAAAACCTCAAACCTACGAAGTCAAAATGTATGGAACGGCTAATTTTTTCACTAAGCTCATATCCGTAGGTCTCCATTTAATGTTTTAACGCGGTGTTCTGCCAGATCGAGTCAGAATGATAGTTTAGGTTGGAAGTCTTATTATCAATCAATAAACTCAGCCTATCGCAGTCCACTGCTGGACATAGGGCTCTCCAGGCTGCGCCTTAATACCCTGTTCTCCGCCTTCCGCATTCAGACTATTCCAACCACCTTTTCAAGGTCGTCGGTCCATTTAGTTGGGGACACTACGCTTACCGATACGTGGTCTCCACTCCAGGACTTGTATGCTCCACCGCCCATTGGTCCTTCGACAAACATCTTCTATCCGTCCTTTTATCATTGTCATGCATTATTAAAACCCTCTTTTACAAATACAATATGCATACACCCCTTCATTTATACGTTGCTTAAAGTTTAGACTAAAAATTTGGCTAAGCAGACGTAAATCATTACATAAATTAAAGCAACGTTTATAAATAAAGGAGATAATGTCATGAATCTTGTTAAAATTTGTACAGAACCAGCGTCCCGAAGACTTCATGGACGAGGAAGACCGTGGCGAGTTCGGCATAGCGCCGCGACAAGTACAAACACACCACGAGTTCTCTGGCCAGAAGAGACCGCATCGGACGCAGTTCCACGACGGCCCTATACCGGGTAAGCCTTCTACACTTCTTTGTAGTTACATTCTTACAACCACAACTTTGAAAAAATCTAGAACCGGGATCGCTATATCCGAAGTGAGATCCAAAACTGTTAGGTAGCCTACTGACCGGTACTTCCTGTACCGGTCAGTAGGCTCAAACAACTCGAACGAATCTAACTACTTATCTTTTTACCCGACTGCCCCGGAAGGAGGGTAATGTATTTTGAGAGTATGTATGTATGTCTATTTCTTTGGCATGCTCTGTAGCCTAAACGGCTTGATGGATATGAGGTGTCCTTACACTGATACAAACAAAAGGGAGGGGAAGGTTTCTTTAAAATAAATTAAAAATAATATTGGTAGCAAATAAAAGCTTGTAATGAGTCAATTCTAAATATGTTTAAGTTCTCTAAATGTTATAAAACTTAGTCGCTTTCACGTTTGTCTGTATATCTGCGTTGTTCTTCTAAAATACGCAGCGGATTTTGATGAGGTCAACATCATTTAGAGAATGTATTCCGGAAAGTTTATAGGTTTAGGTAGGTTTTTTTTATTCCCGTGCCTCGGAAAGCACGTTAAGCCGTTGATCCCGGCTGTCCTTCGTGGATCTTTGACAGTCGTTACGAGTCGTTAGAAGCCCGAAAGTCTGACACCAGTCTTACCAAGGGGTATCGTATTACGCAGTTACTGGGTTGTGGAGGTCAGATAGGCAGTCGCTCCATGTAAAATACTGGTATTCAGCTGCATCCGGTTAGACTGGAAGCCGACCCCAACATAGTTGGGAAAAGGCTAGGCAGATTGATTGATTCCGGAAGGTTTATACGAGTATAATTGAATATAATAATTTTATATTAAACGTAAATCAAGACGTAAATAAAGGCAATTTTTTGGGCGCTTACATGGCGTGCGCTGACTAAACCCGTTACAGATAGATAAAAATATATTCTACTGGATTGTATATCTTAACCGATCAAGCCCCGCGCCTAATGAAATGTTTTGATGACAGTGTGGTGGTGGTTAAGTATTTGGATGTCCAAACTCCACAAATGGAGAGACTCGTTTTTTTTTCATATATCCAGTTCAACGAAATAGTGGTACCATCCATAGATCACTTTTGTTTTTTTTTATTGTAAGGCCCATTTACACGGCGATGATCAGAACGATATTTTGTTACTGTATAATTTGGGATCATCCGGCAGTTTCATACTGCATTTTGTTTTTAACCGTATGAACATTGGGATGTTGAGGTGTGCATCAGTACTTTGCACTCGTGCGAAGACACATAGCTGAAAAGCAAGCATTGAACTTTGTTTTATATATGGTAATGCAGGCGGTTCAAACCAATAACCCGAAATATGGTATAACTTTTGTTTGGCCTGCTGTTATAAAAAACAAAGTTCAATGCTTGTTTTTCTCTTTTCAATTATGTGCTTTTGCAGACGGGTTTTTTGTTTATATGCACGTGTCTGTGACAAATCAACCTATTTTCTTTCTCAACGATTAATTATTATAACCAAAAGGTCAGTATAGTCATCAATATAGTAGTCAGTCAATGATATGTCGGCGTAGCATGTCTTTTATTTTTATGTTGTCCATTCTTCTCTATTAGTCGTCATATCGGTAGTCACCACCTTTCTAGCCATATCATCTTTTACACAGTCCCTCCATCGTGTCTTTGGTCTTCTCCTACTTTTATAACCATCCACATTCATACTCAAAATTTTCCTCCGTACCACCTACAATTGAACTCAAATAATACGTAAAATTACCACGAAAACGAACATCTTTTATTTCTGTTGCCAAACTGAATAACTATAAAAATGGTTCCCTATATTTAAAATTTCTATATGTAGAAAAACTTTAAAATTTCTTTTGAGCTGCTCCTATTCTGAAAGCAGTACAAAATCATACAAAAAAAAAACCAATTTATATCTTAAGAGTCCATAACACCTCAGCTCAAATTCACTCCTTGTCTCCCTCGCACGATACTGCTCGCGGACTGAGTGAGAGCGAGACTAAGCGCCGGGGAGAAGACTCCAAGACGCCAATACTCTTAGTTTGGGTCATTTCTTTTGGGAAATAATAAGTGCAACAACAAAAGTTTTCTTTAGCACCTGCAACCTAACGTCTTTTTTATATGTAGGCTACGAGTTAATAGAACAGCTTCAATTATATTTATTCATTATCTTTACTATTCCAACAAAATACCAAAAAACCAGCAACAATTTACGAACGTAAATTAATATGACTTAGAGCTACCGATAAATATATTTACTTCTGACTTGATAACTCAGCGACTAATGTTGTAAGTGAGCTACTTTATATATGTTAGAGATGCAACAGCTGTCTGCTAATAAAATCAAATTCCAGCCTCAAAATTAGCAATCAATGTTTTTTATTCAACAAGTAAATTAATAAATCATATTAATTTTTCGTGAAAATTAGCAACACAAGCCCGGGACTGTACCTGACGCTCGTTGGCAATGAGAGGGGCGCGACGAAAAATGTGAACTGGGCGAAATGGAACAGATAACGGAATATGAAATGGGTTAGGTTAGGTTAGGTTATAAGTGTGTCAACCGCGCGCGAGCCGAGCGAGCGTAGCGAGCGGTGCCGCGGCAGCGGCCGGCGAGCGCTACTTCCGAGTTGCTCGCAGCCAGGCAGGCTAATTAGCGCAAGGTGCATTACGTCGCATTTGTTTTTGATTACAATATTTTTTGTATGTTCAATTGGGTAGGTATAATAGTCAAGTCATGAATTACTTATGGTAACATTATAAATAGATAGGTGAATACATGAAATTAGAGCTTTCATTGACCATTATTTGATGACAATAATAAGGTAATTTTATGTTCAAATATAGTAGATTCACTCATCAATTACTTATGTTAACTTATAAAAATAAAGGTGACTATAAGAAATTAGAGTACGTTGATATTATTTTATAGATGCAGTTGATACACTTATTAGAAGCTGGCAATGCGTAGACATATCACAAATTTAGTTGCTTAAGAATTATCACCATGCTGCGTCATAATAACAGTAAGTTGTTTTACAATATATGGTCGCTAGAAAACCATTTATTAGACGCTAAAAGTTCTTCGCTGACCTATTAATTCATTAGACAACTAAATATATTTGAAGACGAGAATGACATTTTAAAGAAGCTGCCTTAATTAGCACCCATTTCTTTTTACGGTGAAAATCATGGTAAGAAAAAAAATATTGTTTCTGCTTTATAGTTAGTTCAGTTATTATGCAAAGTTTCATGATCTAGTTTGAAGTATTCTTGAATACCAGCGGTTTATTGTTTGGTTTGGATGTAACTTTGCATTTTTTTCTATCGAGAATATTTTATGGAATCGTGTTTTCGTCAAACATAGTATAGTACTTAACATGAATCATCAACTTTACCATATATTTATTTCAAAATGAATGCTGCAGTATTTTCGATATAATGGAAGATCATGCTAAGCAAAAGCAATGTGAAGTATTATAGACTCTTAAATCAATTCGACAGGCAATTGGGTAGGCCTATGCTAAAGAGGCTACTACTGCTTAGAGGAGTGAGCCACACTATAAAATTATCATTTAGAGTAGATTTACTATATAAATAGAAAAACTCCAATAAAGGGAAAATTATATATAATTTTAGAAACATTTAATAAAATCTTCTTCTTTTCGTGTGGTTATTGACTAACTGGTGTCAGTTTTAAAGCCGCACATGAGCCTTTGACATGGCTTCACATGCCGTCGAAAAATATAAAAAAGTACAGTAAGTATGTTACTATAGAAACAGACTATATTCAATGGCAGATGTTATTTTGCACTTATGTGTCGAATTGGGGGGATTTTGAGGCATTGTTATGACCAAGTTCAATAAAGCGTAATGGCCGAGTACCGCGTCAACTACTCCTACGACTTAGTAATGTTCCAATTTCACATAAAACTAAATAAACCAAAAATATTGATTTCAACGCCATCTACCGGAAATAGGGCCTGGAACAGACCGTAGGATCCGCCTTAAAGTGGCAGAATAAAGGCTTTTTATTTATTCTTACAGGTCAACCTGTACTACAGCAGCTAGTTCGCGCGGTCCACGAGACTGCTGCAGTGCGCATGCTCCGCGCTATGGGCTGGAAAGAAGGTCAGGGCATGGGGGAAAGACTGAGCGGGAGGGGAAAGAAGAAAGCGAGGGAACAACATAAAGTGTACGGGTGTTATATGCCGCCGGAGTTGAGACAGGTAGTGTACTTTCACATCAGGTCCCGAGGTGGCGGCGCGTAGTGTTCCACGCGCGCCCCTCTGAGACGTCGCGGGGGGAGTCAAACACCTCACTCCCCCCCTAACCCGAGGAGGCCCGCGGTGGGCTCCGGCCGGGGGTTGCGGAAGATTTCAAGTTCCCGCGACCCCCGGCGTAGGTGTGAGTGGTGGGGGTGGTTTTTAGACAGTAAGGGTCTGACCATCGTCTGTCCATGAGGATTTTACACACCGAAAAAAAAAAAAAAAGTTATTGTACTTTAGTACTTGCGTTATGAACTAAGTCATCGGGCCATAAATGTCAGTAGTGATAAGAATGTACAACGGCTTGCGTCTTATCGATAGTTTGTTACCTGCTCCATAAGTGCGAGACAGACTAATAACAATGATTTATCCCAACGACTCAGTTCTTAACGCGGCGATTATAATTCCTCACTTATAGGTTTTTGGTAATAAATTAAAGTCAAAGACAAATCGTATATATTTCAATTAGACCATTAAAAGGCACTGCCAAACGTCAAAAATTACGAGAAAAAGAAAAATTGAATCTAGAAGAATGGGCAAGTTACGATGTGCAATGACGCTGTTTTATCAGAGATTTGCTTTTTAACACGCTTTTATTAGGTCGACCTGTATGTAACTATGTAATGGAATCTAAGGTCGGATCGTATTTTTGTTTTTACGTGCATTTATAAAAGCGTGTTTTTCTAGTGTTTTTTAAACTATTATTTTATTATTAAATTAGTCCTCCTTACGTATAGCTGCGTCAGATAAGATTGGTAAAAAAACTGTTCATTTTTATAGTTTGACGACAAAACAAAACAACGCTGACAAACTTTTATATTTTATAAATGCAAAGTTTAAAACTTCACTTTACACTTCCACACTCTCACAAACTCGACCTAAAATCTTTTAATAAAAACATTACAGAGCGAAGAAGACCAGAATCAAGACGAAGACGAATCCGACAGTTCAGATTCAGAATTCGACTTCGACACTCTCTTCGCGCCAGACGATTATGAGCCTTACATCCTACACCGTAAGAACGATCGCTTCGGGCTCGGCTACTCCGGTCTAAGCCGGCATTCTGTGTTGGGTAACTTGACTGGAGAGTATGGCAGTGAAGCTGGTTCTTCGAGAAGTCATCTGGTTATGAAGGATAAAGGGAAACGGGTAAGAATATTTAATTTAAAAGGGTTTGTATTTAATCGAACCTCAAATTATTTCTATTTTGGAGACCTAAAAATAATAAATAGCAAAGTAACTGCGACCAACTTGGATGTAGCGCTTGTCGGTCGCTACCGCGGGACCACTCGCTTTGCTCGCTCGGCTCGCGCGCGTTTCGTCACAGTTCCAACCTAACCTAACCCATTAGCTTAGTTACTGCGACCAACTGTGAGAAAAAGCTTGAAAATTAAAAAGAGCCTCAATTATTAACAAAAAGTGTGCATCATTAGAACCGCAAATAGTTTTTATACGTTCATTAATTTAAAAAGTCTCCAGCATTGAACGGTTAATAAGTATTTGGAGGTTCAGTTAAATATTTCTCATAGAAAAACTTACGTTCTAAAATATTTCTTCTTTTGAGTTCACCTTTTGCAGGAATAGCCAAGTCGCTGCTGTGGCGAAAAGATTAGCTTGTAGCGGCATCTACATCGCCACATGCTAACTACGCATCACACTGATGTTACGCAAAATCCTGCATCGCGCAAGCGGTGTTTACCACGCTACTAGCATATACAGGGTGGCAGGGCATGTCCCTGACAGCCTGTATATAGAAGTAAACTGATGATTTTTTTAAATGATGTTCACCAAGTGGCAGCACTGAGACGTCAGGTCCGGGCCCTGTCAAAAGTGTCAAAGCGCTTATATTTTCTTTAGTCGTGACTAAATGATCAACGAATGAATAAAACAAATGATGAACGTCATCATATATTTTATATTCATTGTGGAAATGGAAGACCTTTGGTCAAAGTGATGCCAATTGGTGACGTAACATTTCAAGAAAACCGTCATTGCTGTACAGCTTGTTTACAATTTTAATTTTCATAAAAATGCCTTTTTCTCTACGATTGTTTGCCCATTTTCTTCTAAATACATTCTATTTCCCCAGGTTTCGATCCGCGGCCAAGCGTTTGGCGTCGGCGCCTTTGAGAAAGACGACGAGGATATCTACGCGAATGAAGACATGTCACATTACGACTTCTCTATCGGAGGCCCCGCGCCCATCAGCGAGAACAAGAAGACTGTTCAGAAGAGTGCCCATGTAAGTGTAGGTTTTCCCAGATTGATTGTAGACTACCTGCTGCACGCGGTTTTGCCGGCGTAGACCCTAATTTTTCTATAATTAAAGTAGGCTAAATTACTCCTTATAATACTATCTATCTGCCAGTGAAAGTCTCGTCAAAATCGGTCCACCCGTTTCGGAGCTTAGCGGAAACAAAAAGGCAGACAGACAAATTTTTTAAAAGAACCAGTGAGCCTTATTATAGTAGTCGAATATGATGTGTAACATCTGACATCTTGGCTGACGTATATATGATATAAATAATAATCGCCATCATCAAAATCCTGTTTACAAGCTCTCGGAAAATGGGTTGGTACCATCTGACGGCCAACTCTTGCACCGCGCGCGCTCATTGGTCAAATCAAATCAATAGCGCGCGCTCCCCGGCTTCCTGTTACACACTTCCGTCTCTTTTATCGAAATCACTACCACAGATTGCAGGAAAGCGAGAAAAAAGATATTACCGAAAAAAAAAAAAAAAAAGTTAAAATACACATAAAACTTTTTTTGTGTGAAACTAGTGCGTACGTTACGAGGTTTTCTTTCTAAAAATTTAATAAAATAAAAAATTACTATAACTGCATTCGTGAGCTTTTCACTCTAAGGCGCGGGACATACATAAGTGGCGCGGGACATACACAAGTGGCGCGGGACATACACAAGTGGCGCGGGACATACACAAGTGGCGCGGTATATACACAAGTGGCGTGGGACATACACAAGTGGCGCGGGACATACACAAGTGGCGCGGAACATTCACAAGTGGCGCGGAACATACACAAGTGCCGCGGAACATACACAAGTGGCGCGGAACATACACAAGTGGCGCGGAACATACACAAGTGGCGCGGGACATACACAAGTGGCGCGGAATATAAACAAGTGGCGCGGAACATGCACACAACGCCCGCGCCACACAGTCCCGCGTCGCTTCGCCTAAACCGGCGGCGCCACACCGTCGCCAGGCCTGCGCCACTCGCCATTGGTGTATGTCCCGCGCCTTACCTGACGATATGTATATGTATAGCTTAAAACACTCATACATATCTTCTATATGAGAAGAGACTTATCTCTTGAATTCCGTCTGTAACTGTCTCATATAATAGCATCTTCTGTTTGAATTAGTGTTGGTTCGGGCCCTATCAGAATACCAGCGCTGCGACATTTTTTTTTTTAATGTAGCATTATGCTGAAATAGGAGCCTTTTGGCCTCGTACAGGACTGCATAAATTGTTAATTTTACTTTGTTTTTTTATTGCTTTTTATTATTTATTTAACATAAATAAAAAAATAAAAAACAATAAAAAAATAGTAGTGTGTTTTTAGTTTAATTTGAGATTTCCTGTGCGAGTCTCAATAAATACTTTTTTTTTCTTTCTTTAATTAGCTAATATCCCAGCAAAATTAGTTAGCACATTCCGTGTCCACCTATTTACCTATAACGTGTCCATCTTCAGGTAATACAAGGCTTCATAAAAGCCAGCAAGCCGTTACCATCTGTCCCTACATACTCCGCACCAGCACTACCGCGCGACTATGTACCCGCGGTTGCCGGCGCGAGGCGCTCCCGGTTCGAACCTACCACGCATCAACCCAGGGACCAAGGTATGTCATAATCAACCAATTTTCCCGCATAGGACACAGGCGTCCTCTCTGTAGAACGGAGCGGGTCGTAAGGCTGCCTGTCCACTGGAGCGGAAACGAGAGGAGCGGAGTAGCGGTGTGCCAATATTAACCAATGGAATTGCATAAAACCTCCGCTCCGCTTCAGTGGACAGGGATTTGCGAACTAGTTTCAAAATTCCGGTTTTGTAACCGGGAAGCGGAGCGGGGAAACGGAGCGGGGAAGCGGAGCGGGGTAACGGAGAGGCGATGCGGAAAAATACGTGAACTCGGTCTAGCTCCGCACAGTCCGCAACACCGCTCCGCTACCTCGCTCCGCACAGTCCGTAACTCCGCTCCGTTACCTCGTTCCGCATCAATGGACAGGCACTGTCCGCAACTCCGCTCTACTCTGCTGCCATTCTCCTCTCCGCTGCCTCGCTCCGCTTCAATGGACAGGCAGCCTAATCCACCACGCGGGCACAGTGCGGGTGTTTTTCTTCTTCTTTTCGTGTGGTTAGTAACCTGGTGTCAGAGTTTTAAAGCCGCCCATGGGCCTCTGACTTGGCTTCACATGCCGTCGAGAAATATCTCTCAGGCATGCCGGTTTCCTCACGATGTTTTCCTTCACCGTTTTAGAAGCAAGTGATAATTATACGATACGCACATGAATCTGGAAAGTCAGAGGTGCGTGTCTTGGGTTCGAACTCGAGACCTGTCTTGGCAGACCGACGGTCACACCACTAGGCTATCACTAAATAATTTAATGTACATAAGTCTGTGAGGTATTGTTGGATCCCATAATTAAGAAGATTATCATGTTTCTTAGTGAGTTTAGTATATAAGTCAATAGTTTTAGTGATATGGGATATTTTCGGTTACAACCGCAGAAATAACCTTGTTTTTCATACTTTTTTCGAGAAATACTATGAAATACAAACTTGATTTTGCGGCCGGTAAAATCAACAACATGAGTAAATATTCATCCCGACTAAGAAACTCTTCACGTTGCGTGGTCCGACAAGCATATGCCTTGCTCGCCTTATCGCCGCGAAGTCCAACTCAACAAATACATTCACTCTCTATTTTTCACAGGACTAGGCCGCCACGAATTATCAGCAAAAGCCCGCGGCGAGTTGCTAGGCGAAGCTCCCTTACCAACACCCACAGAACCCCTTACACCCACACCCACACCGACAAACACACCCACAGAAGATCCCATAGCCAAACTCCTCGGAAAAACCGTCAATTTCGTCACACTAACAGAGAAAGCAGAACTAGACTACATCCCTATAACAGATTCAGGAAAAGACCTCACAAGGGTATTCAAACCTTTCGTTGGTAACCCCGAAAAACAAAAGAGGTATGAACGGTTCGTGGAAAATAAGGGGGTGGTAGAAAGAGACGACGGTATGGACAAGTTGAAGGAGTGGGAAAGAGAAAGGGAGATGATGGAATTTGAGCAGGCTGCGAAGTTATATCGGCCTTTGAGTGGGATTATGGGTGATCGGTGAGTACAGATTTTTTAAATTTATTTTGCATACTATTTAGTTATAAAAGTCCATGCCTGTGTTTCCCGAAATGAATAGTACTACCTACGTTTCTTGAGATATATTATAAGTACACTAGCTGTCCGCTCCGGCTTCGCACGGGTAGCTAAGTACTTAATTAAGACAGCTTAATTTTTCTTGTAATTTGTTACAAAAGTAATTAACTCTGAAATGGCATTTTGTTTTTTTGTTGTCATTTGCATTTGTCGCAACAGTAATTCCGCAACATTGTCTTTGGTCCCTGGCCTTGACAGCAAGCAATGAACAACATGGTCGAACTTTTATTGATTGAATACGACGGTTTTGGCTACTTTGTATGTATATGTGTATGTATTTTAAATCTTTTTTTTGTAATGTGCGTTTTGTTTGTGCGGAATGTTTTTTTTAAATTTCAATCAATACATAAACCTGCGTCAATCTGCCTAACCTTCTCCCAACTATGTTGGGGTCGACTTCCAGTCTAACCGGATGCAGCTGAATACCAGAATTTTACATGGAGCGACTGCCTATCTAACCTCCACAACCCAGTACCTGGGTAATACGATACCCCTTGGTAAGACTGGTTGTCAGACTTTCGGGCTTCTGACGACCCGTAACGACTGTCAAAGATCTACGAATGACAGCCGGGACCAACAGCTTAACGTGCTTTCCGAGGCTCGGAGGAGTCTCGGTATGTAAAGATGGTCACCCATACACGGACCAACCCCGGCAAGCGTAGCTTAACCTGATGGATCGACCACGAGCTCCTCAAACAATACATAAACCTAATATCCTTTATAATATTCCCAGATTCACCCACGCTTCTGAGCCAGACGAAGGCACAAACCCTCTTACAGCCGTGGCCAGAAGCTCCATAAACCATGGCTTAGCAACTAAACAACAGATGGAGGCGGCTCAGCAGGGAGTGTACGGCGTCATGACGCGCCAGCAGACGACGTGGCGGCCTGAAGCGATGCTGTGCAGGAGATTCAACGTACCCGAGATTGGCGGCGCTAGGTAAGCGATTTTTACACGACAATGACTATATTTCGGGAATAATACCCTATATACCCTATGTTACTCTCTGGTCTATAATCTATCTCTATGCAAAAAATCATGACGATCCGTCGCTCCGTTGCTGCATGATAAAAGGACATACAAACACACTTTCACATTTATAATAGTAAGTAGGATAACTCCATGGTCTAATAAAACAAAGTCTGGCACATGCTTACGTCACTATCCAGTTGCCACTTTATTGCAACAAAATACGATTTAAGGAAAGATTTCCAGAAACCATTCTGTTAAAAAATATGTTCAAAGCTTTTAAATTATCGTTTCGTGTGTCTAATCAAACGAAACAATTCAATTTAAACATAAACCAACGTTATTGTTTATTAAAACCTCATTGTTTTATCGGATTCGCACAGGTAATAAACGTGGTTGGGGAGTTATTATTACAAACTTCTGGTAACACAGATGCGATGACGTAGACTTGTGTTGCCCACGTGGCTGGCCACTCTGTTTCGGAATGCCATAGGTAATAATAGGTAATAGGTAATACGGGCTGGTATCCGCAACTCCACGTCTAAGCGCGTATTTTGCGTACCTCGAATGCCACACCTGTCGAAGTATATTATTATACCATGGATAACTCGTACTGTAGTGACAAGATTAAACATTCAGCAGCGTGTAGTACTCCGCGGCAGTAAATATGGTACATTGAGAAAAAGTTCGGCTTTGTAGTCGGTAGTCTCTTTTTAAAGCTTCGTGCAGACTAGCGCCATGCGACAACGCGAGGAACACCTTTTATTGTTATACCGTGAAGTTTACTTACAAATTGTATTGTTCGAGTCGCGTCGCGCTAGTCTGCACGAGGCTTAAAGCTCGATGTGATATATATGCCTGGATACTGTCAGTGTCAGGGCTGACTGCCCAAGGTGCCGACGGAGTCAATATCTTCACGCGTGGAAAAAAAAAACAAAAACATTTTGTATACTTTAAAAATAAAATATGTTAGTTTGTAATGCTGCGACCGCATCTGCGTCTATCGTCACAGAGCAATGAGTGCCGAAGCTTCGGATGTTTGGCTCGTTAAAAAATAATCGCGCTAATGCGGTGATCACCTTAGTGGCTTCGCCACGTTTAATATGTACCGCCACCCGGGCAATAAGTGCTACGCAGCACGAACTATCGCGACGATAACTGATAATGGTTAGTCACATCTGGGTGTCACTGTGTGAAGCTTCGTCACGATAGACGCAGATGCGGCCGCAGCATAAGCCTGAAAGAAATGTTTATTATTATTATTTTAAACTATTCTCTGAACTGTACCACTTGTCCACAGAGTCGAGCAGAAAAAGGAAGAACGGCCGAAAGTGTCCTACTCAATATTCTCATACTTAGAGTCTTCAGTACACGACAAAGACAGTTTCGCCAAAGAACAGAGCAAATTCAGTGGTTCCAAGTCTTTAACAACCAGCATATTACCTAAAACTGATCAGATCGCTCAGAAAATTGATCAGGTGAATAAAGTTGATCAGAACGTCGATCAGAATGCTACAGAAATAATTAAAGAAAATGAGCCAGCAACAGGATTCAATAAAAGAATGACTGTAGCACAACTTTTCCTAAAAGAATCGGAGAAAACAAAAAATCAAGGCGCAGAAGTAACAGACACTATAAATAAATTCGATAAAATGGACCTCTACAAGTCCATTTTTCTTAGCGACAGTGAAGAGGAGGAAGACAAAGATAAAAGTAATACAAATAATGAAGGAAAAGACTTTATAGATGTGCCTAAAAATGTTGAAAGAAATACTTCTCCACCGCGAGGAATATTTGCGAACATAGATTTCGATGAACTGAACTCCTGGAGAAGAACGGACGAACCAACAAAAAAACCTGAATATTCTAGCAAAAAGGTTGATAATGTAAACCCTCCAAATAAAGATTCTGATGAATCTAGCAAAAAGGTCGAAAACCTGAAAGTTGATGAAAATACAAATGGAGATGAAGCAATGTACGGGCCGAAAATACCAGATAATCTACAAAAAAGGTTACAGTCTGAAGCTAGTAACATTGTGAACGAAACTATAGATGTAGGTTCTTCGTCAAGCGAAGACTCGTGGGTCGATGTGAATGAAGTGAAGAGTAAAAAGCATAAAAAGAAAAAATCTAAGAAACATAAATCTAAGCATAAGAAAAAATCCAAAAGTAAAAAGAAGGATAGATAAGTTTATAAAAGTGATACTTAATAATTTTTAGAGCGAATACGCGATCGGTGGCGTGCATATGCTACTTTTTGTTCGGAATACCGAAAAGCGCCCTCTGTCGGCGCGATCTCGCGTTCAGCTTCAAAAAAACAAAATGTTCGAATGATCGTGTATTCGTGGGACGATCGCTTTTAAATATGACGCGGGGTCATGGACTGCTGTTCTCCCAATTTTGCTCAACATGTCATCTTTCATACACCTATATTAGCCGTCATCTAAGTAATCACTCCCTTTCTAGCCATTCATCTTTCAGTTCATAAAATAAATCTATCATTTCTTCAGGATTTGTAAGTATATTATTCTTAGCGCGGTCACACCGGAATGGCAGCGGCCGGCAGCGACGCGGCGAGCAGTTTCAGTGTGAAACAATTTTAAACTTTATCTACATACTTAAAAGACCAGTATCGCTTGAAAAGCTTGAAAAGGCCACCCGCGGTGACGCGAGCGGCCGCGTGCCACGCGCATCTTGTCGGTGGTTCTGCCCGCGGCGACGCGAGGCCGCTCGCGGCACCGCGGGCAGCCGCGCGTATGTAATGTAGAAACTAAACTAGTCAAGAGAAGACTAGGCGCGGGGGATCTGGAGGTCACGCGAGGCCCCCAGGTGCGACCCCGGGGGCCGCTGGCAGCCGCTGCCGGCCGCTGCCATTCCGGTGTGACTCGGCCCTTATAGCCATCTATATTCATGCTCAAAACTTTTCTCAAGACTTGTCCTTCATATCTCTGCGTCATACAACTCATACATCATATGTAATAAATGTTAAAATATGTTAAATGTCGCAGGCGACAGATTTCGCGTAATCAGCGTTATTCAGTAAATACGCGAGACACCAGAAAAATCTTATTGAGTGCAATAATAACTCAAAATAAAATAGAACAAAATTAAGTATTCTAAAATGTTTAATGAATTTTTTTAGCAGTGTATAGAGTGCCGCAAGCGGCTTTCTGTCACGGCAGGGTATAGAGCTAGTGGCATTCTATATCGGATAAGTGCCGCAGGCCGCATTCTCCGGAATCACTGCACCTATTATAAACCCGTTGATTTTTAATAATAGCTATTTTTTTTTGGGATAGTAAAACTCTCTTTTTGGTGTAAATTTGAAAACCCAAAAGTGCGTAAAACAATAGGTGCCGAGAAAAAAACAATCGCCAAAGTTCCTTTCGAGATTTGTGAGGGGATCAAGGTTGGGGAAGATCACGTAGCGGGTCTAAATTTGTTTCCAAGTAATAATGCGGCGTAGTTGACGGAGCCCCGCTCGGCGGGGCTCCTACTTCTGATTGGTTTAAATTAAAAGAATCTGGTATTGACGTAAATTCAGTCATTGTACTGACTTTTAATACATCACAAGTAAAACAAATACAAATCAAAAACCAGCGAATTACCTCAACACTCAACCAAAATAGCAATTGACGTGACAATGCAAATCCTTACCGCACTTTACTCGGTGCTAGGTAGGCGCCACTATTATGCCGTAAATTGCGGATCTTTATCCGATAGTGATAGAAAGCCGCTAGCGGCACTCTATACACTTCCAATTTTTTATTTATATCATTTATGTACCATCAAAGTTCATATCTAACCAGTTTCAAAACAAAATCCCGTGAACACGATGTACCACATCTGTTAAAGGCCCGGTTCTATAGCCGCCGAGCACTGCAAGCAAGAGTAGTCCTTATAGTGGTTAGATATGAACTTCTTCGGTGGTACATAATATTTCTAATCAAATAAACAACGTTATCCCTTTCCCCTCGAAAGAAACCTTGGATAATATAGCTCATCAAATCAACATCTCATTTTCCACCCTTGTGAAGTAAGTACCAATATATGAATAAAACATTATTATTTACATCGAAACCTGTTTTATTTCCATCCGATAGTAAGGAAAAACACGAAATAATCTGACATTCTATTCTGTAAAAAAACTAATCATATTAACCCAAACTCGAGGGGTTTACTAATAGCCGCTGAAGAGTTACATCCACCTCCTGACTCCATCATCAGATCAGCTCCAAGACACCAAATTATAGCATTTCATTCAATCTACATACTGAGTTTCATTTCGATAAGACATTTACTGTACTTAGGTTAAAATTGTCTTCCAAGATTGATTACATTGTTAGTTACAAGTGAAACTACTTTTTAAATCCCGTAGACTAATTTGACAGATGCAAATGTCAAACTGCAAATTGAAAAAACAAATAAAATCATTTGAAATGTCATGAAAAAAAAAACCGGCTAAGTGCGTGAGTATAAAGTTATCTGTGAGTGCGTGTCGGACCACGCACAATGAATTTTATTAATTCCGTAGTTGGGATGAATAAAATTTATCCCAAGAACAAACTTAACATTGTAGTTGAAAAACATGTTCCCCCATACATTCCAACTGTAAATGTAAGTTTGTACGCACAATATTTAGTGATTTACCATGTTATTTTAAGACCATAGACTTCTTTTAGGTTTTCCTGTAATTTATAAGCATAGAACTAATCTTTTAAAAGTATTTATTTTAAAATTATTAAAAAAATGTATTTGAGATCCTCGCAATAAGCCCTTTCATTTTAATTTTCACGGTACAGTTCGCAAAACTTCTTTTTTTCATTTTCATATCATTCCAACATGCTGTGAAGACTTAGGTGAAGTGAACTATCATTCCAACATGCTAGCTAGGGATTGCATGCTGATTGACACTATTGACAGCTCATTCAACCTCACTCCACTCAAGTTTTCAATAAATCTCAACATTATTTACAGAATACCACTGCTGCTATTTACCATACCGCGCAAACATTAAAGAATGCTTACGATTGTAACAATACAACGTGTTGCCAAATTATTTCTAGAGGTATGTCGCCTCTTTGAGCGAGTGATAGCGATATTATAGGATGATGAAATCACTGGCGCCTGGCTAAAACCTCTGTTAGCATAAGAATAATCAGCCTGTTGGGAGACAGGCCTTCTCTATTTGAGAGGGAGTGGGCTGTAATCGACCACGCGAACCCAGTGCGTGGTGTCACGTCATGACTTCGATTTTTTGGTTCTAGGACAAACATGGACATCCTCCGACAATTTGCCGTGTTATAGCCATTTCATACAACATAACATATCTCATAGTCTTATTGAGATGCTTTGTTGACTCGTTAGTCTAGCTAGCAAGTGCAGGAGCCGTGCATGAAGTCGTGTTTAGCAGTCATTGGGTTTTTTCCATTCAGAGGAATTTCAGAAACTCCGTAGGTAGTCTTGAAGAAAAACATGTATTTGCGGTAACTATGGAGAAGTCAAAAGCAGAACCACGTCATGTATGAATTAAATATGTAGGTAAGTACACCGAGCAGTTGCGTTCTAAAATCTAACTACGCGTCGCCCATCTACGTCACTATGACGGCCGACACGTGCCAACAAAAAACACGCAAAACGAACAATTTTATCGTTGGCAAAAACAAATGAATAGCTAATCTCTACATTACGAGCATTATTTATTATTTCTGTATCCTATCCTATAGTATTAAACGAGTAATATTTGTTTGTGTATTGTTATATAAATATATACTTACTTGTAATCACGTTCTCGAAAACGGCTGTAACGATTTCGATGAAAGTTGCAATAAAGGGGTTTACAGGGGCGAAAAATCGATCTGGCTAGGTCTCATAACTGGCAAAATTCGTTTTCTCTAGTTTCAGACTCGGGAATGTGATAGAACGTTTGTAAACCTGGACGATATGTTTATCTATTTACACCCGAGCAGACCTCGGTCGATCAGATATCTAATTACGCCACACATTTTTGTAAACGATTACGACTAATCTGTTTCATTTTGACAGTTCAACAACATTCATTGCGTTATTTACGTTGTTGAACAGATTTTTTTTCGAGCTTATGAAGCTATGGATTAGCAATCTGTTTCAAAACGATTCGGATTCTGATTGATCGTGTATTGTATGTCTATTATACCTATACCTACATACTATAAATTCGCTTTTCGTGTCTGTCTGTGACCGCGTTGTTTTTCTAAACTACGCAACGGATTTTGATTTGTCTTCATCAACATTTAGAGAATTTATTCCAAAAGGTGTATGTCTTTATTACTTTAATTTTAAACGTACATTATAATAAATAAATCTCGATGTTTTGCCCAGTCGTAGAAACCGTGCGAAGCAAGGGCAATTATCATGAATACCTACGAAAGTAGGATTCTAGGCTCGCGTAGACAGGCGCGACGAGACCTCTAGTAGAACAATTTCTATGAAAACTTCATGGAATTTTTTCTAGTAGATTTGGACCGCGGTGTCGCGTTGCGCCTGTCTTTCGAGCCCTTACGATTTATTCCACATAAAGGCTACAATATAAAGCTCTATCCATACAGTTTTGGGTCAGGGCTTTTGAATTTGCTAAGGAAAGGAAGCCCTTCATACGAAAATTAACCTTATTCTCGTCCTATATTATTCATATTTGTATTAGCGAATGTGAGGAAGCATTTCATACGAATAATTTTAAATAAACCAATTTAGTACAGGCACTTTTCAATAGTCAAGTCAGAAAGATGAAGCTAACCCATTCCAAGCAGAAGCCTAATTGCGTAACAGCTGTTTTTTTTTTTAAAAAACAGCTGCTCCATACATTTTGACCGCGTAGGTATTGCACTTTTCTATGAAACAGCTGTTTTTTTTTTAATAACCGACGAAAAATTTCAACGCAGGGGGGTTTAGAATCATGTACTGAATCTATGGTAACCGGCTTCGCGTCGATGTCCCTGCCACCCTGTATATAATGGGTACAACAACCGTAGAAACAACTTTGATTTCATATTTTCTCTAAGAATTACTTTGAATTACTAACTTATTTTTGCTGTCGATAAAATCAATGTTGACATGCGTAAATATTCATCCCGAGTAATCTCGAATTAGGAACCATTCACTGTGCGTGGTCCAAAACGCACTTGGCCGGTTTTATAACTCTCTATCATCAATAGCTAGAAGAGGGTAGGTTTGTATGTATTTAATCGACGATAGTAGGTTTGAGTTTAACCATAATATGTTAAAGATATCTGAACCAATCTTTAACACAATACCTACTACTTAAAGTCGTATTTAGTTGCATGTAGTCTAATAAAAATGCAAATTAAAACAGAGGTAAAATGGTCTAGTAAGTCTAGTAACTAAGAATGATTGCGTAGCGAGTGATTTTCCGCTGTCATCTTGTCCCCGACGCGCATAGCGTGAAGATTTTTCCGTAGGTAAGTAATATTTTCCCCACTCAAAATATAGGTCACAGTCACAGCCACTCATGTTCACATCAAAACAAAACCGAAATAAATGAAGGGAAGCTCTCATGATTAGTTCAAAGTCCTCTGACGACCGTTTATGCAAAAATACGTGATTTCTATTTCGAAGTAAATAAACACGTTATTGTGTAATAACATTACGTAGGCAAGTGGGCGTCAGAGATCGCTCCAAGGTTATTTGAGAATGGCGGGAAACCAAGCGAAAGCTGCAGCCCTACAAAATATACCAGTACCATCGATATATACACATCAATTTAGTTCTAGAATGTTATTTTAGACCTAGACGTGCTGTCTAGGTCGTCCTAGGAACAGTGATTCAGGGACGCACGTACCACGATATAAATAATGCACTTTTATTCATGTCGATTTTTTTTTACACAATACATCGCTAGCTCTGCTTCGTCTATTTTAAAACTACACTTTAGAGGACGCGACATGGATACAAAAAAAATATTGTGGATAGGTCACAACATCTACCCAATTATCAATAACAAGTCCGACAGAAAAGGACAAAGCAATAAGTCAACAATGAAGCAAAAAGAGATGGCATGTAAACTGTTGATAGGAAAGAGACGATAAGGCTTAATTTTCATGTGTTAGAAAGAGATGTCCATAAAACAGAGTCTACAACATTATTTCTTCTGTCATGGTTGGTACGCATGCGTCACTCGATTTTACCAGGACTGAATTTGAAATAATGATTTATAAATTGACTTGAGTGTGGTTATGTATTCATTCTGTAGCTTATGTGGCTAGCCAGGGTCATCTTAATTTTCAAATTTTTATAATGAATAATTAAGTGGACTGTTTTAATAAAACACAAGAACTTGGGTTTTACTTATTAATTTCGTAAATTAATACAAATGGTTTTGTGAATTATAAATAGTAATAATACATTTTTATATTATCATATTCCCTTCTTCTAACAAACCAATGACCCGTAAACCATTTAATTAACCGTATTTTAGTGTGAAGTTCTATGTGAATCGTACAAGAAATAAAAAACAAACTCTTGCAATTCGGACCTGGCAAAATACAATCAGCTGTTTGTAATGACAGTTCCTCTGACAAATACAAAATGGTTGAAAACTAAAGTTGGCAAACAAAGAAAAGGCAGCGTAATAGCGAATTTTAGCGTTAAAAAACGTTTTTTTTAAGTGAAAGTTAGTTAGTTTAGTTTGTGTTTAGTGTTTTGTGCACGATGTTGGATTTGGAAATCGTCCCTGAGCGCTCTCTGGGCTGTGATGCCTGGGAATTTGTTCTAGGTAAGGACCGCGTATGTTTATTTCTTACGTCAAGAATTTGCGCTTTATTTCTACGGGATGAGTCTTACGCAATGGTGTTTTTAACGAATATCTATCATAATTAATTAATTAGATTGAATGTGGGATAGGCACAGTAATTCTTTTACCTTTGTATAGCATTGATTTTTTTCTGTGGAAGTGTCACGAACTGCCTTTGTTTCGCTGGTCTGTGCTATGTTTATTTTTTTTATTGCATATCTTGACCATGAAATTAGTGATTGCGTTGTTTTCGTGTTTACTACGAGAATTCGTTTGACACCTATTTAGATTTCAGTTCAGTTAAGAAGTTTATTTACATCTCACTGACTCAGAAAACACTTCTACTCACATTTCAATTATTATTATTGCTGTTATTGAGAAAGAATGATGCAATTCTTATAAATAAATAATTTAGGTAATTAATTTCTTTAACTTATGAAGCTCTAGTGTTAGTTATCTTTGTCTTGGGATAGTGTCCTTTTGTAATAAGATAAGTTAATCCTTGACAATTGAATTATCCTTGTCAGAAAAAATGCTCTCATAAAATATGTTGTATAATCTACCCTACAATACAAGTAAGGTATATTTCAAGAATAGCAGAAGAGATAATACATTAAATATATTCAAAATGATACAGACATTTAGATAACTTAACCTGGTTTCTGGCTAACTAAGTCACGTCTCAAATATTTGCCATTTTCCTCATCAAATTCTTTATCTTATTTGTATGTAAAATTTAATTGAGTATTCCAATTTTTTTAATAAAATTAGCATACCAAATCAATTTTGTTTGTTTTTCCAAAGTATCTATTATATTATAGAATGAAACGGCCACAGCAACCATTAAATATATTAGAAAAAAAAAAACATTGTTTTAATATTCACTTAATTAGTTTTTTATTGAACTAAAGTTGGAACATTGAAAGATTGCCTCTGCCATGGAACAATAAAAAAGCAAATAAGAAACCTATAGCCATGTCCAAATGTGCTCCATTATGAATTCAAATTTAGAACATCAATACATTTTTCTCATTAAAATAATAATATTATGGTAGAATTTTCCTCTGTACAGATAAAGTAATAATGCTTGGACCTAACAGGTTATAAAAAATATATCAGTCTTACCAAGGGTTATGAATTTAGTTATTAAGTGATTCGGTTAAAGTAAAATCATGACAAAGAAACTAAGTCATTATCCTCACACTGGTTTACAAACTTGCATTTGCAGTTAAACTGATAACGATTTATATTTAAATGCATTGTTAAAAAAAACATGTGAACTGTAATATTAACTTTGTTTACGGTAGTGTGCTTTATCAGGCGATGACTATTTCAAGTGATTGCGTCATTATTATGTATTTTTATTGTTTTTAATGTTGTACAATTTCGAGTGTTAATTGATATATGATTATTACTAATGAATAACTTTAAGATAATATTCAATTTTGTAAGACCTACTAAATTGTTTCTGACTTTTTCATAATGTGGGGTAAAAAGACCATTTTAAAAGTTCCATAAATGTACTTATTGATCTTTTTAATTTTACACTTTCCTATCCTATCTTTTTTTAACTTTTTTTTTAGTTTTACAATTCCAAATCTACAAATACTTGCCCTAAAAACAAGGTTTTCAAATCTGGAACACATTCAAACCAACAAAGTATGACACATGTGCAAATAAAAAAAACAATGCTCTTGTTAAACCATTGACAAGATTTCTTTTTGTTGCAAACCTATTGTCTTCCTTTAAGAATGCAGGCCTGAAAAAATAAGTAGTTACATGCCTCATTGATACTTAAATTGTTTGTTAAACTACAGGTTATGTATCATGTAGTAGTATCAGAACATTAATAATATAAAAACGTGACATTGAAAGTCATACATTGTTACTATTCAATTGACAAATCCATTAATCAAATCTTAACATAATGTTTGACATTGGCCTGTCCCGAGTTGCGAACGAGCATTTGGTCCTTTGTCCTCAGAATCTAGTTTAGTTCAGTAACAAGTTACATACCTACTTATAGTTTGTTGGTAAAAAGTTTTTTTATGGTTATCATCTTTCCTCTCGCTTTCATCTGTGGGAGTGATTTCGTGAAAATGGATGGAAGTGGGTAACAGAAAGCCGGGGAAGCGCGGGCTATTTGATTTGAACAATGAGCGCGCGCGGTGCTAGGGTTGGCCGTCAGATGGTACCTTTTATTTTTTCCGGTTGGGAAATTCTCATGGATGTCCTCCGCCTTGGGGCGGGCGAAGGGATCTGTCAGACTTACTGACTAAAACCACCTCGATTTTCCCTTGTCACACTTGGATTTTGTGCGCCTTCCATGACCCCCAACATGGGTCAGATGATACGAGTACCAACCCCATTTTCCGAGGGGTCTCTTCCGAGGGGAAGCTTTCCGAGGCAGGGAGGGGTCTCGATATGTAATGGATAGTTACCCATCCACGGACCAAACTTAGCAAGCGTAGCTTAACCTTTGTTCGACCCGTGCGGCTGTTATTATTTAGCCACGAGCCCCATACCTGATAAGTTTTAAAAAGCGAAAAAGGAGCCCTTTTATATATAACCATTATATTACAAATCCATCATTAGAATGGATGTTCCAGTTATAGTAAACATTACACATAGTAGTTGGCAACAGTGCCAAGTGTCACTTCTCATTCGCCACCATCAAGCTTGCTGGACAAAGCGTCGGAGCATGTTGGAATTTCCGGTAGCACAGATTGTAGACAAATTAAAATGCGGGTTTTTATTTTTTTGTTTTAAGCTCTTGCACATACTGCGAATTAAAAGAAATATTTCATCACTGGTCTTTCTAAATGAATCTGCCTAGCCTTTTCCCAACTATGTTGAGGTCGGCTTCCAGTTTAATCGGATGCAGCTGAATACCAGTATTTTACATTGAGCGACTGCCTATCTGACCTCGAATACGAACCCCTTGGCTGTCAGACTTTCGGGATTCTGACGACCCGTAACGATTATCAAAGATCCACGAATGACAGCCGGGGCTAAAGGCGTTTTTTTTTTGGGTGGGAAATTATCAAATAACTTCCCCCGCTCTGGGCGGAGCGGCGTGTCAGACTTTTTCTGACTAAAACCCACCCGTGTTCCTTCAGTTGCCTGTAAATTGCCAGGGGCCAAGGTATCCCTTTCGGACTTTCCCGTGACCCCGGCAGGCGGACCCCGTCAGTTGTGCTGACATCTCTTTGAGGCGCGCGTGGAACACAACGCGCCGTCGACCCGGGCCTGGTCCTTATCGGACGGCAAGCTACCCATTGCTCACCATCCGCAAGCCCGCGCCTGCTGTGGCCGGGAATCGGCCTGCGATTCCCGACGCCCAGGGCGTCTCCTGCGACGGGGCGTGAGGGCGTGAAATTTGCCTCTCCCTCACGCGCTCCGCCTCCTCCTTCGCGAGCATTACTGCTTCGTAGAAGGAGGTGACGACTTCCCACGCCCTCTCGCTCCGTACCATAGACTGGACCAGGGCCAGGCGCGAGAGATCACTGCCGCCGATCGCCTCCACAAGGACATGGCGATGCCCCGCCCAAGCCGGGCAGACCTCCACCGTATACTCCACCGTGTCCTCCGGGCGATCCACACAGTGGTGACACCCGGACGTTTCCTCCCACCTTATGCGGAACAGACAACTTCCGAAACAACCGTGTCCGGTGAGGACCTGCATCAGGCGGAAGGTAAGGACGCCGTAGCGCCTCTCTAGAATCCTCAAAGAGGGGACTTATCGCCGAAATTGTGGCGTGCCCAGGGGCCAACGGCTTAACGTGCTTTCCGAGGCACGGAGGAGTCTCGATATGTATGGTCACCCCCAACCCCAGCAAGCGTAGCTTAACCTGTTGCATCGACCCGTACGGCTGTTATTACTTAGCCACGAGCTCCTCATCACTGGTCTTTCTAGGCACAATTATATTAGTTAAATTAGTAGAGACAACGAAATTTTTTGCTTCGTAAGAACTTACTACTTATACAATCCGATTTGTCGAAATACCGAAATAAAACTATGATAAGATCTATAATTTAGTTCAAACAGACTTTATACGTAGTCTTTAGATCACTGTTACATAAGCACTGCATCATCATCTTAGGTCTAGCACAACAGTCGACTGCTGCTGGCCATTTTACTCAATCCTCGACTTACCTCATCCAGAAGCTGCCAGACACCCTGCTATAATCGTCACTTCACCTAATCTGACGTAGGGTAGGATGCCCAGAGCATTTTTACAGGAACAATTATACTCTATCTTTTTTTTTCGACTGGCTCGTTGATCTAGTGGTCGCAAGCACTACTGCTGAGCATGAGGTCCTGGATTCAATTCCCGGGTCGGGCAAAGTGTTTTTGGGTTTTTTATATAACATTTCTCATCTGCAGCAGCCCGAAGTCTGGTTATGTGCCCGGTTGATGGCATTAGGCTCGGCCCCTATTACATTGAACTTAAACAAGACTGGCGAATTGGGTGTATTATAGGTGCACTTCTGCCGTTAACCCTTCGGGGAATACAGTCGTGATGTAAGTTAGAAACAAGATTTTGGTCCTTCGAGTCTTTTTCCCCAAATTCTTATTTTATGTTCTTACCACTTTTTCTTTACGTAATCCTGTTGTTTTTCTGTTAATCAGAAACTAGTTCTGTATATAAAAATCAGCATTACGATAACTCTAAATATAAACGAGATAACGCACTAAAACGGATCGCGTGGTCGGTCACGTGCTTAAACTTGCTGTATCTGTTCATTCTGTTGTTACTTGATTATACAGTATATAATTTTAATATTATAATACCTACTGGTATGAAATCAATTTACTGGGTAATCCGGGAGGGAATCGCTCTGCAAAGATATGTAGGTATTGCTCCATAATCCTCACTGCCGTACTGGATGTGATGAAGACGACTTAGACAGACAGCGTCTCCTTGATAAATGATATTGATATCTGTAAATTAGTATAAAAAAATAAAAATAAACATGTCAAAAAATTACTTCAGTTTTAAACTAGATGAGTTCGGTGTTTCCTATCCGACTACACTGAGAAGAAAGGCTGAAACAAACTCGGAAGGGTCGGAGGTCACAGTCTCTTTTAAAGTCCAGACATAATCTTGGTTAGACCATATGAGGACCATGTAGATAAATGTCTGAGATGCTTGTTTTAGGAAAGGACCACACAGATTTAAGTGGACCTGTCCAGACAGTGCACGCAATTGTCAGTAATCGTGTAACTCAACTCAGAACTTAGGGAGCTCAATTTCAGCTTCTTCTTTAGGGTGATTAACTAACCATAACAGAAATAAAGTATTTGAAAGCACAATTCAAAGTGCTAAAACTTTTTGAAGAATCCCCCGTTAATTTTAACAGCCGATTTTTGTCCCCTCAGTCTGTGGGAGATTAATTATTCAGCTAGGAATGGTATCGTAGCCCCTAATAAAGATAATTATAGATACCACAGTCACGAACCAGTTCACGTGGCATTTGCAAATTTTATTAAGAACCGAATCGATAAATTAGTTAGCTAGGAGTCCGTCCGGTGTCCTGTTCGTCCTTAAATGATAAATGATTTTATTGCTATAAGTTTCTATATTTAAAAAAATTGATGAGGTCGGCGTTTCCTATCTGATCTGACTACTCTGAGAAGAAAGGACGAAATAAACTCAGCGGTAAGTCCAGGCATAATTTTGGTCAGATCATGTGAAGACCGTGTAGATTGGTGTCTGAAATGATCTTTGGGGAAAAAACCACAGAAAAAATTGGAATTGATACTAAAAAGCGTGAACAGCGTGAAGACAAAGGATTTTGTAGATATCTTGTATCTAGTGATTCAACGTAATACATAAAACTCGTAATCTTCGGAACTACTGATACGATTCCAACAATTATTTCACAAATGGAAAGCATTGTAGATATAGTAGGTAGTATTGCCGAGTGTCATACCATATTTTTATGGTCAAAACAAGAAATTCGACGCGGACAAAGTCGCGGGCAGAAGTTAGTATTGAGTAAACGCAAATTTTCACGTAGAAAGACCTGTGGGAGAAAAAGGAGTAAATAAGTAGCAAGATACGATTTTAATTCTAACATCAATACTCGTTTTGAATCCTTTTTAATCTAAATCCTCTTAGATATCATAGTTTTTCGAGTCACCGAAGTATTTGCCGGAGTTTTTTTTTTGGTGGGAAATTATCAAATAACTTCTGCTCTGGGCGGAGCGGGAGGGCGTGTCAGACTCTTACTGACTAAAACCAACAGCGCAGTCGGCGCAACACGTTTTCTTCTCCCATTCTCCCCGGTCAACCGTCACGCTATCATTCACTCCCTTCTCTTCTCCTCTCCTTTTTATTTTCTTTTTCTTTATTATGATATGCAATGACAATTAAAATTTTAGTCAAATTCTCAGGCTATTACAATAACAACAAAAAAATCGCGAATAAAAGACACGTGTTTTCTCACGCGACAAAGTGCGTAGGTACCCATTGGGGCTGACTACACAATATGAAGTAAATAACATCGCAAATTCGCGATTGTTATTGTAGAAGTAACCTTGATCGATATCACAGTAAACAACATGTTTTTGACTTTCAAATTTAAGCCTAAATGTTTGCCTTCTTGATAAAATTTTATACGTAATTAATAATCTTATCTATATCCATTCGTTGCGTCACCTTTTATTAGGTGCGTTGACATTAAACAAACAAACATACATACATAATAGTCTGCTATAACCATAACCCTTCTTTTGCCTTTGCCGTAGTCAGGTAAAAATGAAAAGGCTAATAAATTCTCGTAAAAAAACATTTAAATTCAAGTGGCAATCGTATTTCAGCGACAATCAATGTCAATAACTTGTTAAAAATTTAGGGAATTAGTGGATATTTTGACAGATTGAGACTGAGATTAGATGCGAACGTTCTTAAAGATAAGTACCGGAATTTCCTCTCAGGTTGATCAGAGGTTCAACCAGAATCAAATCATCAACTGACACATCTCTGTGAGGCCAACTCTCTAATTACGCAACACATTTTCGTAAACGATTACGACTAATTAGTTTCATTTTGACAGTTCATTCAGTTCGACTAATTCATTGCGTTATTTACGTTGTTGAGCAGGTTCTTTTTTCGAACTTATAAATTATATTATAGCAATGGATTAGCAATCTTTTTCAAAATTATTCAGATTCTGATTGATCGTGTAGGTATTACGCAATAAGGGTACTAGAGACGACAAAAAAGCAAAGAAAATTTTGGTAGTATCCCTTTTAAAAGGCCAGTAGAAATATCCTGAAAAATTATAATGATTAAATACTCGTAGTATGTTTAATAAATTGTATTTTTTCAAACTGTTGAACTCTACCCGTACGTATACACTATGCCCAGAACTATTATTTTACTCCCGTGCGTACGGTACAGTTAAGGTTAACTATTCTAATTAGTTAAACCAAATGCCAAAAAACAATCCATCAAGATGAGGATGCATTAGGCAGTAGATTTAAATTAATTAGGCTTTCATCAACCAATATGTCGTGCTAAAACACTTTTTAGCATAGTGTTCTAGGCCAACGCTTGATAATATTATACAGTTTACAGTTAGCGGTTGTTGACCCAGCACCATATCAATAAAATGTATCTTTTTCGGTCAACGGTTTACGACTTGACACTGAATAATAAGCAGCTAATTCTACTACCTTTTCTGTATCAAAACCAATAACAAAACTTTGTTTTGTAAACATATTTACAACGTGGAGACAATACGACAATATCCTTAATCCTAACTGATATTATAAATGCGAAAGTGAGTTTCTTTGTTTGTTACGCTAAAACTTGTTACGCTGAAATTTGACACATGGGTAGACTATGGGTTAGGACATAGGATACCCGGAATTTGTATACCGGTAGTACGTTCCCGTGGGATAAGTTTCTAGAGTTTGAAACTATCAAATAAATCTCAAAATCGAATTTAACGCATTCAAGGACACTGAACGAGACACAATAGATGTTTTATTGTTATTACGTCTATGAGCGGTTAGTGTCCCTCAAAGTGTTAAAAAAAACTATCTTACTTATAGTGATGGGCCAACTATGGGTCTTGCCGATCTTAGACTTTAAAATATTGCCGTGTCGTCGTCTCCACATTGTATAATTATTATTTTGTATCCAAAGAGTCTATAAAATTAACTAACTATAGTCTGCGCGCGACTGCTAGTCACCGCCTGAGGTATGTGAACGGTGAGACGGGGGAGGGCGCCATTGACAAAATTGTTAGACTACCTCTCACGTAGTCTCACCGCGGTGACTAACAGTCGCGCGCGGACTTATAGTACCTATAGTTAAAGTTGGATACACTGACCATTTTTGGAACCCAGGATAGGGGTTAGGATCAACGTTTAAATTAAGCTTAGAATGTTAACATCAAATCCCGAAATTTAGTCGGAAGGCTTATTACTCGCTTCAAAAACGGTCTAGGAAAATATCGTGAGGAAACCGGCATGCCTGAGAGATATTTCTTTACGGCATGAAGACGGCATGTGAATCCAAATCAGGGGCCCATGAGCGCTTTAAAACTCTGACACCAAGTTAGTCACTAACCACACGAAAAAGAAAGAAAGAAAGAAGTCGGAAGGCAAAAGACCAGGGAAATTTAAGCGCTTATGTAATTTGGTCCTTCAAACCGAAATACCTAAAACGTCCACTGTTGCCATGAGAATATTTTGGTCCTGCGCTGCAAGCCGCAGCATTTACAAGGCTTGTCGTGAACTTTAGAAATACCGTAACGTTCTCAAAAATCGCCTGTAATAAACTTTTCCTTATCGCAACAAAGAGTTTTGGCAACACGAGTCGAATATCAGAAAGCAAACAGAGGGATCAATAAGAAAGGTTTGAGAATTATTGTTTCCGCTACATACGGGTTTTTCACGAACTCTTAACCGCAGATAAAGATGGTGGTTCTCTTTGAAATTGACAACACTTTTGCAAAAATAAGTTAAATATCATAACATAACATCACAACTGTAACCCCGAAAGGGTCTTGCAGAGGTGTATCTTCAGTACACCCACATTTCGACAGTTATGTTTGAGTTCCATGTAATAGGGGGCGAGCCTATTGCCATCAACCGGGCACAAATCCAAACTACGGGAGAAACTTCTGATGAAAAAAAAAAAAGGAAAGTTTATTAAGTATAAATAAAATGTTGTTTTTCATTGTCAATAACCATTATGTTCTACAGGTTATCAATACAGCAATAGTATAAACTTTCCACGGTAACTGTCTATCCGTCATTATTGTCACAATCAACACACGTGCGGGTCACGTGTTTCTTTTTTATCTGCTTCATAACAAATTGATGACGTCACGGTAGAGAAGTCTGAAGGAGGGAATAGAAGTGTAGGAAAATGTAGTGTTTTGTGCAGTTGCAGTTTATTTCAGTTTTGATTGCTTTGCAACCTGAAACAGACTTGCATCATTCGCCGAATAGTCGATTTTAGGATTTTTTTTCAAGCTAAAAATTTTCACTATATACTCGTACAATAAACTAGGGAATCTCTAATATCTTTTAAAGTATCATTTTAATGATATGATTTCAAGGCATATTTTAATCTAAATTAAATGCCCAATATAAATAACATATTTTATTGGATAAGAATAAATAAATACCGGTCAAAATAGCTTCGGAAATAACAATGAAATTTTTATCAAATTTTGAAAGATAAAAATGGTTACTGTAGGTCATCCTTAGAAGACAGACATATGCTAACGCGGACTTTTTGTTGAACTTTTTAAGATCTACAATTCTGTAGGATATAACTTTGATGTATCTCATACGGCTTACACGCACGCCAGTAAAGCACCCAGTCGTCATGATTTTTTCCGACATCTTCGACAATAATCGTGATATTTCAGCCAATTTACACAAGACCGTAATGAATTATACAAAAACCTTCCGCATGAATCACTCCGTCCATTGGTGAAAACCGTTTTAAAATCCGTTCCGTAATTTTTGAGTTTATCGCGTTCAGACAGACAGACAGACAGGATAATATGTAAGGACTAGCAATACCAACCCGCCCCGGCTTCGCACAGGTAGCAGAGCATATAATCACAACACTACGACAGGAAAAAAAATTGACATAGGACCAAAATTGTTTTTTGTCGTAGTGTCGTATTAGCCTGTTGCGTGAATGTGGGTTAGGTTAAGATGTGACTTATTTTCATCCTACTTGGAGTATTTTACATCGTCAATACAGCTAAACCTTTCCATGAATCACTCCGTACATTGGTGAAAACCGTATGAAAATCCGTTCGGAAGTTTTGAGTTTATCGCGTTCTGAAAGACAGGCAGACGCCGGTCGGTGGGGGGAATTTGTTTTATAATGTAGTGATTAAGTATTATTAATTTACTTGCTGGATGGTTGCCATTTGTAGACCTTTGACAGTCGTTACGGAAAGTCGGAATCGGAAGCCCGAAAGTCTGACTACGAATATTACCAGGGGGTATCGGAGTACCCTGAAACTGGGTTTTGGAGGTCAGACAGGCAGTCGCTCTATGTAAAATACTGGTATTCAGCTGCATCCGGTTAGACTGGAAGCCGACCCCAACATTCATTTCATTTATTTGCATACCATAATGTGTATAAAAGATGTTACATAGGCTTAAAGCTAAAGTACAGTAATGGACCCTGTTATGGCATAGCAACATAAGTATTAACTTACAATTAAAATTAAAATTCAAAGAAAACATTTCAAAAATAACAATTCTTATAAATACCTTTAAGTGAACTAATAAATTACTTAATTGAGATAATGTTAGTGTAAATAATAACATAGTTGTTAAAAAGCTAGGCACGATGTTATTTAAGTAAGTAAGTAAGTAGTTTAACTTGCTAGTATTTTAAAAGTCTAACTAAGGGTGTTTTCAGAAAGAAATTTGAAACTTGAAATGACATTAAGAAGGACAAAGGCTAGCTAGAACTGGGAAAAAATATGAATTATAAAACTCGCGGAAAACGAATTCAGATTAGAAGCGCGAGTTCCATTTGAATTGGAAATGTTCAAAATTTGGACGGACGGAGTTCGTACCTACGCGACCCTTCAACCAAATGCTAACTAATATTATAAAATATGAGAAACTGAGTTTGTTTGTTACGCTTTCACGCTAAAATGACTGAACGTATTTGTATGAAATTTGGCACATGGGTAGACCATGACCTAGGTTAGGACATAGGATACTTTTTATCCCGATATTCACACGGGATCGAGACTTATGCTGGTGAAGCGCGGGGCGCAGCTAGTAGATATTTCTCAGATTTTTCTCAATTTTATCGGATGCAATGCGCAAAGGCATTAAGGCGGATACGCACCCCAAAAATGTATCTCCAGGTGCATTTACAGCATAGCTGTATGCTGTATTACCCAATCTGACGCTGTCCTAAGCACTTACCAACAAACGTACAACTACTAGCCTTCAAAGCCAACAAGCCGACAAAACACAGGGAAGAATAAGAAAATACTTACTTGAACATTATACGTATTAGCTTGGGATTGAGCTGCTCGCTCTGCTAAGCCTTGTGAAAAACATAAAACTTGACATTTTAATTATTCATCACAATAAACCAGTTTTATATACACATTGACATTGTTGAAAATTATATTCAAAATGACACGATTGCTCTGTAAAGTATTATATTATTTTAATTATTGTGAATGTGAGGACTATGTGGATATTTTTTTTCCCTTTTCATTTATCTTTTCTTTCTCAGTTTTAATGATGGTCTGGCAGTTTGAGTAGTTGATGCGGCCTACCCAAATATCCTTTCCTTGGTATTGTTCGTCGAGTTGAGCTCCTTAAGTTCTGAGTTGAGCTCCACGATTACTGACAAATGCTTGCACTGACTGGAAAGGTCCACTCAAATCTGTGTGGTTCTTTCCTCAAAAGACATTTCAGACACTAATCTACATGGTCCTCACATGGCTTGACCAAGATTATGTCTGGACTTTAAAAGAGACTGTGACCTCTGAGTTTGTTTCGGCCTTTCTTCTCAGAGTAGTCAGATAGGAAACACCGACCTCACCTAGCTTATTTTTAATATTTTTTTATATGACGTGTAAAAGTGATTCCGATATCCTATTTACAGAATAAACAATTTCATTTCATTTCATTATATCGAAGTAAACACTTGAGGAATATTACTAAGCCAAGTGAAGGACCTGATACACAACATGTTTTTCTTTTCATATCTACACTAGCTTCTGCCCGCGACTTCTTCCGCGTGGTTCTTGTTCCCCGTCCCACCCCGTCGTATCACATCGCCCGCCCCCCCCCCACTTTTACTTCATTTTCGGTTAGCGTTCCTTCTGACTTATTGTGTTTGCTCGGCTCCTAAAGGTCGTAGCGTGATGCTAAATAGTCTATTACCTTTTTGAAGAATTTGGATATCCAATGCATAAAGAGTTGTACTGACCGACTGGTAGTTTCCGAGATTAGCGCGGTTAAAAAAAACTTTTCAGCTTTCTTATTAGTATAGATAATTTAGATAGAAATTATGCTTCTCCATAGGTACCTACTACGCTTTGGAATGGGCAACTAGCTTCATCTTTCTGACTGAGCGACCCCTTGACAATTCAAAAGTGTCTGTAATTTGTTTATTTGAAATAAATGCTTTGAGTTTGGCTTTGATACGGAAATGCTTAACAGAAATATGTGGGAAACTTCTCGGCTTTAGACTCTAAAGCCTGATTTACAGCGTACCATTTAATTGCCAGTAACCATACCATTTTAAGCAACAATATACATTTACACATATTTTATGCTTCAATTTTACTGAAGGCGTCGCGGCGTACCCTATAAAACAGTGTGTTTCAACCTTTTTCATGGCGCCTCCCCCTTACTATGGAAAAACATTTCACGATCCCCTACCTACCGCGTAATTTAGGTTCTCTATTTGTAAAGAATGGTCACTATCGTCATCGTCGTTACGGGTCGTACCAGTCTTACCAAGGGGTATTGTGTTACCCAGTAACTGGGCAGATAGGCAGTCGCTCCATGTAAAATACTGGTATTCAGCTGCATCCGGTTAGACTGGAAGCCGACCCCAACATAGTTGGGAAAAGGATTGATTGGTCACTATCTGTGACCGTGACATGCGCTGCTCGGTTGATCCGCGCAGCCTTAAGAGCGTTTATACAAAAAATTGGCAATGTCACAAATACTCGCAGCTGTTAAATATTTACCTGTTTTGATTCATTTGGCAATATTACTGTATAGAAATATAAAATGTGGCTAACTAGTGAACTAAAATATGGATTATGGAATGCAATAATTAATATCGTAACACCGAATAATTAGTTTTAGATGTAAAAAAAAGTATTTGGAAACTTTCCAAATGCCTTTTTTATACCTAAAACGGTTACCTACAGCATCAAATTCAATGTTATAATTGCAATCCATTAATCATGTTCTAGTTCGTTAGTTAGCCACATTTTTTTTTAAACAGCGAAATATTTGACAGCTATTTGAGACGTTCAGAATAAATGGTCTTAATTTATTATAAAGCTTAGCAGTAAGGCATATAATTAAGAATTGAATGTTTTCGTTTCAGGGATGCATTTCTCTCAGTCAGTGGCCATCATACAGAGTCAAGTGGGCACAATAAGAGGAGTACAAGTACTTTATAGTGATCAGGTGAGATGTAAACTTATTTTTCTCAAAGATGCTTGCATTATTTTGACGGATTGATGGACTCACGTATGTGTGCCTCGGTTTCGCCTCGGCCCACATTTTCACGTTCGTCTATCAATGCCGCTTTTGCCGGCCGCTGCAGTAATGTACTATATAAATGATTGTCTAATAAAGGATTAATATAAAAGTACGTATGGGTGATAGAAGCTGGTCCTGAGCCAGTTCAAGACTAGTAACCAGGGCACAAAAAAACAGAAGGCTATGTAGAATGCTCTATTACAGCAGAGGGTATAAAAAATTACAGCAGATATGAAAGGAACCATTGATATGTCTGGACTGTGAAGGCGATTCAATTGTTTAGGACTAAACGTACCAAACAGTGACGGAAAACATCGTGAGGAAACCGGCATGTCCTAGAACTGAAAATTCGAAGACATGTGACATCTACCAACCCGCACTGGGTCCGCGTGGTAGATCACGACCCACTCCCTCTGACAGAGAGGAGGGCTGGATCCCAACAGTGGAATAATTATATGCTGGTCTTGCTACTTTATGCTTATAGATAGATAGATATACAGGGTGGCAGGGACATCGACGCGAAGCCGGCTACCATGGATTCAGTACATGATTTTGAACCCCATTGCGTTGAAATTTTTCGTCGGTTATTAAAAAAAAAAACAGCTGATTCATAGAAAAGTGCAATACCTACGCGGTCAAAATGTATGGAGCAGCTGTTTTTTTTTTAAATAATCGACGAAAAATTTCAACGCAGGAGGGTTCAGAATCATGTTTTGAATCCATGGTAACCGGCTTCGCGTCGATGTCCCTGACACCCCGTATAGTTTATTTGGTGCACACAAAAGACATAGCACAAAATACAAAAACACGATTAAATAATAACTAAATACATGAATATAGCTTTATGGTGCCAATATACAAAAAAATAAAATATAGAAGAAAATAAAGACATTGTGATGACTATTGGCTAAGACACTTTAAAATATTGAAACATACAAAGTGCGGTGTGCGTCTCAAGGTTGCACCAAATGGGAGTCCAGCTCAGCATGTGTCAGGTAAATATACCTGACGCTGATATTCTGCTGGACCCCTGCAGTGACATACGGACGTCAAGCAGATGACATAATAAATATGCGAATTATTGGTGTTGTGAAAAGTGAAATGTGCGGATGAAATACATAACCATATAATATATTATATAATTATGCATAACCTTGCGGGCTTGTTTTCATTTTTAAGGTCGTCGTGTAGAATTTTTCCGGCCGGCTTGTCTTGTATAGTCTTTCTATGCTTACCGATAAAGTTATCTATTTGATAAACGTTTCGATAATCGTTACTAGGAAAGTTTGCAAAATGAGGTGTTGTAACAATACTCTTGCATACTTTAAATTCCTGATTAAATTAATGTCTTTAATTTCATTAATAAAAATATTCAGACTGGTAAAAACAAAATAACAAACAGTTTTATTCACGTGATTAGGAATCGCTTTACGATCTAATTCTACCTGCTACCTTGCCGGTTGCTCTTGAATAAGGTCTTCTTTCCAGTCCGAACACAATCGGACTATTCCGAAAAAAAAATCAATATGTGGTCCTTTGGTAACACCAAAGGACCACATATTGTTTTTTTATTATACAATCTTAGTTTTTGTTTACCCTAAACCTCTTAAGGGGTGATTTTTTTTTCGAGATTTCGGCGTTGCTCCCATAGTGAAAGTTGTTCATAATGATGAGTACAATGACCCCTTAACGAGGTTTAGGATAAACAAAAACTAAGCTTGTATAATAAATTATTGCCGCCACTTATGAGTTGTAGGAATGTAGGCGCTTTACTTTGTGTAAATTATGTCATCACCACTGCTCTCAAAACGGTGAAGGAAAACATCGTGACGAAACCGGCATGTCCTAGAACCAAAAATTCGAAGATTTTTGATATCTACCGTACTGGGCCCGCATGGTGGATTACGCGGCCCACTCTTTCTCATCGAGAGGAGGCCTGTATCCCAGCAGTGGGAATAAAAGAAAGAAAAAAGAAAGAAAGAAAGAAAACGTTTATTTGGACACAGTTCGTGAAACACAAAATAAAAAACAAACTAAAAAGTAGAAGTACTCGTAGGTCTTTTGGCAATAAAATAATAATAATATAATAGGCTGAGTACATGGGCGTACCCAGCTTCTGGCCCAGGAGGGGGCCAAACCAGAAATTTCCCCCCGCACATGCTGCAGCGTTTCGCATATTTTTTTCAAAAAAAGAAGGAGGTTCTAAATTCGCCTAGATGTTTTTTTTTTAAATATGTATATTCATCGATCTTTTCGTCAATTGTGGACCGCTTTCTTTTTTATCGACAACAGTACTTAGGCATACAAAATCCAGGGGGTCAGCTGCCCTCCCCTGCGCCGTTTTGGGTACGCCTATGGCTGATTATTATGTCTTAAAAAAATTCTCTAATATACTTTTTTATTCTTTTCAGAACCCATTATCAGTAGACCTAGTAATAAATATGCCTCAAGATGGAATCCGGTTAATATTCGACCCGGTAGCGCAACGACTGAAAGTAATAGAGATCTACAATATGAAATTAGTTAAACTTAGGTATAGGTAAGTCTGATGCACGTTTGTTATTACTTTTATGCCGGCACCACACTGTCGTCTAACTCCAACATGACTCCACTCTGTCAACTCACGATCGATGAAAAAAGACTGTCATTGTCAAACATGCACGAACTATCTCTCTACACGTGGAAGTTTGCACGAACAGTTGGACTGTTGGAAGATAGTGTAGAGCCGGCATTAGAATTAATTCATTATACGTATCATTTGGTGTTGGATTGTAATGATCTGTGGTTGTGTGTGTGTGTGTGTGTGTGTGAGCAAGATGTATGATGTCATTGTCAGACATATAAAATTAAGAAAAGGAATAATACTACTTCAATACATGGAATAGATTATAACAAATTTGATGTTGTAACCGTTTTAGGTGTAAAAAATGCATTTGGAAAGTTTCCAAATACTTTTTTTACATCTTAAACTAAATATTCGTTGTTAAGATATTAATTACTGCATTTCATAATCAATATTTCAGTTCGCTAGTTAGCCACATTTCTTATTTCCATACAGTAATATTGCCAAATTATTCAAAACAGGTAATTATTTGACAGCTATTTGCGACGTTGTCAACTTTTAGGATAAACACTCTGGTCAGCATGGTATCAGTATATTGAGGGGTCAATAAGATTATGACTCCTTTTGGATCCTCACGAATCTACAGTTTCTTCTTTAGAGAAATCTCTTTCGTTGCGTTTAGGCTGTAAATGGGTAAATACATATCTACACTCCCGTTTTATAAGTATTACCAGCTTTTCAATACCACCGCGGTCAACTAAAATATAACCTACTGTAGCGGCATCTACATCGCTACATGCGAACTACGCATCAAAAGACCTGACGTCACACAACATCCTGACGTCACAAATCCTGCATCGCGCAATTAGAGTTTACCGCGCGATAAACATATATAGAATCTCCCAACTTCAAACCTCTGGGCAGTTGCCCGCCAGACACGACACCCGTCTGGTTGGAGGATCCTCCCTTTTCTATGGGGGATGAGTGAACTTTACACCCTGTTCCTCATACCCCTAAACTACTAAGTACTACTTTTACTACTACTATACTTTACTACTACTACTACGTTCAAAATTATTTGCGAGAAAAAATACCACATTTCTTCATTTACTAAAAAGGGCAGCAAATATCCTTAGTGCAAAGCCCCAACCAACTAAAAACATTAGTATTCTATCCAAAAGAATCATTAGACAAAATGTGTTAGATCGTCTAGACTCGAGACTAGTACTGTAGTCAAAGCTCTCATTGTGCCACAAACGTGAATGGAATATAAATTAATTTGTTACTGAAGGCTGCCCGTCTTGTAAACATCATCTGCTATTGTTGGCTTTGAGTTTTGATTAAAAGCAACACCCTATATTAATTATGGATGTATCTTAATAGGGATGATGCCTGGGTAAAAAAAAAAAAAATCTAATTAGTCCGTCAGTCAGATAATAAAAAAAATATTAGACTCGTATTTTTTGCTTTATCATATTAATAAAAAAAATACTTAGATAACCTCACCACCACGCACCTCTGACTTCGACCTCTGACTTCGGATTCATGTGCGTATTGTATAATTATCACTTGCTTCAAAATCGGTGAAGGAAAACATCGTGAGCAGTCGCTCCATGTAAAGTGGTACTCAGCTGCGAATACCTGTACTTTACATGGAGCGACTGCCTATCTGACCTCCACAACCCAGTTACTGGGAAACACGATACCCCTTGGTAAGACTGGTTGTCAGACTTTCGGGCTTCTGACGGTCAAAGACGGCGACCAACGGCTTAACGTGCTTTCCGAGGTACGGAGGAGTCTCGGTATGTAAAGATGGTCACACATACACGGACCAACCCCGGCAAGCGTAGCTTAACCTGATGGATCGACCCGTGCGTCTGTTATTACTTAGCCACGAGCTCCTCAAATCTTTCTGAAAAACATCACCAATATAATGTCTTTGGGTGTCCCCTCCAGGCGTTTCCGCTCACATATTCCTAGTAAATACCTTTGTTAGTTAGTTGCTTTTCATGCTTGCATCCTCTCAACATGATCAAACCATCTAAGCACAATTTCACTTAAGTACTTGAAAATACCATGATAACATTCTGTGGTTGCCTACACTTAGGCGGAGCAGTTATTTTACTCTAACTCCTACAATCTATATCTATAAAAATCAATGCCACTTTTCGTTGTAATTTTATAACTCAAGAACGGCTGGGCCGATTTAGCTGATTTTGGTTTTGAAATGTTTGTCATAGTCTAGGGAAGGTTTAAACGGTCAGAAAATTAGGGTAGGGTAGGTAGGGTTTAATGCTATATTTATATCATGATTTGTGCCCCGTTGATGGCTCGCTCCATGGGACTAAAAATAACTGGCGAAATGTGGGTGTACTATAGGTACCTACTCCTCTGCCATACCCTTCTGGGAATACAAGCATGATGTTATGTTATATCAAAGAAATAAATCACAGCTACAGTTAGTAACTTTAACATCATAAAATATTACTATCTTCATTACGGTATCGCTGTACGACCTAATGACATTATAATGCGAGCGACTGTTTCCATGTCGGGAGCTCAAGGTCAGGTTAATGTGAGTGTGCTCATTTGAGTTCGTCTTGAATGTTAATTTACTTTGGGGGTATTTCGTGGTGGGAGGTTTAATAAGTTAGGTAGATAGTTAAACGCTACTGCTGACCGTTAAGTCTTGGTTTCGATTCCCGGGTCGAGCAACGTGTTATTGGGTTTTTTTTTTCTGGAATTTCTCAGTAGCAGCACGGAGCCTGGGTCTGTGCCCGGTTGATGCCAAATTGGCATTGGACTCGCCCCTTATTACATGGGACTTAAAAATACCTGGCGAAATGTGGGTGTACTATAGACAACCCTCTGCCAAACCCTTCGGTGAAACAAGCTGACCAGCCTGAGTGTCTAGGTTCACATTCCCTAGATTCATTTTAATTTATGATTTGTCTAGATTCACTTTCCCCAGATTCATTTTAATTTATGATGTGTCTAGGTTCACTTTCCCTAGATTAATTTGAATTTATGAGTTGTCTAGGTTCACTTTTCCTAGATTCATTTTAATTAATGCATGATGTTATGTTATTTAAAAAAAATAAGGTGACAATGATTTTTTCCTTTATCAAATCCTGCGGTGGGTTAATATCGTTTAACATTGCAATTCGAGATATTTAATTATATCAGGGACAGGTCAACTCAAAGCTGCAATGGCTGTTTCTTCAAAAGGCCCTTCCAGACATGGTCCTGCATTGTTAGACTCACTTAAAATCATAATAATATAATATTTGAATTTTTAAAGAGACCATGACCTCTCAGTTTGTTGCGCCATTCTTTCTCAGGGATCAGTCAGCTAGGAATAGCCGGCGCCATCTAGTTTTAAAATATTACTGAAAAATTTACGTGTAAATAAAAGGGTCATGAAAGATTCTTTACAGAAATAAACGTCATTTCATTTATCTTATAGCGTAATGCCTAGTCTCTGACTTACCTTCTAAAATGTGTATTGTGTAATCAATTTGAATTTTGATCACGTATCTTTAAAATACATATAACACGGCAGTTAAAACTACGTGTGGTTTTTTTTAATATCTCTTCGCTCTCATAAACTCTAGCTATTTCGGTTTAAAAATAGTTTAGCCTTCAATTACTGTTAAACTCTTCTGTTTGTGATTATTTTAAAGCTGAACATAGACATACAAAAAACTGCTTTTGTCTTAAGAGCGTATATAAAGAAAGTGCGCAACGGCGCAAATAGCTGTCAAATGTTGCGCTGTTTTAATTAATTTGACAATATTACTGTATGGAAATCAGAAATATGGCTAACTAGTGAGCTATGTTCATATTATGTTCTGAGTTGAGCTCCACGATTACTGACAAATGTTTGCACTGACTGGACAGGTCCACTCAAATCTGTGTAGTTCTTTTCTCAAAAGACCATTTTTGACACTAATCTACATGGTCCTCATATTGCTTGACCAAGATTATGTCTGGACTTTAAAAGAGACTGTGACCTCTGAGTTTGTTTCGGCCTTTGTTCTCAGAGTAGTCGGATAGGAAACGCCGAAGTCATCTAGCTAATTTTTATTAAAAAAATAAATAATATGACGTGTAAAAGTGATTCCTATATCCTATTTACAGAATAAACAATTTCATTTCATTTCATTTCACTAAAATATTGATTATGAAATGCAATAATTAATGTCGTAACACCGAATATTTCGTTTTACATGTTAAAAAAGTATTTGCAAACTTTCCAAATCCCTTTTTTACACCTAAAACGGATACACCATCAAATGCAGTAATAATTAATATTATAATAATTTATTTATTAACAATAATGTTGGTATAACTCATCTATCCTATACAAAAACACGAAGTACAGCATTTTGAGCATTTTGAAGATAGAGTTAACAACGATGTCTGTGCTAGTGTCTGTGTTACAGACACCGGCGCCTTCCTCCTACAACCATGATTTACTATAGTAAATTAAGTTACGCTCATTTTCAGTGAAGGGTGGGCGTTTTGGGGGACTGTCTTATGTAATTTTGACGTTCGAAAAGTGCTGATTCTCAGCCTAGTTTGAATAATGGCTTTTGAATTTTGAATAAAAATAATAAAAATTTAATTCAAGATTGGATTGAATATAATTAGATTGAAAATAATTTATTTATTTTTATTTGTGTGTTATAATTGCAATTCATTATTAATATTCTAGTTCACACGTCGAACCGACATATTTTTTTAAAACGTCTAGATAATAGTATTGTTTGCTCAAATAGTTTATTTAAATGTTACAGTGGCATGTGTTTCAACTCCCCGGAGATCTCGCCGTCGATCGAGCAGGTCGAGCACTGCTTCGGCGCGACGCACCCCGGCCTCTACGACTCGCAGCGACATTTGTTCGCGCTCAACTTTAGAGGACTGTCCTTTTATTTCCCTGTTGATAGTAAATTTGAGGTAAAGGTATATTAATGTTTTTGATATTTATGTTTTGGCAGGAATTCTGGTGAGATCCAAATGGAAATCATTTGGATCTCACCTGAATTCCTTAACTTAAACTTATTAAGCGTTGAAGTCGGAGTAGACGAATTCTGGTCCTTTCATCCTACATACAAAGGACCAAATCTATGCAACCATGAAAAAGGGTGTTCAAATCTCATTTCCGCAATACAGTTAATGTTTTTTCAATAAGATTCGAAATTTTCAGCTAAGTGAAGGATCATTTACTGGAGCGGTTTACCAAATACATCTATTTTGTTTTTGTTATGTTTGCAGCCTGGCTACGCTCACGGGCTAGGCTCCCTGCAGTTCCCTAACGGTGGCTCGCCCGTCGTCTCGCGAACCACCATCTACTATGGATCTCAACACCAGGTTAGTTTTCAACTACTGCCTCTGTTCTAGACAAAAGGTCTGGAAGATTTCAGGCACGGAGATCATGCATTGACGTTAGTTCGAAGAGAGAGGAGACATGCGTGCAGGGACCGTGTCCACTTCTAATTTATCTTTCATATGCTTAATTTTGTTACATATCAAAGTATTGTATTTAGTTTAAAGGCAGATTGCGGAGTATTCTTTGTATAGTGTAAAAATGATTTAGGATAGCTGTGCCTCGCGGTTTGACCCGCATAAGTGTCGATTCTGTGAGTATATCGCGATAAAAAGTATGCTATGTCCTAAATCAGATCATGGTCTATCAATGTGCGAAATTTCATCCAAAGCCGTTCAGTCGTTTTAGCGTGACAGCGTATCAAACAAATAGAAAGAAAAAAAAAAACTTTTTAATATTAGTTTAGATAGTTTCCAGATCTAATAAATGCGGCTGTGTTTCTGCATTTATGCTAATTAAACCATATTGTGTACAGGCTAGCAGTACAAGCAGCGGCAGCGTCTGCGGGGCGCCTCTCCCGGAGTTACCTCTCTCCTGCTACCGACACCAGCTGCACCTACGTCGGTGCGACGTACTGCGCACTGCCACCGCCACGCAAGGACTGCGGTTGCATATGTTCACGGAAGGTGAGTCATGTACTGCTAACAAAAAGAGTACTCGACGCAACTGCACCTATGTCGCTGCTATTTTCTTTATTATTAAAACTATATTCAGAAAGTCATAGTCATTTTAAATAAATTTAATTAGAAGATTTTTTTTTTAAATTATATATTATTTAATTTTCAATTTTATTTTAATTAATTTTCAATCAGTTATTTCAATTAATTTTTTATCTATTTATTTCGAGTTTATGTTACCTAAATGTATTAATTGATCTCGTCATTACTAAAATGGTTTTAAGATAATGTAATTGGTACTAACAAAATATGGATAAAAATAGTCTGAATTAAATGTTTTTTAGATATTTATTTATAAATTAAAATAAATTTATATATTATTAGAGAAAGGCTAAACCATCTACCGAATTATTATATTATCGCAACTTAGGCAAAAATAGACAACTAAGACATATTATTAATATGTATGCACTATTATATAGAATCAAGTTTTTCCAACTGAACAGACAGCTGTGCTGCTGGGGAGTTTGTTGCGCCACTTCTTCTTCCCAGCTAACGCACTAGGAAGTGGTGAAGGGTGGGCGTTTTTGGGGGACTGTCTTATGTAATTATGACGTTCGAAAAGTGCTGATTCACAGCCTAGTTTGAATAAATGACTTTTGAATTTTGTTTTTTTTATTTTATTTATTACGGTCGCTTTGAAAATTTGTAAATTTTACTGGTGTTTGACATCAGGTGCCAAAACACGCTCTTCTTCTTCTTTCGCTTTCTAGCGAAACATAAAATTCGCTTCATATCCTTACGCTCTAAATTCATATTTTCTTACATATAATTTGAGGCTTTTGCCAATCCAATTTGAATACCACTATCTTTGTTTCTCCTCAGGTCCCAACCGCTCCCTCACAGAAGGCGGCGCGGGTCGCTCGGTGTGCCGCGTGGTGCGCTTCGGCAGCTCGGCCCAGCGCGTGTGCGCGGCCCTGGGCGCGCCCGCGCGCACGTACTACAAGGCCGACGACAAGATGCGCATACACCGCCCCACCGCGCGCAGGCGCCCTCCTCCCGCGTCCGACTACTTCTTCAACTACTTCACGCTTGGACTGGTGAGTATTGCACTACAGGATCACCCCTGGCAACACCACTTCTGGCGCCCCGAAACATGGCGACACCAACCTTGCGACCGCAAACTAACAACCCTTACCAGGCGAACTTACCTTAGCGCCCTCAGATATGGTAAACCCACGTTGGCCACCACACTACCAACCTCATCCTGGCAATCCTTCGCCAGGCCCCACCATGGCAATTCTTCGCCAGGCCCCACTCTGGCAATCCTTCGCCACGCCCAACCCATGCAATCCTTCGCCAGGCCACATCCTGGCAATCCTTCGCCAGGCCCCACTCTGGCAATCCTTCGCCAGGCCCCGCCCTGGCAATACTTCGCCAGACGTTTGACCTCTTTTGGGTACGGTCGTTCCAAGATACACCTCAACCGGCAGGCGCGGTCGCAACCTAAGATTTTGGGGGGGGTCACCATGGGTGCCGAGGAATATTGAGGAAATATTTAATTGTTACTGTAAAAACGTTTTGACTATCTAATGATGCATACTTTTTAAATAAGTAACTTTTTAACTTTCTGATCTTTTCTCACAGTTGGTCGCAGTAACTAAGCTACTTTTGTAAACAAAGAACTTCTACTAAGTTACGTAGCGACAATTCAATCAACAACAAATAATCCCAAATTCAATCAACTTAAAGCAACATTATGTACGTGTAATACGAAACTAACGAGCAATTTCACTTAGTCGGGTTCTATTTTTGCGATATAAAACGCTGTCGTCTAAAGTTTTGTGGTACTGGAACTCAGGAGTTCGTAACGTAGTAGAAGTTCTTTGTTTACAAAATTTATAGCTTCTCGTGACATTGACTTTAGTTGGGTTCTAGGACGGCCTCAGGCTAGGTGGAGCGACGATCTTTGCAGGGAGGTTGCTAATTGGAAGAGAGTTGCCGAGAATCGAGCTGAATGGCGTGCAATTAGAGAGGCCTGTGTAGATGATTTAGGTACTTATGCGCATATTTTCAGGACGTGCTATTCGACGCTCGTACGCACCAGGTGAAGAAGTTCGTGCTGCACACCAACTACCCGGGACACTACAACTTCAACATGTACCATCGCTGCGAGTTTGAGCTCACCGTGCAGCCCGACAAGTGAGTTCTTAACTTTTCATAAAATAGTGGGAACTTTTAGAATTAGCAGGACTTGTAATGACAAAGAATTTACTTATACGTGAAAACGGGAAGCTATTGCTAAGCCATCTGTCTGTCTGTCACAGGGTGCATCTTTTGAACCGTGTTGTAGGTAGCCAGAAATTTTCGCATAATACGTGTTACGATGGTATCTATCATGATAAATAATAAAAAAACTAGGATAACTGTTATAGTTTCAACTCTCCTGTCGCAAGTTTGCTGGAAGAAATTTCTGTTGAAATAAGTAGTATTTTAAGTAGTTTATGAATTTTTCTTTATTGAGTGTTTTGTGTTAGGTTAGTTAGTTAGGTGTAAAAAAATTAAAAATCCCGTAGTACTTGAGTTCAACTCGCCGGTTTCTTTTTTGTTCATTAATTTTACACTTCATTTGACGCGTCACGTCGGATACAACTGAAATCAAAAAGATTTTTTTTGGTATTAAAAGTATACACTTTTAATACCAATACAAATGAACCATCTCGATCGTGGCTAAGTAATAACTGCCGCACGGGTCGATCCATCAGGTTAAACTACGTTTGCCGGAGTTGGTCTTTAGATGGGTGACCATCTTTACATACTGAGACTCCGTGCCTCGGATAGCACATTAAGCTGTTGGTCCCGGCTGTCATTCGTGGATCTTTGACAATCATTACAGGTCGTCAGAAGCCCGGAAGTCTGACAACCAGTCTTACCAAGGGGTATCGTATTACCCAGTTACTGGGTTGTGGAGGTCAGATAGGCAGTCGCTCCGTGTAAAATACTGGTATTCAGCTGCATCCGGTTAGACAGGAAGCCGACCCAAATATAGTTGGGAAAAGGCTAGGCAGATTGATTGAAAAATGAACCTCTATTTCCTCAGATGCGAAGCCAACTCTCTGGTAGAAAGTCGCGGCGCAGTGTGCATCACGGCGTACAGCAAGTGGGAGGTGGTGTCGCGGGCGCTGCGCGTGGCCGAGCGGCCCGTCGTGCTCAACCGCGCCTCCTCCACCAACACCACCAACCCGTTCGGCTCCACCTTCTGCTACGGCTACCAGGACATCATATTTGAGGTAGGGATTACTTAGTTAGAGGAAAAACAATCTACAGAAGAACTAAAGAAGGTTGTCTGTAAAAGATCGCTTTTAGCGATAAGACCGCCCATTGTGTCACCCTATGTAAAATGACTACATTTTTATCTGTATTTTGTATGGTGTACATAATAAAGAATATTCTATCTATCTATCTATCTATCAGAACACAGTAGAAACTTTTCTCTTCAACCCCTAAAGTCAAAGTCAAATCATTGATTTCAAATAGGCCCTTGCAAGGCACTTTTGAACGTCAAAAATTACAAAAAATTTAATTGATTCTAGTCCCCCCTTCCAAAAGGTAGTTTCCGTATGGAGAAGAATGGGCAAGAAACTCCACCGTTACTCTTTTAAAATGTTTTACAATATTTTGTATATGTAGGTACATTAGTCAAATAATTATATGAGACGAGGAAGCACCTCAAAAAAAAAAACTATAGCACAAATATAGGTAAAAAGATTTTTTTTAAAGCAATAACAGATAAATTAATTACTTATGTGGTATTATATACATGGTTCTCACATATTTACAAACATTGTAAAAGTAGACGATTTTCCTAAAATTTTACAATTAATAAGTCAAACAGTCTAAACATCCACCTACGGATACCAGGACATCCTTTTTATACGTAGAACTAAGCCATTTTTAAGGTAGAACTAAACCATTTTTAAAGTAGAACTAAGCCATTTTTAAAGTAGAACTAAGCCATTTTTAAAGTAGAACTAAGCCATTTTTAAAGTAGAACTAAGCCATTTTTAAAGTAGAACTAAGCCATTTTTAAGGTAGAACTAAACCGTTGTTAATAGTTTCCTTTATAAATTGAAGAAAATTACTTTTCGTGGTAGAGCTAAGCCATTTTTAAGTTAGAACTAAGCCATTTTTAAGGTAGTACTAAACCATTGTTAATAGTTTCCTTTATAAATTGAAGAAAATTACTTTTCGTGGTAGAGCTAAGCCATTTTTAAGTTAGAACTAAGCCATTTTTAAGGTAGTACTAAAGCGTTGTTAATAGTTTCCTTTATAAATTGAAGAAAATTACTTTTCGTGGTAGAGCTAAGCCATTTTTAAGTTAGAACTAAGCCATTTTTAAGGTAGTACTAAACCGTTGTTAATAGTTTCCTTTATAAATTGAAGAAAATTACTTTTCGTGGTAGAGCTAAGCCATTTTTAAGTTAGAACTAAGCCATTTTTAAGGTCAGGACAGGTAGTAACAGTTAGGAAACTCAAGTAGGGTTAGAAATCAAATGCCGCCTAATTCTGCCACCGAGGAAGATTTTTGTTTTCCAGTTTGAATAGCTAATAACCGCACAATATGTATAAAGATTCTTAGTGAAATTGCCCGCATTTAAGACTAAACATTCAGCTTTTTATCCAAAAATAAACAACACCTCCTTGGCTCACATGAACGTGAGATTTTGTGCCTTATTGGTCGCAAATTAAGGATCATATTCTAACATCATGCCAATGCTTTCAGGTGATGTCCAACAACTACATAGCGTCGATCACGCTGTACCAGCCCGAGGGCACGCGGCCACGTTACGCTGTCAACTCTATCGCGTGACATAGCCAGGTAATAATCAACTTTATTTATCTATTGGTTAGCGTTCATTTTAGATTGAATTTAAGTGACAGCTAGAAGACTATTTAGTCACTTTATTTACTGATTCAATGTTTTTTTCCCTACGCAGGGATCTCCAAGCAAAGGTAATAAATACACGTCCTGAACGATTTCGGTTGTCAGTCACCACACAAAACCTACACCCGCGTGGTTCCCCACACAATCTTGAAAATGTTCAACTTTCTACATTAAAAAAACTACTTCAACCGAAGTGACTACATATCTTTACCACGAAGCACCTAAGAGGAAGCAGTATTTTTAAAAATGTGATAAAAAAAACTGTGAAAAAAAAACTCGAAAAAAGTGAGTGACAGATCTCAGACGGTGTGTTAAGTCTTATTTAATTCCTTAGACGGACTTATATAGTTAATGTTTTTATTTTTAAGCTTAAATAAGTTGGTATATTTCAAAAATGAACATTGATTCTTAAATAATAGTCAAATGTGTTCTTGTAAGTTTTACATTTTAATCTCATCGTGTAAGAATAAATTGTCTATGGCAAATTATTCTTGCACGGTGACCTCGGGATTATAATAATAATTAGAAAAAAAAACATGGAAAAAAACTAGAAATAGACTGTGCTGTAAATATTTTTGAGAATTTGATGAAAAATTAATAATATGAAATTGATGTATTTTTTCTAAAAAGAAATGATTTTTCGATTGAGACATTAGGTAGGGCGAAAAATGTGTGAAAAAAAAATGTGCAAAAGTATTTTGTCAGCACCACAGATTATAATGAGTAATTGTGTGTAGGTGTAACTTGTGTTGTCCAACATCCTGTATAATTTATTACTATCAGACATTTTATTTCTTTCATATCTTAATTTAATAATAAAAAAAAATGTTAACATTATTTATGTATTCAAATATTGACAGATATTTGTTATAAATTATTTTTATGCAACAGGAAAATCGCATAGTGTGCGCCTTTTCTGAATTTCTTAGGAATAATAGCTTTTGAGAGATGCTTGTAGAAAAAAAATACACTCCCGTACTCTTAAATCGAACCACCCTGCACGTTTTCTATAAAAGTATAACTTTTTAAATGGTCGTGAATTTAAATTCAGAACAATGACGTCAGTATGTCGGCATCAAAACTGCATAAAACCTCTCTTTGACAGTTATCATTATTTTTTATGTTTTAGGCCTTTAAACCTCTCTCGGAATCGCACGGTGGCTCGATTTAGGAGTCCGGGACCGTATTTTCTATAAGTAATGATTGCTGTACGAATGTGCGTGCGAAAGAAACACTTGAAAATAAAAATAGTCACAACGTTAACCTACGATAAAATGGCTTTTTAAAATTTAAGATGTGGTCTTTTTAATAAGCATGTTTCTTCTGACGGCTCTCAAATACTGATTTTATGAAGTACAAAATTTATTTTTATTAAAAATAATTTACGGTATTTTTTTTATCGTTTTTAAATAGCAAATGATGTCTCATTTTAACTGACAAAACGTTTCGGAAATGACTTATTGGTTTTTAAGAAATTGAAATTCAAGAAATATTTAGATTTTATTTTTGAAATTGTAATTTTTAAGGTTAGGTTTTTAAATTAAGATTATGGCTCCCGTACATAATGGTGAGCGATGGGCATACTTCAAAGTTCAGGGGTTCATTTAAAAATATATTCATGAATGCTTTAAGATGATAATATTATTTTAACGACTGTTATTTTTTTAAACTTCGACCTGTAGCTGAGCTTCACATTTTTTCAACAGAATTTTTGTTTAATATTGAATTGCAACAAATAACATTTTAATAAGTACTGCTTAAATTGCGCAGTTCTTTTCAATTAACAGTTCAGCATAGCGATTGCTTATGAAAATATTTGAGTTGCACAAAATTTAGAGTTATTCAAGTAGGAGTTGCGCAAAAGCGCCTCTAACCAATATCTTGCTGAACCTTATACACAAATAGAATGATGAACGTTGGAGTATGTCCATACCATGGGCCATAATGCAGTAGACATCATACAGCCATAGACAAAACTTGGCTATCAGATGACGCACGCTATTCTACGTATACTATAAAAAAACTTGACAACAAACCTCTTTGGTGACAAAATGCTTACAATTTCTAGTGCCAATGACGTTTCGTTCAAAATTCATTGTCATTTCGGTAATAATGAGCTTATAGTAGGTTACAAAATGACGGGGGGCGGTTGTGATGTTTAACGATACTGCTGTTACGGCAATATGACACTTTAGCTTCGGTAAGGTTTAAATGTTGCTTAGATTTGCATTTGAGCCGATTTTTTGCAAAAAAAAAATTGACAATTGAATCCGCCATCTTTGTTTCCTAACTCCTAATGTCATCAATAGATGGCGTTAGTAGTTAGTAAAAAAAATGTAAGTAAAATTAGTATGTTTGTTGATGCACAATTTGTCACTTGTGTGATTGTCGAGTAATGGCTGTGGTGCCATATAACAAGAAAAAAAAATAAAAAATTGACATAATACAATAAAAAAAGTATTAAATTTAAGGTAGCTCTATGCTACGTTCTAGTTTTGTGTGTGCGAATATTTTGACATGGTTAAGTAGCTACTCCTAATGTAATTTAAACCCTATTACGTGGGACCGAAACAACTAGCGAAAGGTGGGTGTACTAGGTACAGCTCTGCCTAACCCTTGGTATACACGCGTGATGTTATGTTAATATTGACTTTCTGTGTTGTCAAGATTTTTATCGACGCATCTATCAACGATGGTTTAAGTTTTTTTTTTATGCAAAAAAAACGTTTTTTTCGGTATTCGGGTACCAAAAATTAGGGAGAATGCGAGATTACTTAATCTGTATCTGTTCAACATAAATTAATCGCAAGTGGTGGGAACTTAACTGTCAAAATACTCGCACAAACGTCAACACAATTATTTTTATATCGATTAGCTTATTTCGTCACTCACACTGACGTGTATCGATTCATACGTCACTTAATGATTATATAACTATGTCAGCCTTGTTGGTTACGCGGTATTATCGCGAATTGAATCAATTATGATTGTATATTTTATCTTTTTTTTGCGATATCTTCGATGGAGCAGACAGCGTAGAAAACTTTTTATTTTTTGCAAAAATGTTTGACCATTGTTGCCATATGAGTTTATCTTTTAAATAAAAAAATATCTAAGAGCTTATTATCCCTTAAATAGGAAGCTTTAAAACAAAAAAAGAAAATATAAAGCTATCTGATTTATTATTCGACATAAAAACACTTTGCAATGACTTTCAAATATATTTTTGATGTAGTATCGATAGTAAATTAAATCCGGCAATAGGTAAATAATAAAGCATTTACATATTGTCGGGCAAAGTGTTATTGGGTTTTTCAATCAGGAATTTCTCAGTAGCAAACCTTCTTAGTAAAAAACAAAGCTTATTAAAATTCAAATAAAATTACGTCTGTGTAATCCGCTTCTTAAACTTGCAACGTTTTGATTTATCTAATTTTCAATAAATGCCTCTGAATAAGTTTTTCGATGTTATTACAAGTTATTTATCTTTTTAAATTATTATTTTTGAAATACCAACTCACTGCCATTTTTTGAAAGGCTGATCAACAATCTTGTATAACCCCAGACATCATCACTAGATATGGTATCCAAAACGTGACAGATATTAAAATTATAAAGATAAAAAGTTGGTTCATAGTCTGGTTATCTCAAATTATCTATATTTTTCTAAAACATGGAAGGTAGATACTCAATTTCGGGTATATAAAGATTTTAAGCACAGCTGATATTGATAGCTTGTAAGTAATCAAGATATTAATGGAATTATTTTATTACATTACAAATTTTATAATTTTTATTAAATTTTATCTTTGAAGGGGAATCAAATGACAATTGCATCATATTTGTATAACAAAGCTTTTTTTCACGAAAAATCAAATTTTCACCTTCTGAATATTACAAAAAAAATAAAAAATAAAATTGTTTGTGTTTTGATAGAAATTGATTACTAATTCATGATGGATAAAAACATAACTCTTCGTTGCAGTCGGGTAAAAATAAATAACTGGTAACAACATCAAAAGCGAAATAAAAGAGGTACTAAAAAGGCTGACATATGAAACTCGTATAATATAACTATAGCTTGTGTATTATACGTGTAGTAGCGTTCTATTATGCATTTAGAAATACATAACAGCCTTTACGATAAGTGGTTACAAGGCCCACTTGTGTTTAGATTATATAAAGGTATATAGACCACAAAGAAAACTTACTTAAACTTAATGAAAATGGTCGTCCGCTTGCGGAAAAAATACTAAAACAGCACCCTAATTGAGTAACATATTTTCAATCACAATCGGAGGGTATTGAAGGAAATTCCTAATCCATTGCATCATACGTTTGAAAAAATCGTAACGCTGCTCAATAACGCAATAGACGTGGGTGAACTGTCGAAATGAAAGGCATTGCCATCGATTGCAATTGTTTTTATGTTACGCAATTACCACGCTGGATAGGGATAAAATACTAAGCGGATTTCCGCGCGCGTTTTTCGGTCAGATTTGTCGCTAGCCTTACCGACATGGATTCAACTTTCATGTAATATGGTGCTGAAAAAATTATAATTTTGACACACTTTGTATGTTCTACTCGTTTTTAATTAAAACTAAAGCAATGATCTCGTATCGTATTTCGATCTCTCGGCCCAGTGTGTTTGAATTATTATTTTTCTTCGCCATTTATACGGACCAGGTTTTTTAGGTTAAAAACGCATGCGGAATGACTACCACTGACTAACGAAGCAAATATATCGAATATAAAAACTGTGAGGATTTTATTTTATTTATAACCGAATAAAATTAAAATCCACACATTTCATTTGATAGTTTTAAAATGCAGACCTCGAAAACATTTGGTACGCGACGGTAAAGTAATATTAATCGCTTAATATTTTATTTATATTAAATCAGAACTTATTTTAAACACTTGGAAGAAATTGTACTCTTTTTCTCGTTAGCCATTTTCATGTCATTTGATAATTAAAATTATTTATATTATATTTAAATATAAGTTTAAAGTTGTATCCTATTTATTGATTTTCCCGCCGTGTTTAACATATTTTTTTTGACTTTTAATAAATATTTTTTCCAGCTTAGACTTATCGATATTTTAATAGCTTAGCATGTTTGAAATCAAGGCGGAATTTCAGAAAAATATAAACATTTTTTTTACTTATGATTATGTAAAAGCAAAATAAATCAGTAATTATATTTTTGCGCTTTTATAAGAAAGTACTACCTGATCTGTTATCGGCTGTATTATGGTCTATTAAACTTTATATAATTTAAGTGTTTATAATTTAAGTAGTAACAATTATAAAGAGGCATAATAAAACATTTTATGTAAAAAATAATTTGGATATTGGTGTCAGCATCTGGGCTAGTGAGAGAATATTATGGAAATTTATGTTAATTGATGCAAAAAATGTCCTGCATGCCATTTGCCGCCAATATTGGCTTTAAATGCCTCTTTGCCCTAGGCAAATGTTGGCATCAATATTTGCCATTGCATTACCAATTTATTGTGAGTTGCAAGCACTTGTCTCCTATAGCCAATGTTTTATTTCCTATGGTGTTGTAAAATTGTTGATGGAATCGTTTTGTTAACTGTTATTGCTTTAGATACAATAAATTAGTTTATACTTTATTTGACCGCATTAGCTATTGTGCAGCCAAAATGAACGAACATATGAATCGAAAGATATTTATGTCCTTCAGACTGGTTCGTTGGTCGAGTGGTCGCAAGCGCTACTGCTGAGCCTGAGGTCCTGGGTTCGATTCCCAGGTCGGGCAGTGTTATTGGGTTTTTCTATCAGGAATTTCTCAGTAGCAGCCCGGAGTCTGGATTTGTGCCCGGTTGATGGCAATAGGCTCGCCCCGTATTACATGGGACTTAAACATAACTGGCACAAGGTTGGTGTACTATAAGTACACCTCTGCCTAAACCTTCGGGATTACTAGCGTGATAATACGTTTAACATTTGTTTTAAACTTCGAACACTCGTAAAGTTTAATGGTAGCAAGAGACTTTTTTTTTTTAGTTTAAATGTTATTGATATTAATTTCTGTAAATTGGTTAATAAAAAAGAAAACACTTTTACACGTCAAAATTTAATAATCTTTTAAAACTAGATGAGATCAGTGCTACCTAACAAACTACTCTGAGTAGAAAGATCGAAACAAACTCAGAGGTTACACTCTCTTTTATAGTCCAGCTGCTATATAATTGCAAAAAAAAATCCGTTTCATTTTGACAGTTCAACAACATTCATTGCGTTATGTTATTGAGCAGAATTTTTTTCGAACTTATGAAGCAATGGATTAGCAATCTGTTTCAAAATGATTCAGATTGTGATTGATCGTGTATTACGCAATTAGGGTCCAGACGTAGTCTTGTCTGGTCAGGCCATAAGAGGACCATGCAGATTAGTGTCTTTTGAGAACCACACAGATTTGAGTGGACCTGTCCAGTGAGTGTGCACGTATTTGTCAGTAATTGTGTAACTCAACACGGAACTAAAGTAGCTCAATTAGGATTTGATAATGATACCCGTTATGTCTGTAAAGTTTAGTTAATTTAGTTTGTATAAGAATTTCCTTTCGAGTTTTCGAATTTGCGTTTCGAGATTTCGAGGAAGGCAAAGCGGATTTTGTATCTATCAGGCGACTTAGATAATAATGATAGTAATCAGGCAGGTTTTGTATCATTATGATATATAACGTGACGTCATCAAAACAATTGACTATTTTATCTACACACGTGACGTATGATAAAAATATAATCAGGCAATCAGGTGATTTATAATTAGCGAGTTGTTATTTTTTCATTAGTTATGAGTTTTTAATTGATAACTAAATGTAGTTAATCTCTCGATATTAATGACTGGATGCAAAATTACCTACCTAATTATTTAATTTTTAATGCCAATAAGTTACAAAGTCACCGAGTGATCTAACGGTTTTCAACTCTCAGCGTTCAGCCTAGCATTGAAAATACAACAGTGCAGTTTTATTTAGGGATTAATTTTGGTGTGACTTAGTGGGCATAAATGCCGCAAGCGCAAGTTACTGCTAAGCATGAGGTCGACTAATAATCAGCCTTCCCATACATTGGGTCGAGTAGGGATTGAAATTTTGGACAGAAAATTTGAGTTTTTTTTCGCGATTATGATATTGGTCCGATGGGTAAAATGTTCGATTTGGTAGTCTGTCCACACCACACCCCTTAAATACGACCACACCTTTCTGAAACATGCTGTATAACTAAACAGCGAAAAATTTGACAGCTATTTGCGACGCTGCCAACTTTCAGAAGTGGAGCAGTGCTGGCCCGATGATAACGGCCGCGACCTACCAGTGGTAAGTCGTAGGTTCAAACCCTGACAGGCGCTTTAGTTTGTGTAAATGATTTCATCACCACTGCTCTCAAATCTGTGAAGGAAAACATTGTGAGGAAACCGGCATGTTCTAGATTAAAAAATTCGAGAATATGTGACATCTGCCAACCCGCACTGGGCCCGCGTGGTGGATTACGGCCCGCTCCCTCTCACAGAGAGGAGGCCTGTGTCCCAACTCCCAACAGTGGGAACAATGTAGGTTGATTATCCAACTTTCAGAATGTGCATTCTGAATCAATCTCTTTTGTCAACTGTTCATTTATAAACCAACTAATTACTATGACCTACCTTTTGCTTGGTGACAAAATTCACAGATACATCACTAATTACTCCTATCCAAGTGTCAAAGGTTCAGAGGCCTGCCACTGCAATTAACTCGAGGGCGCTCCATACACAGAACATCGCTCGCCTTATAGACTGGTGAATACAGGGCAAATTAATTGGGGATACTTTATTTTTTTGGGGTTTATTACCGTATGTAGTGTAGTTTACTGAGCGGTTTATACAATAACCTCCTCCTTTTTGGAAGTCGGTTAAAAAGTGGGCAACGTCGCAAATAGCTGTCAAATATTTCGCAGTTTTGATTAATTTTGCAACATAACTGTATGGAAATAAGAAATATGGCTAACTAGTGAATTTAAATATTGATTATGAAATGCAATAATTAATATCGTAACACCGAATATTTAGTTTTGAATGTAAAAAAGTACATTTTCGTAACTTTCCAAATGCCTTTTTTACACCTAAAACGGTTATCAACATCAAATTCTGTGTTATAATTGCAATCCATTATTAATAATCTAGTTCACTAGTAGTTAGCCATATTTCTTATTTCCATACAGTAATATTGCCAAATTAATCAAAACAGGTAAATATTTGACAGCTATTTGCGACGTAGCCAAGTTTTTGGATGAATATTCTATCATATCTAAAATATCTATTTTTCAATTAAAAAACCGGGTGTCGGTAGGTAACGGTACTTTTAAAGACATAAAAAAAAATACACCGGATATCTTATAAGTTATAATCATTACGTACCATATGTATGGTACATAATAAAAGTTATTATTGTTTAATATTTTGTATCCTCTGTAATGCGCCCGCGCGGACCCGAAATATGTAAATGATAAGAGCAGAAGAATGATAATAATTTTCCTTCCTCTCTAATTGAGGATATTAAAATAACAAATATCTATTTGCGGTCAAATTAAGTGTAAACGGAAAACATAATAGGTGAGACGTAACGTAAAATTTTAATAATAATGTTATGTTGCTGTAGTTGAAATTTATTTCATTATTAAACTATAGTCGTGGCGAATCACGAGCGCGCATCATTTGACGTATGTCCCTGTCGTAATTGTCAAATTGATATGATGCGCGCTCGTGTAACGCAACAACTAAGCATGTTCATTATGTGGCTAAGAATTTCAATTTTACTGTCATGAAGGTATTTTATCAATTTATGTTCGGTAGTATTAAAACGACATCGTTTCACGGAAATGTATGATATTTCTCTATTACCATTTAAATATTATGCATTCATCACAGTACCTACTATAAAAATTGAAATATCGTGACATTTTTATTACCTTTTATTTTTACTGTTTTTCGTTTATTGGTGTTTTATGTTCGATAAATAACAAGAAAGATTGTGCCTTTTTTTTTCTTCAAAATACCGATATTCAATTCTTAATATTTTACACACTGCAAACTGCAGAGGTTACTAAATATCGTTTTGATACCTTTTTATTATGAGCTCTAGGTGCCAATTAGGTACTTGCATCTGTGAACTGTCATTTAAAACTGAAGAATTACAGCTCACAGTTAGCAACTAAATGGCAAAGAACTCATATTATGGAAAATTTATTAAATGGGATAATAAATACCATTTCATAATTTTTCATCCTTCCAACACTCAACATCGATTTTCAACTATAGCAACATTGTCTTCTCACCTTAAAATGCATAGTTTAAAAGCTGGGCATTACACAAGAACCTGTGAACCTATGAACCTATGATAGAATTGTTGTGAATAACGCACAAACTGCTTGTGCTCGATATCGAGCTTAATAATGAATCTGTAATAATCTATTGGATGTGGGGATTTATTTTCCAAGCTTATTGAGGTCTGATTTCACTAAACTCTGTTATACAAGGTGTTAACCTTTATAAACGTTACTTAAAGTTAAGCGAAGTTTAAACTTCACAAAAATTATGGTTACGCTGACGTTTAAGCATAACATATCTTTAAGCAACTTTTATAAACAATTTTGATGGACTGTTTTTCATAGTAAGACAGTACCTACCTACGTCAAATGTCGTATCGGGTCATCTATGAGCGTTCATCCAAAAAGTTAGCAACGTCGCAAATAGCTGTCAAATATTTACCTGTTTTGATTAATTTGGCAATATTACTGTATGGAAATAAGAAATATGGCTAGCTAGTGAACTGGAATATTAATAATGAATTGCAGTTATAACACTGAATTTGATTTTGTAACCGTTTTAGGTGTAAAAAGGCCACTTGGAAAGTTCACAAATACTAAAAAATAAAACTAAAACTAAATATTCGGTGTTACGATATTAATTATTGCATTTCATAATCAATATTTTAGTTCACTAGTTAGCCATATTTCTTATTTCCATACAGTAATATTGCCAAGATAATCAAAACAGCGAAATATTTGACAGCTATTTGCCACGTTGCCCACTTTCTGTGTAAACGCTCATAATACTAACATAGTTTGGTGAAATTGGGACTAACTGTGCGTTTGCACTGGCGAAACATCGCAACAAAACATGTTGAAATCTCTAGGTCCTGTTAAAAATTGTATAGAACATTAACAGAAAATAGTGATTCCAACATGTTTTGTCGTGAATGTTTCGCCAGTGCAAACGCACAGTTAGGGTGATTTCCACCAAAACGGAGTGGAGAAATGTCTTGATGACGCCTTTGTTTTTCACTGAGATTATTACTGGCCGGTATTTTATCATTGACATTTTCATGATTCCAGGATGTCCAAGAAAATAAATGCCCACATGCGAATAGAAATAATTCATAGGGACATTTAAAACTGCCTTTCTAAGCATTAAAGCAGTTTCATTACCTGCTTTTGTTTTTAGCTAAATTGTTATATAGTTTGACAATGTAAGCGATTTAAAAGAAATCATGTGATCGTCATCAAAATTGTAAAAATCCCGTTTTTTATATTCCAGTCATATGGGTACAGAGAGGAATGTGTCTCAAAAAATACCAAAAAATCTAAATAAAGGATTTCATACCGAGTTTGAGTTTTATTTTTAAATATTACCAGCCGATCTATTGTGTAAAAATTTCACCGTGAGTCCGTGAAGACTTAGGTGAAGTGAGCTGTCAATAGTGTCAAACCCTAGCAAGTGAAATGAGAGTGTGACTGACACTGTCATAGCCGCCATCAGGGATTTTAATTTTGATAACACAAAAAAATTGTCGCTAATTAGGTAGTCGACATTTGTCGCCAAATATCAGAATGTGTCGGTCACTAGTTAAAAAGTTAGCGGTTAAGGTGGCCGATCTGGGGAGCATCTCCCCAGCTTGACCCAATTGAATTTCAAAAGCTAGGGCCTAGCGAAGATCTGTTTTCTCCCAAATTTTGTCGCTAATAGTAATTATTCGCAATAATTAGTCGCAATTTTTCGCCAAGTCACAGATTTAAATCACATAAATACTGAGCCAGTATGCACTGGCTCAGTCTGTAGAGAAAACACAAAAATTTGTCCTTACAAATTACCCCAATGTGTAACAACAAATATTGTGTAGTGTTTTTTTATCGTAAATGTAAAAATGCGCACTTCCCCGTACTAGTGTGAGAACGGAAAGTAAAGGCACGCGTGTTAAATTGTATTGTACACCTAAAATCGGTGCAATAAGAGCCACTTTACGAGCAAATGTGTTGAAAAAATCCTGTAGTTTGCCCTGCAATGGAACAATAACAAGTAAGTACCTAAGGATCATACAATAATGGTGCCGATTATCTTGTACACCGAACTAAACTAACTAAACTATCACTAAAATTGCTAACTTTAGGCTATGAGAATCTTAGATTATTCTGCAAATAAAATTCTCTAAACTAAAAAATAATTTTGACACAACTAAAATAGAATATGACAATCGCGAAACCACGTGGTACCCGTGGTTTGCCCTCACCCGTGATTTATTTTAGAGCCGGAGGCGCGCAGGGGGTGCCGCCTCGACGTGTTTTATATGGAATTTTTCACTTTTTGTATGGAAAACATGAAAAAATATTACCTACATGTTCAGATTTTGGGGTTTATGGATTCCATAAAGGGGGTCGAATTTTCATTATTTTTGCGATAGGACGCACCATTTTCGAGATATAAGCAAAAGAAAAAATTAATACAGTACTGTTTTTGCACGTGAAGTCGAGATGTTGGTGTGATTTTTAGTTCATGACAACTTATTTTAGCACACACCTTTTTAATCGCGATTAAAAATTGACAGAATTAGTCTGGTTTGGTATTTTACAATCAAAATTTTAGGTGAAATATGTCAAATTCAGAATAGGAAAATTGCCATTTTCACTAAACTAAAAAGTCAGTACTTACTATCTTAGTGCTGTCAAACTAAAATATAGTTAAATTGTGTCATTTTAGTCTATTTCAGAATAGGAAATCGTCGTTTGACAGGACTTAATTTTATTTGACTTAATTTTAGTGATTTTTAGTCTAGTTTAGAGGCATTTGTGACAAGAGAATCAGCACCAATGTCCTATTTCTAGTTGCTTGTAGACACCGTCATTTTTTAAATGATTTCGTGTTAACCTCTTCTACTTTTGGTTTTGATATTCATAAATCCTGCATAGCTAACTTTTGGGGTTACTGTAATGTAATGAACCGTTTAACTTTTATGGACATTCCGTCCCTCTGCATATTACCGGAAAAGTTACAGCGGCTGCGTTGTTTGCTGAAACTTTTCAACCTTATTAAGGTGAGTTGAATCCCTGACCTACATAGCAACTGGCTAGTTAAAAAAGTGTAAATTTTTCATTAGCACGTCATGAGTTAATCGCCCTTTATTGGAAGTTCCTGCAAGACCTATCTGACAATGAGGCACCTGCCCCACCGCCTACAAAGAAACTACTAGCTACTGGTGCCGATTCTCTTGTACATCGAACTAAACTAAAGAGTTTGGAATTTACGACCAATAAGAATCTTTACGAGTATCACTAAAATTCCTTACTTTTGGCTATGAGAATCTTAGAGCTATTCTGCAAATAAAATTCTCTAAACAAAATATGACACAACTAAAATAGAATTTGACAATCGCGAATCCACGTGGTACCCGTGGTTTGCCCTCACCCGTGATTTTTTTTAGACCCGGAGGCGCGCAGGCCGCCTCGACGTGTTTTATATGGATTTTTTCACTTTTTGTATGGAAATCATGAAAAAATATTATCTACATGTTCAGGCTTAGGGGTTTATGAGTTCTTGCACGTGAATTCGAGATGTTGGTGTGAATTTTAGTTCATGACAACTTATTTTAGCCCACACCTTTTTAATCCCGATTAAAAATTGTCAGAAATAGTGTGGTTTGGTATTTTACAATCAAAATTTTAGGTGAAAAATGTCAAATTCAGAATAGCAAAATTGCCATTTTCACTAAACTAAAAACTCAGTAGGTACTATCTTAGTACTGTCAAACTAAAATATAGTTAAATTGTGTCACTTTAGTCTATTTCAGAATGGGAAATCGTCGTTTGACAGAATTAAACTTAATTTTAGTGATTTTTAGTCTAGTTTAGAGGCATTTGTGACAAGAGAATCGGCACCATTAGCGTCACATATTTAAAATATTCAATACCGAAAATACGAAATTTCAAAAAATTCCTACGTGTGAAGCGGCACCCAAAGGTGCACGTATTTGTATGTCAACTTAATCGCCTTAAGAGCGGCAATAGCTCGTATGAGTACCAGCCCTTCAGTTTCGTTCAGTCGCAAGAAAATGTACTTTATGTAATTTCTCCCATACAAAAAAAAACTAAATATTTTTTTTCTCAGACGCGGAGTAACTAAAATCATTGGTACTAAAATATGCATTAAAGAAATGTATACCTGACACGTCCCATATTTTGGTTTTATGCATATCCCACATTGACTTTCTATGAAAGGGGAGCTCGATTTTCAGACCACTGTGCGCCGCCCGGCGAGTACTCGTTTGTCGCAGCGAGAAGAGCTGCCAAAAAGAGTACTCGCTCAGCGACGTTAGCTTGGCGGATAAAACATTCGCTGATTCACGGTGGGTAATTACGCACACCAGCGAGTAATCGCTCGTCGCCGCCGCTCACTCGCTGCTCGTTCCTCGGCAGGCTCGGCAACTTGTTATTTAGTTGTTAACCCTACTCGCTTCTCGTTGATCGCCGGCGGTGGGACTTGTGCCTAAAGGTGTTAATTTTTCATTAGCACATTTTGAGTTTATCGCCCTATAATTGACGTTTCTGGAAAGACAGATAATGAGACTGATTTTTTTAGCTTGGAATTTATTTGGAAAACAGCGTATGTTCAACAAAACATAATATATACATGTATATCATAATAATATGCGTTGTTGCATCATCGTACAGCTTCATGAACACATCCACATACCGAGCGATCGATCTGGCAGCGATGGAGAGAGTTAAACACGGCCCAGTGCTCGACACTGTCGAATGCTTTCTCATAGTCAGCAAAAGCTAAACACAAGGGCCGGTTGTACTCTGAACTCTTCGCCATCATCTGTTTTACACATCCACACCGATGTGGTCGATGGTGGAGGAACCACTCCGAAAACCGGCTTGCTCAACGGGCTGACGATCGTCTAGATGGCGGGTGAGACGGTTGCATATAGTTTTAGCAAACAGCTTATACATTTTGGAAAGGAGAGATATAGGACGGTAGTTGCTAAGGTTTGAATGGTCTCCTTTCTTATGTAGGATAGCTACTGTTGCCTTCTTCCAAGCATGTGGCGGCGTGGCATTGTAGAGGACGCTGTTAAAAAGTTATACAAGAACTTGTAGTGCGGGTTGACCATCAGCACGCAGCAACTCAACCGTGATACCGTCCTCAACAGGTGTTTTTCCACTCTGCATTTACGAAAGTGCCTTTTCTACCTCGCAAGCCATGATATGTGGTAGACATTCTGAGCTTCGGTGCTGTATGGGCGGAGCTCTAGAGTTGTTATGTGGTGACGTTGGTTCTGCCGATTTTGAGGTATAAAGTTCTTCGTAGAATTTCTCCACAATATTTAATAATTGATTGCGGTCTGTAGCAATCCGACCATCTTCTGCTGTTGTTTCAGGATTTGTTGTGCACTTGTATTTATTTTCCTCCTAAAGATTGCCGGCCCGCCGATATGCTGTTCTATTGTATTTGTAATTATTTTTGTGTTATGTTTATGAATTGAATGTCCCTTTTAATTGATTTACATATCTGCCTATTAACTCGGTCTATTGCTCTTTGATCTTGAATGGTGTACTGTTGCATGGATCTTCTTTGTTCAATAAGTTTATCTTCTTTTTTGCACACTTTGCCAAGGTGTTTTCGTGTAGTTTCAGTTATGGCGTTGCATAACAGCTCGTTTAGCTGATTCCAGGTTCGATTCTTCAAGTCCCTGGAATCAGTTAGTCAGTTCCAAAGTATTAGTCTTCTTGAAGTGAGAGTATTTCTGGTTTCTCGTACTCTCGCCGCTCTGACCAGACGATGTTCGCTTCCGGCCATAAAGCGAGTGAGGACAGAGACTCTGTGACTACATGTTTATGTGAGCTTATTATGTAGTCAACTTCGTTCTTGGTCTTTCCGTCTGGGCTCGCCCAAGTCCATTTCCTTAACAGTCGCTTTTAAAAAAATGTGTTCATTGCGTACATGTTCTTTTGTTCCAGAACATTTACTAGAGTTTGCCCTCTTCTGTTACGCAGACCAAGGCCGAATCCGCCGATGGAGCTTTCGTTGGTGAGCAGCTGGCCAACTCTTGCATTAAAGTCCATAATGGTGTAAAAATGTGACGGTGTATCGGCAAGGGCCTTTTTGATATCCTCGTAGAAGGCGTTCACCTCTTCGTCCGGATGTTGGGATGTGGGGGCATAGACTTGAACGATTTTAAGAGAGTATTGGTCATTCAGTTTCAAAAGAACAAAACAAACTCTTGGTGAGATGCTTATGATATTTTAAACCAATGAGGCTATCCTCCCATGATAAATCCTACACCACCATATGAGGTATCTTTGTGACCTTTGTAAAGGAAAAGGTGATCTGATTGTAGTTTTAAGAGCTCTTCACCCTTCCGGCGTACTTCTGATAGACCTATGAGGTCCCATTTGATGGATTCGGTCTCAACTTGTAATTCCAATCACCTTTCGTCTGTTCTTAGCGGCCTGGCATTGTAACACGCCAGGGTTAGGGTCGTTGGGTTGTGACAGCTGGGCGACATCCAGAGATTCTTCGCTGTCCGAACTTGGAATAGCGGAGCATCCACAATTTTGTTTGTGGTGTCCTGGCCTCACAAGTAGCTACCGCTAATCATTTTACGGAGTCCATGGTACGTCCGCACTGCACGAAGAGTCAGTTCCAAGTATTTTTTTAACGTTCATTCGAACACTTTGTTGAAGGCGGGAAAAATTGCGCTTACTTTAAGAATAATTGATATAAGTAAAGTTTAAGATATATTACTAAAAGAGGAAACTATTGTAAGAATCTAATATAAATTTAATTTGGTTTTACCGTATTTTCAAACATAAGATATATTACTAAAAGAGGAAACTATTGTAAGAATCTAATATAAATTTAATTTGATTTTACCGTATTTTCAAACAAGAAAGTGTCATCTATAAAACCCTTTGTACGATTTGTTTACCTTTATATAACTACCTAAACCGATGGAATAAAGGTACATAATGAGTAAATAATTTCCCGTGGAGCGTTCTTTCCACGTCATGTAGAACGTCACGTCATTATGTATTTAATATATTTGTTACATAGACGTAATACCTACATAGTTTACATAGTTCGTTGAGTGAAATACCACTAACAATTGGTATTTACGAGGCAGATGTGAGTGGAAACGCCGGGACCCCGACGCCCTAGAAGGATATATTAGACCTTATTGGTGATGTTTTTCAGAAAAGTCAGTTGCGTGCTACTCGCAACCGGTGTGCGTGTATAACCAGAACGCGTACCATGACAACCATAGAAACGGGTTTTGTCGACGGAAGAATAGACAAAATGACAGATTGTGATTGTTTATCTGTCATTTTGTCTATTCTTCCGATAAACAATCACAATCTGTCATTTTGTCTATTCTTCCGTCGAGAAAACCAGTTTCTATTGTGGTCATAATAAGCATGTATGAACGTTTATATACGATGCAAAAGGAGTAGGTATGTAAGGATCGTAGCAGCCGTAGCTGGTGGCGTCTACCCCCATGGGGAGAACCTATGTATGTAGTTTACACAGAACAGCTAAATTTATCTGTTCTGTGGTAGTTTACATAGGCATGTAATGTGTTTTGACACAGGTGGTAAATAAAATCGCTTTATTTTATTCGAATGGTATGACAAACGACCATATTAAGGCTGCCTGTCCATTAAAGCGGAGTGAGGCAGCGGGAGAGAGAATTGCAGCGGAGTGGAGCGGAGTTGCGGACAGTGTCTGTCCATTGATGCGGAGCGAGGTAGCGGAGTGGAGTTACGGACTGTGCGGAGTGTGGTAGCGGAGCGGTGTTGCGGACTGTGCGGAGCTAAACCGAGTTCACGTATTTTCCGCATCGCCTCTCCGCTTCCTCGCTCCGGTTCCCCGCTCCATTTCTCCGCTTAAGGTTTTACGAGTTGATGTTTCATGTTCCGCCACAGATTGATACAGATGGGACACTCCGCAAAATCATTTAAATAAAAAGCGACTCTTGGTACAACCCAATAAAATGCAATTCAGGTCGCACAGCGCTAATTACCTACAGTTATATTGACCTAGAAGTTGGCTCTCTTTCTATTGCGTGACTCTTAGATCTTCTGACTACGTCACACTCTGAATTGGCCCAACAAGACGGGCCCACCGCGTACTTGTAGCTTCATATCTAAACTGCGGAGTGTCCCTCTGTGTTCATCGTCGGTATCGGCTCAGTTTTCAGTACTTATTCTTAGAGGTGAGACATCAAACTCAAACTCTTTATTGCATTCATGTGTACATTTAGGTGTTACATTTATGTATATCATATGTTATTTATGTTTATCTTTTTGAAGCATCAAGCAGCATCCTATATTTTGGCGTCGTTTGTGTCGTCAGATAGTTTTGGTGTTCCTTCGATGTCACATATTTGTGCTGCCACTTGTATCCCTCACTGTGCGTTTGCACTGGCGAAACATCGCAAGAAAACATGTTGAAATCTCTAGTTCCTGTCAAAAATTGTATGGAAAATTTACAGATCATATAGATTTCAACATGTTTTGTTGTGAATGTTTGGCCAGTGCAAACGCACAGTTACGCAAATGATTACATATATTTGCCGTCATCTTGACAACAGATATTAATGGATGAATCATGAAGTCAGATATTATTGCCGAACTGTCCATAGTAATATATGTATGCTCGAGTGTGTACCTACATAAATAATTATCACCTTTACGGAGAAGGTAAACAGAAGTCAGATCAACCGATAGCCAAAAGATTGATAAATAGGTATGTAACATACCTTTTGACAACTATCAGTCATTGATAAGAGCAGTTTGCGTCCAGGTGTTCCTGTAACGTGCAGGCAACAGGACACACTGAACACGATTTGTTTGTGGAAAAACACCACATTTACACTCCAGCAGGCGTAGCATGACAACCATAACCATAACCATAACCAACCATTGCAGAATAAACAAAATGACAGATAAACAATCACAATCTGTCATTTTGTCTATTCTTCCGTCGACAAAACCCGTTTCTATTGTGGTCATGCTAAGAATAGACAAAATGACAGATTGTGATTATTTATCTGTCATTTTGTTTATTCTGCCGTCGAAAAAACCCGTTTCTATTGTGGTCATGCTAAGCGTGCAGGGCGGAGTTATCAGAGAGCTACAGAGCTAAATTCAGAAACCTGAAATATTTGCTTTAGTTTTGATGAGAAAGGGAAAATACAAGTAGCAATTTAGATACATTTAAGTCATAAGTTTAAGTCATACCTATCGACATTTAAGTCATGCCTCTTAGCAAGCCACAATTAAATCACTCGGTGAAACCCACAATAGCTAAGGTAAAACCAACAGCTTGAGAATAAATTATTGAAATAATAGATATTTATTATTCCTATGCTAATAGTCAGTCTTTTGCTTGTCTAAGCTTGTCTTATAAACAAGGTGAAATCTTCTTCTTTTTAGTGTGGTTAGTGACTAACTTGGTCTCCGAGTTTTAAACCCGCCCATGGCCCTCTAACTTGGCTTCACATGCCGTCGAGAAATATCTATCAGGCATGGAGTTTGTTGCGCCACTTCTTCTTCCCAGCTAAAGCACTAGGAAGTGGTGAAGGGTGGGTGTTTTGGGGGCTGTCTTATGTAATTTTGACGTTCAAAAAGTGCTGATTCTCAGCCTAGTTTGAATAAATGACTTTTGAATTTGAAATTTCACGATGTTTTCCCTCACCGTTTTTGCAGCAAGTGTTAATTATACAATACGCACATGAATCCGAAAAATCAGAGGTGCGTGCCTTGGGATCGAACTCGAGACCTATGACTTGGCAGCCTGACGGTCACACCACTTGGCTATCACTGCTCCTCGAAGGTCATTGCATACGGGAACCCCTGCGTGCCTTGGAAAGCACTTTATGTCGTTGGTCCTGGCTGTCATTCGTAGATCTTTGACAGGTATAAGAAGCCCCAAAGTCTGAAATCCAATATAACCAAAAGGTATCGTGTAACCAGTAACTGGGTTGCGGAGGTCTGATAGGCAGTCGCTTCATGTAAAATACTGGTATTCAGCTACATCCGGTTAGACTGGAAGCCGACCCTAACATAGTTGGGAAAAGGCTAGGCAGATGTGATTGCACAGCCGGGTAAAGGGCTTTCCGTTGAATTCCGTTCACTCAAAATTCGTTCAACCCGGTCTATCGCAGTCCACTGCTGGACATAGGCCTCTCCCTGGCTGTGCCACAACCCCCTGTCCTTCGTCTTCCGCATCCAGTCTGTTCCAGCCACCTTTTTAAGGTCATCGGTCCATCTAACAGGGGTCCCACACTACGCTTGCCGATACGCGTTCTCCACTCCAGGACTGGTCTGGTCCACCGGCCATCGGTCCTTCGACAAACATGGCCAGCCCACTGCCGCTTCAGCTTGCTTACTATGAAAGCTGTGACAAAATTCGTATTATTTATGCTATCACAGCACGCGTAGCATGACCACCATAGAAACGGGCTTTGTCGACGGAAGAATGGACAAAATGACAGATAAACAATCACAATCTGTCATTTTGTCTATTCTTCCGTCGACAAAACACGTTTATTAATTTCATTATGCTACGCGTGCTGGTCCCAACAATAACCCCATAACAGCAGTAAACAAAGACATTAAGGTATATCAATTAAATAACAAGGTTAATTGTTAATTGCGCGTGTCAAAGGGCTGGCGACGAGCCGTGCAGTAATGCAGCTAATTGAATAGTCGACACCTGTAACTGAGTAGTGCGTTGTTCTATGTGAAGGACGGATGCCACGCTATAATTTGTATGAGTCATAAAGACATATTTTTTCCGACAATTTATGTTGCTGAACGGGCATTTAAAGACTGCTATCAACAGACATACCAACCTGTGTCTATGTGTTCCTACGTATGTCTCTCTATTTTCTGGTTTTCTATAACTTACCGCATTTGTGTACGAGTGCATACTCCTTAATAAAATGTAACTGCTTCCAAAGGGGTGTGTTATTTATTTGATGGCAACATTAGTCCCGCTAAAATTGTAAGTGCTTGACAGCTGTCAAGGTAGAAAAATAACGGTGATTTTACGATACTTTTTTACATTATTCTATCAAATAATCAAACGACGATTTTACGCAGTAAATTCAGTGGTTTCATTGAAATATATTAGGGTGAAGACCTTGGTCAGGTGTCCTGAAATACAGGCCTTACGCCTAGCTTAGGCACCAGTCTCCCACAGCTTAAATACAACTATAACGAATTGTCCATAGACTATACGTCTATGGTATTGTCCTATGATCATTTTTGAAAATGTACTTTTATATTGCGGTGAGAAATAAAATCTTAAAACATCTTATCTTATGTACAGAGAATAATTGATTAAAATAATTTGCGTCCGTTAAGTCTGTAGGTAGGTAGGTATAGTTTATCAATCGTAGAATCTTGGAGACCAACCAGTGGAAATTCTTTGTCCATAACCCAGTCCATTATATCATTAAATCAGTCATAAATCTCTGTACTTATTAAGTAGCGAGAGATACCTATCCTGACAAAAAGTGGCTCATCCATCTTAGTAAGCTGGCTGCAGAGGTGTACGCCTGCCCACCATTGTTGGCAATATAAGTGTATGATAATATGTTTTGAACTACACAGTAAAGCTACGGTTTCCCATGGTATAATAATATACTTCGCCAGGTATGGCATTCCGAAACACAGTGGTCACGTGGGCAACACAAGTCTACATCATCACATCTGTGTTACCAGAAGTTTGTAATAATAACTCCCCAACCACCTTTATTACCTGTGCGAATCCGATAAAACAATGAGGTTTTAATTAACAATTACGTTGGTTTATGTTTAAATTGAATTGTTTCGTTTGATTAGACACACGAAACGACAATTTAAAAGCTTTGGTTTCTGAAAATCTTTCCTTAATCGTGTTTTGTTGCAATAGAGTGGCAACTGGATAGTGACGTAAGCATGTGTTAGTCCCGGAATGCCAGAACTTGTTTTATTAGACCATGCGGTTTCCTACAACAGCGGTGGGCGCCACGTAACGGCCGCAGTGACAGCTGTCATGAAAATTATGGCGTCGGGGTTTGACATTACGGTGTCAAAAACGTTATCTAGAGAAACAGACCAATTTACTTTCATAGCATTTCAGTGACGTCATTCGACGGTAGTGGCGGCCCCCGCAGTCTTAGGAAACCAAGAACCAATACCTTACTTCAAAGACAGTGTAAAACTTAGTTTTGCATAGCATGGTCGCATCAATCGCTCACCTAGGACATACCCAACGAACCGGATTTGAATGCTAATCACCGATTACTGCTATCATTGACATTGGGTACATCATTATTTATGACGCGTGCTCCCCATGTCTGTCACTTCCCTTCGGTGTTGTTGTGTCTAATAAGGAACGATATTAACATAATGACATAATGTTATGTATGTATCGAATGTGATGGAATGAATATGGAATGGAATGAAATTAATATGTTCTATCACAGATTAACATAGATGAGACACTCCGCAGTTTTGTAGTTATGAAACTACAAGTACGCGGTGGGCCCGTATCGCTGGGCTAATTCAGCGAGTGTAACGTAGTCAGAAGATCTAAGGGCCGAGTCATACCGGAATGGCAGCGGCCGCTGGCGGCCTCACGCGACCTCCTGACCCCACGCGCCTAGTCTCCTCTTGACTAGTTTAACCCTTAATCAAATACTGGGAAATTATTTCCCACTTAGTCTGAAATAACAAAATAATTGCGAATAATTTCCCACTTGATAATATTTTGATATGCTAGTAACAAATAACGGGAAATTATTTCCCACCATTATTTAAATTTTATCAAAATTTATGAAATCTACAGACAAAACAGACCTATTAACAAGTCAGTTCTCAGTTTTTATTTATCTCTTTAAAAGCTTTCCGTTTGATTAAGGGTTAAATGGTGCGCTCAGTGTTGCGGCTGGGGTGAGGAGCGCGCGGCCGTCCGCGGTGCCGCGAGCGGCCTCGCGTTGCCGCTGGCAGCCGCGGGCAGAACCACCGACAAGATGCGCGTAGCGCGCGGCCGCTCGCGGCACCGTGGGCGGCCTCGCGACCTTTTCAAGCGATACTGATCTTTTAAGTATGTAGGTAGATAAAGTTTAAAATTATTTCACACTGAAAGTGCTCGCCGCGTCGCTACCGGCCGCTGCCATTCCGGTGTGACTTGGCCCTAAGAGTCATGCGATAGAAAGAGAGGCAACTTCTAGATGAATACCTATAACTGTAGGTGATTAGCGCTGTGCGAGCTGAATTGCACTTTATTGTGTCGTAGCAAGAGTCGCTTTTTATTTAAATGATTTTGCGGAGTGTCATCTGTATTAATCTGTGGTTGTATGTATTACCGCAACAGTTTGACTGACTAATACCTCGTTGGTCTAGTGGTCGCAAGCGCTACTGCTGGCTGAGCATAAAGTCCTGGGTTCGATGCCGAGTTCGGGCAAAGAGTTATTGGGTTTTTTCATCAGGAATTTCTCAGTAGCAGCCAGGAGTTTGGATTTCTGCTCGGTTGATGGCAATAGGCTCGCCCCCTATTACATGGGACTTAAACATAACTAACGTGTACTATAGGTACTCCTCTGCCTGACCCTTCGGGGATTACGAGCGTGATGTTATGTTATGCATTACCGCAACAATTTGACTGACTCTCTCTTTGGTCTAGCGTGCGCAAGCGCGACTGTAGAACATGGCGGGCTTAAAGTAGGCAATTTCGGTAAGGAATTTCGCAGTATCAGCCTGGAATCTGTACCCTAATTACGTAATACACATCTGAATCGTTTTGAAACAGATTGTTAATCCATTGCTCGATAAGGTCGAAAAAAAAATCTGCTTAACAACGTAAATAACGCAATGGATGTTGTTGAACTGTCAAAATGAAACTGATTAGTCGTAATCGCTTACGAAAACTATACAATTTGTGTCTTCCATACTTAATGACAGGGTGTACCAGAAAGGAGTGCTATTTACGAGTATCATTACGGTGCTGTGACCGAAAAAAGTTGCTTCCTTCCGGAAGTACTAAAACTACTAAGACTCATAATTTTTTTGTTTAATGATAATTTCTAATGATAGTCTAGTTTTCGAATTCCAAGGTGGCTCCTCAATTCAGACGTCAGGATTGAGGAGCCACCTTTAACGTCGTATAACTTTTTAAGGGTTTTACTATAAATTCCAGGATCCGGCCTATAGAATCGGCTAATTTACTACTAAATATTGGTAGTACCCTCGTTCAAATATAAGACGTGGCTCCTCAATCCAGACGGACACTATTTTTTGTATATAAAAAAATAGTGTCCGTCTGGATTGCCTGAAATAAAACACTATTTATTTATTTTATTTTTATTAATTTTAAAAATGCGAAAGGAACTCTGTCTGTCTGTTACGTTATCACACCTTAACGGCTGAACGTATTTCGATGTTTGGCACCATAGATATAAGAAAGAAGTTATTTATATTTCTATGTTTGGCACACAGGTAGACCATGACCTGTGTTAAGACATAAGATGTACGTTCCCGTAGGATAATTTCCGATCTCCGATACGAGCGCAGGCGCCAGCAAAAGTTTTCAATGTATGCAGTAACAATCTACATTGTGCGAAATAATCCAGCATGAAACATAATTATAGACAAATATTACAAAATGACGAGGTACAAATATTATTAAGTATTAAAAAACATGCAATTCAATTTAAATTACGAAATATTATTTCGATTTAAAAATATTGTAAAATTTCATGCAAACATAAATTATAGTGTGTAGGAGCCATAACGCCTTTGGCCGTCCACGATGGTAAACTTTAGCGCAAACGTCATGTCGGCAACCCTCCCGGAGGGTTTACTTCCAATATGTATGGCGGCATGGCGTATGAGTTCTATGAAAACTGGGTGGAGTCAAAAGTGTTAATAGACTCTTCTACAATCAAAGGCACATAACAATACTTAAGAGTCTAAATACCTGAAATTGCTTAGCATCCTCCGTTAAATAATATCGATAATGCCACAGCATTCATTTTGAAATAAATATATGTTAAAGTTGAGGGTTAATGTTAAGTAGGTACCTACTATGTTTGACTATAAAGGCTTGTGCAGACCAGCGCGACTTGTCACGCGACGCGACACGAACAATACAATTTCTAAGAAAACTTCACAGTATAACAATAACCGGTGTCGCGTCGCGCGACAAGTCGCGCTGGTCTGCACAAGCCTTAATATGTCAAACAAAATAAAAAATCTGAAGCAAAATAAACACAAACAATAATCAAGAAATTATAACCCCTAAACCACCGACCATGCCGACTATTGTTGAACTGTAATATCCATAGATATAAGAAAGAAGGAGATATGCCCGGTAGTTGAAAATGTATCGAAACCCAATGTCTTCTATCTATCCCTACTCTCTAGCCTGCGATCACACATGCGATCAGTAAACCCAATAAATACGAGGCCCCGCTCACACTTGCAATTTACAAATCAGAACGTACTACATAATCAATTATAAACCTTATCCCATCAAACACAGCGTGCATTTACCATGCACCGTACAACTCACCCACACGAAAACATCGTTCGCTATCGTTGGGCTGTGCAAAAGCCATTTATTTTACATATACGCTAGTGATTGACTAAATCGGAAACTTATCGATTCTCCCATTTATTATTGTATTAAAATTTTTGGAAGTTGCTGAAAAAATTATAAATAAAAAACGATATACATATAATAAGATGATATAAATAAACAATAAGTAAGTAAAAAAAAGAAATATTAAGTAAACCAAAAAAATAACAACATTATGAGAAAATCTAAATGAGTATAAAACAAGATTTCACATCGGTCTTCCAATCAGGCTATAACTGTTGACAAATTGAAGAATAAACTTTAATAGTAATATAAATTCATACGACAATCGACATTATTGTCGATAGCCTACGTTAGTGGATCTGCACAACCACATCACTAATCCGTCGCAAGACGCTGCGGCCGTACTAACGATGCAACCGCTTAAAGTAAATATCGTTTTGTAATTTTTACATTGCTTGTCCAGTTACTTAGCGACATACTTTGGTAGTGGTAAAGAAGCAATGTATTTACTACAATAAAAGTACAGTCGCTGTGATTTATGAAAATAAAAATAACGTAGTAAAGGCAAGAAATATTTTACGATTTGTTGTTTTTCATGATTTTCAACACAAATATAGCAAAATACTTGTGCTGATGTAGCGGCATCTACATCGCTACATGCGAACTACGCATCAAAGACCTGACGTCACATAACATCCTGACGTCACACAAATCCTGCATCGCGCAATTAGAGTTTACCGCGCGATAAACATATATAGAATCTCCCAACTTCAAAACCTCTGGGCAGTTGCCCGCCAGACATCACACCCGTCTGGTTGGAGGATCCTCCCTTTTCTATGGGGGATGAGTGAACTTTACACCCTGTTCCTCATACCCCTAAATTGGTGACCCCGAGCATGAACGTCAACGCAGCCTTCGTGCAGATACTTCAGCGTGACGTCATCATCATCATCACTCCCGCAAGCTTTCGTGAGGCGAGTCACACAGCCAACCAGCACCCACGGCTTCAACGGATATCCTGACCACCAGCATGCAGCGAACGCGCATTCCTGGTCATCATCCTCAGCCACAACCCATCGCTGTACCACATCCGACCCACTGGATCAAGACGCAGCGCCACCCCGACTCACTGGGGAATCACCGCAGACAGTTCCGACTCACCGCGAACTATGCGGCACCCGGTTCCGACTCACTGGAACCACAGCTGGCACTGTGAAGCATCGCAAGATTCAAGGCTCAGCCCACTATCGACCTCCGGTCTCCGGAGGGGAGTGATGTAGCGGCATCTACATCGCTACATGCGAACTACGCATCAAAGACCTGACGTCACATAACATCCTGACGTCACACAAATCCTGCATCGCGCAATTAGAGTTTACCGCGCGATAAACATATATAGAATCTCCCAACTTCAAAACCTCTGGGCAGTTGCCCGCCAGACATCACACCCGTCTGGTTGGAGGATCCTCCCTTTTCTATGGGGGATGAGTGAACTTTACACCCTGTTCCTCATACCCCTAAACTGATTTATGAAAAGTGGTTCTACGATTTATAAAGTTTATAGTTTAGCTTCGATTTTTACAAGAAACCACTGAACAACACGGTATTCTTAAATGTTATCACGATCGCGCTCGAAAGCGCACTAGTTAGCGGAGACGGCCATTTGCCTGAGGCATGAGCATTGTGATCAAGACGCGCGGACACAGACACGCCCCCATACCACTTCTCCTGTTATTTATATTTCTATGGTAATATCTCAAAAATAATGTAACTACAAGTATGTCATCACTGCACTTTAAAAGGTAGATTGCACAAGGATCAACCACCAAACTGTCACATCTTATTTACTGTACCTGCAATCTATGCAAATAAATATTTAATTTACTTTACTTTATACAAATAATGACACAATATGAGAATATGACTATAAATCATCTAATGAATAGAGACATTTTTCCAACAGGAATGCCTTGAGCCTATATTGCCAAGTTAGTTAGCCACCTCTACCAGTCTCTACTTTTTCTTTGGGGATACTGCCGCGTAGTAGTTTCGAGTAAATGGCGCCCAAAATGTTTTTTTTTTTTGTTATAATTTTTGTGTGTTTTGATTTACATGTATGAGAGGCGTGATATTTAGGATTATTTTCGCACGGCTCACGATGAGCAGTATCGTGATAGCTAATCTAAATATTTTTCAGGTCATCTGATTACTGGAAATCTCATGGCCTACATACTAAACTGTCTGGTTTGTATCTGTTGTGGTTTGGGCCATTTTTTGCACCTTTTTTGAAGTCGACAAAAAAAATACCTGCACGCGTTCAGTTAAGGGTATGATCGGGAGCATGGTAGCGTGATGAATAAGGCTGGAATCCAAAAACCACCCTGTATAGTATGGACAGTAGAAGTAAGGATAGTCATGATGATGGTGCATTAAGATTTTTTTACTGGATTTATATAATTTTCTAACAATCTTCGCAGCCTCGACATTATTTTAACAACGTTCGTCTCGTTTGTTCGGAGACCCCGCGCATGACGCATGTGTCAACAAAGGTAGATGCGTGCCGATCGAGACGTAGCATGAAGTCACATGGTCTGCCATGCGTGATGCCAGTACCTACCTCCTCATTAGTCACTATTGTCAAGATCACAGCTGTTTCTTTGGTTGTAGTGGGCTAGTGTGAATTTCTTTTGTTTATTGTCTGCTTTTGACTTTGGTCTGCTTGGTGGAAAGCGATAGATTGCCACCCCAATTTGAAGGATTTTAAAGAATATTAATTAATACTGCTCGACAAGGTAAACAAAGCGTTGCACATTTTTACTTCTTAGTTGTCAAATTGAACAGCATTCCCATTGTAAGTATTAGTACTTGTTCCATTGTGCGTAATTAAGTAACACACTTAGGCCCGTATTACAGAACCTCAATCAAGACACAAGCATTACTTAAAAAACTAGTTTCAATCAATCAAAATTCAAAAGGCTTTACGTAAACGAGTTTCAAGTAATGCTTGAGTTTTGAGTGAGGTTCTATAATACGGGCCTTAGAGTTACTTAATTACGCACTGCAATGGAACAAGTTGTTCCAGAAGATACAAGGGAGCCTTTATTTTATTTTATTTTTTTAGGCTGGGTAACTATTAAATAACTTTTCCCGCTCTGGGTGGAGTGGGAGGGCGTGTCAGACTCTTACTAAAACCCACCCGTGTTCCTTCAGTTGCCTGTAGCTGTACGTTGCCAGGGGCCATCGTATCCCTTTCGGACTTTCCCGCTTTCGGGGTTTTGAGTGAGGTTAGTGTTACTTAATTACGCACAATGGAACAAGTGGTCCCAGAATATAGCAGGTGGCCTAAAACGGCCACTTTAGCAATTCTGCTAAAAGCGATTCATTTCCTCCAATAAGGCAATATTTACACCAAATATGATTCAGATATGAATTGAATTGAGATATTATTCAGCTAATATGTGTCACACAAAATTAGAGGAATTGCTGGGAATTCAGGAAATGAATCGCTTTTAGCAGAATTGCTAAAGTGCCCGTTTTAGCCCCGCTGTAGGTACTTACATTCTTGCTTGAAGGGAAAACAAAAAGTGAAATAGAATACTCTTTATTATGTAGAGAGGTACACCATACAAATTACAAGCCAGCAGGCGCAGTAATGGATATTGTTGGTGTAAAAAGCAAATAGGTTTCCTACATAGATTTTAGGATTTGAAAAATCCTTCATTCTCATCCTCTGACAAGGATGAGAAATGAGGAAAGAGTGGCGAGTGCGGTTTTCCTTGCTTCACAGACATAATAAACTTATAGAAACAAATATAAAATAGTACACAGGCCAGCAGGTCAAGCTACCCGAAACTGTCAAATTTTCGCAATCAACCTTGAACCTTATGCTGTAGTGCTAAAGTTGAAAATCTTAGCTCTTAGCTTGATGTGCTGGCGTCTGTACATAAACTTTTACCAACTCACGAAACTATGTCCAGTGTCTGTTTATTATATTACTTCGTCCGTGGGCCTATAAACTTCGTCAGAATTGCAAAAAGAATTTTTCAAATTCGACTAGTAGTTCCGGAGATTGCGACCTACATACAAACTTACAAACAAACTAAATAATGTAAAAAGAGTATAGATATCCTATCCTATCTTATAGCCTATACTAATATTTGTATATTATATATATTTGTAGTCACGTTCTTGAAAACGGCTCTAACGATTTCGATGAAAGTTGCACTAAAGGGGGCGAAAAGTCGATCTAGCTAGGTCTAATATCTGGGAAAATTCGTTTTCTCCGTATTTTCACCCGAACAGACCTCGGTCGCCCCAAGTTTAGAACAGGAATAATAACATAGCGGCAGCATGGAATTAGTAAGGACCTCATGGCAGCATGGAATTAGTAAGTATCTACTATCATGGTAGCATGGAATTAGTAAGTAGGTACCTACTATCATGGAAGCATGGAATTAGTATGTACTATACATGGAATTAGTATGAACTATACTATACTATTAAATGAGCATTCTCTATTTTCACCCGAGCAGAGCTGGGTTGACCAGGTACTACATTAAAAACGACCAATAGTATTTAATTAATTTTTTTGTGTTTCTTTGTTTTGTAATATATATAAATTTATTAATTACCTACTTTCCATACTAGTGAATAGAATCAAGTTCATGTAACTTAACTGATAGCTGTGTTGCTGAGGAGTTTGTTGCGGGCGTTGCGCCACTTCTTCCCAGCTAAAGCACTAGGAAGTGATGAAGGTGTTTTGAAGGCCGTGTGTAATTTTGACGTACAAAAAGTGCTGATTCTCAGCCTATGACTAAATGAGTTTTGATTTGATTTGAATGAGTCACGAGCATAAATATGTTTATTACTATGGACAGCTGGGCAATAATTTCCGACTTCTAAATTCATTCATTTTTTTTTTTTTTTTTTCTAGCCTTCGCTGTCCCACTCCTGGGCAAAGGCCTCCCTCCACTCCTTCCATCGTTCGCGAGCCCGCGCGTCCTCCTACCAGTTTTGACGGAACCTATCAAGCTCGTCCTGCCATCTCCTACGTGGTCTGCCGCGACCCCGCCTCACTGTCTCAGGGCACCAGTTCTGTGCTATTTGGGCCCACAGTTTGTCATGCGGCAGACATGTCCTGCCCAGTCCCAATTAAGTTGGGCAGCCTTTTGAGCCACTTCAGCTATTTTTGTTTCTGAGCGCAGTATTGTGTTTCGAACACGATCCGTTAATTTAACTCCTAGTATACTGGGCTCCATTGCTAGTTGGCAGACCTTGAGTTTGGACTTCTGGATGTTAGTCAAAGACCAAGTTTGTCCACCATAGGTAAAGACGGGAAGAACAGACATGTCCAAAAGCCTGCTTTTCAGTGCCATTTGAAACTTACCCTTGAATAGTTCCTGCGTGGGCCAGTAACTCTTCCAGGCGTTTTCCGTTCGTCTTGTGATTTCTTTATCTTACGTCGCCTGGAAAGAGACTACTTGGCCCAAGTAAAGGTATTCCTGGACATGTTATAAGTCGTCTTGAACAAAGGTCGTCTAAATGACAAATATACGTTATAATGCAGTGTAAGGCATAAACAAGAAGCACAAATATGTGACATCGAAGGACCACCAAAACTATCTGACGAGACAAGAGACGCCAAAATAAAGGATGCTGCACCGGCTTCAAATATATGTGGAATTTTTATAACTAATTTAACTTGACCCCGTATAGGTAGGTACGTGCCTTTGATTGTAGAAGAGTGTAACATATTAGGCAAACATGACAATGGTGTTAACATAATCACCGCACATGCAGGCATGTGCAATCTACACTGAATGTATGAATGATAATTTACATAGCAAACGGCACGTGTATTCGACACTACAGAAGAGTGAGGAGATTTTTCCATATCTACATTTGAGTGTGAGACACTCATAGATCGCACTGAATTAAAGCCTTGGTTACCTAAGAAACCGGTGAACGGTCACACAATAGCGGCTGTCCTGTCTTGCTGTCAAATACTGGTGAAAATGACAGATTTTCATGACGGCAGTTATATTATGACGGAACCGCTCTTCTAGGTAACCGTATCTTAAGCTGGTGGCAATGTTGGCTGGACAACATACTGACCCTGGGCTTATAAAATGTTAAGAGCCCATGTACCTCAGCTCAAATTCACTTCTTATCTCGCTCGCACCCTACCACCATTCAACTCGCGTGGGGTGCTGGTGGCTCGAAGGCGCCGATGGTTTAGGTAATTTATTTTTACGGTGAAAATAAGGGTAGGTACCAAATTAAAATAAATTAAAACACAGTTAGTATCTGCTTTGTATTTAGTTCAGTTATTATGCAAAGTTTCATGATCTAATTTGAAGAATTTTTTAATACTAGCATAGCGGTTCATTGTTCGGTTTAGTTTAGAGTTAACTTTGTAATTTTTTTCTTGTGTGATTTTTTTATGGAATCGTGTTAAGGCTTGTGCAGACCAGCGCGACTTGTCGCGCGACGCGACACCGGTTATTGTCATACTGTGAAGTTTTCTTAGAAATTGTATTGTTCGTGTCGCGTCGCGTGACAAGTCGCGCTGGTCTGCACAAGCCTTTATAGTCAAACATAGTAGGTACCTACTTAACATTAACCCTCAACTTTAACATATATTTATTTCAAAATGAATGCTGTGGCATTATCGATATTATTTAACGGAGGATGCTAAGCAATTTCAGGTATTTAGACTCTAAGTATTGTTATGTGCCTTTGATTGTAGAAGAGTCTATTAACACTTTCGACTCCACCCAGTTTTCATAGAAGTCATACGCCATGCCGCCATACATATTGGAAGTAAACCCTCCGGGAGGGTTGCCGACATTACGTTTGCGCTAAAGTTTACCATCGTGGACGGCCAAAGGCGTTATGGCTCCTACACACTCCCTCACACTATCACTTAACTTTCATACACACCGATGCTCACATTCAACATTCAAATTCACATTTACACACCTTTATACTCACAGTAACACTCCTTAGTATTCACACTCACACACCCCCATTTTCACATTTACACACCTTCATAGTCATAGTCACATTCACACACCCTCATACTCACATTCACACACCCCTACTCTCACTCACACATTTGCATGCTTCTTGTTTAGTTTTAATTTTCTCTTTTTTGTTTTTATAACACTTAAAACAAGTAATTTTATGTTAATATTTTAAGTTTTGGAAGAGCGGAGTCTCCTAACACAGGCTTTTTGCTTAAAAGGAGACTCCAATCACTAGTTGTTAAATTTTACTTGTATAATTAATAAAACATTTTTCATTTTTTAATTTTTTTCATGTCGGCGGCATGGCCGGCGGCCACGGCGGTTTTGCCACGCGGCACGTACCCCCGGCTTTTGCGCCTTCATTTTTCTTTGCGATCCTTTGTGCGGCATGGCCGGGCGCGCCGCGGCTTGCCCGGCGGCAGTGCCGGCGGCATAGTGTGTAGGAGCTACAGATAGTGCAATTCACGAAGACGCGCCCCACTCCGCGATAACTGTACTGTAAGCTGTACTTTATTTAGTACGGAGCGGAGCGGAGTGGGGCGCGTCTTCGTGGATTGCACTATCTATATTAGGTTTAAGACCGTGTATCAAAATACTGTAAAACAAAGTAAAATAGTGTTTTCACGGTGTCTTGTCGCTATAAGTAGTTTCCAACCTTTTAAATTTTTTGTGAATATTTTGTAACCATGAACAAAAAATAAAAAATGCGTGGATTTTAAAACCAATGCATAAACTAATGAATCTTGTTAAAATATACATCAGATTTTATTTTCACGGTTTATGTTACTGTATTCGCTAAGAAAAACTTACATTTATAATGAGCCTACCGCGAGGGCTCCCGGCATCCCCTATGCGACTAGGTGATCCCTCCAGGAAGTCTCCCAGCACTGAACGTGTTAACAAACCGGTGAACGGTCACTTAAACGGCTGTACAGAGCGTTTTTTGACACTAATGACAAATACTGGTGAAAATGACAGATTTTCATATCGTACATTATACTATACCGGAACCGCTCTTCTAGAAAACCGTAGCTAGCTAAGCTAGTAGCAATTTGGCAGGGCAACATACTGAGTATGACCCTGGGCTTATATTATGTTAAGTGTTGGTACGTGCCTTTGATTGTAAAAGTCTAACCTATTAAGAGAACCTGACACAGGTGTAAACAAATCACCGCACATGCATGTCCAATCTACATTGAATGAATTCATGAATATCAGTCACACAGCAAACGCCACGTGCATTGTTGTCTACACCTACTAACACGAACATCTAACCAAATACCTACTGATACTGTACTATAGTATTTACAGTCGCCGTTATCGTGTCTCCATCGATCGGCAAATAACAGCGCCATGTTTTTTTTAATACAGGGTTAAATTAGATTAGCTAGCGAAACTCAGCCGACGTGATGGGTATAGACATCTAATGATAAAACAAAAATAAATTTAAAAATACAATAGTCGTAGATATACGTGTATATTTAGTAACCTATTCCGGTTACTAAATAGTAACCGGAATAGGTTACTAAATATACACGTGTTTCAGCTCTCAACGAGGCATTCTCAGGATGACGATTGACTTGTTGCGAACCCGAATACGGCCTGATGTCACGCCGAGCGCCGGACGCAGAGTAAGCCATACCGCCCCACAACGTCACTATAAAATATGTATAGGATTAATAAATTATTAAGATATTAATTTGATGTTTTTTTTTTGGGATCGTCAACCGCAGGTAGTGTAGTCTCTTGGAATATACTGATATTCTATAATATATAATATAATATTTTATCAATTTAGACGATATGAAAAAGTACGAAAACTTTTGTTACTGACCGTATCAGGAAACCTTTTAACTTTAATAAGCAGTTTTGTTTGACAAAGGACAAAAAACACGTATCTTATCGTTAAGTAGATACATATATGTTCCAAGGTCACTACTATCATTATCACAGATGTTTAGTTACTGAGGAGTGTATGCGTAAGCGTAAGATTTCGATAAGTTTTGTTTGATAGTTACATAGGTACGGCAAAGTGACATAAGTTATCATTTTAAGATTAAATTAATGGTATTATAAAAGTCAGACGTCTACTAGGTAAGCTGTAGCTAATTCAGTAAGTAATAGGCACGAAATTAAAATCAAAGTAATTAATTTACTAGGCTGAGGACCAGCACTTTTTGCACTTCTCAGGTGAGATGCAGAACAAGAGCTTCCGCGTAGGGGATAATTTATTTTTATTTTTATTGAGACAGTCCCACAAAACGCCCGCGCACCACCCCTAGTGCTTTAGCTGGGAAGAAGTGGCGCAAGTCGCAACAAACTCCCCAGCAGAACAGCTGTCTGTTCAGTTAGAAGAAGAGTGGGCCGTAAGCCAAATTGCCTATCATAAATTAGGTTTTTCATGAAATTGATAACACTTACGTACAAAATAACAATATGGGTAACTACATGATATTTCCAAATTTTTTGTGGAACACAAACATAAAATAATAAAATTTTCTCGATAGAAAAACATCACGAAGTTACCTAGCTGATCATAAACAGCTGTTTACTCCCACGGCCGCCATCTTTAATTTTGTCAATTGAATCGAATTAGATTTTCGAATGAGTGTTAATTGACGCACTTGTTTGAATCGATTTTGATAAGTACAATTATACCATCAAGCAAATTCGATACGATTCAAAACTTAACATTATTGCTGTGTTGTTAAGCTTGCTATTGTCTGCAGAAAATTCAATAGCTTCATACAATCGCATAGAAATGAACTTAAAATGACATGTTTTGGCACATCTTTCATCAGTCACTGACGGACAACGTACATTGTACAGCACACGCACAGCCTAAATCACTGGCCTTAGAAGTATGACATTTTGCACAAAAGTTCTTAAGTCGACGTTAACTGACTTTTAATGATTTTATACTGAAGATCACGTCTAAACAAGTATTGTTAATGATTTCGAAAAAAATATATGTTAAATTAGAGCATTTTCTTAATAACTTATTAAAGGAATATTTTAGATTAAGTTTATATTACATAGTGAAATTAATTAGTAAAGTTTTTTATCCGCGTTAGACATATCTAACGCGGATAAAAAACTGAGAATCACGCAAAATCTATGAAGCATATTTTTATGCACCCTCATCATTTTAAAGATAATTTAATTATTGATCTTTTAGTATACTATATGTGTGTTATTAATATTTTTTATGTATAACAAATTAATAATGCGTCTAATTTGGGACAGCGCTCCTTGATGGGCGAGTCCTATTACTGGCTGGCTGGCTGGAGTCTGGCCATACGACGCGCTGCGCGAGTTCAGTACAGAACACGCAAGCTAACCACTCAAGGTCACTGGCATAATAATATATCTGCGCCTTAAATAAGGAAGGATTATTGAAAATTCATTCCCTAAAGGGTTTACTCAGAGGACGGAAGTTTGTATGGAAATTCGTCTTTTTGCCAACGGGTTGCCCCATCGGGCGCACGGCTTACTTTAGTATAAATTTGCATAAAAATGGAGTTTCTTTTTTTGTTTGTTTTGTTTTCCTATTCACTCTATACAGGGTGGCAGGGACATCGACGCGAAAACTGATACCATGGATTCAGTACATGATTCTGAACCAGCGGTGAAATTTTTCTGTTCCATACATTTTTACCGCGTAGGTTTTTACACGGACACTTTTCTATGAAACAGCAGATTTTTTTAAATAAACGACGAAAAATTTCAACGCATGAGGGTTCCGAATCATGTACTGAATCCATGGTATCAGTTTTAGCGTCGATGGTGCCACCCTATATAGTACATAATGATCGCAAAATAATCATAATTATCTATCATGATTTGCCTAACCTCTTGTATAGCTTTGTAACCTACCTATGTATGTAGTTAGCGTATTATATTTTATACATAATACATATTACCTACCTACTTAGTCCATAAATAGATTGAATAAAGTACATTTCCTCATTCACGCGTTTGGTCTGCCGAGGTTAATTTTGGTCACACAATACTTGCTTTACTCACGTATTTTCCGGCCTGGGTTGACAACCTCTGGTACGGCCGGTTCCCAGGACAACTTGTTTTTATTAAGTAACATATCGACGATGAAGTGACATGAACTCCTAACTGACACTTTGGCAATTTTAGTTTTTTTACGTAGGTGGACTTTAAATAATCGTTTACGTGAGCTGGCAAAAACAGATAACCGATTATGTTATTTTTTAACGAACTACTGATAACTGACAATAACTATTAAGTAAGCAAATGTGCGTTACATTTGCTGGCAGTATCACCTAATGAACTAATAACAATAACACCTAAATAACGTTAGCAAGTCTCACACATCCCCCGATACACGCTTCTTATATAATATAAACCAATAATAGTTTTATTCATAACTTGTGTTTAAAAAAAAAAAAACGTTTTTTTCGTTTCCTGTAAAATTATGTTTTGGTAGATAGAGGTTCATGTCACTTCATCGTCGATATTATAGTTAAAAAGAAGCACAAACGTCTGACAACGAGTCATATCAAGGGGTATCGTGATACCCAGTAACTGGGTCGTGGAGGTCAGATAGGCAGTCGCTCCAAGTAAAATACTGGTATTTCGCTGCATCCGGTTAGACTAGAAGCCGACCTGTGAAATGGCTAGATTGCAGATTGATGTAGGTAACAACTCTTACGACAAAAACGCCAACTAAAACGGAAGAAATTCATTAATTCAGAACCAGAACTGTCAAAAGGTTGATGACCCTGTTGAGCGCGAATCCGTTACTTGCCGAAAGCGAACGCAGCGATGAATAACCCATGCATGATGCATTACGTTACTCACACGAATGTTTTCTTATGTAATAATGTGTCTAGGTGGCCTTGAATGTATAGCTGCCACTGCTGCCAGCTTGTTTAGTGTTAAGTAGTTCAATAATTCTCAGTACCTAGCAGGCCGGAGTATGGATTTGTGCCCGATTGATGGCAATAGGCTCGCCCCCTGATAAATGGGCTTTAAACATGACTGGCGAAATGTGGGTGTACTATAGGTCCACCTCTGCCTAGGGTTCGTGTACATGATACCGATGTCGCGCTGTCGTCGCTCCGTCGCGGTGGCGGCGCGGTGACGGCGCGGTAGCGGCGCGGTAGCGGCGCGGTGGCGGCATATACACAGCTTAGAGGCTTGGCGGGCGGCGCACTGTGGATCGAAAAAACACTAGCCAATATTATGCATAAATATATCATAGGATACAATCAGGTAGGTAAATTAGCAACATATACTTTTTTCGCAAAAAAATGTATGGAGCTATTGCTTTTATCTCGAGAGAATAACCGATAAATCCTTGCACACGGTGATGTAACTATTTATTTATGATTTTTTGACATACGTCATATAACGAGATTTAGAGCCGTTTTATTTTTAAACGTCACCTATTCTGAAAAAAAACTATTTTAGTACGTCCAAAAATCATAAATAAATAGTTATGCTATGTATCGTGATGTTATGTAATGTGACTAGTGTAGCCTATGTGTAGCTGCCAGCATTTCTTGCCAAGTGTTAAGAAGAAGCAGAATGTCGACATCATCATCCTATCCTGTAAAAGTAGATGAAATGATTTTTATTTTTTTAATCCACAACAGGGAAGCTCTTGGCCTTCATCTCACCTGAAGGTAAGTGCTGATCAGGCCGAAGGTGGAAGCGAGCTTCACCCGGAATCCTCAACCACAGAGGAACTGGCTATCTTATCTCTTACTTTCGAAACGCAACAATGTTGTTGACAATGTTGATAAAGCGAGAGACTTTTTGATGGTGGTAGCTAGCCAGGCGGACTCCAAACCGAGCAAAAATGTTTGTCCCCGCTAGAATCAAACTCGGGACCTCTGGGTCTGAGACAGGTGGACTAGACCACAGAGGCGGTTAGCATTTCTGTAAGTAAATCTTTACGTCAATGTTTTGGTCAATATTTTAAAACTAGATGGCGCTGGCCTTAGGTGAAGTGATATAAATGATATAAGTCGGCCGCGCCAACGACGAAATGATGGCAACTGGTTTGACTTTTTTTACACACCAACTTACTTTAATAAAATAACGTTTCAGTGATGTCTTTTGCCGGTAAATTGCGGAGGCTATGTGGCTGCCACCTCTCTTCTAGAAGACAGTAGCTTCAGTGTAGCTATGTGATTTTGGGATTTAAGGCTGCCGCAGACTGGCGCAACGCGGCACCGATAAAACAATTTCTATGAATATACTTCACGAAAATTGTTGTATGCGTTGTCGCATCGCGCAGTCGCTGTCGCGTCGCGCCTGGCTGCGGGATACCTTTGATTTGGTGTTTCAGAAACTTGATTGTTACTATTATTGGTGGGTTTAATGATTCATCTTTGTGATCAAACCTCGATTACCCAGTATGATGACTGTAGATGATTACTTTATCAAATACCTAACGGTATTGCCTACTAGTACTTCATTGTTACGTGACAAAGATTACCAATAATCACTCTAATTTAATATCAAATTACAGTGATAAGTCTGATTACCCGATAAGTTATAAATGTCGTATGATCGAAGTTTACTTACATATTTTCACGCATAAAGCCTAGTGCAGACTGGCGCGACGCGACAGCTCGACGCTACTCTAACAAAACATTTTCTATGAAAACTTCACGGTAGAATACTACCTTGCACTAGTCTGTACGGAGCTTAACGCACCTGTCCCACCGACGAGGAACCGACTAGCTATCTACGATTTTTTTTTTATCTGCTGCTCCATATATTTTAAATAAATAAATAAAATAATACATTTTAATGAAACCAAAAAACACAATTTACAGAAACTCTGTGTTCGATAACAACTGCATTAGTAAATACTGTGTCGCAGTCATTAACGCCCACCTCCAAAAAGTCGAGACAAAAAGCAAAACCATTTTTTTTTTTTTTTTTTAATTAAATAATAAAACTAATATTAAGTAAAATTTCAACGCCCCTGTTTCGGAATCATGTAATGAACAGTCCCTCTTCCGCCCCGGGCGGCCAACAACGACGCTACGGTGGTTGTTGGCCGCCCGTGGCGGAAGACAATTTTGCCGCTCTCTCATTTAGGTATTTCAATTTAATGTCATACTATACATTACATACATTAATTCTAGAGAACTTTTCGGCAAGAACAGTCATCATTATTTTGCATTAATACAGGTTAGATTTTAAATAAAAAAGTTTCTTTAAGTTTAACTATCACGTTTATTAATACTAACATTATTTTACTTCAACCAGTAATAGACGTCCAGGAGTCCCCGAATTCGTTACAGAATAAGTAATTAAAATTCCGTGCTCTTTTCAATCTGTCCGAATTTGTAGTTGCGATAAAAATATGAAATGGCTCAAATATTTTTATTATTTATTGTGAAATTTTGCCGCCCCCTAAAAAGTGGGCGGCCTGCCCTGCCGCCCCCACTACGCTACGCCACTGGTACTGAATCCATGGTTACAGTTTTCGCGTCGATGACTCGATGTCCCTAACATCCTGTAAACTAATAGTTGATCGCTGACTGTTCACATAGCCGGCGAGTACTCGTTTGTTACAAAGACAAGAACTATCATCAAAGACAACAGTCGCTCAGCGTGCAGCGGGCAGAACACTCGCTGACAGACTTACGCTTGCTACTTAAATACGCACACCTGCGACTTGCGAGTAACCACTAGAACCGCTAGTCGCCGTCGCGCATTAACTGCTCGTTGCTCGCCGACTTGTTTTTAGTTGCTAACTCTACTCGCGGTGGGACTGGTGCCTAAAGGAAATGGCGTCGTTGTCGACGTTAAAATCATCAAAAGTTACACTGTATATTTGTTATACTGTGAAGTTTTCTTAGAAATTGTATTGTTAGTGTCGCGTCGCGCGACAAGTCGCGCTGGTCTGCACAAGCCTTTAACCTGTAAAGCCTACTTATCTGTTAGTTTTCCTTTTAACTTCATTATATTATGTACTACTGCTGTGATTTCTTTCACAAATCAAGTACAACCATTTAGCTGGCAGGAACACACACACTTGACTCTAACAAAAATTAGCACTTTAAAGCTTAAGGTACAATTCCGTAGCCGATTGCAGGCGGCAACTGCAGGCGCAGCAGCTGCAGGTTTCTATGTATTTCTATGAAACCGACGTATCGCTAACTACGGAAGGTTTAACTACGGAAATTAGAAACCAGTCGTTTCGCGGCGACACGTCGGTCGCATGCAGTTGCCGTCTGCGGTCGGCTACGGAATGTTGCGTAAAAGAAAACTAGTGATAATTAGAAAAGCATAATTTGATTATACTTACTAGTCTAATTGACAATTTGGTTCAAGATTTTACTTCACGTTTCCCGCACGTCACATAAAGGCCCGAGCATGACGCGACTTGTCACGCGACACGATATCGGTAATTGTTCTACCGTTTTCTTAGAAATTGGTTTATTAAAATCGCGTCGCACCTGTTTGAGAGAGCCTTAATGCGAGGTGAGATCCCGGTGTTCCTGTGCAGTATGCCTGCATGTGAAAGTTTCTACAAACCTTTTCGTACGACAGGACTATCCTATCTCTGCGGTGCATAGTTGAGTTTTATCTCATCATCATCATCTACAGCCCGACTTCACCCTCTTCTGGACATAGGCCTCTCTCGTCTTGTGCGAATCCCCACGCTCCCATGCCAGCCTCATCCAGGTTCTACCCGCGATGGTAACAAAGCCCATCTCGCCGCCAGTCGAACGACACTTCATCTTCAAGTCCTTGGAAGTTTTATCTTGTCGGTTCGGTTACCTTTCGTTTTCCCCAATAGGAAAGGTTTGACTTTTGAAAAACAAGCGGGGCTGGCTTCAAAGATTTGTTTAGCAGAAAAAAAAATTCACACTCCATTTTGTCCATACTCTTTGTCAGTCTGATAATGTTATCGGACGCGTCCGCCGTGCCTTACTTACTAATCTCATACTATCTGATAGAAAAAAATGGTACGGTCAGATAATATTATATTGGTTTTGGTATTCAATGAATTATTTAAGTAAATGAAAATAAAATATCTGTATTTACGTGTTTTTTATTTTTTTTTAATAAACTGGGTTAAGCGTCGTGCAGACTAGCTCGACGCGACACCAGTTATTGTTATACCGTGAAGTTTTCTTAGAAATTGTATTGCTACTTTACGTGTTAAGTCGCATCGTGCCGTCGTGTTGCGCTGGTCTGCACGAGCCTTTACATGACAAGGTAACGTAAAGCACAGGCATAAAGTTAAGACACTTTATGCCTGTGCAATCTAGTTAGTGGGTGCCACTGCAGCCGTCGACACTCGTTGGCGGCAGCCGTATGAAGCGTCGCGCAGACCGGCATGACGCGAATCTTTCAAAAAAAAATCTAAGAAAACTTCACAGAAGAACAATTACCGGTGTCGCGCTAGTCTGCACGAGCCTTGACGCGTCGACGGCTGCAGTTGGCTCTGCTGTTGGCAACGCGCGGCTCGTGTATTTGAGTGGCACGTTCGACGCTGCAGCTCGACGGCAATGTCGATCCCGCACGAAACGCCAGTTTCTTGCCGGATCCATATATATCCATAACGTTCCAGTACAAAAAGTGAATTAAAATCCCCCTCTGTCTTTCCTTTGGGTCTCACAATAATTATAAAGCAAAACATACTGTATGCAATCAGTAAAATTATAACTTTAGTAAGTTAGTACGTAGTGGGTACCTACATACCAGCAACGCAAATTATTTAGTAATAATTTGCGTTACTGGTATGTAGGTACCCATAATTATTATATGTTGAGTTTATGTTGAACTATCTCGCTTAAAGCTTTGAAAGGTAAATCGCTAGCCTCAATAGTGCCTCAATTATACAGATAGTGCGATCCACGAAGACGCGCCCCACTCCGCGATTACTGTACTGTAAGCTGTATTTTACTACGGAGTGGGGCGGAGTGGGGCGCGTCTTCGTGGATCGCACTATCTGTAATGAGTTAATAAGTATAACTATATGTATAAGTATATTTATTTTCTCTTCACAAATGTAGGTACGGTAGTTGTGCTTAAAACTAGCTTAAGGATAGTTTACATTTGTGAGAGACTGGTGCTTGAAATAGGCATTGCAAGCAACGCCTGTGGTACTAACAAGTAACCAGTAATAGTAAGTTAATGTAGCTTAGGTTATTTGCATTTTGATTATATTGTTCGTTAAAAAATATACTTGATAATGAATGAATAAAGCAGAACGGCCAACAACACCCTATGTTTGGAATGTCGAATGCGTCAGATATACCTAATCTTGAAGGCTTAGTATCAATACGATAAGATAACGATATTTCGAATTCGATCGATCGATAATTAATTGGCTTGCAACATACCAGTATCATGTAGCAACAAAAAATATAGGCATACCTTATGCCTATATTTTTTGTTGGGCCTGTACCTACCTATGCCGCATTGGTACAGGCCCTACTCTTGTCACGATAATTGTTTGTATTAACTTCATATCCTGAGGTGCTTGAGGAGTGGGGAGGTATTCGACGGCTATTAGGATAGCCGGTGATCCGGTCAAGATCCCTACCGGAATAGAATAGAATATTAATTATTATGTACCATCAAAGAAGTTCATATCTAACCAGTTTCAAAACAAAATCCCGTGAACACGATGATCACATCTGTTACCGGCCCGGTAACAGATGTGATCACATATTGTGGTGGTCTCGTTTGCGATAGCAAAGAAGTTGCTCAAGAATTTGTAAATTTCTTCACCAGTATCCCACTTAAAACTACTGAAACCTTAAATTCCTCGCCCTCGCTCTCTTTTGATTTACTAAGGGCGAATGTTCCAGCTTGCCCGATTGAATTTAACTTTAAGCATATAAACCCTTTAACAGTAATAAAAGCTTTTAAGCAAATTAAGATCAAATTAACCGAAGATCTTTGGGGAATGGCCATTAAAGTATGTACTTCCATAATTGAGACCATAGCGCCTTACTTAGCATTAATATTTAATTTGTGTGTGGACCAAGGAGTCTTCCCGGATTTAATGAAATACAGTAAGGTAATACCACTTTTCAAATCCGGGGACAGTAAAGACACTAATAATTATAGACCCGTGTCCGTGTTGCCGGTTTTCAGCAAGGTGTTTGAAAAGGTAATGCTTAATCAAATGCTCAATCATTTTAACACAAATAAAATCCTTCATGATCAACAGTATGGTTTCACCAAAGGACGTTGTACGACCGACGCCGGTGTAACCTTAATAAGACACATTTTTAGCGCGTGGGAAGAGGCCCAAGACGCCATAGGAATCTTTTGTGACCTCTCCAAGGCATTTGATTGCGTCGATCACGAAACCTTGCTCTTGAAACTTGAGCATTACGGACTTGGAAAACTTGCGCTCAATTTAGTAAAATCTTATTTAAATGATAGACAACAGAAAGTCCAAATAAACGGTGTCAATTCACTAGGTTTAAAAGTAAAAATGGGCGTGCCACAAGGATCGATATTGGGTCCATTCCTCTTTTTAGTTTATGTCAATGATCTACTCCATTTATTAAAAAATCAACCACAAATGGTGTTATTTGCTGACGATACTTCCTTAATTTTTAAGGTAGATAGACGTGCCACAAATGTTGACGACGTAAATAACGCCCTAATGCAGGTCCAAAGTTGGTTCACTGCTAATAATTTAGTATTAAATGGAAAAAAAACGAAGTGCATAAAATTTTCTTTACCAAATGTCAAAAGTACTGATTGTGAGATAGTATTGAATCAAGAGAAACTAGAATTCGTCGATAAAACTGTTTTCCTGGGGATCACGCTCGACTCAAGGTTACAATGGGGTCCTCATTTAACATCTCTTGCAGGACGGCTAAGTTCAGCAGCATATGCTGTCAGAAAAATCCGTCAATTTACTGATGTAGATACCGCGAGGCTGGTCTATTTTAGTTACTTTCATAGTATCATGTCTTACGGTATTTTACTATGGGGACGGGCTGCAGACATCGAGTCTATTTTTATTCTGCAGGAAAGAGCGATTAGAGCCATATATTATCTCCGCAGGCGTGACTCTCTAAGGGAACTGTTTAAGGATATTAACATCATGACGGTACCTTGTCAATATATCTATGAAAACATCATGCACGTAAGAAAAAATGTACATCTTTTTAGTAAAAGAGGTGATAGACATAATTATAGTACAAGAAATAGGGACTTATTGGTTCAACCAGGTTTGACCAGACTGGCTAAAGTGGACTCATCTTTCATGGGATACTGTTTAAAATGTTATAACAAAATTCCTCCCCACATACTTCAACTGAATGAGACGAAATTCAAATCTTGTATAAAACGTACACTATGCAGGCAGGCATATTATAAGTTGGGGGATTACATCGCTGATAAAAATGCTTGGCTCAATGCTGGTCCTGCTCCACAACCACAACTATTTGATTAACATTTGAAAACACTGTTGGAGCTGCTGAAGAGTTTAAGATCTTTGCATTGTATAAAATCAATTTCCTTTGTATTATATAATTTCAGAGCACAGGTGTGAGTACTATGTACTAAAGAGCTAACATTTACCGGGTAATACGTATTTTATTGACTAGAATGAGCCCTGGCGGCTGTGAGTATGTCATGCTCACTCAGATGTCTCGCTGATGTTGGCGCGTGTGTTGGATCATTTAGCTCCCTTCAACATGGTTGAGCTGAATGGTGCTAATCCATGCGTCATGTTCGTGAACGGGCGCCGTCAGTTGGGACTGGTCAACTCTTAGCTGCCTTGGCTGATTTAAATTTTTGAATTGTTCTTTGTTTTATATTTTTATTACGGACGCTTCTAACGTGCACGTCTTTCTTCTACATTGTTCTCACATGTTTAATTTCAACATGAATGATGTAACAAATACTTTGTAACAATTTATTTAAAAGAGTGTCCGTGGAGTTTCTTGCTCGTTCTTCTCCATAGGTACCTACCTACTACGCTTTGGAATGGGCAACTAGCTTCATATTTCTGACTGACCGATTCCTTGACAATTCAAAAGTGCCTGTAAATGGTTTCATTGAAATAAATGCTTTGAGTTTGAGTTTGAGATTGTGTTCTATATCCGCCGAGCGCTACAAGCAAGAATAGTCCTTACGGTGGTTAGATATGAACTTCTTTGATAGTACATCATACAAAATTAATTACAGATATAAATACACACACACATAACATCACGCCTTGTTCCCCAGAAGGGATAGGCAGAGCTGTACCCATACAGGTACATCCACATTTCGCCAGTTATGTTTAAGTCACAAATCCAGACTCCGGGCTGCTACTGAGAAATTCTAATGGAAAAATCCAATATCACTTTGCCCGACCTGGGAATCGAACCCAGGACGTCATGCTCAGCAGTAGCGCTTGCGACCATTGAGTAGGGTTGCCATCTCTAAAATATGGCAACCAGGACAAGACGCGAGAAAACCCTGGATTTTAGAGCCCAGAACCCGGACATATCAACAGGTTTTTTTAAACATAGTGTAATAAAAAACAGTTGAAAATGTCATAATATTCACTAAAAGTTTAAAAAGTTGGAAAATAGCGACGAGACCCCTTGAAAACACTATTTGTCTTTGTTTTACAGTGTTTTATAACACGGTTTTAAACCTAATGCTGTTGAGCGACCGCGATGGTTAACTTTAGCGCAAACGTAATGCCGGTAACCCTCCCGGAGGTTTCACTTCCAATATGTATGGTGACATGGCGTATGAGTTCTATGAAAACTGGGTGGAGTCGAAAGTGTTAACAAAATATTATCAGCAACAAAATACGATGTACAGGAATGTGGCCGCTTTTAGATCGAATTTTGTTACTTCGTGTCTCAACAAGAAACTTCAAAATTCAAAATAAGTATTCAAAATTCAAAATATTTTATTTCACATAAACCTACAAGGGCACTTATGAAACGTCAGAAGCTAGGTGCACGGTTCCAATTGGTCGTTTCCTATGGAGAAGAGCCGGCAAGAAACTCCACGGTTACTCCTTTAAAAAGTAAATGGTTTTTACAATGTTTTCAAATTACAGTGTTAAAAGGTATGAGAGGACAGTGTAGGCCTATCAACAAGTACCATTTATAAAAAGGTATTAGAAAATTCTAGACACACTTACCGAGGGTCCTTACTAGCTGTTAATAATAATCATAATTCCTTCTCAGTCACGAGATAATATTTTTTTAAAGGTGTGGCGCTAGTGGACCATTGGGCGCCCTCTTAGTGGCTGCCGCCGACAGGCGCGACGACGCGACTCGGGTGGAACAATTTTTATTAAAACTTCACGGAAATTGTTCTACCGCTGTTGCGTCGCGTCTGTTCGCGGGAGCCTTAAAAGAAAATGTAATCAAACCGTGGTGGAGTGCTACAATTTTCGCGCTGACATAGGTTCAGCAGAGGACGCGTATCATCATCTTTCTGCCCTTGTCCCGGGTCGACGCAACCCGTTTTCATCATCCACTCTCCCCTGTCAACCGTCACAGTATCATTCACTCCCATTTCTTTCATATCCTTCCTCACACAATCCATCCATCTTTTGCATTATTTTCTTTGGTCTTTGGAGGATGCGCATTTTATAAAAAAATTGGATTGTCATTAGATTTTTGCCAAAGTCCCTTTATCGATAAAAAATTAACACAAAAAGGCGTTTTAATATTAGGTCATGTTGTTTGTTCGCAAAAAATGCCAATAAGCGCGATTTTGAACAGCTATGCAAAAGTATTCCAAGTATTTTGTTATTCGGTTCAAATTCGCTGAATTTCAGTTTGTTTAGTAACGGCTGTGTCATGTTTATAATTAGGAGCCATTGTATACCACGATTAATTTTAAATGTTTGACTACGGAGTAAAAAATATGTAGAATTTGGCAACAGAGTTGGGCTGTTCTTCAAGTAAATCCTAATAAAAATATTTCACATAAACCTACATGGGCACATAAGAAACGTAAAGCTAGGTGTATAATTTTATAAATGCAAAAGTGAGTTTGTTTTTTACGCTTTCACGCTAAAACGGTTGAACCTCAGGGTTGAACGGATTTGGACGAAAGGCACTTGGGTCTTAGATCATGACCTGGGAAGATATAGGATACTCTTTATTATCCCGGTAGTACGTTTCCGTGGGATAATTTCCGACTTCCACGCGGACGAAGCCGCGGGCGAAAGCAAGAAATAAAAATTTATAAGTATTTGCATGGTCAAATAAAACAAGGTTGGCATTCCGGGACTAACACATGCTTACGTCACTATCCAGTTGCCACTCTATTGCAACAAAACACGATTAAGGAAAGATTTTCAGAAACTAAAGCTTTTAAATTGTCGTTTCGTGTGTCTAATCAAACGAAACAATTCAATTTAAACATAACCCAAAGTAATTGTTAATTGAAACCTCATTGTTTTATCGGATTCGCACAGGTAATAAAGGTGGTTGGGGAGTTATTATTACAAAATTCTGGTAACACAGATGTGATGATGTAGACTTGTGTTGCCCACGTGACCACTGTGTTTCGGAATGCCATACCTGGCGAAGTATATTATTATACCATGGGTATTTGTATAAGAAAAACCGACAGTGTTAAAATAGACAATATGAAGAGTACACATTTCTCTGAGTAAGATGACAAATATAAAATAAATATCCATAATATAAATTGATCATCTATTAGGTACTTATCATTCGCTCCCACACCACACAATATTAAGTCTACAAGCTAACGGTCTTCAAGCGCTACAATACCTATTCCAGTAAAATTAGGATCAGCACATGAAGCCTCGTGCAGACTCGCACGAAGCGACTCTAAACAAACAATTTCTAAGAAAACTTCACCGTAGAATAATTACCGGTGTCGCGCCGCACCTGTCTGTACAAGGCTTTAAACATTATGCAATGACGCATAGACAAAGCAAAAGCATAATATATTAACTTAGTAGGTAATCTTTTTTTTATCAATAACAGTTTATATTATGTGCGTGCATGTTAGATAACCACTGATACATTAATTTCGGAATTTCCTGATCGTTTCTGGACAATCTACTTGTATGTATGTAGGTATTTCCGAAACTCATTGAAATTGCTTTTCGTGGTAATATGACGAAGAACGGTGCGACACCCACTTAGATATTTACTCATTTAATTAAGTATGTATGTGAGTCATCGATGACTGATCGATCAATGATCTTTACCGGTTAATGATTAGCTTTAATAGGAATTGGGTTTGGAGAATACAATCCCGGGCCGATCATGGATTTAAATACTTTGTTATTTTTGTGTTTGCATTTTCTGAATTCCATTTTTTTATTTTTTATTACTGTCATACATACAATTTAGTAGGTACAGACGCCAGCACATCAAGCTACTACAATCTGTCAAATTTATTTAATAGATTTTCAACTTTAGCACTACAGCATAAGGTTCAAGGTTGATTGCGAAAATTTGACAGTTTCGGGTAGCTTGACCTGCTGGCCTCTGTACATTTAATTGTATTTGCCATTATTGCATTTTATTATCCAAAAATACCAATTAGGTCTTAAAAAACATAATCTTATCTTTATTTCAGTCCATTTTGAACTTCATGGTCGAATCCCGGGATAATATTCGGATCGCCGGGATCACATAAAAAATCCGAAAATCCCGGGATTGATGAAGATGCCCGGGATTGTATTCTCTAATTGGGTTACCTAGCTACCGAATTGATTGTAGCCATAGTAGGTACAGTCAGCATCAAAAGTTGTTGACCACATTTAGATTTTCAAAATCGCTGTATAGGGAAGTGCTAATAGTGAATACGATGTACGTATACAGGAATTTTGAAAATCTAAATGTGGTCAACAACTTTTGATGCTGACTGTACCTATGGTATGCTCCAAAAGTACATAAAGATCTGCTAAAAATTTGTGACCCTAAACCTTTATAAATTACGATACAGGTATCGAAGAATTTTGGTTACTTCTGCGTTTAAGGTTACCGCTATCTGGGGAACCAAAAAGAAGAAACATGTTACCTCATTTAGGTTATCGTTTTAGTACCGGCCACTTACAAATTCAGTTCTTTCATTTTTGATTATTTGAATACTTACTCTACCGGAAATTCTAATTTTAAATCACCTTATAGACGTTTTTAATTTGACAATTGGGGTTAATTTTATTACTTCATTTTTTGTTCCTGATTTTTCTAATACAATTCAAACAATAATTATCCACAGGAAAAAGTGGTGATAATATACAGGGTGTCAGGAACATCGACGCGAAACCTGTTACCTTGGATTCGGTACATGATTCTGAATTTCAACGCAGGGGACGTTGAAATTTTTCGTCGGTTATTTAAAAAAGAAACAGCTGTTCCATACATTTTGACCGCGTGGGTATTGCACTTTTCAAAGAAACAGCAGATAAAAAAAAAAAAAAACGGACCAAAAATTTCAACGCTGGGGCGTTCAGAATCATGTACTGAATCCATAGTAACGTTTCCCTGACACCCTGTATAAAGTTGAATGTACTGTGTAATCTACATACTCGTGACGTCATGGCACATTTTACCTCAATGTATCGACGTAATCTTTAGATTACGTAAAAAAAGAAAAAATACGTGTCCAATATATTTTTATAATCTCAACGAAAGACCAAAAAAATTTTTTAGACATCATCCCTATTGGTCGTTTCGGGAACCCCTGTCGATGAATCCCTAATTGCGTAATACACGATCAATCAGAATCTGAATCGTTTTGAAACGGATTGCTAATGCATAGCTTCAAAGTTCGAAAAAAAATCTGCTCAACAACGTAAATAACGCAATGAATGTTGTTGAACTGTCAAAATGAAACCGATTAGTCGTAATGAATTACGAAAATGTGTTGCGTAATTAGATAGCAGGATAGTCAGCACAAAAAAAAAACTCAAATTCAAATTTAAAAATTCAAACTAGGCTGAGAATCAGCACTTTTCAAACGTCAAAATTACAGACAGTCCCCCAAAACGCCCACCCTTCACCACTTCCTAGTGCATTAGCTGGGAAGAAGAAGTGGCGCAACAATCTCCCCAGCAGCACAGCTGTATGTTCAGTTAGAAAAAAAAAAAAGAAAAGTTTCTCTAAAATAGTAAGTATTCAAAATAATTAACATAATTTAATTTATTATCCATATATTAGCTAGCACACGCCAATGTACCAAACAAAATCATCGAGAACTATACTCGGGCAGAAATAAAAACTAAACGTAAAAAAAACTTAATATCGAAATAAAAGCCTCCAGGCTTATAGGGCGTGCCCGCTTACATATAGCTGTAACTTTGCGGCAGAATTTAACTTACAATGCACATCCTGTATATGTACTCGATGTACCTACGAGGAAATACATTTCCATTAAAGTAGCTAACAGGTAAATTGATAACAGTAGGCAGACGCACCACTTGAATTGACTCATACAACTAATGATAATGAGCTACATAAATAGCGCTCAGTAGGAATACCTACCTACTGCATTAATAACCGCGTCTGTTACCAACATAAACTCATGATCGTTTTTTTATTTATTAATGAATTATTACGTAGGATCAGCGTTGCCAACTACACCGTAATTATTACGGTAAAAACACCGTATCCAGCATTGATTCACCGTCTAGGCGTCTACCGTAATAATATAATTACGTACGGTGTCAAAAAACACCGTGGAATATTGAGCGTATTTTTTTGCCATAACATGGCAACATTCTAAATAGCAGTGGACTAGGGGAAATTCCCCAACCATAGATAATAGTTTGAAGCAATATAATAGGTACGTACAAATTAAAGAGTTTCCTAATTGACAGACCTCTTAACCCTTTTTTATTACCAACTTTCTATAGTTTGCTAATGTACTTTGCGTGATATTTATTGGCCAAACAGGAAATAAAAGAAGCAGAAAAAGTTATATTGACTTACTGCAGAAGAAGACTTGCCTAAGAGACATAATACTGAAATGTATAAAAATTATCATGATCACACAGTTATTTTGTCAAATTCAAACTAATTAAAAAGTATACGTTTATTTTTTTCAAACCTAAATGTAAATTACACCAGTTTTTAAAATCTACCGTATTATTTTAAAATCTACCGTATTTATAAACTGGGAACGTAATCCATTATTTAGAGCTGGCAACGCTGCGTAGGATAAACACACAAAATAATTATATTGGAATTGTTTCGTGTTTTTCCGTGGAATTGTTTAGTACCTACTTGCAGCAGCCCGCGGCTTCGTCCGCGTGGAGCCTAATTATTTTTCTATAATAAACTTACTCTTTAAAACACCACCTATCTGCCGTCAAAATCGGTCAAGCCGTTTCGGAGATTAGCCTGAACAAACAAGATAGACAGGCTGACAAAACATTTTAAAATAGTTTTTTTTGTTATAATATAAATTACCTACTTACCGTGTATACATTCGCATTTAAAAAGTTATTATTTTGACATTAGTAACAGACAGTTCAACTTCATTAATTTGGCTGTATAAAAAAAAAATAGATATCGTTTTCGACTTCTTCTCTTCACAACGTTACTGATGTGTTGAGTACCGAATACCGATATCTAATGACGATAAAAACAAACAAAGTTTCTAAGCTTTATCAGCCTTCCCAGTGTGTGAGAGGGCTAAAGGCTAAAGGACGTAAAGGACTAAAGGCATAGACAAGTAACTGATGTTACGTCGGATACAGACACGCGGACTACATTATATTTTACTTTTTATTTGTATTTCACACTCCAATTTCTCTTTATTTTATTTTATTTTTATATTTAATACTGTATCTATCTTTCCATGACATCACTGCGGGCCCTATCAGAGTACCAGCGCTGCGACATTTATTTTTTAAATTTCGTAGCATTATGCTGAGATAGGAGCCTTTTGGCCTCGAACAGGACTGCATAATTTTTTAATTTTACTTTGTTTTTTTATTGTTTTGTATTTTTTATTTATGTTTAGTGTGTTTTTAGTTTAATTTGTGATTTCTTGTGTGAGTCTCAATAAATACTTTTTCTTTCTTTCTTTCTTTAGAGGGAGTGAGCAGTAATCCACCATGCGGGCCCAGTGCGGGTTGGTAGATGCCACAGGTCTCCAAATTTTTCATTCTAGAACATGCCGGTTACCTCACTATGTTTTTCTTCACAGTTTTGAGAGCAGTGGCACAGGCCAAATAAAAAACCAAGACAGCGCTGCGAACAATACAGTGCAGCACGCCAAAACTACACCTCCGTTCTGTACATACACGCTCACATGCACACATGTGCAGAGAAATCTCACCCCCTAGCAATGTATAAATAATGTAATGTAATAAAATAATAATGATGTAATGTAATGTAATGTATATGTGTAATGTATATGTGTATGTGTACATTGGTAGGGGGTGAAATTTCTCTGCAGCTGACTCTACAACCATTTACAATCAAACTGCAGCTCACAAAGTGCAGACATGTTTACGAAACCGGCGTTTCTCGTCACTGTTGACGGCGCTATGATTTTGTTTTTTAATTTGTCGAGAGCAGTGGTGATGAAATAATTTACACAAAGTAAAGTGCCTGCTTAGGTCCGAACTTACGACCTTACAACTCATAAGTTGCGGCCGTTTCTACTAAGCCGCTTCTGATTTAGCTGCTGCAAAGTTTCTAAACTCATAATTAATGTGTAGTTACGTGGTCAACGGCCGGTAGTGTACTTGAAATTCATAATTTTCTGACTAGATTTTTCCCAACTATGTTGGGGTTTTTTTTTTTTTTTTTTTTTTATTCTTTTTTTTTTTTAATTTAGGGACATTTATAATCGCAATGCGTATGTCAGTCCCATCGTAACCTAAATACACATCAGTCATATGTGGGCCATGAACCTAAACAGACTCTTCGCATCATCGCCATTTGGTTGAGCCAAGATTTTATTGAATATGCCTACTTCGAGTCTGTTCAACCTCAAGACCCTAAACAAATCATTTCTCGCAGACTCATACCGAACACAGTCCATCAATAAGTGGTGTAAGTCTTCAACAACTCCACACTCCACACAGTTAGGAGAGTTCGTTTTCCTCATCATGAACGCAAACTTATTGCATGGAATGTGTCCAGATCTGAGTCTGTGAGCCGTAACAACTAATTTTCGGCTTAAATTACTATTTACAAACCAGGGCACACGAAAAGGCTGACTCTGCATAGTCTTATACCAGATTCCTTTGTCTAAAGAGCGCTTGTCAAAATATTCCTTCCAATCATCATAACACTTCTTTTTAAATTTAGGTAAAACTTCTGAATAGTCCAAAATTATGCTAGTTCCTCCTCCATTTCTAGCTGCATATTTTGCCAGCATGTCAGCCTTTTCATTGCCCTGTATTCCAATATGCGATGGAACCCATTGCAACCTCAATGTGATACCTTTCAGCATTAATTCATCTATCTTAGATAGAATAACATAAGCTAGCGATACACCTCTGTAGCCAGAGGCGCATCGAGCTAAATGTTGTAAGGAACTTTTGCTGTCTGTGCAAATAACAATATTTTTATGTTGACTACTGTAACAGAACGTAAGTGCTTCAGAGATTGCAATAAGCTCCAACGTCATTATGGACGCATCCTTATCTATTTTAAAGCAATTACTTTGACAGTTATTTGGTTCACTAGGTATATAAAAGGCTGCTCCACGACCTTCTACACTCTTCGACCCATCTGTAAATATACTAAGCCATTCATTGTACTTCAAGTGCAACTCTCTAATAACTTCAAATTTTAATAAATTACTATTATAGCTTTGTTTAGATAATTTCACTACATCTAAGTCCCATATAATTACTTCTTGAATATTAATGTTGGTCATCCATGTCCTCAGAGTAAACATCAGCAAGGGATTTGATCAATATTGAATCAACCTGCTTAGCCTTTTCCCAACTATGTTGGGGTTGGCTTCCAGTCTAACCGGATGCAGCTGAATACCAGTATTTTTCATGGACCGACTGCCTATCAGACCTCCACAATCTAGATACCTGTTGGTAAGATTAGGGGTCGTCCATGTTTTTTAGCTACTTATTAACCCCGCCCTCCCCCCTGGTGACACGTGGTGAGGTTTTAGAATAACCCCAACTCAAAGCCACGTGACTTTTTTTGGTGCATGGTATCCTAAACAATTACAGAATATTTTACTTTTGAATAGAAAGAAAGTAAAATATTTTATTTGGAGGGGCGCTTTTCGGTTTAGAAATTAATAATTGTGATATTACACTACCCCATCCCCCTTGTGATATTTCGTGATTTTTCTGACGTCATGTATCGCCGTAATTATTTGTGTCCAATATTTTAATAAACTATCTGACGGACTAAAATTTTTGTCCGTTCTGTAACGTTTTCCTACAATTATCGCGAAGCGTGTCATGTAAAACCACAATAGTTCTAATATTAAGTTATAGCTTATGTAATACAAGTCTGTGTGGGCAGAAGGTCACGGTCGCGCGGCAGACAGGTCTGACTTTGTATTATTAAATGTTAATATGTATGTATGCTAAATATTGGATGACGTCATCTAATGGCGTCATGTGATATGGTTCGTTAAAAATAGAGTTGTGTATCCTTACTAATAATAGGTATAAAAGCGAAAGTGAGATTGTTTTGTTTATTTGTGATGCTATCACGCTAAAACAGCTGAACGGATTTGGATGAAATTTGGCACATAGGGAGACAATGACCTGTACCCTTATTGCGTAATACACGATCAATTACAATCTGAATCGTTTTGAAACAGATTGCTAATCTATTGCTTCATAAGTTCGAAAAAAAATCTGCTCAACAACGTAAATAACGCAATGGATGTTGTTCAACTGTCAAAATGAAACAGATTAGTCATAATCAATTACGAAAATGTGTTACGTAATTAGATAGCTGGGTTAGATAGGACATAGTATACTTTGTATCTCGGTAGAACGTTGCATGCATACAATATGGTGATGTTCACGACACGTTGTGCACAATTTCTGTTAGTTAGTCAAGCTATTGATTTCCAGTATAAGCTGACCTCACATTGTACGGAAATCTTAAACAATGCGAGATCAGCATAAACTGGTTTTGTATAGCTTGATATGTAGCCGTGTGTACCTAACCTAACAAAAATGTGGTAGGTACTCTGCAGTCTGAATCCATCAACATTTATATTCATCACTCTTTTAGGTATGTTTCCGTAATCGTCTGGCTTGGTATGGGTTTGTGATGAGCAGGGACGTTATCACATAAGTACATAGGATTTCCATTCAACTTTTCTGTCACAGGCGCCACTTTCCTATTTCCCTCATGATCAGTTTTGGGCAAAAAATGGGAGAACCTGTTAAACCCCCACTACTCGCGAAGTTGCTTCGACGAAGTACTCGTTGAAGTTGACCGAAGTCCGAAGTACGTGACTACACAATCGTGCGAAGAACTACAGAACGCTTCGAGTGAACCGACAACGATTGGAAGTCGCCCGAGGCGAACGGAGGTTGGACGAAGCGAACCGAAGTGTACACGATCAACTTCGCGATAAATGTAGTGCAGGCTTTAGATTTTTGCTCTGCCTCCTAGATAACCTAAATCTGCATTGTGTTTCAAGGAAAATATGCGAATATAACTCTGCATTTATTACTAAAATTGTTAGTGGAAAAGCCCACGGATACGGATATGTGGGCCTACGGGTAATTGACGCTGACAGTATTGTTTAGTGGTATTTCGTTATCAGCTTCAGGTTCGGTATTGTTATTTAGGTAACCGAAGACTGCCGGAGGTGACGAAAAAGAAAAGAAAGAAAGAAATAATCAAGTTTATTTGGACGCAGCTCGTGAAACACAAAATACAAATAATAAAATAAAAAAGTGTAGTGTGTGCCTCACGGCGGCGTCAAAAAGGTTCATTTCAGCATTAATGACATCACAGATGCTGTGCGAAGCTGGTTTTCTCGTTGGGCTAGTGGTCGAAAATGCTACTGCAGAGCATGAGGTTTTGGGTTCGATTCCCAAGTCGGGCAAAGAGTTACTGGGTTTTTCCATTAGAAACTTCTAGGAAGCAGCGCGGAATCTGGATTTGTGTCCGGTTGATGGCAATATGGGGAACCTGCCATATCTTCAGTCCATTATTATGTTACATACCTACTTCAACTGAATGAGACGAAATTCAAATCTTGTATACAGGTATTTACATATCTATCTATGCAGATATTATAAGTTGGGGGATTACATCGCTGATAAAAATGCTTGGCTCAATGCTGGTCCTGCTCCACAACCACAACTATTTGATTAACATTTGAAAATACTGTTGGAGCTGCTGAAGAGTTTAAGACTATCTTTGCATTGTATAAAATCAATTTCCTTTGTATTATATAATTTCAGAGCACAGGTGTGAGTACTATGTACTAAAGACCTAACATTTACCGGGTAATACGTCTTTTATTGACTTGAATGTGCCCTGGCGGCTGTGAGTATGTCATGCTCACTCAGATGTCTCGCTGATGGTGGCGCGTGTGTTGGATCATTTAGGTCCCTTCAAAATATGTAGTTGAGTTGAATGGTGCTAATCCATGCGTCATGTTCGTGAACTGGCGCCGTCAGTTGGGACTGGTGGTCAACTCTTAGCTGCCTTGGCTGATTAAAATTTTTGAATTGTTCTTTGTTTTATATTTTTATTACGGACGCTTCTAACGTGCACGTCTTTCTACATTGTTCTCACATGTTTAATATCAACATGAATGATGTAACCAATACTTTGTAACAATTTATTTAAAAGAGTGTCCGTCGAGGTTTTACCTACTACGCTTTGGCAACTAGCTTCATATTTCTGACTGACCGATTCCTTGACAATTCAAAAGTGCCTGTAAATGGTTTTTAATGGTTTGAGTTCGAATTGCCTATGAGGAACTTACCACTTCTGGGGAGGAATGGGTAAGGACCACTGCACAGCAGGTTTTTGATGCGCATGATCAAGTCTCGAATGAAATCAGTAAATCTATCTAACCGGAGAAAGATCAGGCGCAAGAGCAACGACCCTGAGGCACGGGGGTATCAACCCGCCAACTTTCAAACTCCGGGCTGTTAAAGGCTCTCACAAACAGGCGCGACGCGACAGCGCAACGCGAATCTAGTAGAACAATTTCCATGAAGTTTCCAAAGAAATTGTTCTACTAGGGTCGCGTCGCGCTTTAAGGCGACGATAACCGACTTTTAATGATTTTATACTGAAGATCACGTCTAAACGAATAGAGTTAATGATTTGGAAAAAATATATGTTAAATTAAAGCATTTTCATAATAATTTAGATTATGTTCATAGTGAAATTAATTTGTAAAATTATATCTAACGCGGATAAAAAACTGAGAATCACGCAAAACCTATCAAGCGTATTTTTCTGAAACCTTGAACCATTTTCAAGATAATTTAATTATTGATCTTTTAATATACGTGTTTTATTAAAACACCTTTTGTTTTATGTACGTATATAATAAATTAATAATGCGTCGAGGCGAGTCCTATTACTGGCTGGACCTGCGACGCGTTGCGTGTGCTCACCACGCAAGCTAACCACTCAAGGTCACTGGCATATATCTGCGTCTTAAGTGTTTGTTGTTTCACAGGAACGCCCGGTTAAGCAGTCACTACCTTAGTGGTAATCTGCGAGATGCCCTAGTTAGGAAAATGTGTGTTGTTTGTATAAGTAATTAGTTCTCAGGTACAGTATCTGACTATAGAGTTTGTAACTGGCAGTGTTTAGTCATCCTGCTGGCCTCTTGTATCACACAGACACAGGGTCACCATTTTTTCACCAGTTGAAAATAGAAATTCGCAGCCTCGACAGAACTCTGAATGTTGTTCACAAAAAAACTGTTAGAGTGTTCGTTAATTAGACAAAAACTAGCTCGATTGAAAATATCTCGTTTATTACCGATCTCATTACGAAAGCAGGAAATATCTCAAACCTCGGTATCGGTAAGTTTTAAAATCAGTGCGACGCCGCGCGCCGACACGTTAAGAGCGTTATTAATAAAAAAGGTAAATATTTGACAGCTATTTAGAAGTAGAACCTCAGAGTAATAACTAACATATTACTCTGAGAGTAGAACTTTTAGAATGCATTCTAAAAGTTCCAAATAGCTGTCAACTATTTACCTGTTTTGATTAATTTGGCAATATTACTGTATGGAAATATCGCTAACTAGTACTTAACCTAAAATAATTTTTGAATTGCAATTATAACACTGAATATAATGTTGTAACCGTTTTAGGTGTAAAAAGGTACCTTTTGGAAAGTTTACTTTTTTACAACTAAAACTAAATATTCGCTGTGACAATATTAGTTACTTATTGCATTTCATAATCAATATTTTAGTTCACTAGTTACCGATATTTCATATTTCCATACAGTAATATTGACAAATTAATCAAAACAGCGAGGTATTTGACTGTTATTTGCGACGTTGCCCACTTCCGGAATGCACGTTCGTGTCACTGACGTGTGCGATCGAAAAGAGAATATCATTTCAAGGTTGTATACCCAATGTTATTTTTGTAACTGGGTGTTGTTTGTTCCTTAGGTATTGGAGATCGTATTACAATCTAGCTTTTGCCCGCGCCTTCGCCCGCGTGGGGCTGGGAAGTTATCCCACAGGAACGTACACACGGCTACACATCAAGCTATACATTTCCAGTTTATGCTGATCTCGCATTGTATAGGATTTCCGTACAATGTGAGGTCAGCTTATACTGGAAATGTATAGCTTGATGTGTAGCCGTGTGTACAAACAGGATAAAAACCATCGAAATCCGTTCAGCCGGTGTGGCGTCAAAACTTCAAAAGATAACAGACAGATGGATGGACAGTTACATTTGCACCTAACATACATACAACAACAACCACTTGAATTCAGCGCATAGTACTTAAATAATGCATTATGCTGAATTCCCATGTGGGTAATCGGATCGTCCCCCCCGCCTATTGCCATTAACCGGGCAGACTCCGGGCAGTGAGAAATTCCAGATTAAGAAAAACCCAACCTGGTAATCGAACCCAGGACCTCTTGCTCAGAAGTCGCGCTTGCAACCAACGAGACTCACCATTTTTTTTTTTCTTTCGTAAATCTTTTGTTTCACTGGTAGGTATACCTCGGTCTCGCTGGTTGAACACCAATGATAGAATTAATAATTAATACCAACCAAGAAAGAAACCAAGGATAGAATATAATTTATTTCCAACACTAACAATGAATTGCATGTTTCTGATAAGCGATGCGGGCTCTATCAGAATACCAGCGCTGCGACATTTATTTTTTAAATGTCATAGCATACGGTGAGGTAGGAGCCTTTTGGCCTCGTACAGGACTGCATATTTTATTTATTTTACTTTGTTTTTTTATTGTTTTTCTTTTTTATTTATGTTAAGTGTGTTTTTAGTTTAATTTGTGATTTCCTGTGCGAGTCACAATAAATACTCTTTCTTTCTAATATAAATATATTTTTTTATCAAAACTGGATTCACATGTTGATGCGGTAACAATTTTTGAATCGATTTTCATATATGAAGAGTAAAATTTATACAATCGTTAACTTTGCGTTTTATTCTTAAATTTGCCGCGTCTCGCGGTTGCACCCGCATAAGTCTTGATCCCGTGGGAATATCGGAAAGTATCACTATATCCTAATCCAGGTCATGTTCTACCCATGTGCCAAATTTCATCCAAATCTATTCAGCCGTTTTAGCGGGAAAACGTAACAAACACACTCACTTTTGCATTTGTAATATTATTAGGTACTAGTACACACACACATCCCTCACACACTCACTCAGTCACTACACACCTACTCAAACCCTAATTTTATTCACCACACAGTTTTTCATTGTGTTTTGTTTACATAAATTATATCCTGTTTTACAACATTTGCTTATTGTTGAAACGTCCTGTTTTAGTATATTATGGCTTTGTTGTTACGGAGTATCACTGACTCCTAAAACACAAGCACAAACACCTAGTTTAGGAGTCAGAGTATTAAAATTATTGTGACCTAGATATAAGCCTTTTATGCTCTTAGTCTTCGATATTGTAATGTGATGGCTTTTAGTGAAATAAAAGAATTTTATTATTATTTTATTATTATATAAAATATATCACGGATTAAAATTTTGAATTAAAACGTACCACATATTTCACACTTCGATTTAGATATTTTGGCCGTGCGATCCACGATTACTTGCACTTTACTATCGTGAAGACAAGTCTAAATTATGAGCAAATTCAAAGTCAAAGTCAAAAGCGTTTATTACGAACTAAGTGTACAATGTTGCTGTTATGTTAGTACTTATCACTTAGCAGCCTTTTACAAGCCTTGCAATAATCATTCGCCTGTCCTTAACATCCTAAAATTAGCATGCATGAAACATTATTAGTAAGTAGGTATTTAATTATTTTCTTTTATAATATGTAGTACAATTAAATTGAGAAATTATAGTGTTGAGATTATTATTTTATTTGAGTTTTAGTAGGGGGGGTTGTATGTGTATACTTCTATAGGACATGCGTTTATTCACACTCTTTGCCTATTGCATATTCAAAGACAATCATATTAACTCCAGTCGTGTTTTTTAATTAACTTTTATTGTGATAACATCCGCAAGCACGCAAGCGTGACGATTTTATATTTATTTATTCAGTGTTGAATGTTGCTAAATACATTTTAATTTCCCCTATGCACTTGATGATTGATGAATATTACTCGGAAAATACACTTCGTTAAACGTTTTTTAAATGTATTTCTTTTTCTAGATCAACATAGCGTCAACTGTCGATGATAAAGCCGGTTTCTGAAAGCTATTATGGCCCGATCACACGTACCACATGGCTCATTATTCTAAGTTAGCCATCTTGTTCAAAACTATGGGCGACCGAGCTCCGCTCAGGTGAAAATACGGAGATAACGATTTTTCCCAGAGAGACCTAGCTAGATCGATTTTTCGCTCCTTAGGGAGTCGAAAAATCGATCCTCTATAGGTATTGCAACTTTCATCGAAATCGTTAGAGCCGTTTTCGAGAATGCGATAAAAATATTGCTCGTTTAATATTATTGGATAAAATGTAACAATAATTCTAGGTAGGTAACATAGCAGCTGACTCATAAGTATCAATACACTTACAACTCTGTGGACTATGATATTATGACTCAAGTTTAATTGATTATTTAATTATTAATGTGGAACCATGAATTACCTACTGCTGTCTACAAAGTGATTGTTTTGTAATGAACAAATAATTTGTTAGGGTTGATGCACACGAGCACTTTTAAGGGTTACGTCCGAATGAAAACACGGAACCCTAATTTATAGGATCACTCGAGTGTCTGGCTGGCTAGCTGTCTGTCTGTCCTTCTGGTTCTGTCACAGCCACAGAACAGAAAAAAACAGGTCACAGCCAATTTGCTCCGTATCTACTGGACCAATTTAGTTGAAATTTGATACACATATGAATTTCTGTGATCCAAACACGGACGTGTAACGTAAATAAATTAATTTTGAATATGGGGATTCCTTTTCGGGGGCAAATAGGAAAATTAAAAAAAGTTTTGCAAACTGTACCGTGTGGGTGTGACATATCAAATTAAAGGGCTAGTGCAGTACTTCCTAGTTCCTCGGACGACGACGGTGCGACGCGACGATGCGACGCGATTCTGGTGGAACAAATTCTATGAAAACTAGAGTCGCGTTGTCGCGCTGTCGTGTTGCTCCTGCTTGCAGGAGCCTCCACTTCGTCTCCTTACTACTTCCAACGACGACGTTAAAAATGATGTGCTCGTGCGCGGCTGGCCTTATGCTGCCTGTCCACTGAAGCGGAGAGGAGAGGAGCGGAGTAGCGGTGTGCCAATATTAACCAATGGAATTACATAAAACCTCTGCTCCGCTTCAGTGGACAGGGGTTTGCGAACAAATTTAAAAATTCATACAAAACCGGGAAGCGGAGCGGGGAAACGGAGCGGAGAAGCGGAGAGGGGAAGCGCAGCGGGCAAACGGAGCGGAGAAGCGGAGAGGGGAAGCGGAGAGGGGAAGCGGAGAGGGGAATCGGAGCGGGCAAACTCGCACTTTACAGATCCTGACCTAATTAATAATAACTTTTTAATTGTTCCCGGTAACCCCGTGGCAAGCATATCACTTATGAAATATTATGAAAATCATAGACATGGTGAAGAAATTTTTGCAATTACTCCAGTGGAAGAGAACGACATTTCTCGCGTTATCTCTAACCTTAAAAGTAACGCTGAAGGTTACGACAGAATTACCCTGGATATGATTAACATGACTCTGCCACACACGTTAAATGTTGTAACGGACATAATAAACCGCTCCATAGTGACGTCTACGTTCCCCGACCTATGGAAAATTGCCTCCGTGAGACCCTTGCCAAAAAATTCAAATCCATCTACTTTAAAAGACCTACGCCCTATAAGTATATTACCATGTCTATCCAAAGTATTGGAAAAGGTCGTTAGCCGCCAATTAACGTTTTTTTTGGAACAAAATAACGTTCTACCTGATTTACAATCTGGTTTCAGAAAACAGCGCAGTACATCTAGTGCTTTACTGGATGTTACGGATAATATATTATCTGCCCAAGATAGGGGAATGTGCACATTACTGGTTTTACTTGATTTTTCACGGGCATTTGACGCAATAAATATCCCGCTATTACTATCGAAGTTAAACTATTATGGTTTCGACCCCAGCGCTACGCAATGGTTTCGTAGTTATCTTAGTAATAGGGAGCAACTTGTTGACTTGCGTTTGGGTGACGGCACTACCCTTAGATCGACGCTTACATCTGTCGAGAGAGGAGTCCCGCAGGGCTCTATATTGGGCCCAATACTCTTTATTTTGTACTGTGCGGATGTTATAAAATGTCTCCAGAGATGCAAGTACCATATATACGCCGACGATGTCCAAGTTTATATATCCTTTAGGCCAGATGAGTACGATAGTGCCATAGGATCTTAACGATGATCTTCAAAGAATCGCCGCCTGGTCAGAGGAGAACTGCCTGTCATTAAATCCAACAAAAACAAAATATATGGTATTTGGCACAAGACAGCAGTTGGCTCGACTACCTGTTATATTTGACTTAAAACTTATGGGAGAGCCAATTGACCGAGTGTATGAAGCGCGGAATCTAGGTGTTATTATGGACAAAGATCTTCGTTTTGAGAAACATGTAGCGGACTCGGTCAAAAACTGTTTTTATCGCCTAAAGGTTCTATATAATATGAGGCCTTATTTATCCGAAAGACTACGAGAACAACTAGTGGAAACGCTGATTCTATCTAGGTTGAACTACGCTGACACGGTTTACGGCCCGCGATTATTAGCGCGCACAGACCGCCTCATCCAAAGGGTACAAAACGCTTGTGCTCGGTTCTGTTACAACATTCCTCGCAGAAGCCATGTTACACCTTTCCTTAACAAGCACTTTTCTTTGAAAATGAAGTCCAGACGCAAATTACACTTGGCTTGCCTTCTGTTCGGTGTAGTTAAATATCAGAAACCGGACTACCTATTCAACAAGCTAAGTTGGGTTACGAGTAGACGGGAATGCGGGAGACGGCAATGCTCGCAGCAGCTTTCGACTCAGTCTCAGGGAACAGCCGCTTTTAGAGGCAGCTTTCGTTATGCGGCTTCAAAAGTATGGAATAACCTGCCACCACCGATTAGGGTAATTAACACTATAGACGCTTTTAAACGACGCTTACGGCAGTACCTCATAGAAGCGCAACGGAAGCTGGATATGGTCACACTAAATGTCTCAATTATATGATGTATGTACCTACCCACTTGGGTATGTGTCAGTGTCTCTGTCGGTGAATGTTGCACGTAAATTTAAATAGGTGCTGTTATACTATACAGTTTTACTGCTGGGAATTACATATTCTTTATATTTATGTTTTTTTATTTTTATTTTTTTTATCTGACACAAATTTATTTTATTTCAGTATATTGCATACACGTTACAATTATAAAACTGATTTACATCCGTCACATCACACTCTCAGGTCCAGTTGAAAACCAGCGTCAGGCACTTATAGTTGTCTGGCATTTTTGCTGAACTGGGCCTTTTTGGCGCAGCCCTGAGGCACACTCCCCATAAAATTTCCTGCTTATATCGCACTTTACAATTTTATTTGATTTTAATTTTTTTTTATTTTTTTTATATTTTTATCTGCTTTGTATTATATTGTGTGCTTTAGTCTGTGCTAAATAAATGTATTTTCTTTCTTTCTTTCTTTTCTTTCAAACGGAGTGGAGAAGCGGAGAGGGGAAGCGGAGCGGGCAAACGGAGCGGAGAAGCGGAGAGGGGAAGCGTAGCGGGGAAACGGAGCGGGGAACTGGAGCGGGGAAGCGGAGAGGCGATGCGGAAAAATACGTGAACTCGGTATAGCTCCGCACAGTCCGCAACACCGCTCCGCTACCTCGCTCCGCACAGTCCGTAACTCCGCTCCGCTACCTTGCTCCGCATCAATGGACAGACACTATTCGCAATTCCGCTCCGCTACCTCGCTCCGCACAGTCCGTAACTCCGCTCCGCTACCTCGCTCCGCATCAATGGACAGACACTATTCGCAACTCCGCTCCACTCCGCTGCTATTCTCCTCTCCGCTGCCTCGCTCCGCTTTAATGGACAGGCAGCTACATATTTATATACTGCTGGTGTTGGAACTAGATATGTATAAAACTTCTGACTCAAAAATAGTGGATAACTATGTAGTGTGTCTTAAACCTAACTAATCAAATAAAACTGGCCATGTGCGTGTCGGCCCTCTCGCAGTGAGGGTTCCGTAGTTGCCTGATTACTTGGTAACTTGCAAGTGTCCGTCTGGATTGAGGAGCCATGTCTCATATTTGAACGAAGGTACTACCAATATTTAGCAGTAAATTAGCCGATTTTGTAGGCCGGATCCTGGAATTTGTAGTAAAACCCTTAAAAAGTTATACGATGTTAAAGGTGGCTCCTCAATGCTGACGTCTGAATTGAGGAGCCACTTTAGAACTCAAAAACTAGCCAACGGATATTTTTGAAAATTTGGTAGGATTTAGTAGTAGGTACTTATGCGTAGTCTGTACAAAAAAAATGGGGTTTGTAGGGCTGAATTTGAGATAGCTACAATGCTTTGATTTATCATAAAAAACCAACATCCTACACATTCAGTAGAGAAAGAAATTAATAAAAAAAAAAAGGACGTGTGGCACTCGGACACTGCTGCGGTAAAGCTATTGCATAGCATTTTTTATCAACTTATGCAATTTGTATCACAGTGATGCGCGCGCATCATCGGGGTGTTAGGTTATTTTCGTTACGGAATTTCTGGATTCGGTCGGCTATGCAATAGCTTAAAGAAAAAAAAAAATATCATCCAATTTATGACTCGGAATTAACATGCATTATATATCATTCGAAAGACCGTAAAATCACGAACAAAATGGTATATAATCTTACGTATAAAACAAATAACAAACTTACGTACCAAGTATTTATCAAAACGTCCGCTAACACAATGCACGCACTGTTCACGGCACAGATAAACATGCAATAGCTTAAAAACATACCTTAACAATTTAGTGTGGTACGAGAGCCCACGATCAAAACCATATCACATAGTTTTACGGCCAAAACCGTATAAAATCGTTAGTTTAGATGATTCTGAACCTGACTCGGTGGGCAGTTACTGGTCAGAAACGTACCAGTTTTACGGGAGCCTATTTCTACTATGTCAAAAGAATGTTAGACTATTCGTCGTGTAATGTCTATTGCTTTAGTTATTACTCTGAGGTCTATTCTGTAAAAATCTCACAAAAAACTTGGGTGAAGTGAGCTGTCAATAGTGTCAAACCGTGCTAGGGCTTGACACTTACTATTAATCGCTGACACTATTTGATCCATAGGGGTGGAATGCCTGCCAGTGTTACGAGTTTGTCCGAAAGGGATATCGCGGCCCCGGCACACAGGCAACGGAAGGAACACGGGTGGGTTTTAGTCTGTAAAAGTCTGACACGCCCTCCCGCTCCGCCCAGAGCGGGAGAAGTTATTTGATAATTTCCCACCCTCAAAAAAAAAACAAAGCTTAACATTTCGCATCCCTGAATCAAAAAATGGTTTACACACAACCGCAATATTTACCCTATCCAACAAAATATATCCAATTTTTTTTAACCTATCCAACTACACCCCACAACATGGAAAAGACGAGAGAAAAAGCATCCCCACTTTACCAGTGGAGGTAGGTTTTTTTTTTTTTTTTCCAAGTTTTTTTTTTACCACTTCGTCGGCGTGATTAATATGTCCCCCATGATTAATATGACCCATGCCAATTTACAGCTTTCTAGAAACATTTATTTTACAATTTGATTTTATGCACTTATTTCAGTTATTTATTTTATTTATAATAATATTATTGTGGCTTGTATCTTTGATAACTAACATAATTTTTTAAGTAGGTATACTAACATAAATATGGATCACTGTATCTGAATTAAATAATAAATTAAATTAAATTAGATACTGCTTCGTACGATATACACTGATATTTCGAAGCGCGTCGTTTCGGCCGTTTTCTATGACATAATACTATTACTTAAACATACTGTGCCCGAACCAACGTAACACAAACTAGGTACCTATAAAGGCGTATGTCACGGAAACGTCAGATAATTGATTTCCAGTTTTTCCAAAGGCTAACTCAATCTACTACTTATTTATTTAAATTATAATTGGGCAGGTCATGGACGGGTTTTATTGACACTGTCGAGTGCTTTAGTAGGTATTTTCCAACGTTTACTAAACTTACCCCGCTCTCCCCCACGTAAGATTGCCCCCCCCTAAACGCCTCACGTAATTAATGAACGCCCCCTTACTTGATTTCAGCCGCACGGGTCGATCGAAGGTAAGCTACGCTTGCCGCGGTCGGTGCGTGGATGGGGACCATACATTACTTAACGACCCTTCCTTGCATCGGAAAGCAAAGTCGTTGGTCCCGGCTGTCATTTGCAGATCTTTGACAATCGTTACGGGTCGTCAGAAGCCCGAAAGTCTGACAACCAGTCTTATCAAGGGGTACCGTATTACCCAGTTACTGGGTTGTGGAGGTCAGATTAGGCTATCGCTCCATGTAAAATACTGGTCCTCAGCTGCATCCGGTTACATTGGAAGCCGACTCCAACATAGTGGGGTAAAGGCTAGGCAGATTGATAGACACCAACTCCTTATTGTCTGTCTCTCAAAATGGATGTAGGAACGGGTCCCGCGGTACTAAGGAGCTGCTCCTCATCCATATGGAGTTGCATCGATTGGAATCTCCAGAATTTTTCGCTCCTAAAAATATTGTTAAACACTATTAACCTCAAACAATTCCTATTTTGGGTATTTTTTAAATATTAAATAGCCGCTTGGTCGGGGTACCACTGCGACCAACTACCATAAAGTTAAAAAGAGGCCCAATTATAAAAAAAACTGTGATGAGCAATTTTTTGAGGTTCATTAATTTAAAAAAGTGTCTATCCTAACTAATATTATAAATGTGAAAGTGAGTTTGTTTGTTGGTTATTTACGCTTTCACGCTAAAACGGCTGAACGGATTTGGATGAAATTTTGCACATGAGTAGACTATGACCTGGAGAAGCACAAAGGATCTTTTTATGACTTTTTATCCCGATATTGCCACGGGATCGAGACTTATGCGGGTGAAACCGCGGGACACAGCTAGTATTTCCATAAAAAAAAAATCAATAAGTTTTTAGAGAATCAGTTAAATATTTCACCTTTTAATTTCTTTCAGTCTGTAGTCAATGTTCATGAGATATCATGATGATAATTTTAACACAGCGCACAAAGAGCGAACTGGACTGCGTTCTGGCTCTTAAAAAGATAAAAAAATCTATTTAGGTAGCCTACAATGAACTAACGAAAACCTTTGAGCCCGACGTAATTAATTTAAATGTGCGAATACAGTTTTTTGTTATTTTTTTTCTACATACCTAACTGACCAGACTTATTCGAAAATACTGATGTGGCCAGTTAAGACGCATATAAATGCCAGTGACCTTGATTGGTTATAATAGCTTGCGTGTTCTGTACTGAGCTCACGCAACGCGTCGTACGTCCAGCCAGTAATAGGACTCGCGCATCAAGGAGCGCTGTCCCAAATTAGATGCATTATTAATTTATTATACGTAAAACAAAAGGTATTCTAATAAAACACATATACTAAAAGGTCCATAATTAAATTATCTTTAAAATGGTGAAGGATTCAGAAAACCTCCCCCTACATGTAAAGTGGCGATGTTTTTTTTTTCTCGTGATCGTCTATCCCATAGTGTGGGGTGTCGTCTGTTCAAAAATACTGAGGGTGTGTCAAAATCGTTTTTCAATTCAGGAATCCGTTTGCGAAATATTAATCTTTTAAAGTGCAAATTTTAGTTAGAGTCAAGTGTGTGTGTACCTACCAGCTAAATGGTTGTACTTGGATTTGTGAAAAAAATCACAGCAGTAGTATATATAACGAAGTTAAAAGGAAAACTATCACAGCTAAGTAGGCTTTCCTACTACGAGTACTAACTTGAAGTTTGAAAAACATGATCTCCCATACATTCCGTATGGGAGAACATGTTTTTCAACTACAGGCAGGTTTGCAAAGGTCCTGACTTGCGTGCGTATCGCGTCTGTATCGCGATCGCTACAAACGCGCGTCGACGGCGCGTTTAAATAACGTGGTGTGCATTAGGCGCGTGAAATACACACATGGCGTGGCGACGCCTCGCCCGGCGTGGCGCGGGCGTTGCGCCACCAGTTTCCTATTTCATTCATACAAAATGTATAGGAACGATGTGGCGCAAACCATACACAACTGTGCGTGGTCGCGCGAGGCGGCGGCGAACGGTGCGGCGCGAGGGCGTTGTGTAATGTTCTGCGCCACGTCGTCGTCGTCGGCCGTCGCTATACATTTTGTCTTCCATTTTGTACAAAATATGAAATGGGCGGCGCAACGCCTGCACGACACCGTCGCCGTCGCCCGCACCGCATCACTCACCATTTGTGTATGTCCCGTGCCGTAGGCGGCGATGGCAGCGGCGGTGGCGAGAATTGAGAGTGAAAATTCAAGAATGCGTCACGTTTAGGCACATTTCGTTACATGAGACTATGAGAGAGAAGAAAGATATAACGCTCTCTCACGTTGTCTCTCTCCCTCTCTTTCTGCTGTCTCTCACACTAAACCTCTCATACCTACTCGAAGTTTCGCTTCTATCACATGCACGGTGCTGCACGCGCTTTTTTTCGTAAACAGTGTGAGACTGACGAAGAACACTTTTCGAAACAAATTGCTAATCCATTGCTTCATAAGTTATCAGTTGAATCAGTTTTCGTGTCGATGTCCCTGACACAGCTGCTCCTTACATTTTGACCGCGTAGGTATTGCACTTTTTTATGAAACAGCAGATTTTTTTTTAAATAACCGACGAAAAATTTCAACGCAATGGGGTTCAGAATCATGTACTGAATCCGTGGTAGCCGGCTTCGCGTCGATGTCCCTGCCACCCTGTATATTGTTGGTTATTGTTGTTTGTATGTGTGTAATTTTGTTGTTGTTTTTAATGGTATTTATAGAATAGTTACCAACCTATGTGAGGTAAACATGAGGTTCAGCACAATAAACATATAAGTAATATTTTCAAAGATGACTCAATTTAAAAATATTTTAATTTATAATGAGCCTGAGAGGGAACAAGTAGGTATTGCATGTGCAAGCAAATATCATTCAGAAAACAATTGAATGACGTTGTTTTGAAATTCTTTGTTTATTCTTTTTTTCTTCAACTGTTTGTCCCGTCCATAGAAATATTGACCTTTCTTGTGAAAACAACAGCTATTGCTGTACCTATTAATTATTATTATTATCTTATACAAATAAGTATACATATACACATTGCAGAATGAAACTGATTTACATCCGTCACCTCACACTTCAGGTCTAGTTGAAAACCAGCGTCAGGCACTAGTTGTCTGGCATTTTTGCTGAACTAGGCCTATTTGGCGCAGCCGCGAGGCACACTTTCCTGCTAATATCTTCGAACGCAATTTACACTTTATATTTGTTTTCTTTCTTTTTTAATTTGTTTTTTATTTGTAGTACAATATGTTGTGTTGTGTGATTTTTAGTCTGTGCTAAATAAATGTATTTTATTTATTTTCTTTTTAAATTATAAACTTATTGAAATGACAAGCCATGAACCCGATTGGATTCTCATCATTCTCACAGTAAAATACATACACATACGTAATAATTATAATTTTCAGTGCTTAGTTCTAATTATTGGGTGACCACTGACCACCGAGGTTATTATACGACTAGAGAATTATGGTAGAAAGTAAAATGCTGCACCGACACCAGATAAATCGGGATATAGGCAAGGGAGAAAGAAAGAAAGAAATAAATAAATAAAGAAAAAGTGTTTATTCTGTATCAACCAAACGCACACTACTCAAAAAAATAATAATAATCCTGGTTTGTTTTTTTTTTTGAGTAACTAACCAAGAACTACCAGAATGATGACGTAATTCAATTTATTCTTAGATGTCAAGGTGTCCTGCCAGGGTTGCGAGTTTGTCCGAAAGGGATATCGCGGCCCCGGCACACAGGCGACGGAAGGAACATTGTGTGGTGGGTTTTAGTCAGTAAAAGTCTGACACACAATCCCGCTCCGCCCAGAGCGGGAGAAGTTATTTGATAATTTCCCACCCTCAAAAAAAAGAATTAAAAAAAGATGTCCAGGTGTAGTATTGAAGATTTGTAATCTTCAAAACGGCACTTCAAAATCTAAGATCAGCGTAAAAGATCTCAGTTTTAATCTGGCGAATGCAAAAATACATTAGCAAACCAGTTTTTTTTATGGTTCCAGTTTTTTCGCCAAGTTCGACTGACGTAATGTTTCGAGATAACCTACCTGCCAGCTAAAGATCTAAAAATATAAGTAACAAACAAAAATGCTGAACAACCTGTTTGATTAAGGTGGATCCGCAGTTGCAGAATTAGAATCATTTTGATACATCTCCGTAAGTTAGATTTGTCAAATCTAACATAGAGAGATGTATTAATGATTCCAATGATATAAAATTCTGTAAATACATATCTGATATAGTCGCGAATCATATTTTGATCAAGATACAACCTGACACCTGACACATGACTTGCAAATTGCAAAAAACCTAAGAAAATTTGAATTTCGGAGGCTAGGATTTATGCATAACTATCCCTGCATTCCGAGCTACGATGTAATCGATTTGACCGTGCTAACGCCCGAACCGAATAAGCTCAGGCTTATTCGGTACGCGTCTGCGTCTCCGTTATGACATCATGACATGCACCATCTTGCGATAACGCCGACCTTGCCTTTTACTAGTATCACCGTGAGCGCTGTCAAAGATGACAGTTGTGCTGTTTTGTTTTGAGTCGCATCATAACTTTAGACAAACGAGGCATTTTCGAAATTGTGCTTCTGGCTACCGTGGCCACCTAACCAACGAAGAAGAAGAAATGTGTAGTAACACAAAGAAATATGATATGCAAGTTTTGACGTAGTGTGATCACCAGTGATCGGAGTAGGTAGATTGATTTTTGGTACTTGTATCATAAATGCACACAGAAAGAAGAACATGGATAAGCCATTTTTCCGGAAAGTAATTCCGGTATTTCCGGATTCAATTAAATATTGTTAATGTTGGTAGTGATATTATTACTACTCAATTCAATATTTATATACTGATTGGTTGTTGGGTTTTGTCAAATCGTGACTGTGTGCCGTTAAAAAAAATATGAAGAATATAATATTGCTCATTTTATTACAATTCCTACCTTTTTTTTTTGAGGATGGCAAATCATCAAATGACTCCTTCCACTCTGGCAGAATACAATTCCTACATAAGTTCCGGTTTTTTTTTAATAATCCACCAATTCCGGAGGAATGTCCATATTAATATATACGTTTCGGATCAATGGCCCCAGTTCAATCTACCTACTCCGATCACTGGTGATCACCGTAAGAGCGTTCACGAGCGTTCCGAATTGTTAACAGCCCTCAGATGTCATAATCGTGCTATCTAACTCGGAACGCCAAATATTGATGTCAGCGCTGTGAGCGATTACGTTCTAATTCGGAAAGCGGCCTTTGGTGAGTGACGAACTGACGTTAAAGAATTAATTCCTATTTTGTGTTCAGAAGATTGACACGGGCACTTAATGGTTTTAACAAAATCATAATTCTCCCACTCTTAACACAAGAGGAGCACGGGGCTCAGTAATAACAGCCGCACGGATTGATCCATCAGGTTAAGCTACGCTTGCCGGGCTTGGTCCGTGGATGGGTGACCATCTTTACATACCGAGACTCCTCCGTGTCTCGGAAAGCACGTTAAGCCGTTGGTCCCGGTTGTCATTCGTGGATCTTTGACAGTCGTTACGGGTCGTCAGAAGCCCGAAAATCTGACAACCAGTCTTACCAAGGGGTATCGTATCACCCAGTTACTGTGTTGTGCTGGGTCTGGGTGGTAGGCAGTCGCTCCATGTAAAATACTGGTATTCAGCTGCAACCGGTATGACTGGAAGCCGACCCCAACATGTTGGGAAAAGGCTAGGCAGAGAGATCATTTTCCCACTCTTGACTGACTCATGACTGTGTGTAGCACTCCTCAGATTGAAAAATTCAAAATTCAAAACTCTTTTATTCAAACATAAGACAGTCCCCCAAAACGCCCACCCTTCACCATTTCTTAGGACTGATTTTAACAATGAAATTGAACGCGTTCACATCTAAACGCGTTCAAGAGCTGTCATTGTCAAAATTGTTATGGATATGACTGACAGCTCTTGAACGCGTTTAGATGTTCTGAACGCATTCAATTTCATTGTTGAAATTCGCACTTAGTGCCTTAGCTGGGAAGAAGAAGTGGCGCAACAAACTCCCCAGTAGCACAGCTGTCTGTTCAGTTAGAAAAAAAAAACCTTTATAATTCTATCTTAAAAATTGCAGTGTACCGTTTACAACGTAAATAATTAAAAAAGAGAAGTGGTTCACAATCATGAGTCAAAGGTCAATGGTCATCAACACCGACAGGTCAACGGTTATATAATATGTACCTACCTAATGTTCCAAACTGTCGGAATTCGCATTTATTCGCATTATTACTTATCTACCAGCTGATAACGCGGTCAATGTCGTCGTTCACAACACTGAAGTTTTTCCTTGATTTATTTTAAAATTCAAGACATATATTCAAACTAGGCTGAGAATCAGCACTTTTCGAACGTCAAAATTACATAAGACAGTCCCCCAAAACGCCCACCCTTCAGTCCCTTCACCACTTCCTAGTGCGTTAGCTGGGAAGAAGAAGTGGCGCAACAAACTCCCCAGCAGCAAGTCATTTGAAGTCAAAGGCGAGCAGTGGTAACGGCCGTGATTGACGAGTTGTGGGTCGTGGGTTTACTTCGTGTCAATTATTTCATCACCACTGCTGTCTCAAAACGGTGAAGGAAAACATCGTGGGGAAACAGGCATGTGCTAGACATGAGCGTATCCAGCTTTTCGCCCAGAGGGGGCAAATCAGAAATTTCCCCCGCATATGTTTTTCATGTTTTATATAGCTGCTGTTTTCGCGTATTTTTAACCAACTTCAAAAAAGAAGGAGGTTCTAAGTTCGTCTGTACGTTTTTTTATATGGACGCTCATCGATATTTTCATCAATTGTCGACCGATAATGAATTTTTTCTTCAAAAAGAATTTTCATAATTGGTCCGAAATAACATTGTAAACACCTTTTTTTAAAGTCGATTATGCAAGGTAGGTAGAACACGAAAGGCCGCGCAGACGGTTTTTTCAAAAAATGAATACATAAATATATTGTAATTGTCAAGTAGTAGGTAACATATCTTTTACTTTTGTCGACAACAGTAATTAGGGATACAAAATCCAGGGGGGGCGGACGGTGAGCAATGGGTAGCTCGCCGTCCGATAATGTTTGATTAATAGTTTGTTTGAATAATGTCCGAGTGTGTAATGTTTGATATAATAACAGATAGCCTAATTTCTTTTGACATAACTTTCGTATGATATAATTTTCATATGATATAAAAACATTTAACCTAATTTCATATGATCTAATGTTATATTTGATATAATTTTTATTTTCTCTAATTTCATTTAGTATAACGTTCATTTCATATAATGCTCTTTTTATATAATGTTCATTTGACCTAACTTTCATAATGGAACGCATCGTTCTTGAGATAAGCAAATTATATTGTAACCTAACCTCAAAACAGTAAAGTTGCTTCTGCATCGTCTCCGGCGCTGCGGGAAGTGCAACCCCTTCGCCCTTACGTAACAAAGGAGAGGCACATAGGTTACAGCGGGCGGGGCTTGCTCTCCCTCCGCGCCTCCGTGTTTTCTAAACACTCTAGGGTATGAGCCAAAAGACTACGTAAAGTCGGGGTGCCCCGATTCGGTTTTGGAACAGATTCAACCTATTAACTATAAGCCGGTGTATAATTATGTTGTCGCCATATCGTAGAAATTAAGAAAATGGTATCATATTAATCGTATAGTAGAATCGTAGAAATTATATTAAACGTTACATATAGATTTTGAATATTATAGCAACTGAATATTATATTAATTGAATTTTATTTCAAATGTGCATTATATAAACTGTTCATTATACCATATGAAATTAGGTAAAATGAAATTATATCAATAAATCATTATATAATTTGATCGTTATATTAAAAAAGAATTATATTAAATGAAATTAGGTCTTATGATCATTAGAACTTTTGTTATTATATCAAACGTTACACACCCCCGAAAAGGACCAGTATGCCTAACATGACACACGCGACAATTACTCATTCTCGCGTGAGTACTTGTCGTCTATTTCTGTCACTTTTCTCGTTTTCTGACAGCTATGCCATACAAAATAGTCGACTCGTTCTGTGAAACTTGATGTTTTTTCGACAAACCCTAACATGACCCCTTAGTTATCTCAATTTTTGACAATTCAACACGAGATAATCTGCGATTTTTCTGTCATTTTGTCGTATTTACTCGTCCTCGATATTGACGACGAGAAGAGTAGACAAAATAATTATACAAAAATAAAAAACCCAAATAGCATGCAGTTTCACAATAAATTGTGATTTTAGTCATATTTTTTTTACAATATAAAAGAAAATACTTAGTTTTAAACTACTGTTTATATGGAACATGTTTTATATGGAATTTTCTGCTTTTTGTATGGAAAATAAAATCTAATATTACATAATTATTATATGTTGAGTTTTAGGGGTTTATGGGTTTTATAAAGGGGGTTGAAATTTTCATTATTTGACACAAACACACCATTTTCGAGATATAAGCAAAAGAAAAGAAAAGGGGAAAGTAAAGAACATGAAAAGGGGATTACAAAAATACACTTATATAAGTTATATGTTTATATTTTTATAATAAATTGGTTTAAAAAGTTTATGATAGCGTAAAAATGGGCCATGTTTGTGTCGGACCAGTTTTAGTTTGTAAGATGTGACGGGACATTCAAAAGTCTAAAATAAAATAAATTATTTAAAAAATCTAACATTAACTGCGTCGTGCAGACCGGCGCGACGCGACAGCGCGACGCGACTCTAACAAAACAATTTCTAAGAAAGAGCAATTACCGGTGTCGTGCGACAAGCCGCGCTAGTCTACACTAGCCTTAACATCTGCAATGATTCTTTTCCTGGGTCAATACGACCCTGATGTTATCATGACCAGCTTTGAACTGCCAGTTTAGAGTTCAAGGTTTTTCGTTCATGAACAAAGAAACAATGGTGTGTAGGTACTTACAATTGTTTCTTTTTTCAAACGTGACGTTTTTTACTCGTCTCACCAATGACGTATTATTACCTACTTACTCAATCATTGCGTCTCACGATGCGTTGAGGACTAAGGGCGGTTGTCCACCGCCTCCGTCTACGAGAACGAGATGACGCGGACGGGCCGAAGTCGCGATACATACAATTTCTATGGCCGCGTGCCCACCGCACGTCCGTCACCCGAGCACCGGGATCTCGGCCCCTGAAATTTCGAGTAGTTCAGCGCGACCGCTAGAACTCGAGCCGAGATTGTGGCGGGCCGATGTGCCGGCAATACAAAATCTACCATAACATATTGAACCGCCGAGTTCGATCATGGACTTGCGGTGGACAAACGATCGCCGTCACCGGGACGCCACGTTCGGTTCGAATAATCACGTTTCTCGTTGACGTCCCGTTGACGGTGGCGGTGGATGGTGATTGGGTAATTCCCGACTCGTATTGTATTTTTGGTTTTGGTCGATATTTGACACTTTGTACTCACGATTTTTTTCTCGTGAAATGCTACGGTTGATTCGCCGTTTGTTGGCACGGTCATTAGTATTGTTCTGGATCTCTATGGAAGTTTGTTGACAGCCGGTGGCACTACGGCACGGTGCCGGCCGTATATCCCACACGAAACACACACGGTTACGATCCCACAGGAAAAGTGAAGTTTTTACACGTGATTACAGTAATTGGCTTGAGGCAAATATTGACTGGCCAAACTGCGTGCAAACCAATTTGCTCATTCAAGAATCAACAAGTGAAAATATTTCTACTGAACCTGTACCTGAACCTGTACCATCAACTTCAACAATGAAATCAACTTTAACGATGACAAAAAGATCTCGAAAGCCGTTTGAAGATCTAAGTAACAAGCAGAAGAAGAGACGATCTGATGAACATATAGGCGATGACCCTAATGAAGTAGCTTATTCAGCTGCAGCACTTTTGAAAGGAGATGGTCGTGAGGATATTGCATCTGTTATGAACATATTATGCTCCAAAATCCAGAAGCAGCAGCAAAAATCAAGGAAATGTTGAACAAACCAGCTCCTTCAACAATATTTTCACCAGAAAAAGCACTGGGTTTGCTACTTTCATTAAAACTATCGAAATGGCAATATAATTGCCATTCACATTAAGGGAAACGACTATTCGAGAAGGTTCAAAGGAGATATATCCGTCTTACTATAATGTGCAAAAAGCTAAGCTACAGTGCTACCCTCCGAAGACATTTGTGACTGTAACGGATTCATCTGCTAAGATTGTACTACAAGCGTTACTAGATTTAACAGTGAACAGAATTTTTTAAACTATTCGTAGCTGTACGCCGGGTACAGAGCGGCGAAGACCGCCCTCCGAGCGGAGATCGAGCGGGCCAGAGGACTGGCGTGGTGAGCGCTTTGTTTCCTTCGCGAGGGGAACATACTCCCCCGCCCATGGCTCCGCCTCCTGCGGTGCCCGATGCGGACCACACAGGTGACGACGACGACGACGAATCTCCGGAGGTGACCGGGGTAGATTTGAGAGTGGCGGTACGTAGGCTGAATGCCAAAAATACCGCCCCAGGACCCGACGGCTTACCTGGAAAAGCCTGGGTTCTGATCGTTCTGCTTGGAGAGGGGCCAGTTCTCACTTCGTTGGAAGACGGGGAAACTGGTCCTCATCAAGAAGCCGGGGCGCCCGGCGGACTCTCCGTCCGCTTACCGGCCCATCGTGCTGCTCGACGAGGTGGGCAAGCTCTTTGAAAGAGTAATTGCAGACCGCCTTGTCGGGCAGCTGGTGCGAGTGGGGCCGGATTTGGCGGACAGCCAGTTTGGTTTCCGCAAGGGGCGCTCTACGGTGGATGCCATCATGCGCGTTCGAGCTCTCACGACGGGGGATGCTGTTGCCCGGGGTGGGGTGGTCTTGGCGGTGTCTCTTGACATCGCCAATGCGTTCAATACCCTGCCCTGGAGTTGCATTAGGGTAGCACTCCGGTATCACCGGATGCCGACCTACCTCTGTCGAGTGGTCGAGGCCTATTTGACGGACAGGGCCGTCATGTACCCCGGTCACTACGGAGAGTGGAACCGGCGAGAGATGTCGTGCGGGACACCGCACGACATCTCTCGCCGGTTCCACTGCAGGATCTGTCCTGCAGGATCTGTCATTGCAGGGATCGGTCCTGGGGCCGCATCTGTGGGACATCGGCTGCGACTGGGTGCTGCGCGCCGACCTCCCTAGCGGCGTCAGCGTAGTCTGCTACGCTGACGACACGCTGGTCCTGGTGCAGGGGAGGTCGCATGAGGCGGCGGCCGAACTAGCGACACGTTGGGTTGCGACAATCGTCGATGTGTTTCTATGGTCCTCGGAACGCGCCACTGTCGGGTTCCCAGATAACGGCGGGAGGGGTTCACATCGGTGTCGAGTCGACGATGAAGTACCTGGGACTCGTCCTCGACAGCCGGTGGAACTTCGTGGAGCACTTCCGACGTTTGGCTCCCAAACTGCAGAGGGCTGGGGCTGCTTTGAAGCGGCTTCTGCCCAATCTAGGGGGTCCAAACGCCTCCTGCCGGAGGCTCTACGCGGGGATCGTGCGGTCCATGGCCCTTTACGGGGCACCGGTGTGGGCGCGTTCATTAAGGCTGCGACCAGCCCAGCGATTGAACGCGTCCCAAAGGGTCATGGCCATTAGGCTGGTCAGAGGATACCGCACGGTCTCCCGTGAGGCGGCGAGCCTCTCAAACTCAAACTCAAACTCAAACTCTTTATTGCATTCATGTGTACATTTAGGTGTTACATTTATGTAAGTTCCAACATGAAACCCGGTTAGGGCACGGCAACATAATATACTTAAAAGTACCTAAGTATATAATAATAAATTAGACAAAACAAGCACCCAGCGCAAGTTTGTTTAACAAATATAATTATTACTAGTATTAAGTTTATGTAGTTATTTTAATTATATCATGAGTTTATTAAATTATTTTATTTATGTGTATTAATTATAATATTTTATTAATTTATATTTATTATTATATTTTATAAATTTTTACTAACTATTATATTTAATTAATTTGTATTAGCTGTTGTATTTAATTAATTTATATTTTTTTTTTTTTTTTTTTTTCTAAATATTCTGCGACTGAGTAAAAGCATTTTTGTGTAATATATTCTTTTAATTTTCTGTTAAAGTTATTGAATTTGGGTTCTTCTTTTATTTGTTCCGGTAATTTGTTGAAGATTTTTACTGCCATGTAGTATGGGCTATGGTAAAGCATTTTGATCCGAGAGGGTGGGAAATATAATCTATTTTTAAAGCGTGTTTTTAAGTTATGAATGTCTTTTGTTTTAGGAAAAATGTTGCTATTTTTAAATACAAATATGCACAGGTCATGTATATATATAGAAGGTAAAGTTAGGAGTTTTAATTTAACAAAATATGGCTTATAGCTTTGGGTATTGTCAATATGAGCCAGTATTCTGACACATTTTTTTTGGATTATAAATAATAATAATAAGAACTGCAACAACTCGTAGGAAATGGAGCTTTGAAATGAATATATTCATCCTACGTACATATCTTCATCTTACTCATATGGAAACCGACAAAAATGCATACCTTCCATCGCTTCACACTAAGTTTTTAGAAAAATATCCAACTATGCAAGTAGGCCGACAAAGGATAGGTGACCAACGAAGAGCCATAGTTCAAAAAAAACTATTACCTCAGGTCACGATAGATCAGATTTATGAGGAAGTCAGAGCTGAACTACAAATGGTTCATACACAAATACAGCAACACTCCACACAATTTAAAGTACAAATTAATACACAATCTGGCCAACGAATGAAATGGACGAACGAATATAATGAAGCAATAATCAGAATATACTATACTACAACACAACTAGAAACAAATAAAACGGCCTATAGAAAACAGTTACAAGAGGGATTTATAAATATATATCCAGAATTAGCCCATATAACAGAGCAAAGACTATCTGATCAAGTGAGAGCAATTATAAATAACAAATATATACACCCCTACAGATTAGAAGAAATTAAAAACCAGGTAGCTACAGAATTAAGAAATAACAACTCAAACACACAAAATATAGAACACTTAAATAATAATTATTTAAACACACAAGCAGACGACTTAGAACAACCTGATGTAAGCATACACTCACTAAATACTCAACATACAAATATTCATATCTCTGACACAACTACAAATACCCCCACAACAAATAATATATTCCTAAATAACAGCTCAAATACCGACATAGTTTCCCGAACTCTTATAAATACAGATGAAAATATTTTTTTGAACCACATAGATATTGGGCAAGTTGAACCCACGTCAACTAACTTTGATGCTGCCCCAGAAACAAATTCAGAAATAGAAGCCACGTTTGAACAAGCTCTACAATACTTCTCTGATACACACCCTACTAATAGGCCATATATTCCCAAGCAGAAAACTTCTAAAAAGTTTTCTGTCATAGTTAGTTATATAAATACTGTCATTCTTCCTAAGTACACAAATGTCGACACCGACTTCATGAAATTGCAGACCATAATTTACTGTGCAGCATGGACGGCAGCTACATGCAACGGATCTAAAATACCACACTCTACACAAAATGAGCGTCGTACGTACATACACAGAAAACCAAAATGGCAAATCAGGTTAGAAAAGAAAATCGGAAATCTAAGAGCAAACATAGGTAGGCTGACACATTTCATTAATGGTTGTAGAAGTGAAAAACTAATAGCATCCATAGAAGAAATAAAGAAAAAATATCAAATACACGCACAATATGAAGACTCAAACACACATATAGAACACTTTTTGGACACTTTAAAACAAAAATTAAACGCAGCATCCAGTAGACTTAAAAGATATATCACATGCACCAACCGCAAGGTCCAAAATACAAAATTTACCAACAACGAAAAAATATTTTACAGGAACCTTGCATCTAAAAACAGAGACACCACGAACCAAACTCTAGAGACACCTCCTCCCGAGGCATTACGAGAATTTTGGGCAAACATTTGGGAAAATCCAGCATACCATAATAATCACGCAGACTGGATTAATGAAGCAACACCACAAATCCCCGAAATGGAGTTTGAACTCATTCCAATAAACACATTTATAGACGTAATCAAATGCACACACAACTGGAAATCTCCAGGCTCAGACAATATTCACAACTACTGGTATAAGAAATTCACTAGCATCCACCCATTCATATATAATCACCTAAACACATTCATTCAATCACCACATTTGCTTCCAACATACTTAACACATGGAGTAACATACATGATACCTAAGGACGTGAATGACACTACAGACCCAGCCAAATATCGACCAATCACTTGCTTACAAACTCTTTATAAAGTCCTGACAGCCTGTGTAAGTGAAGTAGTATACAAACACCTAACTAAACATAACATTCTTGCAGAACAACAAAAAGGTTGTCGTAAAAATAGTCAAGGATGTAAGGAACAACTCACTATTGATGCAATTGCTATGAACAGTGCAGTAAAAAGCAAAAAAGATATTCATACCATGTTCATCGATTACCAAAAGGCCTATGATTCAGTACCGCACAGCTGGTTGTTGCACGTCCTAAATATCTATAATATCCACCCCACACTCAGATTGTTCTTAGAATCTACCATGCAAAATTGGCAAACTGTACTTAAAATAAATCAAGCCTCTACGACCTTGGCCACTGAACCAATCCACATAAAACGTGGAATTTTTCAAGGCGATGCTCTAAGCCCTTTATGGTTTTGCATGGCACTCAACCCACTCTCACACCTACTAGATAAAACTAACACAGGATTCATTTTGACAAACGATAACACACAATTCACCTTAACACACCTTATGTATATGGATGACATAAAGTTGTACGCAGCAGATAAAAAATCACTTTTCCATTTAGCAGACACCACACAAGAATTTTCTAACGATATAAGTATGCAATTCGGAGTAGACAAATGCAAAATTTTGTCAAATGTGAAAGGAAAAATACAAAACAACAGTTACACTCTCGGATCAGGTAAATCTATTGAGCCAATGGATGAACACAGTACTTACAAATATCTAGGTTTCAAACAATCTAGACAGATAGAACAAAAGATGACAAAAGAAGAACTGCTCAAAAAGTTTACACACCGCCTTAACCTAATCTTTAAAACCAACCTTAACTCCAGAAATACAATTAAAGCTGTCAACACATTCGCAATACCCATTCTTACATACTCTTTCGGAATTATACGATGGTCAAAAACCGATATCAGAAAACTGGAGCGTACTATCAATACACTCTTTACCAAACACAGGAAACACCACCCTAAATCATGCATACAGCGACTTACGCTACCCCGCCAAGAAGGAGGAAGAGGATTAATTGACATACACAATTTGCACAACAAACAAATACTTTCACTCAGATCTTACTTCCATAACAAATCAGAACATTCATCACTACACAAACATGTAACAGACGCAGATAAAAAACTTACTCCACTCAACCTACAAAATAGAAACACTCAAATAAATGAAAATCTCATAAGCACACAACAAAAAATTGCAGCATGGTCTGCCAAAGCCCTTCACGGAAGACACCTAGCCTACCTGAGTCAGCCACACGTCGACAAAGCTAAGTCGAACGAATGGCTCAAACGAGGTGAGCTGTTTCCCGAGACTGAAGGGTTCATGCTGGCGATACAGGACCAAGTAATAGCGACTCGCAACTACAGAAAATACATTATAAAAGACCCTCGTCAGCCGACTGACTTATGCAGACATTGCAACACTGCCTCTGAGACCATACAACATATTACAGGAGCCTGCAAATCACTTGCACAGACTGACTATAAGCACCGACATGACCAAGTTGCTGCAATTATACACCAACATTTAGCATACAAATATAAATTAATAAGTGAGATGATACCGTACTATAAATATAAACCCGAAATTATACTAGAAACAAGGAATCAGAAAATCTATTGGGATCGGACGATAATAACAGACAAAACTATACACTTCAACAGACCAGATATAACCGTCCACGACAAAACTAATAAAGAAGTTTACCTTATAGATATAGCTATCCCTAACTCACACAACATTCAAACCACAATATCTGAAAAGCTGAGCAAATATCAAGACCTCGCCATAGAAATAAAAACCCAGTGGAAAGCACAAACCGTTCACATCGTCCCTATAGTACTCTCATCCACTGGTATAGTACCAAAATCTCTTACACAAAGCCTTAACACTCTACATATGCCCACCCATACCCTACACCTGATACAAAAAGCCACAATTCTCAACACCTGTCGGATCACCCGGAAGTTCCTTACTTCTTCCTCAATATCATCAACATTCTCTATTTAAATTCCTCCTTACACACTTGGTTCCGACCCGTGTGCAAGGTTTTGTACTCTCATTTATGAGAAGAAAATTAAAGAACTCAAAATAATAATAATAATAATATTTATTCCAAAATAATTACAAGGCATAAAAATTAGTACAGTTTTGCTTAAATGTAAATTATATTCCTAAGACTTACGTGCCTGAACTAGGTAATCCTGTGTTTCAGGCGAGAGGAGCTAAAATAAACTTATAAAATAAATAAACAACAGGTTGACAATAGATCACTAATTACATGTTGAAGAGCTTAACTCTTAGTTTCTAAATTTGATATACTTATACTTAACGTAGGTGAAATTTTTCACTTTAGCACAGTTAGTAATATCTCTGTATCTTCGTAAGACATACTTTGGAGAGCATCCTTGAGAATTCTCTTACAATTTGTGTAATTCAGGGAATAAATGTTTGCTTTCGAGTTTAGTCTATTATAGAGAAGAGGACCGAGGTACAGGTAAAATTTGGAAACAAAAGCATTATCATATAATAAAGCATATCTTTACGTCTTTTATTAGCATATGCAGTGCTATAGGGTAGAGCTCTGTGTTGTTTTAATACAATACCCATTATAAATAGCTGTCGAACTGTTAATACTTCACAAGATTTGTATAGGAGGTTAGTAGGAAAAAGGAAAGGGCGGAAAGTAGACACTTTGAGAATCGCCCTTTGAGCTCTCTCGATGGTTAGTAACATTGTTTTACCCGCTCCACCCCATGTGGTAATACAGTAGGTTAATATTGATTGACATAGAGCGAAGTAAACTTGTCTAACTAGTTTTGGGTCAGCAATATAGCGTAACTTTTTAAAAACAAATATCAGCTTCCGAATTCTACTATTTAAAGCTTGTATATGTTGTTTGAACGAAAGTGTTTCATCTATTATAACACCAAGATATTTTGTTGTATTTGTCATTTTAATATTGGGACAAACACATTGGTTATCTATAGGAATTGTGCAATAATGAGCATACAATGTCGAGGTAGTGCTTGTTGATATTTGCTTGCGCATCGAAAACTTAACGTAATTTGTCTTATTTGCAAGTTGAAGCCATTTATTAACAATATTGAACCCCTGTTGCGCAAGTTTGTAGACATTTTTTTCTGAACCAGCTGAAAATAGAAGGGCAGTGTCGTCAGGATAAGAAACAATTTCGCCGTGATCTAGATTTAGGTTACAAAGATCGTTTATGTAGATCAAAAATAATGTAGGCCCTAAAATACTTCCTTGGGGAACTCCGAAGGACGTGTTTTTTTCAGTATCGCTGAGAACATTACCAATCCTTACACATTGGGTACGGTATTCTAGATAGCTCTTAAATAGTTTCAGCTGGGTGCCTCTGATACCTATGGCTTCAAGCTTGTGCAACAGAATAGGAATAGAAACCGTATCAAAAGCTTTGGCGAGGTCTAGAAAGATTCCTACTGTGTGGTTACCATTATCAAGTTCTTGTGCTAGATAATCAGTCAGGTGGTGCACGGCATCGTCTGTTGACATTTTAGGCCTAAATCCAAACTGCCGTTTAGATAAAATTGATTTATCCTCCAAGTATTTGTAAAGCCTTTTATTCATAATTTTTTCTAATATTTTAGACATAGTAGGCAGTAAGGAAATAGGTCTATAATTTGTTATTTGATCTTTACTGCCTGATTTGTAAACAGGGACCACAACAGCTTTTTTTAGGCACTCGGGAAAAAGACCTAAAGATAAACATTTTTGGAAAATATAAGTTAGTGGCGGTCCCAAAATGTGCTTGAACGGTTTAATAATTTTATTTGATATGTTATCCCAGCCAACTGCACAGTCGTCCTTCAAATTCATAATTATCGTTTCAACCTCAGTCTCGTCAGTGTCTTGCAACACAAAGGATGATAAAATAGTGTTACACGAAAATGGTGTGCTTGTTAGATATTGTGATTGGCCCTGAACTTTTTCAGCCAAACATTTACCAACATTAACATAGAAATTATTCGCAATGTTGGCAGATGCTAACTGTGATGAGTGTGCTTGTAATAAACCTGAAGATGACTGATTTAGTTTTGAGTTATACGTTACACTTTTAATAAAATTCCAGATTTTTTTACTATTTGTACCTGCTTTTTCTAGTGCAATTTTGTCATAGTTGCTTTTTACATTTCTTAGAAGATTATTACAGAAGTTACGATATCGTTTATACGACAGTTGCAAAATTAAATTATCTGGAATAGATTTCGCTTTCATATGTAGTTTATCTCTATTTTTCATACAGCGAATAAGTCCTGTCGTGATCCATGGTTTTATGTTGTAGTTTTTGTTATTTCGCCGAGATATGACCGTGAAATACTTCGCTTGCAAATACGCTGACGCCTCCTTGCCGGACTACCGCCATGGGATCTGGAGGCAAAAGTCCTCGCGCACATGTGGGAGTTGCGCGAGGAGGCGAAACGCCGGGGTGTAACTCCGCTGCCGCGAGAAATCACGGCACAGCGGACAGAGCTCCGGCGGGATCTCATGGCGGCATGGAGAGTGCGATTGTCGCAACCCAGCGCTGGGCACGCCACAATTGCGGCGATAAGTCCCCTCTTTGAGGAGTGGCTAGAGAGGCGCCACGGCGTCCTCACCTTCCGCCTGACGCAGGTCCTCACCGGACACGGTTGTTTCGGGAGGTTCCTGTTCAGGATAAAGCGGGAGGAAATGCCTGGGTGTTACCATTGTGTGGATCGCCCGGAGGACACGGTGGAGCATACGGTGGAGGTCTGCCCGGCTTGGGCGGGGCACCGCCGTGTCCTCACGGAGGCGATCGGCAGCGGCGATCTCTCGCGTCCGGCCCTGGTTCAGGCCATGGTCCGGAGCGAGAGTGCATGGGAAGCCATCACTTCCTTCTGCGAAGCAGTAATGCTCGCGAAGGAGGAGGCGGAGCGCGCGAGGGAAATGCAAGATGCGCGCCCTCGCGCCCCTAGTCGCCCCAGGAGACGCCCCGGGCGTCGGCAGTCGCGAGCCGACTTCCGGCCACCGTAGGCGCGGGCTTGCGGACGGTGGGCAATGGGTAGCTCGCCGTCCGATTAGGACCAGGCCCGGGTCGACGGCGCGTTGTGTTCCACGCGCGCCTCAAAGAGATGTCAGCACCAACTGACGGGGACCGTAAGGGCCAATGCCTGCCAGGGTTGCGAGTTTGTCCGAAAGGGATATCGCGGCCCCGGCACACAGGCAACGGAAGGAACACGGGTGGGTTTTAGTCAGTAAAAGTCTGACACTCCCTCTCGCTCCGCCCAGAGCGGGAGGAGTCATTTGATGATTTCCCACCCAAAAAACCGTGCGACGCCGCGGGCAAGACCTAGTGTTTAATAAAATAAAAACAAAAACTGTTCAGTCAATATATGTACATAAATAATAATGCAGTAATGCCTATATAACACGTTCGATGCAGACCGCTTGTTGGAGCAACTAATTTACCTTGAATGTTTTCCTGGGTTTCTGATTCCGAATGCAGATGTGTTTACCTTGATTCACTGCATTCTCGTCGCTTACGGTTAGTACGTATTTAATTATATTCCGGATTTTTCCATTCACTAACTTCCCACAATTTTTTCTGTTGTTTGTTTTTGGTCATTTTTAACAGACTTCCCAAAAAGGAGGAGGTTATCAATTCGGTTGTATGTTTTTTTTTTTTAATGTTTGTAACCTCATAACTCCGTCATTTATGAACCGATTTGAAAAATTCTTTTTTTATTTGAAAGGATATACTTCCCGATTGGTCCCATTTTTATCAAATAATATTTGAGGGAACTCCTCAAATATTATAGGTAAACACATAGCGATTTTGCTATTTTCAGCAATAAGTTAAGCATATGCATTCAGAAAGTATCATTTGGTGAAGTGGAACTGATGAAGAAGACCACAGATGGCCACCACAATACCTTAATGAAAAGTATTTCACGGGTGGCGCCATTTATGAACCGATTTGGAAAAATATTTTGTTATTTGAAACGATATACTTCCAGATTGGTCCCATTTTTATCAACATTCAGTTTTGATGATGGAATCTATGAGGAATTGAGGGAACTCCTCAAATATTATAGGCATACACATAGCGATTTTGGTATTTTCAGCAATGAGTTAAGCATTTGCTTTCAGAAAGTATGATTTGGTGAAGTGGAACTGATGAGGAAGACCACAGATGGCCACCGGAACTAATGATATGATAATGATAAATATTTTACGGGTGGCGATAAGATATCTCGATTAAAATAGTTAAGCGACTATGAAGCACATTCTGATGAAAATAGTACCATTGAACTGATCTGAAGATGAAGCCGGAAGGAAAGCACCGGAACTCCGTCATAAAACAATATATCCTAGCCGTGTTTGGGCTTATTGGAATTGCCATGAGGTGTACTCTGCCTATAAATGATTAATGGTAGTATACTGGCATCAAATTGCGCTACTTGAGTCGTCTGCTATGTGTGGCCTTGATTGTCAGAAGACAGATTTCGTAGCCTTGTTATTTCCGTCAATGATCCTGTCATCGTGTGGTCGCTTTAATAATTTGTTCGCGTCCAAATCTGATAAAACCGATAAAACAATGCTTTCCAAACTTCTGACACGACTAAGTACGACGTATATTTGCTTTTTGCAATTTTTTTTACCAAGGTAGATCACAGATCTTTCGAGGATGGTACCCTGTAACTTATGGACTGTGACCGCCCTGCTTAATATTAGAGGCAGCATACGATGCTCCACATCTCCGTAACCCCTTGCCGCCTGGGACGTAGTGCTTGTTGGTGGTAGATATGGGTATCACTTTGAAAACTATAAATTAGCATATCTTTTTATTGGATGAGACGATTGCAATGAAACAAAACTAAATGTTACATCGTGATTTTATTCTATTTACAATTTTAATAGGACTGTAATTAAATTTCAAAAATGTTAATAATAATATCAGCCTGTTACTGTCCCACTGCAGGGCAAAGGCCTCTTCTCATACAGAGAAGGCACGAGCATTGATCACCACGCCTGCTCAAGACGGGTTGGTGATTTCAGACTTATATTAACTATAAGTCCAGGTTTCCTCACGATGTTTTTCCTTCACCGATGTCAATAATGTCCAAGATAAACTCAGAAAGTACATATGAATTGAAAAAATCACATTGGTACTTGCCCGGATTTGAACCCACAACCTCGTGCATGAGAGGCGAGGCCTTAACCACTGGGCCATCATTAACACCTCAAAAATTCAAAAATGTTATATCATCTTCTAAATTGTATGTAGTAAAATGCATTCATTAGTACCATTTTGGGCCAATAGATGTCATTGAGAGGCAAAAAAATAATTTTACGCCCTTTCTACACCTTCAAGCCAGTTTTGAAAAATTTATGATTAAATCTTTATTATTACCTATATAAGTTTATACCACGTTTTCTAAACCAAATTAATAAGATCTTTCATACAAAATGTATCCCCTTGTTCACCCACAAAGCGGTTAATTTAAATCATTCCACTTTGCCCAACCAAGTCGACTGGTCCAAAGTGGAATGCCTAAAATTTTCAGTGGAATCTGCCCCACTAGTTCGATTTGGTAGGGCAGATTTCACTAGTCTAAAATCTTGATGGATAACTTGCCCCACTAGTTGTAACCCCAAAAGGTGTCATTTTTTAAAAATCTTTTGATTTTTTTCCATTATTCGAATGGTATACTAATTTGTATGGGGTAGGTACCACAACTAAAAAGTGATACAAAAAAAACAACCGACTTCCAAAAAAAACACTAAAATAACTTTCTTACAAAACAAAAACCACCGAATTCCACAAAAATACACTTAAAAGTGAAAAATAACTTTAATTTCGGAAGTCGGTGGCAAAAACGAAAATACAGAACCATATACTTAGTATACCTATACATTCATTATGGTTCGCAGTAAGATGGTTGAAGCCGTGATATACTTATGAATCGTTATCAAGCACCATGTGGTATATTTTGGTTTATATTTAGTATAAAATATTTTCGTTTTTGCCACCGACTTCCGAAATTAAAGTTATTTTTCACTTTTAAGTGTATATTTCAATTCCCAGTTCGGGTAAAATGTTATGGGTTTTTCCATCAGGAGTTCAAGAATTTCCGAGTAGCAGTCCGGAGTCTGGATTTGTGCCCGGTTGATGGCAATAGGCTCGCCCCCTATCACATGGGACTTAAACATAACTGGCACAAGGTTGGTGTACTATAGGTACCTACACCTCTGCCTAATCTAAATAATTACAAGCAATCAATCTGCCTAGCCTTTTCCCAACTACGTTGGGGTCGGCTTCCAGTCTAACCGGATGCAGCTGAATACCAGTATTTTACATGAGCGACTGCCTATCTGACCTCCACAACCCAGTAACTGGGTAATACGATACCCCTTGGTAAGACTGGTTGTCAGACTTTCGGACTTTTGACGACCCGTAACGACTGTCAAAGATCCACGACAGCGTTCTTTACATCCTCAAATGTGCAGGATTCAGGAGTTGGCACACATGGACACTCCAACAAGTGCCGAATAATAATGAAACTGAATCATGGGCGTACAGTACGACACGACTTATATGTAGCATCGGCAAAATTCGTCATCCGAACTGAGTGCGTCTTTAAAATCACTAATATTTTTTTACTGCTTTAGGTGAAAATGATCTTTACGCAAACGTAATGACTTGTGAAGTCAAATAACCAAATACACGTAAAAATGAATGAAAGCAAATTTTCAAATTTATGCTACATCTAAGTTGTGTCGTACTGTACCCAGCAATTAGCCCAGAGCGGGGGGGGGGGGGGGGGGGGGGCAAACAGAAATTTCTGTTTTACCCTACATACATGGGAAAACACCTGCAGGAGATTTATTTATTTATTTGCTAACATGTAAAACACTGATAAGTAGGCATGCATTCAAATTTCACGACACAGTGTCAAGACATGCACCCTGTAAGGGCACTGCAAATGCTTCATATCAAATGATTAAATTACAATAATAAATAATATAATATTGATTCTAATTATTACAATACATTACATTTTTTTTTGGCTGCCCTCCCCTACCCCCCCTGAGCCTTATCCGATTTGACAGATTATGTTCATGGCGTAATGAACATATTAAGTTCATTACGCCATGAACATAATCTGTCAAATCGGACTAGCCTTTTATGGCCGGTTTACACGAGGCTAGTTTTTTAAGGTAGGAAGTTAGCAAGTATATTCAATATTCAATATCAATATTCTAGTTCGCTAGTTAGCCACATTTTTTATTTCCACACAGTAATATTGCTAAATTAATCAAAACAGTGAAATATTTGACATCTATTTGCGACGTTGCCCACCTTCAGAATAAACGCTCTTAAGAGTTTTATTTTATTTCATTTTTTATACTATCTTTAAATTATTTATTATAACGGACAGAAACTTCCCTATGTTTAATATTCTAGCGTATGGCACTAATGGGTTTCACCTGAAAATCAGCGTCAGATGATTCACTTTGTGTTGTCATCTGACAATATGCTGAGCTGAGGCCCTTTTGGCATTATAATAATTTGTTTTCTGTTTTTATAGTTTTAAGGTGTATTTTTTGTAATGCCAATAAATTCAGTTTTCTTTCTAATATAGTACGCGTCAAATTTTATGGCGGCTCTGAAGTGCGCTACTTGCTGCGAAGTACCCCATCCCTCACCCCGGTTGACACGTGATGTTTTTACTGCGCAGCCACTCGCCTCATGTTTCGCTTTCGAGCCGCCATTTAATAAAGTTTGAATCGAACTGTACTAGCTCAAAAATAGAACCCCATCCTATTAAACTATCGCACTATAGTTTGACCTGGACCGCTGTTCCGCGCCTTAGGAATGCGCGGCGACCGGGAGGGCGGCTGCCCCCGTCTCGCTGCGCACTTACCTAAGGCGCAGAACAGCGGTCCCGGTCTAACTATAGCTTACTACCTTTCTCACTAGCTTACTAGAACCAGAATAGTTTTGTATACACGAGGCTAACCTGAGCTAGCTAGCTTACTAGTTGTGGTGGATCCAGGATTGTCGTATGGGAGGGGCTGGACCCCACAAAGGGTAGATTTTAGGCAAGTAAACCGGGCATGAGTGGCGCATGGATTTAAAATTCATCACGTAAACAAAACATGTTATAAAAAAAACAACTTGAAAACATTTTAAGTACCGATTAAGTTAAGGATAATTGATGACAATTGTAGCTTATGTAGTGTAATGCTTGCTAAAGTTTAATTAGAATAATATCAGGTTCACTTTAAGATTTGTCACGGAAGAACTCAGATGCTTGGGGGCCCTTAGCCCCTTGGCCCCTGGATCTGCTACTGCTTACTAGCACTATCTTGCTATCCTCCAAAAACTAGCCTCGTGCAGCCCGAGCGTTACACTGACATTAGGTATAATGTGACGTCAATCATGACGAGAATTTAAGAATGCAGTAGAATGTAATGTTAACCTTCGCAGTATCACATGTAATAGTTCGTTAGGTCTGTTGTAATTTGACGGAAAGATTTCTGGTTTATGTACGTAGTTGATAGTAATTGCTTCATATGATTTAGTACTTAGTTTACTTACTTAAATAAATACCATTCCTAGAACCAAGGTAAAGCACGAATTTAAACATATTATATTGATAAAGAGTAACTTGTCTAATTCAGAAAGTATTCAGTGCTCTGTAATCCTGTTCCGTTCGGCTATTTATTACTTAACAAAAAGAAAAGAGGAACAATAATTATATCAGAGACTGTTAACTTAAAAGTAACTACGAGTATGTCTGTGTTAAGGGTCCCACAAACAGGCGACATGCGACATGCGGCATGCGATACGGATGATGACAAAAAAAAAAAATTGTCCGTCATGGAGATTATAAAAAAATATTGGACACGTATTTTATATTTTTTTACGTAATCAAAAGATGACGGCAATACATTGAGTGAAAATGTGCCATGACGTCCCGAGTATGTAGATTTTATACTTACTTGTGACGTAGCAACCCCTGCTCCCATACTTTAATGCGACCTATGATAAAGTAAAAACATCCCTAAATAGTTTTTTTTTTTTTACCTAGGCATCATCTCTATTGCTCTACCGTGAAGAAATTGTTTTATTAGGGTGCATTTCAACTGAAGCGGAGACGAGCGAAGCTAAGTGGAGACGTGCAGGAATCGACTTCCAAGAAAAACACTATAAAGTGAAAAATAACTTTAATTTCGGAAGTCAGTGGCAATAAAACGAATAAACTAAACCAAAGACACCATAGAAATAAAAAAAACAGAGACATCGACTTCACTTTTTCACTATGTAAGTAGTATTTTTTTTGGAAGTCGGTGGTTTTTTTTTGCAAAAAGTTTTTCGAATGACGTCCCGGTGATAAAATAACGTTGAGTGAGTATAAAACATACGAGTACATACTAGCCTGTATCAATAAGTGCTAGCACTCGTAAAGTAAAGATGACCGTTCCAACGGGTTTCCCATAAGGAAACACAGCGGTGATTTAATTCCGAGAAAGAGTAGGTATCGGCGAACTTTCGAGAATACCTGTTTGTATGGGGAATACGGAAGAAAAATGTACAATTACCGGATTGATGTTGTGTTGATAAAAAACTAGTTTTTATGAAGTTTCATCGGACCAGGAGGAGAGGGATTAGTGGCTAAATAATAACAGCTGCACGAGTCAATATTCAAGGTTAAAGCAACGCTTGACGACGTCGGTCGGTCCGTTTGGGTGGTGGGATCTTTACATACCGAGAGACCATGCCTCGGAAAAGCCCGAAAGTCTGAAAACCAGTCTTACCTAGGAGTATCGATACCTAGTTGTAGAGGTCCGATAGGCAGTCGCCCATGTAAAATACTGGTATTCAGCTGCATCCGGTTAGACTGGAAGTCGACCCCAATAAAGATGGGAAAAGGGGATGATTTTCATAAATTGTCTTGTTAATCATTTAATATTCCGACACTTAACATGACATGTAAGTACATTAATTATTCTCCCGGATTTTTTCCTTAATCAGCGACAATACAATGGCTAGATACCTACTTACAAGTTGGTATTTCATACCTACTCATCACATAATTATCTAACATAACATCAGCAAAAAATTTAAGGTTCCCATTATGAACTTTTCGTTTTACAAAACATTAAAAAAAATTGATCTTTTTTAACCGACGAAAAAAAAGGAGGAGGTTCTCAAGTCGACACGTATATATATATATATATATTTTTTTATGTATGACCACGCATAACTTTTTATTGAGTTGTCTGTCCGATTTGAACGATTCTTATTTTATTGGGGAGGGTATACCTCGAAGTTGGTCCCATGTAAAATTTAAAACTAAAATCCACCCCTAAGGGTAAAAAAATCGGGTTGATTGATTTTTCACCTGCTGAATTTTCAATTGCGAACCGATTCTGTTGTAATTTCGCGCACATGTTGTAGTTCTGGTGACATAACCATATAATAAAGACCTGGAGTTGATCTGATGATGGAGACGAAAGACAGTTGCGAGAGCTTCTCAGCAGTTTGCAGCAGCTACATAGTGTTTGGGCTTATTTCATTCACCTTGATGAGAACTTTAGACCTAGCTGGGGTATGACCGTCATCGAGGGTCTGACGATGGAGACGAAAGGCTGTTAATGAAATTCCTTACTTGAGGATAACAATTAAATTAAATGATAACTCAAATGCGAAAAATAAAAAAACATTTTTACAAAAAATTAAACCAACGAAAAAATAAACAGAAAAGTGAAAAATAAAAAATAACCTTTTAGTGTAACTAAGCTCCTAAACTAATTTAAGTAACAAATTTTGAGGCGGTGCCAAACGAAGATTCATCAAGCTACCATTTTACGCTATAAGAAATTAATTTGTTGGATGGGCGCCGCCTCAAAATTTGTTACTTAAATTAGTTTAGGAGCTTAGTTACACTAAAAGGTTATTTTTTATTTTTCACTTTTCTGTTTATTTTTTCGTTGGTAATTTTTTTTGTAAAAAAGTTTTTTTATCTCCTTCGCATTAAGTCGCCATTTTTAATTCGCTGCTAAAAAGTTAATGTCAAATTCAAAATTATTCTATCGTTCCAAATCTAAAATCAATTTGATTATGATGTCATTCTTTATCGAGCGAGCCATTGACCTTCACTGGCGGTAAATATTTTAGTGGTACAATACGCTAGGTACTGGCCGAAAACAATGTGTTGAGCTTGGTTGCTGCCGGGTCTGTCATTGTTAGGTTCAAATTGCTAGAACATAATTTAAAAAACGTAACTTGGGCGATCATCATTGTTTGGAGTTTGAGGACTTTATTAAAACGCACACACAATCACACCAGCATTTTTAAAAGTGTTTTTTTTTTATTATTTATTTATTTATCAGTTTATGTACTCTATGTACATACAGTAAGTCCCATGCCGATTTCGGCTACGGTGACTATTTCTTTTTTTGATGGCTACGGGTTACGACCGTGTGTTTTTATTGGCTTAGACACAAAAAACCCGTTCCGCAAGTGGCACGTGAAAATTTGGCTAATTAATTAGCCACATTTTCTGCGTCTTATCTTTCTCACTCCCGATAATTACGACACGCCGTCCTACTTCCACGTGTCATCTAATAGTGTGTGACATTGTGCCGTTTTTGAAGATCGAATGTTGAGTAGGTAACCTACACTCATGGACAAATTTTTTCGCAGTAAGAAAGAATGCAATAATACGCAATAACTACATAAAAACAAATTAAATTCGAAAAAAGAACATTCCAAAACTTACTTTTTTTTTTTTAAGCATTTACTAATGTTTTCGGCCAGTACGCACGTTAATTACAACAGGAGAATTTAAACTCTTTTTTTGTGTTCCTCTAAATTTGTCCATGAGTGTATAATCTACGACTTTTTACTTATATTAACATTGCCTAGACACATATTAATAAACAGACAAGAAGAAAAAAGGTAGACCACAATCACGTCCTGTTAACTTGAATGGTTATTTATAATCAAAGAGATATAATACATGTCAAACCTACCTTGTACAGTCTACTCTACACAACTAAGAATAATAGGTATTGTTTGGTCTGCATAAAATATTATCGAACATACTCTCATTGTTCTGAATAAAGAGGTTTCATTCATTCATGAAAAATTACACTTAGTCTAAAAACAATAAAGCATCTGTACTACCTAGGTATATGCCTTACCAGCCTGATATTGGCCACAGCCAGACAAAGGCCTCTTTTCAATATACTGAGAATTAGGAACGCGTTGATCACCATTACTTTTCAATATTTCAAATTATGCTTATTGATTATGAGGAGCAAAACAGCGTGTACCATTCTACCGCACAAACAACTGAGCGGTGCCTGTCCGGAGTTGCAACGCGTACACCCCTCCCCGCCTCGTCTCGGCTGCAAGTCGAGTGAACGTGCGGAAGCCAGAACGCACCGTGTGCCATACCATGGATATTTGTATAACGCCGCAAAGACACCGCTTCGGCGCGGGCGCCGCCGCAACCATCGTGTGCACAGGCCCTAAGGCCAAATTTAAATTCGAAGAAACTCCAAGATTTGCCTTAGCCCCTGGAGCCTCTTGCCTGATGGGGCTACAGAGGCCATTGTATATCAAGCAGTAGACCGGGGGGCGCGGTAATGGTAGGGAAGACGTGCCCTTAGGATATGGAAGGATTTACGAACCGTATCGGATATGCATACTAGAGTAGGCAATGGAATAGTGGAGAGACGGGTGATATTTATCTATGGTTGGGCATCTTTTTAAGACGTCGCCGTCAGGTTGGTTCAGGTCCAGCTTCACCGGTGCATCTGCTCTTTGCTGTTTCCAATGTCTTCGTCTCGCTAACAATCGGTCTTCAGCCGTGTCCATAAAAAAATAGATGTCCTTGTTGAAAAACCCATTATCTAAGGTCAATTCTACTAATCTCCGTAATTTTCTATTGAATAACAAGTTTATCATAAGATTTGAAAGTCAGGATTTAAATCCAGAATTCCAGATTTATTACTGAGTTAGAAGTATATTAATAAATATGGTATTCTGGATTTAAAGCCTGCTTAAAAATACGGCTCTATATCAGTCCATAAGAGAGAGACTCAGAAAATAAAATGTTCAAGAGACTTTAAAGAAGATCGACCAAAACATGACCATCAACTTACAATGTCCGTAATATATAATAATAAATAATAATACTAGCCTGTTACTGTCCCACTGCAGGGCAAAGACCTCTTCTCATACAGAGAAGGTACGAGCATTGATCACCACGCTTGCTCAAGACGGGTTGGCGATTTCAGACTTATATTAGCTATAAGTCCAGGTTTCCTCACGAGGTTTTCCTTCACCGATGTCAGTAATGTCCAAGATAAACTCAGAAAGTACATATGATTTGAAAAAGTCACATTGTCCGTATCCTAACAAATATTACAAATGCGAAAGTGAGTTTCTTTAAATAATAAAACAGATTTAACAGCGGGTCCCGATACAGATTGTGCCTAGTTTTGGACCCGCTGTTGAATCTGTCAAAAGTCTTCTGTTAGTTACTTTTTTATTTTGTTACTTGTTTGGTTAAGAACTGTGTGTAAGCTAGAATAAAATAAATAAATAAAAATAGGGCCGACATACTTGACAGTTCCGAACTTCGCGCAGAAGGCTGCGCAATATGGATGATGCCGGGGTAAAAAAAAAGAAATTGTAATTAGTATAATAAAAAAATATTAGATACGTATTTTTTGCTTTATAATATTAATAACAAAATACTTAGATAAAACGCATTTTAATTTGGGGAGTGGGGGTCGCTACATCACAAGTAAGTATAAAATCTACAAACTCGTGACGTCATGGCGTCATCTTTAGATTACGTAAAAAAAGAAAAATACGTGGTACCTATGTCCAATATTTTTTTTAAACCCCAATCACTAAAAATAATGTCATCATCCTTATTACATGAGGCGAGTGTGAGAGTTTGCAGACCCTATATTCAGACCTGCCAAGTTATATCGGCCGTATTGTACCTTTTTTTTTTTGGGTGGTTAATCATCAAATGACTCCTCCCGCTCTGGGCGGAACGAGAGGGAGTGTCAGACTTTTACTGACTAAAACCCACCCGTGTTCCTTCCGTTGCCTGTGTGCTGGGGCCGCGATATCCCTTTCAGACAAACCCGCAACCCCAGGATATGTAAATAACATTGACAGCAAGTTATTGTAACATCATTCACATAACATCATCCAAAACGTCTGAACCGATTTGGGTGTTTGGCACATGGGTAGACCATGATCTGGACATGAACATAGGCTACTTTTTACCCTGTATCGCAGACAAAGTCGCGCACAATAGCTAGTATTTAAAAAAATCACAGCTGTCACTTTTTGACAGTTGTATAAAATGGGTATAAACACGGTATGAGTTGGCGTTTACTGATCCCTGACTGTACCTAAAACACTAACAAAACTACTATACGGGGTCAAATTAAATTAGCTAGCGAAACTCCACAGACTTGACGGGTATCGATATCTAGACACGACAAAAACAACAACAATTTTTTTATAGTTTGCCCTGATAGTTTTGCTATTTGAAGTACCTGTTGGCGACGACAGGAAGAACGACTGATTAGATATTAAGAGTTTTGATTGAACAAATAAAAACCATTTTAATTAGATAAATATAAGTAATCCCAGTTGTATTGTAATGAGCTTAAGGATAGTTTTAATCTCCCATACTTTTAAGCCTGACTGATACCTATACCTTTTGATAAGAACAATGATTAAAGAACGTAGTTAGCACCCTAACACATACCGGAGGTAATGTAAGGTAAAGGTAAATCACATACATAAACAAGCGATAGTTGTATTGCCCACCAAGCAGGTCCTAGCTTGACAATAACACACAGGTAAATCACTAACAGTCACCTAAACACACATGAACAGAATATTAGCATCACTCACAAACAAGTCGCAACTTGTCGACAAGAAACTAGCCAAGATGGCATCGCCCAAGAACAAGTTGCAACTTGTCTACGCAAAAAGGTATCATTCGGGGAGCAGGTTACAACCTGTCGAGAATCGAGTTCATGCTTGACTAAAATATACAGGCCTCACCTACCTATCATTGGTCAAGAATTATAAAACAGCTATTTGTTATACTAGAACCACCCGCTACTTGTACCATAGTAGAAACCTACTTAAGCTCAAACCAAATTGTAAAACCCTAGTTTTTAAGTGCGCGACATATTATACTCGTTAGTATTTATCAAAGTAGTGTTTCAATGCAAATCCCCTACAGTACCTATGAGTTGAAAAAATCTGTTTTCTTTCTTAAGACTGGGTGTGAGACTTTCGGGCTTCTGATGACCCGTAACAACTGTCAAATATCCATGAATGACAGCCGGGACCAACGGTTTAACGTGCTTTCCGAGGCACGGAGGAGTCTCGGTATGTAAAGATGGTCACTCATCCACAGACCAACCCCAGCAAGCGTAGCTTAACCTGACGGATTACGCTTCTAACTGCGGTTGATGACCCCAAAAAAATCTCCATTTTTTTTGTTTGATCATTATTTACGTTTCGATACTGATCACGCCTACAGTTTCGCTAGCTAATTTAATTTGACTCTGTATAACCTTTTTTGTTCTACTTAAACCGTAACAAAAGATGTAATCCTACTAATCCTACTAATATTATAAACGCGAAAGTTTGTATGTATGTATGTGTGGATGTTTGTTACTCTTTCACGCAAAAACTACTGAACGGATTTGGATGAAATTTGACACACAGATAGTTCATAACCTGGATTAACACATAGGATGCTTTTTATCCCGATATTTTCACGGGATCGAGACTTATGCGGGTAAAACCGCGGGGCGCAGCTAGTTATACTCGTATTATAAATGTGAAAGTTTGTATGTTTGTGTGTTTGGATGTTTGTTACTCAATCACGCAAAAACGGCTGAACGGATTTGGATGAAATTTGGCACACTGATAGTTTATAACCTAGATTAACACATAGGATACTTTTTATCCCGGTAGTACATTGCTGTGGGATAATTTCCGACATCCACGCGGGCGAAGCCGTGGGCGAGAGCTAGAACACCATAATTATTTAATCAACCCTCGTAAAACGTACACGAATCAGGTCAGCCAAAGGTTACACTGGAGTGAAACTAACCGTAACAGTTGACCGGGTTACACTGGATTGCCTATAAAAGTTTCACCAAGTGCCTAGTTGCCTATGCCTTGAGTTTCTTTCCTATCAAAATAATGTTTTTTTTTTCGATTTCTTTCTTTTCTAGTACTCAAATCTCAGTCCCTTAGAGTTTTCTGAACAGGATCGAATGGTTTTTTTTTTTTTTTTATAAAAACTGCCCATTTTCTTGCAGACTATATTTTTTTTTTCAAAATCTGTTCGTGCAGATCAAAATGTCTCAAAAATTTAAAGACAGTCTCCTAAGACCGTTTTCCTGTAGCTACAACGGTTAAGGTAGCTGTCCTTACAGCCCCATCTCAAAAATCCACCCTGTATATCTTAGATTTGAAGTATTTCTTAATAGGATAAAACCTGTACCCAACATTGAGTCTTATTGTAATCTTTTCAGCAGTGTTCTATAAATAATATAGGTAGGTACTTACAGACAAATAAATTCTAGAAAAACAAAAGTCCTGTTTACTTTGCCACCTTGCAGACTGTGTGAAGCCGTTGGTCCCAGCTGTCATTTTTAGATCTTTGACAATCGTTACGGGTAGTCAGAAGCCCGCAGAAGCCTGAAACTCTGACCACCAGTCTTACCAAGGGGTATCGTGTTACCAAGTAACCGGGTCGTGGAGGTCAGATAGGCAGTCGCTCCATGAAAAATATTGGTAATCAGCTGCATCCGGTTAGACTGGAAGACGACCCTAACCAGAGATTAATACAGATGGGACACTCCGCAATATAACTTAAATAAAAAGCGACTCTTGCTACCACACAATAAAGTGCATTTCAGCGGGCTTAAAACGGCCTCTTTGGCAGAATCATACTATGTAATATGAATCACACAAACTGTCACAAACTGAAAATTCATATTATTAACTGCGTTCAATTCATAATTATTACGCAATTCATCTGTTTGACAGTTTTATATTTTAATGAAATAACATAAACTACGTATAGAAATAAAAAATATTTTTTTTATTTGATTAATAAAAATTGTAAAGAAAAATTACCCGGTAAAATTACGGTCTTCATTTTTTTCATGCGGCAGTATTTACACCAAATATGATTCTGATATGAATTGAATTGAATATGATTCAGATAAAATATGTGTCACCATAGAGGAATTGCTGGGAATTCAGAAAATGAGTTGCTTTTAGAGGAATTGCTAAATGTGGCCGTTTTAGGCCCCCAGGTCGCACGGCGCTAATTACCTACAGTTATATTCACCTAGAAGTTGCCTCTCTTTCTATCGCGTGACTCTTATATCTTCTGACTACGTTAACTCACTGAGTTGGCCCAGCAAGACGGGCCCGCCGCGTACTGTAGATTAATACCTAAACCAAACTGCGGAGTGTCCCATCTGTATTCCTCTGTGCCCATAGTTGAGAAAACGCTCGGCAGATAAAAAGGACCACCTAGCTGACGGGCATAATAGGTTTTTATTATAAAACATCAAGTATTCCAGCACTTTCTAGGTATGACAAGAATGTAATTTCATCTGAAGATTAACAAACGGTCCTGTTCAAAACTTAAGTTAAGCAATCATGATCAGATTATGGTTTTCCTCTCACCATATTGCTGTCAAAATAACTTCTGTTGAGATAGGTAAATGCTTAGTACCAACCACACCACCACCTAGGAAGACCCAAGGTAACCGACATAGCCCGAAGAATAGGGTTTGAAGCCTGGGTAAAAAAAATGAAATTCTATTTAGTCCGTCAGTCAGATAATAAAAAAATATTAGACACGTATTTTTTGCTTTATCATATTAATAAAAAATTACTTAGTTAAAACGCATTTTAAGTTGTGGGAGTGGGGGACGCTACGTCACAAGTAAGTATAAAATCTACATACTCATGACGTCATGGTACATTTTAACTCAATGTATCGCCGTAATCTTTAGATTACGTAAAAAAAGAAAAATTACGTGTCCAATATTTGCTAATAATCTCCATGAAGGACAATTTTTTTTTTCTTTCTAAACATCCCTATTGCCAAAGTGGCAGTGGGCAGGGCACATTGCGCGCATAACATGGCCGATGGGGCCGAAAGGTTCTGCAGTGGCGACCGTGAACCGGAAGACGTAGCGTTGAAAGGCCTCCCACAAGGTTAAGACCGATGTCCTTGTGAAGGCCGCAGGAATCCGCTGGATGCGAGAAGCAAAGAATCGGTCACAGTGGCGGTGCTTGGGGTGGCCTATGTTGAGCAGTGGACGTCTTTCGCCTGAAGTGATGATGATGACTAGAGACCGGATTATATGCAACATAAAAAGCTTGTTATATGCACGAAAATTGGCAGAATATGCGAAATTAAATGAAAAATTTTAGATGTTACTACGTCGCGCGAAAAACAATAATAATGGCGTTTCCATTATAATCAAGTCAAGTGTCTGCGGCATTGTGTGTCAGACGTGTCAAAACGAAACAGAAACGCGACCATCTTTTAACGCGGCAGGGCGAATCTAAGATTGAAATCTTTGGGTAGGTATATGGCATAATTATGTATATTAGTTCTAGGATCGGTTTCCTCACGATGTTTTCCTTCCCCGTTTTGAGAACAGTGGTTCAGGCGTGATGTTATGGGTTAAATAAAATAACAAACTGATGAATTCGCTTTATTAATTCATCAAACGCAACTAAAGCGATAGTAACAAACTCATCAATTTGTCAGCTCAATTGGTCATTACTGTCGTCAAGTAGTCCAACTAGTCCAGCAATTATTACATACAATAATTAAGAAAATAGAAATTGTTAAACGTTTTGCACTCAGCACTAACGATGTGTCATAAAAAAAAGAATGAATAACAATTTATCAGCTGTGCTACTGGGGCGTTTGTTGCGCCACTTCTTCCCAGCTAAAGCACTAGGAAGTGGTGAAGGGCGGGCGTTTTGGGGGACTGTCATAAAATTATGTAATTTTGACGTTCAAAAAGTGCTGATTCTCAGTCTAATTTAAATGAATGACTTTTTAACTCAAAACTTATTACGTCGTGGCTTGTAAAAGTACTATAGTAAAATCATTAAGTATATCAGCCGAAATCTTTATTAAAATGTGTTACTAACACTATTTAATCAATGATTAAAATGATTTTGAAAATCGTACGAGTACATTCCCATAATTTTTTAGCACATACTAATTCCATGCATTTTTGCGATAGAGTTATCTACATACCTATTTAAAAAACATGATTGTCGCGCGTTGATTTCCCGGGTTTTCCAAAATTTTCTACGTCACGAACTGTCATTTTTCAAACATCGAAAAACAAGACAAAGTGACAAACTATTTAATTTAAGTGTAGGTGTCTAAAAGTAGTTTGTAAAGTACCTGTAGGTATTTCATGATAAGTTCGACTATGTATTTGGGTTATCTTTAACGTGCGTAAGCAGGCAACTACAAAACCAAAAACCCACCGCAAACCATAAGCTAAATCAAAATTTCTAGGTAATTACAAGGTAATTACGTTATAAGGATAAAGAAAATATTGTTAACAAAGGAATTCACATACATACATAATACTACTTTATTTCTTCTTTAGAACCCTGAAAACATTACACTCCTGTTTTTGGCAGCTTCGTGTAGGTCAAGCGTGAGCCAATTTAAAAAAAAAAAATATGTTACTAGAGTCGTTTTTCCCAACTATTCGGGGTGGCAGGTAGGTACATCGACGCGAAAACTGTTACCACGTAATCTGTGCTGTTACCATGGATTCAGTAAATGATTCTGAAGCGGTAAAAAATTTCGTCGGTTATTAAAAAATAAATCAGCTGTTCCATTTTGACCGCGTAGGTATTGCACTTTTCTATGAAACAGCAGATTTTTTTTTATTCGTTGTAATCATGTACTGAATCCATGGTATCAGTTTTCTTGTCGATGTCCCAGCCAGCCTTTTTTTTTTTTTTTTTGGGTGGGAAATCATCAAATGACTCCTCCCGCTCTGGGCGGAGCGAGAGGGAGTGTCAGACTTTTACTGACTAAAACCCACCCGTGTTCCCAGGCATTGGTCCTTACGGACCCCGTCAGTCGGTGCTGACATCTCTTTGACCCGGGCCGTCGACCCGGGCCTGGTCCCTATCGGACGGCGAGCTGCCCATCGCTCACCGTCCACAGGCCCGCGCCTACGGTGGCCGGAAGTCGGCTCGTGACTCCCGACGCCCGGGGCGTCTCCTGCGGCGACTAGGGGCGCGAGAGCGTGCAGCTTGCATCTCCCTCGCGCGCACCGCCTCCTCCTTCGCGAGCATAACTGCTTCGCAGAAGGAGGTGACGGCCTCCCATGCACTCTCGCTCCGGACCATGGCCTGAACCAGGGCCGGACGCGAGAGATCGCCGCCGCCGATCACCTCCGTGAGGACACGGCGGTGCCGCCCAAGCCGGGCAGACCTCCACCGTATGCTCCACCGTGTCCTCGGGGCGATCCACACAATGGTGACACCCGGGCGTTTCCTCCCGGTTTATCCTGAACAGGAACCTCCCGAAACAACCGTGTCCGGTGAGGACCTGCGTCAGGTGGAAGGTGAGGACGCCGTGACGCCTCTCTAGCCACTCCTCAAAGTCCCTGCCACCCTGTAGGTATGTATTTTCCATTGTTTTTTTTTTAGTTTACAACCAACTGCAACGTTTCGTATACTATTTATTTTACAAACAACACAATCCGCAAATAAGAGTATTTTATCTTATAAACACTCGTTTTACAAACATTTATTTAGCAAATACTTCTTTCTATTTACAAATGTTTTGCATGATATTTAATCATTTATACACTTTTCATTTAATATTTTGATTATTTTGGATAAATCACGCTTATACTGAATTTCATTTTATAATAAATTTTCTAAACCAGTCACAAAGGGATAATGGTTGCAATTTCCAATTGGGTGAATTGGGTCTAAAGTTCTTTAAACCTACAAAAGTTTTTTTTTTCTATATATTCTAGTCGTTTCTAGTGTAACCGGATGCAGCTGAATACCAGTATTTTACAAGGAGCGACTGCATATCTGACCTCCACAACCTCTACCGGTAACACGATCGCCTAGGTAAGCCTGGTTCTCAGGATTCTGACTGCCAACATATTATCCATGGGGGATGTTGAAAACCTGATATAAAACAGAAATAAATAAATCACTACCTACTTAGCGAATACTACCTACTTAGCCAATGTTTTAAATCAAGCTGTGATTTTTACTAGTTCGCTACCTACCTTTTTAGGGTTCCGTACCCAACGGGTGACCAGGGAAAGAAAGAAAAGAAAGAAAATACATTTGTTATGTGGGTACCTACATATTGATAAGTAATAAATAAGTAGGGTAGGCTAGTTTCTTAGTTTAAGGTTAACGACTGCTGCGTCAGTCCAATATATGAGCTTGTTCGTATCGGTTGCTTGCGTTATTTCATCTTCACCCCCCCCCCCCCCCCCTTCGGTTATAACAACATTTATTTAGCACAGACTACACACACACATCACTACATATTGTACTACAAGAAAACAAAAATTAAAAAAAAATATAAGTGGACCCTATTATCGCGGGAAAGTCCGAAAGGGATACCGTGGCCGGCGTGGCCTCTGGCAACGTACAGGCAACTGAAGGAACACGGGAGGGTTATTTATAGTCAGAAAGAGTCTGACACGCCCTCCCGCTCCGCCCAGAGCGGGAGAAGTTATTTGATAATTTCCCAACCAAAAAAAAAAAGCGACCCTTTTACCTCTACCAAGGTTCCGCTGTCCGTCCGTCCGCCCGTTTGTCGCAGGGCTATATTTTTTAACCGTAATAGGCAGACACTTGAAATCACAGCGAACGGCAAACGGTGAAGGAAAACATCGTGAGGAAATCGTCATGCCTGAGAGATATTTCTCGACGGCATGTGAAGTCAAGTCAGAGGCCCATGGGCGGCTATAAAACTCGGACACCAGGTTAGTCACAAACCACATGAAGAAGAAGACAGCGTGTGTACCTACTTCTATGGCCGCTAATAATAACCATAGAAGAAACGTGTTTCCTTCGGCATTTTTGATCGATCTTAACCGACTTTTAATGATTTTATCCTGAAGTTCACCACTAAACGTACCCGTTTAGTGGTGAACTTCAGGATACATTTTTTATATAATATATAAAAAATATAATATACATATAATTATTTATATTATTATTTTAATTATTTGGAAAAAAAAATATGTTAAATAAGAGCATTTTCTTAACTTAATCTGTGAATATTTTAGAATGTGTTTATAATATAAACGAGTACGAGTAAGTACTAATAAATCAGTACAGAACACGCAAGCTAACCACTCAAGGCTGATGGCATATATCGGCGTCTCAATAATTGCAATGACTTATTGTACGGTGGTAAGGAACCCGTCGGGTGCGAGTCCGACTCGCACTTAGCCGTTTCTTTTCTTATTTTATGGGGCCTCAAAATAATTACCACCTCTGCCTAACCCTTCGGGATCACAGGCGTGATGTTATGTTATGTAAGTATAGTATGTTAAAATAAAATATACCCATAGCTACATTTATGTTAAAATATAATACGTACAGTACAACTATTTTCTTAATGTCCCTCGGCAAACTTCGTGTTTTGTCAGTCGTCGGATTTCTATCAGTTGCCTTTTGCACGTGATGCTTGTACATATTGACTCCTATCGCTGCGCCCGCGTTGCCGTCAACCAATCAATTTACAACTATGTTGGGGAAAAATTTACGGGTCAACGTTTCCTGATAGTTTTGCTACTTGAAGTACCTATGAGTTGAAAAAATCTGTTTTCTTTCGTTTTATCGATATCGATACTGATCGCGTGTGTGAAAAACACTACTACACACTGATTAGTGACTACACTAATTACGGTTCAATCAATCTGCCTTTTCCCAACTTTATTGGGATCGGCTTCCAGTCTAACCGGAAGCAGCTGAGTATCGGTATTTTACATGGAGCGACTGTCTATCTAAACTCCACAACCCAGTTACTGGGTAACACAATACCCCTTGGTAGGACTGGTTGTCAGACTTTCGGGCTTCTGACGACCCGTTACGACTGTCAAAGATCCACGAATGACTGCCGGGACGAAAACGGCTTAACGTGCTTTGCGAGGCACGGAGAAGTCTCGGTATGTAAAGATGGTCACCCATCCACGGACCAACCCTGACAAGCGTAGCGTAACCTGATGGATCGACCCGTGCGGCTGTTATTACTTAGCCCAGCTCCTCGTTGCCATCAACCATAATTACCAAATGCAAAGGGCAACTGATAGAAATCCGACGACTGCCGAAACACGAAGTTTGCCGAGGGACATAAAGAAAATAGTTGTACTGTACGTATGGGTATTGCAATATAAATACATACCTTCTCACACAAACGAAACTGGGCCTTTGTTTTGTAAATAACTAATAAGCAAGTCTGAAACTGAAATCTAGGAGGCATCAAGAAAGTTTTACGACGTTCGACGATATAATTCAATTAGTAGACCATCAAGGTAGTTCGACAGCCTTCGATTGACTTCAATAAACTTTAGATTTTCGTATATTTTATTTTTTATTAGCATGTTATAGGTACGGTTCTCGGGTCGGGCAAAGTGTTATTGGGTTTTTCCATCAGGAATTTCTCAGTAGCAGCCCGGAGTCTGGAAATGTGCCCGGTTGATGGCAATAGGCTCGCCCCCTATAACATGGGACTTAAACATAACCGGCGAAATGTTGGTGTACTATAGGTACCTACCTACACCTCTGCCTAACCCTTCGGGATTACTGGCGTCATGTTAAGTAAGCTGTTGTTTTTATTCGGTTTCCCAGAAAACAATGGCGGCAATTCTCATGGGTCGAGCAGCATTGACATTGACAAAGGCAATTTAATAGCTATACTACGAGTATAATAAATAGCAACCCGGCTTATTGGTTCATTCGCACGATACTGGCACGAAACGGGCGAATAGACACTTTTTTTTTTCTTTGTGTCGCTTCGCACGAAATTAATTTATTTGCGGGTGAAACAATAACTGCATAAATAGTTAGTTTTTTCTTAACTTTATGGCATAAAATCAAAAATATGCTAATTGGATAATACGTATAACATTAATTTCTGAAGTATTTGGTTTTGAATATTCGTTCAGACTTCCGAAATTAAAGTAATTTTTCATTTTGTAGTGTATTTTTTTTAAGTTAGTTCTTTTTATTTTTGTAAAAAGTCTTTAATAATTTGTGACTTTTTAGTTGTGGTACCTACCCGACTTGAATTCGAATACCTCGACTTGCTATGTAAATAATAGTGACAGGAATTTATAATAACATCATCATAAGTGACATCATCCTAAGATAAGTGGGAAAAATACGTAAATACGTATTAAAGTGAAGCTAACTTAAAAACTACCCAAGCAAAATTAATAAAATTTATATGGGACCACCATGCAAGCTTCCTCTACTAAATGAAAAAAAAAACAAAATTGATCCACAATTGACTAAAATAACGAAAGATATACATAGAAAAACATAAGCAACTAACATAGAACCTCCTCCTTTTTGGAAGTCGGTTAATAAATTAACTTCGTGCAAATCGCCTCAAGATAAATAATATTATTTAAAAGTGTCGATTCGCACGTTTCGGGTGAGTAAATTCGTGTGAATCAACCAATAAGCCTGCGCACGGGTAGCAGAGCATATAGGTACCCATGCCTACTTTTTTGTTTTCTGTCGTAGTATCGCATCAGCCTGTTGCGTCGAGCATAAGGGTTAGATTAAAATGTAACTGATGTTCATCCTACTTGGATTATTTTAAATCGTCATATTTCAGCTAATTTAAACAAAACCTTATTGAATTATACACCTACCACCTTCCTCATGAATCACAACTCGTTCATTGGTGCAAACCGTATGAAAACCCGTAAGCAACTTTTTGAGTTTATCACGTTCAGATTCAGACAGACATACGCGGCGGGAGGACTTTGATTTATAATAAAAAAATTGTGATGATAGTAATTAAACTTTTTTTGTCTGTTATAAATGTAGCCCAAGTTGGTCCTTATAACATCTGCTATCTGCCAGTGAAAGTCCCGTCAAAATCGGTCAAGCCGTTTCGGAGATTAGCCGGACCAAACAGAGAGACAAACATTATAGAAATTGTTTTATTTGTTTATTTAACCATTTATGTACAAACATATATACAGACAAAAAGAAAAGAACAGAAAAATTGGTACAAAGTACCGTACCGTAAGTTTATATTTTCATAATATGCATGTAGGTAAGTATGTATAGAATGTACTGAACAGCCGATTGCCGGATTTTCTAGCAAAAACTAAATGGAACCATCAATCAGCTCTACCTTTAAATAGACCGTAGGTACGTACGATGGAAATTGATAAATAACTCATTCAAATCACAAACAGTAATTTAATAATCACCAAATTACATGATTATGTCTTTTTGAGGGACAAATTGTAATTGTGTGGTAGTTAGATATAATACAATGTCACATTCACAAATTGTAATTGTGTGGTAGTTAGATATAATACAATGTCACATTCACAAATTGTAATTGTGTGGTAGTTAGATATAATACAATGTCACATTCACAAATTGTAATTGTGTGGTAGTTAGATATAATACAATGTCACATTCACAAATTGTAATTGTGTGGTAGTTAGATATAATACAATGTCACATTCACAAATTGTAATTGTGTGGTAGTTAGATATAATACAATGTCACATTCACAAATTGTAATTGTGTGGTAGTTAGATATAATACAATGTCACATTCACAAATTGTAATTGTGTGGTAGTTAGATATAATACAATGTCACATTCACAAATTGTAATTGTGTGGTAGTTAGATATAATACAATGTCACATTCACAAATTGTAATTGTGTGGTAGTTAGATATAATACAATGTCACATTCACAAATTGTAATTGTGTGGTAGTTAGATATAATACAATGTCACATTCACAAATTGTAATTGTGTGGTAGTTAGATATAATACAATGTCACATTCACAAATTGTAATTGTGTGGTAGTTAGATATAATACAATGTCACATTCACAAATTGTAATTGTGTGGTAGTTAGATATAATACAATGTCACATTCACAAATTGTAATTGTGTGGTAGTTAGATATAATACAATGTCACATTCACAAATTGTAATTGTGTGGTAGTTAGATATAATACAATGTCACATTCACAAATTGTAATTGTGTGGTAGTTAGATATAATACAATGTCACATTCACAAATCATGGTCAAAAGCTACGTGGAAACAAGTATACGTACATTATGAAGAATTATTTATTAGCAACGCCCCGCGGTGTCACCCGCATAAGTCTCGATCCCGTGTGAATATCGGGATAAAAAGTATCCTATGTCCTAACCTAGATCATGGTCTACCCATGTCCCAAATTTCATCAAAATCCGTTCAGCCGTTTTAGCGTGAAAGCGTAATAAATAAACGAACTCACTTTCGCACTTATAATTATACGAGTATTAGGTAGTTAGGTTAGGTTAAGTTAAGTTAAGTGAACAGACATAAATTCTGCCAAAATACTTAGGCTAGCTGGGTTATTGAGTACTTACGCAGGATAGGCTCGTTGGTCTCGTGGTGAGCGTTGGTTTCTGGCATGGTCTAATAAAACAAGGTCTGGCATTCCGGGACTAACACATGCTTACGTCACTCTATTGCAACAAAACACGATTAAGGAAAGTGTTTCAGAAACAAAAGCTTTTAACCCTTTAATTCGCAGTGTTAAACCTGAACGACATAGTAAACAAAAAAATATTGTTCATTTTCTGCTTATATTTTATTGGTGTTTTTTAAAATTGTCGTTTCGTGTGTCTAATCAAACGAAACAATTCAATTTAAACATAAACCAACGTAATTGTTAATTAAAACCTCATTGTTTTATCGGATTCGCACAGGTCATAAACACACAGGCAACGGTAGGAACACGGGTGGGTTTTAGTCAGTAAAAGTCTGACACTCCCTCTCGCTCCGCCCAGAGCGGGAGGAGTCATTTGATGATTTCCCACCCAAAAAAAAAAAAAAAAAAAAAAAAAAAAAAAAAAAAAAAAAAAAAAAAAAAAAAACCTCATTGTTTTATCGGATTCGCACAGGTAATAAAGGTGGTTGGGGAGTTATTATTACAAACTTCTGGTAACACAGATGTGATGACGTAGACTTGTGTTACCCACGTGACCACTGTGTCTCGGAATGCCATACCTGGCGAAGTATATTTTTATACTTTAGGGGTATGAGGAATAGGGTGTAAAGTTTACTCATCCCCCATAGAAAAGGGAGGATCCTCCGACCAGACGGGTGTGATGTCTGGCGGGCAACTGCCCAGAGGTTTGAAGTTGGGAGATTCTATATATGTTTATCGCGCAGTAAACTCTAATTGCGCGATGCAGGATTTGTGTGACGTCAGGATGTTATGTGACGTCAGGTTTTTGATGCGTAGTTCGCATGTAGCGATGTAGATGCCGCTACATCACTCCCCTCCGGAGACCGGAGGTCGATAGTGGGCATAGTCTTGAATCTTGCGATGCTTCACAGTGCCAGCTGTGGTTCCAGTGAGTCGGAACCGGGTGCCGCATAGTTCGCGGTGAGTCGGAACTGTCTGCGGTGATTCCCCATTGAGTCGGGGTAGCGCTGCGTTATGATCATCCAGTGGGTCGGATGTGGTACAGCGCTGGGTTGTGGCTGAGGGTGATGACCAGGAATGCGCGTTCGCTGCATGCTGGTGGTCAGGATACCCGTTGAAGCCGTGGGTGCTGACTGGCTGTGTGACTCGCCTCACCAAAAGCTTGCGGGAGTGATGATGATGATGACGTCACGCTGAAGTATCTGCACGAAGGCTGCGTTGACGTTCATGCTCGGGGTCACCAGTTTAGGGGTATGAGGAACAGGGTGTAAAGTTCACTCATCCCCCATAGAAAAGGGAGGATCCTCCGACCAGACGGGTGTGATGTCTGGCGGGCAACTGCCCAGAGGTTTGAAGTTGGGAGATTCTATATATGTTTATCGCGCGGTAAACTCTAATTGCGCGATGCAGGATTTGTGTGACGTCAGGATGTTATGTGACGTCAGGTTTTTGATGCGTAGTTCGCATGTAGCGATGTAGATGCCGCTACAATACCATGGTTTCTGGGTTTACTTCCCAGCACGCGTACGCGACGGAAGAATAGACAAAATGACAGATTGTGATTGTTTAACTGTCATTTTGTCTATTCTTCCGTCGACAAAACCTGTTTCTACGGTCAAGCTACGCGTGCAGGTTTGGAAGTGTTATTGGGTTTTTCAATTGGAGTCTGTGACTAGTTTTGTGGTAAAAGCTCGTCCTGTGTTTAATTTAAACATGTTGTCTTACCTTCGGGATTTACAAACGTGATAGTATCAGCGAACTATAAAGTTACAGATAACTAGTTAGGTAAAGATTATACATTGATCATTATCCTTGTCAGTCAGTCAGTCACAAAACTCACGCGTGCATATCTAAACGGTTATTTGCACGGACGTTCAAACTTTTTAATTATAATGAATTGTTTTAACAGTTGGCATGGAACGTCTACCATAAGACAGCATCCAGGGTAACCGACCTCAGAGTAATAACTAAAGCAGACATAACCTAAAGAATAGGAATGACGACAATTCTTTTTTTAGTCCGTCATGGAGATTATTAAAAAATATTGGACACGTATTTTTTATTTTTTTACGTAATCTAAAGATTACGGCGATACATTGAGTTAAAATGTGCCATGACGTCACGAGCATGTAGATTTTATACCTACTTACTTGTGACGTAGCGACCCCCAGTCCCCGACTTAAAATGCGTTTTATCTAAGTATTTTTATATTTATTCTAATATTTTTTTATTATCTGACTGACGGACTAAATACAATTTCTTTTTTTTATCCAGGCCTCATCCCTATTGCTAAACTATACCTAAGTGGCAGTGCGCAGGACACGTTGCTCGCAGAACGGATAGGGATGGCCCTCAGCACTGACTAAATAAAGAGTTTTGTATTTATGTGCCATGAGACCGAAGAGGTTTCATGTGGCGACCGCGCACGTGGGTAGGCACCACAGACCACAGAGAAGCCTCGGCGGCACTGTCAAAAATTTCCATACGAACCAAGCGTGTCACCACTTTCTTGCACTACGAGTTGAACAAAATTCTTCGATTGATACATCACCCGCTAAACTATAAAATTGAATTGCTATACTATATTTTTTTTTCGGGTGACCACTGAAAATCAGCGCTGTGCTGTGGGTCTCCATAGCACAGCATCATGCTGCGTGGAAGCCTTCTTGTCACAGTCATGACGTGCCAGCAGCTGCCGACTATTTCTGTTTTGTGCTCGTTATTGTATTGTTATTGTTTTGTTATCTACTCGAGTTTTATTTTATTTTTTATATGCACGTGTTTCTGTGACAAATAAACTTATTTTTCTTTGTTTCTTTCTTTCTTTTATAAGTGGCAGTGGACAGGCAGACCACATTGCTCGCAGAATGGGCCAAAGTGGTTCAGGGGTCCTACCACACCACCTCTAAAGCAGTATTCTTCAGTGGGGGAAAGAGATGAAGCTATACGTCCTGTAGAGTTTCATCTCTTTCCCACACTAAAGTAATATTAAATTAATAATTCTTTAGAGGTGGTGGTGGGCCCCCTGGTGGGCTACTCTCTAAGTCCGTCAACGAAGATACGAGCCCATCCGAAAGTCATTCGATACTTCAAAGTAAACCCTACATCCGATTAATTGACTTTTTCGGATGGGTTAACACACATCGGCAGTAGGGACAACTGTTAAATCGTGTACCGAACTAATCTTATGTCCGTAAATGACACGTTATATTATAATAGGCCGAAACTACGGAGTTCTTGCTTAGGGAGTAGCCACCTGGAGCGGGGACCGCGCACGTGGGTAGGCCCCACCATAGAGCACAGAGACGCCTCGGCGGCCGCTGCTAGAGGCGGCACTGTGAACACTACAAACCAAGCGTGTCAATGTCAAAAATGACGTTTAAGAACTGACGGCCTCAAATGGTGAAGTTGCTCAAAAAGCGAAGATTCCGTGTTCTGTGATAGGCCCCTTCAACGGTGGACCGAAGATCTGTACCCTAATTGCGTAATACAAGATCAATCAGAATCTGAATCGTTTTGAAACAAATTGCTAATCCGTTGATACATAAGTTCGAAAAAAAAACTGCTCAACAACGTAAATAACGCAATGAATGTTGTTGAACTGTCAAAATTAAACAGATTAGTCGTAATTGTTTACGAAAATGTGTTGCGTGATTAGATAGCTGGTGAAGGTCGTAGAAACTGTTGATCGGCATAGCGCAGACTGGTCGTTGTGCTTGGGCGAGACGTGTCCTGCAGTGACGTCTTTCAGTGGAAACGATGATGCCTTTTTGATAATAAGCAAAGTAGCTACTTACCTGTTTATTTCTTCTCTGGACGAGACTTCTTTTTTTACACTCTTGTTAATAATTTAATAAAACACTTACCTATATTTATTTGAACATTTTGCTATTCAAAAGGACAAAAAAAATAAGTACTTAGGTATACCTAGTAATTTAAGTATATGTATAAACATACAATATTATAAATTAAAGTCGCTTTTCATGTTTGTCTGTGTGTCCGCGTTGTTCTTCTAAACCACGCAACAGATTTTGATGAGGTTTTCACCATCGTGTAGAGAATTTATTCCGGAAGGTTTATGTGTATAATACAAGTTTTTAAAATTAAGAAATCTCGATGTTTTGTCAAGTCGTAAAAACCATGCTAAGAAGGCGCGGGTCGCTAGTATCCTATATTAGTAAATGAGCATGTTTGTATATTTCAATCAACCTGCTTAGCCTTTTCCCAACTATGTTGGGGTCGGCTTCCAGTCTAACCGGATGCAGCTGAATACCAGTATTTTACATGGAGCGACCGCCTATGTGCCCTCCACAACCCAGTAACTGGGTAATACGATACCCCTTGGTAAGACTGGTTGTCAGACTTTCGGGCTTCTGACGACCCGTAACGACTGTCAAAGATCCACGAATGACAGCCGGGACCAACGGCTTAACGTGCTTTCCGAGGCACGGAGGAGTCTCGGTATGTAAAGATGGTCACCCATCCACAGACCAATCCCGGCAAGCGTAGCTTAACCTGACAGATCGACCCGTGCGGCTGTTATTACTTAGCCACGAGCATCTTACACATGTTTGTATATTTATATTATATAAATATATATTTGTATGATTTCAATGAAAGTTGCATTATAGGGGGTTTACGGGGTGAAAAATCGATCTAGGTCTCTAACTAAGAAAAATTGTTTTCTCCGTATTTTCACCTCGGTCGCCCAAAGTTTAGAAAAAGATGGCTCCCATAGAATAATGACATGACAGCATGGAATTAGTATGAACTATCCTACATCATTCTCTATTTTTAACCGACTTCCAAAAAGGAGGAGGTTATATCTTCGACGCGTATGTATGTTTATTTTTTTTTATGTATGTCCGTCGATTTCTCCCTCAATTGTGGACCGATTTTGAAAATTCTTTTTTGTTTGAAAGGGTATGCTCCCGGATTGGTCCCATATAAATTTTATTAACTTTGCTGGGATCGTTTTTGAGTAAGCTTCAATAATAAGTATTTTTTTCTCACTTAGTATATGTGGATGATATGATGATAACTTCCTGTGACTGTTATTTACATAGCAGGTACTGGTATTCGAATTTGTGTGGGGTAGGTAACACAACTAAAAAGTGAAAAATATCATCAGAGCAGAGCTCGGTCGCCCAGTTACTATTCCTAATAATCGGAAAATTATTTAAATTAATTCACATACGTACACACAAAATTGAATTGAAATGTACTTACTTTCCAAATAAGCAACCAGCTCATTAGCATTATTAATAAACTAGAGGTAAGTAATTTGTTAGATAAATTGTAAAGTAGTTTTTTTTTTACAATTTATTATTCAAGGAATATTGTTCGTGGTTAGATGATAACAGGTCGATCGAATGTTAAGCTATGCTTGCCACGGTGGTTAGCGTGGATCGCGTGGATGGGCGGAAATCCAGTACTTACATATCGAGACCCGGTTCCCGAGACCGTTAAGCCATAATTGGTCCCGGCTGCCATCCGTAGGTCTTTAAGTCGTTACGGGGAGTCAGAAGCCCAAAAGTCTGACAACCAGCCTTACAAAGGGGTACCGTGTTACCCAGTAACTGGGTTGTGGAGATTGCAGAGTCGCTCCATGTAAAACCGTCGGGCCCTATCAGAATACCAGCGTAAAAAATAAATGTCGCAGCATTATGCTGAAATAGGAGCCTTTTGGCCTCGTACAGGACTGCTTTAATTTTTAATTTTACTTTGTTTTTCTTTTTTATTTATGTTTAGTGTGATTTTATTTTAATTTGTGATTTCCTGTGCGAGTCTCAATAAATCTTTCTTTTTTCATATCTCTTTCTTTCTTTTAAAATACTGGTATTCAGCTGCATCTGGTTAGACTAGAAGTCAACCTCCCGGGGTTGCGGGTTTGTCCGAAAGGGATATCGCGGCCCCGGCACACAGGCAACGGAAGGAACACGGGCGGGTTTTAGTCAGTAAAAGTCTGACACACCTTCCCGCTCCGCCCAGAGCGGGAGAAGTTATTTGATAATGTTCCAAACACAAAAAAAAAAAACTTAGTTGGGAAAAGGCTAGGTAGGTGGATTCGTGTTTAGCAGTCTTTAAAAAGCAACGAACGGCAGTCCACAGGTAGTGTAGTCACTCATGAATTAATTCCACTCCTCACATAGGAATAACATTAATCATATAAGGAGGTGCGACAAGAAAATTATAGAAAACCGACTGGCTGTCTGTCGCAAACCGCTGTCACAAACGTCGAAGAAGACAAATTGGCCCATTGATCCATCGTGTGCCCAGCAAATGAGCCACTAACCGTACCATAACAAATGTCGCGTGTTTTTTAGTTCACTGAGTCATTCGAAGAATCAGTCATTATTATTGTAAAAGTTAAAGCAAATTACTTAGGTATAAAAACTGTGTTACCTAACTACCTAGGGGCCATACGTAAATTACGTGACAAGTTTAGGGCTATGGGGAGGGAGGGAATCAATGATTCAAAGTCAAAGTATTTACTCGTAATTTTTTTTTTGTGTTATTTTTTAATTTATTTTTTATAAAGTGTGAAATCGTGTGACAAGGGGGAGGTACAATAAGTTAGGTACATGTATAAATCTATTATGGGCTTTTGGAAATAGTAACAGCCGCACGGGTCGATCAAAGTTAAGCTACGCTTGCTGCGATCGGTTTGTGGTTGAGTTACATATTGAGACCCCTCGGAAAACACGTTAAGTCATTGGTCCTGGCTGTCATTCGTTGATCTTTGTCATTCGTTACGGGTTGTGAGAAGCTTAAAAATCCGACAACCGGACTTCCCAACGGGTACCTATTGTGTTACCCAGAAACTGGGTTGTGGAGGTCAGAGAGGCAGTCGCTCCATGTAAAATACGGGTATTCATCTGCACCCGGTAAGCTTGGAAGCCGACCCCAACATATACAGGGTGGCCGACGAAATCTTTCAACGCAGGGGGGCTCAGAATGTTGCGGAAAAGTCCGAAAGGGATCCCGTGGCCCGCACCGCAGCACCGTACAGGCAACACTGAAGGAACACGGGTGGGTTTTAGTCAGTAAGAGTCTGACACGCCCTAGCTCCGACTAGAGCGGGAGAAGTTATTTGATAATTTACAAAGTAAAAAAAAAAGGGGGATTCGGAATAATGATGATTCCATGGTAAAAAAATTCACGTTGATGTCCCTGCCAACCTGTATAGTTGGAAAAAGGCTAGGAGATTCACATGTATAAATCTAAAGTATGTAACCTACTTACTTATTAAAACTCAAAACTTCAACTCTAACGAAAAAGATGAATCATCAATAATTTTACCAACTACGAGTATACATAATTATTATAAGTGACGTCAGTGACGTCACTTATAATAATTATGTATACTCGTCGACCAGGGGTCACACAAATATGAAAACCTCAAGGACGCACAGCTCCAAAAATCATGAAACACGCGCGACGTAATTCATGAATGGCCCCCCAACCTACCTCTACGTACCTAAACTCGAAAGTAGGTCAGACTTAAGATTGCAAACATTGCATTGTAAGAACATGATTCTGTTCGAAAGATACGATATTACTTTATAGTTGAAAGACAGCAGCGCGTAACGATCGATCTACCAGTTCAGTTAAAGGATGGGTGACCGTTTTTTAATTTATGTTGGGTTGTTTTTGTGTATGTTCTAATAATGTACAACTCTGCAGGGTCGGACTGGGCCGGAAGGGCCCGGGTGGCTGACCACAAGCACGGGACCCGAGACTAGATGATGGTAGATGAGATACTATCGGAAAATACTGAGATACTTACACAAATTGAGATAAACAAAATATAAATTTTATCAACGATGTAATAAATTATTAGGTACGGACAATAGCACACCAGGTTACCCACTACCTGGGCACGCCACAATTGTGGCGCTAAGTCCCCTCTTTGAGGAGTGGCTAGAGAGGCGCCACGGCGTCCTCACCTTCCGCCTGACGCAGGTCCTCACCGGACACGGCTGTTTCGGGAGGTTCCTGTTCAGGATAAAGCGGGAGGAAACGCCCGGGTGTCACCATTGTGTGGATCGCCCGGAGGACACGGTGGAGCATACGGAGGAGGTCTGCCCGGCTTGGGCGGAGCACCACCGTGTCCTCACGGAGAGTGCATGGGAGGCCGTCACTTCCTTCTGCGAAGCAGTAATGCTCGCGAAGGAGGAGGCGGACCGCGCGAAGGAGAAGCAAGATGCACGCTCTCGCGCCTTCCACGCGCGCCTCAAAGGGATGTCAGCACCAACTGACGGGGTCCGTAAGGACCAACGCCTGCTGGGGTTGCGGGTTTGTCCGAAAGGGATATCGCGGCCCCGGCACACAGGCAACGGAAGGAACACGGATGGGTTTTAGTCAGTAAAAGTCTGACACACCCTCTCGCTCCACCCAGAGCGGGAGAAGTCATTTGATGATTTCCCATCCACAAAAAAAAAAGGTTACCCACTACCAGTATAAAAGGACCTCCCTTAATAGGCGAGTTTCTTATAACTCGATTTTTCTATTTCATTTCTCTCTAATTGTATGAACGAACTATCTGATCTAGTTTTACATTTAGGTCGCAAGAGCTGGTACCTAGCCTGCGCGGGCCTCTTATCCTTCGGTTGCCACAAGCCCCGCAAGCCAGGCCCGTGGGGGCCCGCGCAGGCTGGGGCCCGGCAGGCAAATGCCACCTCGCCTATAATGGCCAGCCCGACGCTGCAACTCTGACCCCCAAGATACAGACTTACGTCTAGTTTGGGGCTCTCCTAAGGACACACCTCTAGTTTGGGGATTATGAATTAGTAGATTATACAACAAGTGAAAAAAAAGGGAATTTAATTCGAGGGATACAAGGACCGAGATAAATTATTTTTACTTTTTACCATTGATTGCGAGAAAATAAATAGTAGTATAGTATTTATATGTCGTAGTTGTAGTATTTATATGACTGCCTCGTTGGTCTAGTGGTTGCAAGCGCTACTGCAGAGCATGAAATCCTGGGTTCGATTCCCAGGTCGGGCAATGTATTATTGGGTTTTTCCACCAGAAATGTCTCAATAGCAGCCCGGAGTCTGGAATTGTGCCCGGTTGATGGCAATAGGCTCACCCCCTATTACATGGGACTTAAAAACACTGGCAATATGTGGGTGAACTAAAGGTACACCTCTGCCCATCCCTTCGGGGAAACAAGGCGTGATGTTATGTTATTTATATGTACCACATTTTTGGCGGTAACAAATTTTCTACCATAATTGCTGTTTTAGAACGAAATGATTTGGAATTCAGTGGTATTCAGTGTCTCATTTTCTAATGACATTAAATAATAAATAAATAAAAATCTTTATTGCAGACCACACAATCCATAAAAAACACGATTTAAAGTTGGCGGGATGTTTTTTATTTTATTTAATTGTAAAGCTTCTAGGAAGGAGTAGCTCCATCTATCCAGCCAATAGGTATTTTCAGTACGGTTCATTTATTTTTGTACATAGTTTGTATAGTTCGTGCTTGTTCCAAATTCAAAATGTTTTTATTCTCTTGTGAGTAAAAGACAGTTTTATTCACTGTTATCGATGAATAAAATGCCCTTTTTCGAGTGACAATGGTAAAAAAATTATTTCAATTTCATTTTTTATTTTTTTTACTATGTCTGTCGGAACTCGTTACTAGTGCCCCCAGCCGGAAGATCTAACGACCAAAATGAATGTTATCGCTAGTTCCTAGAAAATGTGTTTGCGAAGGTCAAATTGGAGCAAGATTAGTTAGTAAAATAAGTACATTATACAATGTTGCCCATGGGCATGTCCGCCCGTATTTTTCTGAATATTCATGAAAAATTATTGAAAATTAACTACACAAGGGGGTTCTTTAAAAAAAAATATGATTTTAGTAGCGTTTGCCATAATCTCCTACGTTATTGGCTCGTTTTGGATTCTGTTTATTATTTCTAATAGGTTATGAGTTATTTTATCGGATTAACTATATTTAATTTAATTTAGTAAAATTTGTCAACTATGAAAAAATCACGGAGGTGGAGACATTTAAAAAAAAAAAAAACTGAGATTTATAAAAAAAAAAAAAACAAGTGTAAGTCCATAAAATCATAGAGGGACAATGAAAAAAAAAATGCAAGATAACCCCCCCCCCCCCCCCCCCCCCCAATATTCAGAAAAATACGGGACATGCCCATGCGCGACATTGTATATCAGTAGGTACCTATAAGTATTAGCACAGTACAGTAAAGTAAGGTATTAGGCTCGCCTTACATGGGACTAAAGAAGCAGATAATATGCCAGTGACCTTGAGTGGTTAGCTTGCGAGCGCTGCCCCAAATTTGACGCATTATTAATTTATTATACATAAAACAAAATGTATTTAAATAAAAACACGTATACTAAAAGATTAATAATTAAATTATCTTTAAAATGGTTAAGTTTTCAGAAAAATACGCTTGATAGATTTTGCGTGATTCACAGTTTTTTATCCGCGTTAGACTTTTTTTTTTTGAGGGTGATAAATTATCAAATAACTTCTCCCGCTCTGGACGGAGGGGAGGGTGTCAGACTTTTACCGACTAAAACCCACCCGTGTTCCTTCCGTTGCCTGTGTGCCGGGGCCGCGATATCCCTTTCGGACAAACCCGCAACCCCGTCAGTTGGTGCAGACATCGACGAAAATTTTTAACGCGGGGTGTTTCAGAATCATGTACTGAATCTATGGTAACAGTTTTCGCGTCGATGTCCCATGCCACCCCTATATATACTATACTACACTATTATGAAAATACTCTTGTCCATATTTTTTTTTCAAATCATTAACACTACTCGTTTAGACGTGATCTTCAGTATAAAATCATTACAAGTCGGTTTTCGTCGCCTTAAATTAAACAAAAAAGGTGAAATGTGAGTGTATTGTGTAATAGGTGTACTTCTGCATTACCCCTCCGGGATCAAGGGCGTGATGTTATGTTTTGTTTTATAAGTTACTAGCTGCCCGCCCCGGCTTCGCACGGGTAGCACTAAGTAGGTACTTATCTACGGCGCACCTACTTACCTACATACCCAACCTAATCTGTGTTTGCAATTTATTTTCCAAACATGTAAACAAGCACGAGTTTTGAGGAAAAACAACTGTAATACCTACACATAAGGTCCAGTTTGCGCGCTACAACTTCATAAAACTCAAAAAACTCAAAGCATTTATTTCAATTAAACCATTTACAGGCACTTTTGAATTGTCAAGGAATCGGTCAGTCAGAAATATGAAGCTAGGTGCCCATTCCAAAGCGTAGTAGGTACCTATGGAGAAGAACGGGCAAGAAACTCCACGGACACTCTTTTAAATAAATTGTTACAAAGTATTTGTTACATCATTCATGTGAGAACAATATAGAAAGACGTGCACGTTAGAAGCGTCCGTAATAAAAATATAAAACAAAGAACAATTCAAAAAATTTAATCAGCCAAGGCAGCTAAGAGTTGACCAGTCCCATCTGACGGCGCCCGTTCACGAACATGACGCATGGATTAGCACCATTCAGCTCAACCATTTTGAAGGAGCTAAATGATCCAACACACACGCCACCATCAGCGAGACATCTGAGTGAGCATGACATACTCACAGCCGCCAGGGCACATTCAAGTCAATAAAATACGTATTACCCGGTAAATGTTAGCTCTTTAGTACATAATACTCACACCTGTGCTCTGAAATTATATAATACAAGGAAATTGATTTTATACAATGCAAAAATAATCTTAAACTCTTCAGCAGCTCCAACAGTGTTTTCAAATGTTAATCAAATAGTTGTGGTTGCGGAGCAGGACCAGCATTGAGCCAAGCATTTTTATCAGCGATGTAATCCCCCAACTTATAATATGCCTGCCTGCATAGTGTGCGTTTTATACAAGATTTGAATAACGTCTCATTCAGTTGAAGTATGTGGGGAGGAATTTTGTTATAACATTTTAAACAGTATCCCATGAAAGATGAGTCCACTTTAGCCAGTCTGAAACCTGGTTGAACTAATAAGTCCCTATTTCTTGTACTATAATTATGTCTATCACTTCTTTTACTAAAAAGATGTACATTTTTTCTTACGTGCATGATGTTTTCATAGATATATTGACAAGGTACCGTCATGATGTTAATATCCTTAAACAGTTCCCTAAGAGAGTCACGCCTGCGGAGATAATATATGGCTCTAATCGCTCTTTTCTGCAGAATAAAAATAGACTTGATGTCTGCAGCCCGTCCCCATAGTAAAATACCGTAAGACATGGCACTATGAAATTAACTAAAATAGACCGGCCTCGCGGTATCTACATCAGTAAATTGACGGATTTTTCTGACAGCATATGCTGCTGAACTTAGCCGTCCTGCAAGAGATGTTAAATGAGGACCCCATTGTAACCTTGAGTCGAGCGTGATCCCCAGGAAAACAGTTTTATCGACGAATTCTAGTTTCTCTTGATTCAATACTATCTCACAATCAGTACTTTTGACATTTGGTAAAGAAAATTTTATGCACTTTTTTTTCCATTTAATACTAAATTATTAGCAGTGAACCAACTTTGGACCTGTATTAGGGCGTTATTTACGTTGTCAAAATTTGTGGCACGTCTATCTACCTTAAAAATTAAGGAAGTATCGTCAGCAAATAACACCATTTGTGGTTGATTTTTTAATAAATGGAGTAGATCATTGACATAAACTAAAAAGAGGAATGGACCCAATATCGAGCCTTGTGGCACGCCCATTTTTACTTTTTAACCTAGTGAATTGACACCGTTTATTTGGACTTTCTGTTGTCTATCATTTAAATAAGATTTTACTAAATTGAGCGCAAGTTTTCCAAGTCCGTAATGCTCAAGTTTCAAGAGTAAGGTTTCGTGATCAACGCAATCAAATGCCTTGGAGAGGTCACAAAAGATTCCTATGGCGTCTTGGGCCTCTTCCCACGCGCTAAAAATGTGTCTTAATAAGGTTACACCGGCGTCGGTCGTACAACGTCCTTTGGTGAAACCATACTGTTGATCATGAAGGATTTTATTTGTGTTAAAATGATTGAGCATTTGATTAAGCCTTATTTACCTTTTCAAACACCTTGCTGAAAACCGGCAACACGGACACGGGTCTATAATTATTAGTGTCTTTACTGTCCCCGGATTTGAAAAGTGGTATTACCTTACTGTATTTCATTAAATCCGGGAAGACTCCTTGGTCCACACACAAATTAAATATTAATGCTAAGTAAGGCGCTATGGTCTCAATTATGGAAGTACATACTTTAATCGACATTCCCAAAGATCTTCGGTTAATTTGATCTTAATTTGCTTAAAAGCTTTTATTACTGTTAAAGGGTTAATATGCTTAAAGTTAAATTCAATCGGGCAAGCTGAAAAATTCGCCCTTACTAAATCAAAAGAGAGCGAGGGCGAGGAATTTAAGGTTTCAGTAGTTTTAAGTGGGATACTGGTAAAGAAATTTACAAATTCTTGAGCAACTTCTTTGCTATCGCAAACGAGACCACCACATGACGTCTTCAGTGTGTAGTCAGAATTATGCTTTTTGTTCCGGTTCGTTTCATTATTGATAATTTTCCAAACCGTCTGTATTTTATTGTCTGCTGACTTAACCTTGTTGCTAATGTATAAGGCTTTAGCTGTCTTACAAGTGTTCTTAAAAGTTCTAGAGTAAGTAGCAACATACTTATACATATAGTTTCCGTGTTAATATAAGGCTTAAGGCCATACAGCTCGAACAGTCTATCCCTACTTTTCCTGAGTCCTTTAGTTGCCCAGTCACTAAATAAAAACTTAGGGCTGATATTTTTTGTGTTCTTCTTAAAAGAATTATTGAACTCGGTCTGGACTAACGAAAATAATTCTTCATACAAAATATTAGCATTGTTCATTGTAAGGTCTTGATTATTTAACTTACAAACTAAAGTGCTATTAAATTTATTTAAATTAACTGCTGTTATTGGTCTGAATTGTATCTGCACTTTTGTTATTGGTATGTTGGACTCAAAAGTTACGGATTGACCACTGTGATCAGAAGGGAGATAATTAACTATGGCTTTATCTAAATAGTCACAACAACAAAACACATTATCAATACATGTAGCAGTAGTCGTAGTTACTCGGGTTGGTTCTACAAACACATTTGACAAATTGAATGATTTGAACAAATTTAAAAATCTACTGGTATTTGAATTATTTTCTAAAATATTCACATTAAAGTCACCACAGATAATTACTGATTTATTACCAGTTGCAAGTTTTGCCAAAACATCTTCCATTACCGACTCAAATAAAGAGTAGTTTTGATAATTTGGGGGTCTGTAAACGCACACTATAACATGCTTATCTAGCTCAACACAAGACAGTTCAATGCTGTGTTCAACCGATAGTTCAACTATGTCAATACGGGTTTTTGATTTAATACAATTTTTAATTAATATTAGTGAACCACCACGCAGCATAGATTTTCGGTTAAAACAACTGGCCACACTATAATTCTCATAGTTAATTATCATTTCATAATCCTTTAACCAATGCCCAGTTAAACAAACAATGTCAAACCTTGTTTTTTCTAAAAACAATTCAATTTCCAATTGTTTGGAAGAAAAGCCAGCAAATATTTTGATGAAATAATTTCAAGGATTTCTGCTTAGCCCCTTTTGTACAGATAACTATGTTAGTGCTAGAAAATACCTTTTTGTTATTAAGTGTAACTATACTGTTAGATATACTAGTACTGTTGCTGATGACTAGTACTGTTGAAAAAGTCATAATTTTTATGACTTTTTCAACAGTACTAGTCAGTCTAAAATCAACTTTATTTACACTGATTTAAAGTTGATGGTTGTTTAAGTGGATATAACATCAATTCGAAACAAGGATTTGAATATACCTTACCTACCTTCTTCCTCCTAGTTCTAAGCTACCTCTCCACCAATTTTCAACTAAATCGGTTCAGCCGTTCTTGAGTTATAAATAGTGTAACTAACTCGACTTTCTTTTATATATATAGATATATATATAGATTAACTGGAATATGAATTAGACCGCAACACTTAGTAAGCTAAGCGGACGATCCTCCAAATATTATTCATGTCCAATTATTTCGAATTCTGGGTGTATTAATACATCTCTGCCGACCCCTTCTGAGAACAGAAGCGTACCAGGCTTAGTTCTTCTAAAGAAAGATTGAGAGCGTTTATACTGAAAGTGGGCAACGTCGCAAATAGCTGTCAAATATTTCGCTGTTTTGATTAATTTGCAATATTTCTGTATGGAAATAAGAAATATGGCTAACTAGTGAACTAAAATATTGATTATGAAATGCAATAACTAATAACATAACACCGAATATTTAGTTTAAGATGTAAAAAAAGAATTTGGAAACTTTCCAAATGAAATAATTCACACCTAAAACGATTACAACAGTGTTATAATTGCAATTCATTATTAATATTCTAGTTCACTAGTTAGCCATATTTCCTTAAAAGTAATATTGCCAAATTAATCAAAACAGGTAAATAATTGACAGCTATCTGCGACATTGCCAACTTTTTGGATGAACGCTCAAAAATATTCTAGCATTCTTCTTCTATTTTGGCGCACGGAGATACGTGGGTCCGAATCCCGCACGGAACTTTTATCTCATTTTATCTTTCATAGGTAATTCCTAGTAAGTAAGAGAAAAACTATCCATTTTACAGGTAAATAGCAAGAAAAGAAAGAAAGAAAGTATTGACTCAGGTTATGGCACACAATATTCACATAAAAACAAAAAAAAACAGAAAAAAATAAAAATAACTTAAAATAATATTGTTCAGCATAAATGCCAAACAACTAGTGAGTGTGTGTAAATCATAATGCCCTATCACATGGGACCTACTAAAGTAATTACTAATAAGCGAGCAATAGGCTAGGGAGAAGTTTTGCAATCTGCCTAGCCTTTTCTCCACTATGTTGGGGACAGCTTCCAGTCTAACCGTATGCAGCTGAATACCAGTATTTTACATGGAGCGACTGCCTACCCGACCTCCTTGGTCCTTGGTGACACTGGAACGGTACATTGGCGAGACCCGTAACGACTGTCAAATATCTACGGATGACAGCCAGGGCCAATGGTTTAACGTGCTTTCCGAGGCACAAAGGGGTCTCGTTATTTAATGGATGGTCACCCATAGGTACACGAACCGACCGCGGTAATCGTAGCTTCAACCGACCCGTGTGGCTGTTATTATTTAGCCACGTGCCCCTATAGTAGGCACGGCAGTAACCTAATCGAATAATATTCAACCTTAGGTATAGGAGCGTGGAGACGTTTATAAAACCGTAAAAATAAACATATAAGAAACACAATAATAATTGCAATTCTATGAATAATAAAATGTCCGTGAATCGAGTAAATGTCAAACTTTAACAATAAAAAAATTCAATAAAACAAGTCATTTACAACTTTACGTGAAGACTTCTCAAGTAAGGTTATCGACCGTTATCGAATCGTACGATTTGGATTTCGATATTGTTATTCCGTATACGGACACGTTAAGAGTAATGTGATCTAATGATATCGTATGTCGTTACGGGCCCAGGAAGAAGCAGGGAGCTATCGAATATCCGGCAGCGGGAAAAATAGGTTCAATAACCTTTAAATAATTTTCATTATGGTAGTGGTAGGTAATAGAGCAGTATTTTATTCAGTTCTCAAGACATTTTCGCGGTATTTTTATCATTGAGATTGTTATCAACTATCGATATTTGTGTTGTATAGATAAAAATGATAAAATTGCTTAAAAGTGTAGGTTTAAAGTACATTTTCAAAATGTTTTAATCGTACTATATAATTATATCCTATTCTAACTAAAAAATTATACATATAAATGCGAAAGTGAGGTTTTTTGTTACGCTTTCACGCTAAAACGGCTGAACGAATTTGGATGAATTGGCATATGGGTACACCAAGACCTGGGTTATGACATAGGATACTTGTTATCCTCTTCCGTGGGATAATTTCCGACATCCACGCGGGCAAAAACTATTAATATTATAAATTTGAAAGTTGTACCTATACCTGTTTAGATGTTTGTTACTCAATCACGCAAAAACGGCTGAACGGATTTGGATGAAATTTGGCACACAGATAGTTTATTACCTGTACCCTAATTACGTAACACATTTTCGTAAACGATTACGACTAATCTATTTCATTTTGACAGTTTAACAACATTAATTGCGATATTTATTTACGTGGTTGAACAGTTTTTTTTTTCGAACTTATGAAGCATGGATTAGGAATCTGTTTCAAAACGAGTCAGATTCTGATTGATCGTGTATTACGCGGTAAAGGATTAACGCATAGAATCCTTTTTACACCGGTACTATGTTGCCTTGGGACAATTTCGAACTACACGCAGACGCGGAAAAAAGCTAGTAGAAAATAAATGACAGTAGACCGGGAAAAGTGGAAACTCAGGAGGGAGGCCTTTGCCCTGCAGTAGGACAGCACAAGGTTATAATGAATAATAAATAGATAATAAGTTGGCTAACTCATTCTCTGAGTTGTTACTTTCTGAGAGTTCTGCATATTAATTTCACTAAATAACGTACAAAATATTTAAACAACAAATCAAGACTTAAAAAGTTTTGAACCCTTTGAAGCCCAGTAAAGACCTCTAGCAATATTTTTTTCGTCATTTTCGCACTTTATGACATAAGGTAGAGGTCACATTGAGCAGTAAAAAAAAAATGTTTATCTATTATTTATGGACAGTGATTATTTTCATCTCCCTAGCCTTTTCCCAACCATGTTGGGGTTCCAGTCTAACCGGATGCAGCTGAATACCAATATTTTACATGGAGCAACTGCCTATCTCACCTCCACAACCCAGTAAAGACCATACGGACAGTGATTCTATGTAATAGGTATCATAATATCGAGTTATACCTAACATAATCCTTGTTCACCTACATAATATAATTTAAAGCAATACAATGGAAAAGTGTATGATCAGATAAAATAAGGACATACATTTCCCTATCCACATAGGAACATATTTAGTTATTATTATTGTATATATTTACGTACAATCAGTACATTTATATAAAGGTTTATTGAAACAATCAAATACATAGAATAACCCGCTTGACCCCATAGAGTTAGGCAGAGGTGTGTATGTGTAAGTTTACCCACATTTCGCCAGTTATGTTTGCTGGGACCTCAGAGGGGAGCGCCTATTTCATGAAACAATGAAAATTCCAACCTATTTAATTATTTTCTACCTATTTTAGTAATACTAATTTGCAACATATCAGATTGAAAAATCCTTTAAGGCCCCTCGTAGGTGAGTCATAATCCTAATCATATTTAAAAATTCTTATTATGACTTTTTAACTGATATCGCCAATCACCCCATAAAGATAATAGCTAGGTATCGCCTTCGCCACGCCTGAGGTTATCGTCGGCCTTCGCCTAATTCCGAAGGTACACTTCAAATAAAACATGTTATAAGTTGATCACAATGTATTCTTTAGAGTATAACCCTGTACTTCTTGCATTTAGACTTAGGTATTACGATACTTGTTTGCGGGAATTACACATAGGTATGATACAAATATGTACGTATTGAGTTTCAGAATCATGCGGTTTAGTTAGGTAACTATAACTAGACCTTATCACATTTCAATTATTTTACATTTTACACAAGGTATGTAGAATGGCAATCTGTTATAATTACAATAACAAACACCTTCCATATTGAGATTAATTAATATTTCAATAAACATCTAATCATATGTCATACAAGATTCAAGTGAAAACATTATGAATCACAACAGAAGGGCCAAATGTTTCTGATAAGCAATGACTCACTTTACTATACTTGTACTCCACGCAACCACGATCTTGTCATGACAAACAATTCAATGCAGGAAATGACAAACCTGTTGCGGTAAAAATAAATTACCAAAAATAAATAAATGTATGTGTAACTTTTAACTAACAAATGTACTTACAAATCTTTCTAAAACAAAAGCAACAATCAACCACTGTTCATTCCATAACTAACATCATAGCAATTAAAATAAAAACTTAATAATATATTCACTATAGACACACATCTGAAATTCAGTCGCTTTCAAACAGACTATGATACACTGGTAAGACGTAAACATTCACCAAATTAAAGCTTTCGAGTATGAGGGAGGGATGGGGCTCAGAACTTGAGTTTAGGATTGAGTTCGTGGGCGCGCCCGCCCCAGTCCAGTCGGTAGCTGCGAGTCCGCCACGAGATCTCGGGGCACACGAGCGCCGCGGCCAGCACGAACGGCGCGCAGCACTCGCTCCACACCCAGCCGAGCAAAAACTGCACTTTGGTGAACGGCGGCGAGCCGTTCTGCACTGACCGGAGTATCAGCCAGTCCGAGAGGAACCACACTAACACATGCACCAGGAAGAACGGAAGCGGCTCGGCGCCAAACAACTGTCCCGCGGCCCACGCGGCGCCAGCGCCGAGTGGGATGCACTCACTGAGCGGCTCCAGCATGGCCGTCGTGGGGATCATGGCGATGCGGAGCCGCGCCCAGCGCCGCAGCCGCGCCTGCATCGCCCCCACCGAGCGCGTGCCCGAGTTCTGCAGCGCGGGCAGCGAGCTCACGCGCATCTTCCAGCCGCGCGACGTGATGTCCTTCGCTATGAAGTAGTCTTCCGCGAGGTAGTCGGCGAAGGCGCGCAGACCGCCCGCCTCCTCGAGCGCGCACCGCCGCACCAGCGAGGACATGCCGACGTGACAGTTGATGCCCATGAAGTCAGCGCTCAGATACATGCGCGCCTGCGCCGTGCCGAAGAACACCTTCTCGTAGACGGCGGCGAAGCCCTCCGCGTCGCACACGAATGGCATCTGATGCACGATGGCGACGTCGTCCCTCATGTGCTGCACCATGTCCAGGAGGGAGTCGTCGCGCATCCGGATACCCGCATCGCTAATCAGCACCAGCGGGTACTTTGCCGCCAAGTAAGCCGGCTGCATGTTGTTGATTTTCGGGTTGACGCCGACTCGCAGACCACCCGTAAACAAACGAGCGTCTATGTGTGGATGCTTGTGAATTAGACTGTTCACTAACATCACTGCAGGGTCGTTTTCGTTCTCTACACAAAATAATAACTCGTACAAAGGATAGTCCAGTGTGAAGAACGTTTCCAGATTGGAGAACAGGTTGGGGTCCACCCCGGTGAGCGGCTTCATGATTGACACACCGGGGTACGGCTGTTCAGGCGGCGACCGGTCCACTGTCCGATGGAGCTTCCACTTTGAGTAAGAGTAAGCCATTATGTGAATTATCAACAGACACACCCACGCGATAATGAAAAATATGGCAAAACCATACACCGTATACACCATAGGCATCATAATTGTATCCTTAAGTAGTTGTCGCGTTCGGGCCGCATAATATCGACTGGTTTCTTGTTGGAGACGTGCGCTATAACGCGATCATAACACTGAACTGAACGTGCGATAAAAAAGTTTTAACGTGAAGAATGAACACTCCGTAAAATGATTCAACATTTTATATTATCACGTTATCTCTACGGTTTTATCATTTCGACCAGGTTCCAGAAATCAATTCCTTTATCAAACGGCTGAACCCCACAGAGACGAATCGAAAATCCTTCACACGACAAACTTCAAGCGTCACTGCTGCCAACATACCGGCGGAATAATATTTGCGTTTAATTTCACCTCGAAAGCTAGATCACGTATGAAACGTCCCAAGATCATTATATTTTACTCTTTTGATGAAAACGTATTTTGCTTTAATAGTTTTAATCATGATAATTATAAATTATTTTGTCCTTGAAAGTTAAAACGGAACTATTGAAAGAGTTTTTTTTTTAAAGCTGACTGAAACAAAACGTAATCCACTATCGATCTCCTTTGTTGCAAGTGTGTTCATTTTAGGAACGAAAGTTGTACATCGGTCACGATTGGAAGCAATGAAAAGAAAAGATGCAAAAGAAATATTGCTTTTATGTACTGAGCGGCTGTGACCAGTTTACGGTGGGTTTTCTTTTTCAACTAAGCTATAGGGAAAATTCAACAAGACTTATGAAATCCTCAAAAAGTGACACAAATGAGAACGCTATAAATGATTTGGCACTTTGAATAAACAGTCCTAAACACAAACAAACAGGAAATACCAACTTACAAATGAAAGCCGTCAAATAAGAAAAAATTGCGTCTTTTCAAATTGTTTCGCGGCAATTTGTTTTAATTATTTTTGTTTGTGATGGATTAACTATTTTTTCATTATGGATGTTGGAAAACTATTGAAAAACGTTCATAACTTGAACGAATACATATCAACTACTCAAGATGCTTCTGAAAAATGTAAAACCTCAAGAATTCAAATGAATATGTCTACTGTTCTTGCACTCAAGAAAATACGTTCTCTTGAAATCGAGGTCTGTTCATTTACGAGGATATAGATTAAAACAAAGAATTATAGTTTGAATAATAAATCCATTCTAGTTATTCGCTTATTATAAGGAAAATTTATAAATTATTCTTTTTGTTTTAGTATTTCAATAAATGTGAGGAAAATGGAATCGCGTGCCTGATATTCGAGCGTATGCTAAATTTACCACCTTCCAAAACATGGGGCGTGCTTAGCAAGGAGCTGGTGAACTTGCTGCAATACTGGCTGGATGCAGTAAGGAAACATTTAGTCAGGCACCACTTACAATGGTGGACTTTTCTGAAGTTGCTGCTCAGATTTGTAAAGGTAAGAATCCTACGTTACTAGGCACAAAGAAAAAAGGGTGAAATTGATTATTCTGCACAAATATGTTTTTTTTAAATTCATACTAATTAATTAAATGAATAACAAAAAAAATCAATGGATACTTCTATATATTAAATGTCTGCATCAACTTTAGCAACAAAATCTCCATAATTATCACATACTATTCAAATTGATTCTATGAATTATCATAACAAAACCAGCTCTACGTTAAACATGCATCAATCTTCACAGGAGATCCGCCAGAAAGATGTCTCCCTTCCCAACATCCTCGTGGAGTATACCGCTGAAGGTCTCCTAGACCTGGCTACCAACAGCCGTCCGGATCCCTATCAAAAACATGAGATCCTGCACTGTTTCAATATGTACTGTTCTGAATCCAGCCGGGAGATCAGATTTGCTTTGAGGAATAAGTTTGGGCAGTATTTGTAAGTGAAGATTTTTTTAAATATTTCAGTGATATAATAGTTGGGCAATACTCCCTGTTACAGTTACTGTTAGCTTCCATTATCCCACTGCTGGGCAAAGGCCTCTCCCCATGACTTCCAGCTCTTTCGAACCAGGGCTAATGTGGGTTTTCTCTAGCTTGTCCGCCATCTTCTACGGGGCCTGCTGCGCCGCCTTCTAGCTGTGTTCTGTGGCTGGTCTCCAAATTGTGGGGGAAATACTATTGGACACTTACTACTTACTTAGTATCTGCCTTTTATCAAGTCTTTGATCAGAATTAGTCTAGAAGATAAAAAAATATTATAATATTGTTTGACCAAATCAACAATATATCTTGTTTATAAAATTTTTGCTTTGTTTGCTTATAACTTTATTTAAGTTGACATGAAATTAAAAAAATGGCTGATAAAATGAGGGTTTACCTACCTATAATGTTGGAAGAAAATATAGAAATGGTTGTAGAAGAAATGAAGTTTATACATATATTTTTGTTAATTCAATTCACAATGCCAACAGCCACAATTAAATAATAATAAATAACAGTATTTCTTTTTATTTCATGGTGGCTGTTATTGTATTTATATTACTTATTAAACATACACAAATATAAACCAGTTTGGGCATAACATTGTTCTCAAATTTTAAGCATGATGATCATGAAAATTTGCAAGTGAAAGGCCGTCTTTTCCAAAAAAAAGAAATTATTAAATATCATTGACTTACTCCTCAAAAACCCGTCGTTTTTCCCAGCATCAAACTCTCCACCTACATGGCATCCTGTGGCCACCTTCCGACCCAGTACAGCATCATGGAGACTTTACTCCGTTGGCTACTGCCCCGTCAGGACAGGACCCTTCGGATCACGTCAGCGGCCAAGTGGTTCCCAACAGCAAAATATGCTGAGAGAGATGTGGATATCTTCTTGGAGAGACCTTGGGTTAATTTCTTTCAGGTTTGTTTGTTTTGTATTATAGTTTGATCGAGATCACTGTTCCGCGCCTTAGATATGTGCGCAGCTTTGCAGTGAAGGCCGCTCATTCGTCAACGCTCACGGCGCGCGGCACACATTGATCAATTATTAAAAGTTAGCGTCCCATAATAATTTTTGGTCAATATGTCGGTGAAGGTAAGTTGCTTACATTATACTAAAACAAGGGGTAAGGTAGCCCGCGAAATTCAAATTTTCTTTAGTTTTTTACATTTTGCAGGTCAGTGTGAGGTTTTATGTTGATTAAAATATGATTCGAGACCGTAACAAATATGGCTTTACATAATTATAATCATTACAATCAAACTCAACTCCCGGTCAAAATATAGTTGAATAAGTTTGTTGTGATGGGAAAGATAGTGATTGGTGTAGAATGTACGAGATAACATCACGCCAGAATTTCCTGAGTGGTTGGGTAGTCAGAGAGTACACCCGATATCGCTTGTCGCTAGATTAGATTTGTTACAAGGAACCAGAAGCCAAATCTAGCAAGTTATGTACGTTGAAAGAAGTGCGAAATGTGGCTGGTGGGAGTATTATAAACTGCTGCCTTCTCCTTCGAGGAATACTAGCGTGATGTTCAATAACATTAATATCACTTCCGCTGAGGTATTATGGACTCCTTATACTTCGCCTGTTAATACATAGGAATTATTTAAGGCGACGATAACCGACTTTTAATGATTTTATACTGAAGATCACGTCTAAACGAGCAGTGTTAATGATTCAGAAAAAATATATGTTAAATTAGAGCATTTTATTAATAACTTAATATAGGAATATTTTAGATTATGTTTAAATTTCATAGTGAAATTAATTTGTAAAGTTATGTCTAACGCGGATAAAAAACTGAGAATCACGCAAAATCTATCAAGCGTATTTTTCTGAAACCTTTACCATTTTAAAGATAATTTAATTATTGATCTTTTATTATACGTGTTTTATTTGTTTTGTTTTACGTATAATAAATAAAAAATGCGTCTAATTTGGGACAGCGCTCCTAGATGGGCGAGTCCTATTACTGGCTGGACGTGCGATGCGTTGCGTGAGCTCAGTGCAGAACACGCAAGCTAACCACTCAAGGTCACTGGCATATATCTGCGTCTTAACATTACTGGCGAAATGTAACATTCACCACAGCTTACGGTTTTCAGGGCACACAGACTGTTATTAAAATGTTTAAAAACTTCAATTAAAAACTTTTGTTCTAGGACGCAAGAGACTTCTTGAACGCGCACAACCAAAGGCATGATTTTATAACATCAGTTGTATGCAGAAAACTGACTGTTGGCAAAGTTGTTATTATTTCGGTAAGTTAAAACCTCGTCGACGTCGACGATCGATGTGGATACCGTCGCCGCGTCGGACTGCCAAGTCATAGGTCTCGAGTTCGAACCCAAGGCACGCACCTCTGACTTTTCGGATTCATGTGCGTATTGTATAATTATCACTTGCTTCAAAAACGGTGAAGGAAAACATCGTGAAAAAACCGGCATGCCTGAGAGATATTTCTCGACGGCATGTGAAGCCAAGTCAGAGGCCCATGGGCGGCTTTAAAATTCTGGCACCAGGTTAGTCACTAACCACACGAAGAGAAAAATATTTATGTTACGTTTTGGTATGGATGTAGGTTTGTATCTAAGTAAGGTAGGTATCCAATTTAGGGCCATTGACTTTTCACATTCATTTATTAGATTAAAGTATTTGGAATAGAAGTTGGTATGGTAACAAAACAACTTCACCTAATAGGTACTTCGCCGTTAAATTGCCGTCCAATTTAGGGCCATTGACTACACCTACCTACCTTTTGTAGCGATGCTGTCGCGCGTTTTGTAAACGCGCTTCTGCATCGCTACTATCGTGCGGTAGTCGCGTTTGCAACGTGCGACAAAAACGATGCAAACGCGCGACCGTTTCTGATGACATCAGGGGAACGAAGTGCAGGGTGCTGGGGAATGTGTCCTGAAGTGCGACAGGCATCGCGATAGTAGCGATACAGAATCTTGGCGAAGGTAGACAGCCAGGGACAGCATCGCGGCTGTATCTATACATGTCGCGACAGCATAGCTACTGCATCGCTACAAAAAGTCGCCGTGGGCGAGGCCTCTTATATTTTGAAGTTATTATTCGTGTTCAAATTCAAGGTCAAAATTCAGGGGTTAGCAACATTTTTGGCGCTCAGCCATAGCTCTTTTCTATGGCTTGAGCATAGGCTATGAACTCGGTAACTTGTAGAATATTGACCCTAGAAGGTAATGGCCTCCAAGACACCGACTTTTTAAAAGGGGTTATTTCAGCGAGAGACCATTCAACATCTGCCTAGACTTTTTCCAACTATGTTGGGGTCGGCTTCCAGTCTAACCGGATGCAGTTGAATACCTGTATTTTACATGGAGCGACTGCCCATCTGACTTCTACAACCCAGCGAGACATAATTACACCAACAAAAAGTTTAAAGCTCTACAGCCGTCATTGCGGACGTAATATGACAGCAGTTCGAATTCCAAGCTCATGTTCCAAGTCATGAGGCATGCACTGCTGAGCATGAGAAGGTCCTGGGTTCGATTCCCAGGTCGGGCAAAGTGTTATTGGGTTCTTCCATCAGGAATCTCCCAGTAGCAGCCCGGAGTCTGGATTTGTGCCCGGTTGATGGCAATAGGCTCGCCCCCTATAACATAGGACTTAAACATAACTGGCGAAATGTGGGTGTACTATAGGTACTCCTCTGCCTAATCCATCGGGGATTACGAGCGTGATGTTATGTTATGTTTACTCTTCTCTCCGCAGGGTACAGAACGCCAAGAATCCTGGCTGGATATAAACCTGGTCAGCGGCTGCGTGTCGGTGTTGCTAGACCCGCGCGTTCTGGAGAACTTCGGCTCCAACAACCACAAGTCCTTCGAGACGCTGGTCGTGACGCAGCAGAACACGCACAGCGCCAAGTTGCACAGGTAACATGCATACGTAAACTTACACCTTCCTATGGAGGTACTATCAGAGTACTACCCGTTCGGCGCTCCGATTGGCCGTTCACCAGTGAAGGCCAGTGAAGGGCCAATCGGAGCGCCGAACGCGGTCGATGCGTAAAATCGAGATGGTTAAAAGAAACTCAAACTAGGCTATCAGAACGCCACCTGCTACGATCCTCACATACTTCTTTTGCTTCGTTTAAGTTCATTACATTTAAGGTCATTCACGCACGCATTTTCTGAAGAACATTGCCAATACCTTATTGGCGATGTTCCTGTGCACAGCACAGGTACCTAAGTGACTGTTCACATAAACCTGGTCAGCGGCTGCGTGTCGGTGTTGCTAGACCCGCGCGTTCTGGAGAGCTTCGGCTCCAACAACCACAAGTCCTTCGAGACGCTGGTCGCAACGCAGCAGAACCCGCACAGCGCTAAGTTGCACGACAGAATTAGCAAAATCGGTCCACAATTGACGGAGAAATCGGCGGACAAACATAAAAAAAAAAACACATACGCGACGAAAATATAACCTCTTCCTTTTTGGAAGTCGGTTAAAAATATTAGAGTAAAGGAGCCGCTCGTGGCACGCCTTGCTTTGCTACCGCGCCCAGTGTCGGCCATAACGGGCGCAAGGTCTTGACGCATGCTCTTTGTAGTTGTCGCGTTTGTAGACGCTCGGCGCCAAGACCCTGCGCCCTTGTGCGCTGCACACCCTGCACCATACTCGTAGGAAAAGCCGCCTCTGGTAGTGCCCCCGCCTATACGAGCTAAAAACAAAATTCAGCGGGGCACTAAGGCAGTGCCAAAAATATCATAATTATGTCCTGCCTATCCTCTACTCCAGGGCGTGCCAAATTTCGTTCAAATCTATTAATACATTTTGGCGTGAAGCTCAAATTAGAATAAAATACTTCTTCGCTCGTTCGTTTTTCAATTCAACTCCAAAACCTATAAACGCTTGCCTGTATTGGGAATCCCCAATGAGGATTAGGTATGCGTAAAATCTGCATAGTTCTGAGACTTCTGAGCAATTTTATGAAATTTTTCCTTCCTTGGTCGTAAAGGAGTGCGTGAGACATGTCTTGTACATTTCTACGCCTCAGCAAACTTTTTGCTCTATGTTGGTGACGGGTTCCGAGAGGAGCTCGTAGCTAAGTAACAACAGCAGCACTGGTCGATCTATCAGGTTAAGCTACGCTTGCCGGGGTTGGTCAGTGGATGGGTGACCATCTTTACATACCGAGAATCCTCCGTGCCTCGGAAAGCAGGTTAAGCCGTTGGTCCCGGCTGTCATTCGTGGATCTTTGACAGTCGTTACGAGTCGTCAGAAGCCAGAAAGTCTGACACCAGTCTTACCAAGGGGTATCGTATTACTCAGTTACTGAGTTGTGGAGGTCAGCTAGGCAGTCATGCATCATGTCATGTTCATCATGTCATGCTGAGATAGGAGCCTTTTGGCCTCGTACAGGACTTCCTTCATTTTAATGTTACTTTGTTTTTTATTTATATTTAATATGTTTTTAGTATAATGTGATTTCCTGTGCGAGTCTCAATAAATACATTTTCTTTCTTTCTTTCTTTCAGTCGCTCCATGTAAAATACTAGTATTCAGCTGCATCCGGTTAGACTGGAAGCCGACCCCAACATAGTTGGGAAAAGGCTAGGCAGATTGATTGTTGGTGACGGGTTCCATTGTTAGGTCACGATGGAGGTCGTCATTTCTTAAGTACCAGGGCATGGGCGTATACCCACCTTATGACCCAGGGAGAGGCAAATCAGACATTTCTTTAAGGTGGATCCGCAAAAGTAGCCCGCGAAATTAAACTTCTTACGGTTTTTGCAATTTGCAGGTGAGTGTCAGATTGTATCTTAATTAAAATATAATTCGCCACCCTAACAAATATGTATTTACAGAATATTATAATCTTTAAAATCATTAATACTTATTTCTAAGTTAGATTTGTATTGAAATGTCATGATTTCATGAAAAAGTCATTCAATGACTATGACTAATGGAACAAATCTAACTTAGAAAGATGTGAGTATTAATGATTCTAATGATAACAATTCTGTAAATACATATTTGTTATCAGGAATCATATTTTGATCAAGATACAACCTAAGACTGACCAAAGACTGAAAGAGTAAAGCCCATTTAACCTGTCTTGGACCATTGTTGATCTCAGCCATATCTTTACGCGTCTGAGTGTACTGAATGAGCATTCAATTGTAGTCGCAGAATAAGGCATTTCTAATAAAATTTACACTTTGTTGATTCATAATATTTATTGTATATGCAAAGTAAGTCTTAACGTGAGTCTAACATAACTTTTATCGACAACAGTAGGTACCATCGATGAAATTCATATCTATACATCGTAAGGACTATTTTTGCTTGCAGCGCTCGGCGGCTATAGAACCGGGGCAACAACAAATGTGGTCATCGTGTTCACGGGATTTTGATTTTAAACTGCTTAGATATGAAATTCTTCGATAGTACATTAGGCATACAAATTCCAGGGGGGTCGTCTGCCCCTCCCTCCCCCCCCCCCCCAGGGTACCCCAGGTATACCAGGGCGCGTTAACAATACTCCTGAGTAGGTACATTATTCTGGAATGTCTGTATCATTTTGATGTTGGCTGGTTTAGCACAGCGCCACAGTTGGATGCTACCTATCTAATCTGCGTTCGCAATTCATTTGCCAAACATAAAAAAAACACGAGTTTTAGGAAAAACAACTGTAATGCATACATATAAGGTTCAGTTTGCGCTACAACTTTTGACTTTTTCAACAGTACTAGTAGATCTAAAATCTACTATATTTACACTTACATCAAGTTGATGTTTGTCTAAGTGGAAGATTCGTATTTGTTTACATGTTTGGCAAATAAATTGCGAACACAGTTACATACTACTAAGGGCGCCTTCAAATTTACCGCAAAAAGCCGCGCGGAGGCAGCGCGGTAACAGCGCTGCGGCCGCGCTGCTTTGTAAATCTATATAAATAAAAACGATGAGCTGATGTGCGGCCGCAGCGTGAGTGTAGCGCTGCAGTCGCGCGTTTTTTAAGGCGCCCTAACGTTCTGATTCATCAAAGTGAGCCTTTGTCTATTGTTTTTAATATTCGTTGCATTCCAGTTTTCGACCGTAGGATTGATAAAATAGTGATTCATAGAGTACATAAACACATTTTTCCAATAATAACTTACCTATCTACCACTTCAGAATTATCATTTTTATCGGTTTTTATCTAAAATGTCGGAAAAAAAATTACCGCAGCTCGTAATCCGTACTTTGTTGATTCATAGTGTTATGAAATGGTTCAGGTGTTTTTGTTTTAGGGATATTTTTGTTCAAATGACTCATTGTTGTTTTTTAGAAGGAAAAATAACTACTTTTCCTAGTGAACGGATATCAAATTTGTAAAAATAATCAAGTACCTAATTACAAAGTAGATAGTCAACATTAAGTAGGTACCTACCTAATGCATGACTCAAAATGCTTTTTTCATTGAAAACGATTTTAGTTACCACACGGTAGAATAGAATACTCTGTATTATGTACACCATACGAGTTACAGATAAATTTAGAAATCTTACGTGATTTACATCAATGTTTCCAGTTTGTTTTTAAATCCCAGATACTAATTTGACAGGTGCAAATGTCAAACTCCAAGTCAAAAAACAATTATCAAACACTGGAAATTTCAAATTGGTCTTTGGATTTTAAAAGACGAAGTTTGTAAGTTCGACATGCTCGCACTGCACTATATCTACCTTGCATAAAGCTTCATGCAGACTAGCGCGACGCAACACCGGATAAAGTTAGGTATACCGTGAAGTTTTCTTAGAAATTGTAGTATTCAAGAAGCGTCGCGCCGCACGGTGGATCGAAAATCGGCTGTAGAAGACATAGGATCTCGATTTCTTAAATGTTATTTTTTTTGCTGGAAATGACTTCTGCTGATCATTACTATGTACAAAAATGACACCCGAGTTAATTCTGCCCAAAAACGAAGGAAATATATTTTTTTTACGAAAAATTTGTATGAAGCTAGTATGAAAAATCGAATTATCTCCTAAACGGCATGTTTAACCGTAATATCCTTGGAGGTGGTCATAGTGCTAATTATTTATGATTTTTTGGTTGCCGATTTGACGAAAAATATAATGCCGTTTTTTTTAAAAAATCGTCAAAATATTTTTATTTATTTTTACATGTAAAACGATCCCTTTTAGAGTCCAAGTTAAAAAGTTCGATATGTTATTAACCCAAATATTAAGAACACACAAAACAAGAAAAATTAAATAAAAAAATTGCTGTTTTTTTGACACATTTTTATTAATTTAAATAAAAAAAGATTATCAAACTCTTATTTAAGTAACATATAAAGTTATATTATATACAAAATAATTTAATTTAAGGAATTAATACTAAGCATTTGTAAAATAAAGTAAAATAAATAAAAAAAAAGACAAAATATCATTAAATAATACAAAAAAAAAAACCCAAACAGACTCAAATACAAATTTACAAATAAGTACATATATAATTTTTTTACAAATTTTCCTTATCACTCTCGTTGTCAGACTCCAATTCTGAGTCAGCATCCAGATTGGATATATCCAAAAACTCGAACTCAGTTTCCTGAAATTGAATTAAGTCGAGAGTTTCAGCAAAAAAGCTCTGCTTTTTCTTGGCATCTAACTTAGGCCTTTGTGCACTTAGCAAAGGATCCGAAGAAACAACAAGCTTATTTAAAATGTCTTGATTGGAATCCTGCCTGCTTCTTTTCCGCGAATGATGTTCTCGAAACCTCCTAAAATCTTTGTTTCGAGACTCTGAGGCTTCTTCCGAGAGAGTCCCAATCGGCACAATATTATTTTTCTCAATTATGTCAGCCCCATGGATTAATAATTTATGAACGGTTGATGACATGTAGTACCAGTCGTATAATAATACGTACTTTTCTGCTGTTTTGCGGGCATAATCTCTAAATTTTATTATATCGACCTGCTCTCCAGACGTAATTGGTTGTAAAATTACAGCAAATCTTTTGATGAGGTCTTCATCCAAACCGGTTATAGCTGCGGTTTTATTAGGAAACTCAAAGAATTTTCTTGCAGTATTCCCGTCATTGGTGGTTCCCGAGCCTTGTTTTACTATATCAATCAACAGATTGAGCTCATCTTTGAATTTATTTTGAATTATTTTCTTCCTTGTCTGTAGCATTTCTTTGTGCTCATCACTTCTCGCTGCCCACCGTTTGAAGTCGAGCCTGTATGCAATGTGTAACAGACATTCCATACAATTTATACGGGCGTGTAGGGATGACAAGCCAAATTCATACAGGTCAGAACACACAATTTTTGATGTTACAGCATCTAAGCGGTTCATTTCTGTAGGCTTTGCTAAGCACAGGTAGCACGATGCATTTGATCTAGCTTCAGAAAGGTAAGTGCAAACTTTAGCGTCGATCATCGTCATCATTAGTTCATGAGTCACCCTATTATTATTATTGCACTCTGTGGGGCCTCAATTTCTTCATCCATTTGTTTTTTCAGCTCAAGGACAACTGCTTCACTCTCCTTTACAAAAGTAAACTGAACTGGACGACAATACAAAACTGAGCATGGTTTTGGGTTCGTCCATAAGATGTTGTCTCCATCTGTCAGTTTAAGTGGCACCAAGGAGGTCATGAAAATGCTCGAGTCATCTTCCTCACCCTCCATTTTCTGCTTGTATCGGCTTTGGTTAGAAGCACCATCAAATCCCCACTTGGATATCAGCTTCAACTGCTTGTTATGCTCTTCCTTAGAAAGGCTTTGAAGGATTCTTGTAACTGTGATATCAAGTAAAGCTTGAAGTGTAATCCTAGCCGATGAATCAGTAACTGTCACTGATTGCTTCGGAGGGTAGCAATCAAGCTTAGTTTGTTGCACTTTATAGTAAGATGGATAAATATCCTTAGCACCTTCCCGAATGGCAGCCTCTCGCAACGTAATATATTGCCACTTTGAGAGTTTTAGCGAAAGAAGCAATCCAAGCGCCTTTTCTGACGTAAATATGATTGTTTTCGCTGGTTTCTTAAGCGTTTCATTTAATTTAGCGGCTGCTTCAGGATTTTTCATCATGTATTCGATGACAGAGGCGATATCTCCATGCCCTTCTTCTTTTAAACGTGCTGCAGCTGCATATGCCAATTCACTGGAATCTTCGCCTGTGTGTTTATCAGATCTTCTCTTTTTTTGTTTACTTCCCAGATCTTCGAATGGTTTACGGGATCTTTTCCTCATTGTTCCAATGGACGTTGATGTCGACGGTTCTGGAGAGACTGAGGGCGCTCTTGGTATCTCATCAACACTTGGTTCTTGATTAACTAAAGTTTGCACAAAACTCGGCCAATCAATATTTGCTCCCAACCAATTCTCGTACTTTCTCCTGAAATTATCAAGGAATCGGTTGGATTTCTGCCACCTTTGTAAAGCGGCTCGCGTAAATCTCCGACAAAATTCTTAGAGAACAACACGATCTTCGTCAGACAGGCAATCGCCTATGCGGGATACAACTGCACTGAACAATACTTCATGATCAAATGAAGTACTCTCACTTCGTAGAAGAACAAACAAGTCTAAATTCGTGATTAAACTTTCCATTCTAAGATTTTATATTCGCAGATTTAGTGTTAGCAGTTACACAGTTGTGAACAAACTAAATTATAAAACTAAACTTTAGCCCTTTTATTGCAAAACGCCAATAATTAGGTAACTACCCTCATTAGTTATCTTCTCATTAGCTAATGAAAATTTATAATTGTCACTAACTATTCTTAGAACTCATAGCACTGCTAATTAACAAATTAGCTTACTTATCAGGAAAAGTTGAATGTAATCCATAGTTGGCATTGTCGTGAGATATTGAAAATCATTAAATCACCTATAAAGACTCATTAGAAGACCTAATCAGTGTAGTTACTTAATCACTTCTTTTCGGACTCATTAGAAGAGTAAACAATTGATAATTTGGTTGTATGAAAAGTTTTAAAACTCATGATGTGTTGATAAATATTTAGCTCAAGCATAGTTGTCTACGTGTGGGTGTACTATAAACCTCTGCCAACTCCTTCGGAAATATAGGAGTGATGCTATTTTATGTTACGTGTAGTTAAAAGTCCGTGTTCTTCAACATAAACACTAAAAGGAATCGTTTCATATGAAAAAACAAATGAAAATATTTTGACGATTTTTAAAAAAAAACGGCATGAAATTTTTCGTCAAATCCGCAACCAAAAAATTATAAATAATTAGCACTATGACCACCTCCAAGGATATTACGGTTAAACATGCCGTTTAGGAGATAATTCGATTTTTCATACTAGCTCCTCCATACATTTTTTTCTTATAAAAATTATAACTCTTCCATTTGTGCACACATTTACTTCATATGACATTTTATAGAACAGTAATGATCAGCAGAAGTCATTTCCAGCAAAAAAAATAACATTTAAGAAATCGAGATCCTATGTCTTCTACAGCCGATTTTCGATCCACCATGCGCCGCGCCGTCGCGTCGCGGTGGTCTGCACGAGCCTTAAGCCGAAAGCGCCAGAGTAGCCCGCGTTTTTCAAATTCTCTAACGTTTTTTTGCACTTTGCAGATCAGTATTAAGTTGTACGTTGATTAAAATATGATTCGCGATCGTAATATTTGTATTTAAATTTACAGAAAATGTAAGTATCATTTAAATCATCTAAGTTCATGTATAATGAATTACTATTTTAGGGAATCATGACATTTGAGGCCAATTCTAACTTGACGAGTTTTATTGCTGATTCTAATGATTATAATTCTGTAAAGCCATATTTATAAAACCCTGGGCTACCCTGACGCTTTCGCCATAAGACATCGTGATTAAAACGTGTTGTTCTAGAACCAAGTATTCGAAGACATATGTGGAGTACTGCTGAGTCCCCGTCAGAGAGGAGGCCTATGTCCCAGCATTGGTAATGTAACAGGCTGATTCAACAAGCTCGCCTCCTGTTAGGTAGGATAAATAAATGGGACTTAAACGTAGCTATCTCGTGAAAAAAAAAAAATAATGTGTTTTATTTCAGGTATAATACCCATATACAAACAAAATAATAGAATAAATAAAAATAAAAATATATGGTATTAAAATTATTAAAAATGTGGGTTACATATCTCTGCCTATCCTTTACGGGAATAAAGGCGCGATATACAACGTGTAACGTTAAATGCACAAAACCTGAAAATTGTTTGATCAGAATAACGAGCAGAATCAATTGAACCACTTTTTAATATAGGTCACATTTTTCAAAAAATCTTCATTAAAAACGTTGCCGTGTCTATTTATTAATAGGTCAAGCCATCACATGCGCAAACCCGCTAAAACGGCTCGGTGGCGGGTGTGGCGACCCCTCACTCGAGTAGAGTGTCGTCGCAGACGTAAGAAGCGATCAGAATTGCCAGTAAAACTAAAACAGCACATAAAACCTTTACAATTTTTTATTAAATATTTTTTTCTCTCTGAAATAGGTCAATTGAATTCAAAATCAAAATCAAAAGTCATTTATTCAAACTAGGCTGAGAAACAGCACTTTTCGAACGTCAAAATTACATAAGACAGTGCCCCAAAACGCCCACCCTTCACCACTTCCTAGTGCAAAAAGAAGTGGCGCAACAAACTCCCCAGCAGCACAGCTGTCTGTTCAGTTGGAAAAACTATATAATATATAATTATATAATTAAATAAGTTCTATACATATATATCTATATAATAGTGCTTATGCTAAAATAATTTACATTACCACAAATTGCAATACAACTCATAAAATAAAAACATTTTAATGAGTAGATTATGTCAACAATAAATAAAAACAAAATTAAAATAAATTGACTTACAGTCAAATAAAATAATCCAAACAATTATATGAGCTCATATAGTATCATGTAGTCTAAAATACTTGTTTGTTGCTTTGTGGGGGTGTGCAACTAAAAATCAGTTGGGGTGTCTGAGGTTCTGCGCATTTAACGTTACACGTTGTATAACATACTTATTTTATTTTTCTTTTCTTGTGGTTAGTGACTAACCAGCTATCTAATTACGCAACAGATGTTTGTAAACGATTCCGACTAATCTGTTTCATTTTGACAGTTCAACAACATTCATTGCGTTATTTACTTTATTCCTTACTTCACAACATCCAGGGAGTCGCGACAGCTGCTCCTATCAATCTGCACGGTCACGCCACCGCAAGTGTTGCCGTCGTGTGTCAGTCTCGGCGATGACGTGGGCTGTGACGTCAGCGCGGTCGTTACCACGCGCTGTGACGTCAAACGGCTGGATGACGCGCTGAGAAAGATCTTTGAGGATAAGTATGAGGTAAGCTATGATTAACAGTGGTGATACACGTATCAAAGGATATCTCTATCTGTTTCAGGAAGTCCTGTTAGTACTCGTATTGCAATTTGAACCTTATTTAACGTCATAATATGTACATAGTAGGTTAGGAAGATAGCCAAATGATATTGCTACCTTTACTGTTCCTGTTAGCTTTTCTCTCCCACTGCTGGGTAAAGGCCTCTCCCGATGACTTCCAGTGCTTCCGATCCAGTGCTAATTTGGACCTCACCACGCGTAGCATGACAACCATAAAAACGGGTTATCTACGGGTTTTGTCGACGGAAGAGTAGACAAAATGACAGATTGTTTTGTTTTTTGTTTATCTGTAATTTTGTCTATTCTTCCGTCGACAAATCCCTTTTCGATTGTGGTCATGCTAAGCGTACTGGAGACGGGTTTTGTCGACAGAAGAATAGACAAAATGACAGATTGTTATTGTTTATCTGTCATTTTGTCTATTCTTCCGTCGACAAATCCCTTTTCGATTGTGGTCATGCTAAGCGTACTGGAGCCGGGTTTTGTCGACAGAAGAATAGACAAAATGACATTTTTATTGTTTATATGTCATTTTGTCTATTCTTCCGTCGACAAATCCCTTTTCTATTGTGGTCATGCTAAGCGTACTGGAGACGGGTTTTGTCGACAGAAGAATAGACAAAATGACAGATTCACAATCTTTCATTTCGACATATTTTGTTGCGCTCTGGGTGAATTTGAAAGAATAGCTTCTATAAAATTTGTTATGTTACAAGCAGTGGAATTTGTTAATTTTAAGGGTACTACAATATCGCATTGGGTCTAGCCTGTAAGGATATTTGTATGTTTGGAGTGAATAAATAAATAAATAAATTTTGTCTATTCTTCCGTCCACGAAACCCGTCTCCAGTCATCATACGTGTGCTGGTCGTTTGTTGATTGGTTTTTTGGTTTCACCGTGCATCATTAAGTGTCATAAGAATCTTAAAACAGGACTTCGTAAAGGTACCATTCCGTACCCGACCGCAGACGGCAACTGCAGGCGACGTGTCGCGGCGTCATGTCGCTGCAGTCATGATTCCCAACCCGACCGCAGGCGGCAGCAGTCCGTATTCCAGTCGGTAGATAGAAGATAGGGAAACGTGTTATCGCTCGAGCGTTGGCGGCACTACTGGTCTGCGGTCGGGCTGCACGTGTCGCCTGTCACTCGCCCGTAGCAGCCAACGACGTGTCGCTAGCTACGGAAGGTATTTCATAGGCAGAACTGAACAGACAGCTGTGCTGCTGGGGAGTTTGTTGCGCCACTTCTTCCCAGCTAACGCACTAGGAAGTGGTGAAGGGTGGGCGTTTTGGGGGACTGTTATGTAATTTTCTTCTTTTTTTGACGACTCGGTTGGCGCAGTGGCTGAGTGATCGACTGCTGCGCATCGTGTCGCGGGTTCGATCCCCGCACGGAACAAATATTTGTATGATCTGCAAGTAGTTGTTCCGGGTCTAGGTGTTAGTGTATGTGAGTTTCTATGTTTGTAAACGCACCCACGATACAAGAAGAAATTCTTAGTGTGGGAAATTTGACGTTCGAAAAGTGCTGTTTCTCAGCCTAGTTTGAATAAATGACTTTTGATTTTGATTTGCTTTTGATAGAAATTCATAGAAACCAGTCGTGTTGCGGCCACACGTCGCCTGCTGCTGCCTCCTTCGGTCGGGTATGGAATAGTTTAGGTAACCTAGCTCTATAGCAATTTTGATAATAACTAAAACATTTTTTGCAAATTGTAGTTATCACTGGACTTGGACAGAGGATTGGAACAATCACCGCTTAGAGGAGCTGAAGATTCCAACCATAATAAAGATTCGGTAAGTTTAATTACGTCACCGCAGAATTTGTGGAAAATGAATGGTAGCTTGTTGCCAGGATTTATTATAGTCATGGGCGTAACCAAGGGGGGCAAAAGAGGGCACCTGCCCCCCCCTCCACGGATGTTATATGCCTAAGTACTGAATTATGCATTGATTTTTAGAAAAAAACCGGTATTTCAGTCAGAGGAGCTCGTGGCTAAGTAATAACTGCCGCACGGGTCGATCTGTCAGGTTAAGCTACGCTTGCCGGGATTGTCCTGTGGATGGGTGACCATCTTTACATACGAGACTCCTCCGTGCCTCGGAAAGCACGTTAAGCTGTTGGTCCCGGCTGTCATTCGTGGATCTTTGACAGTCGTTACGAGTCGTCAGAAGCCTGAAAGTCCGACAATCAGTCTTACCAAGGGGTATCGTATTACCCAGTTACTGGATTGTGGAGGTCAGATAGGCAGTCGCTCCATGTAAAACACTGGTATGCAACTACATCCGGTTAGACTGGAAGCCGAGCCCAACGATGAGAAAGGCTTGGATAAATGGGCCTCGGCCATTATTACATTAGACTTATGTATATAACTGACGAATGAAGGTACCTTACATCTCTGCATACCCTGGGCAATACAACCGTAATGATATGTGTATGTATTCAGCGAGTCATCTCGCAAGTCAGTCTAAAATATTGTATTTTATATCAGTCGTCCCATGTAATAATAAATAAAAATAAGTACTGGTATTCAGCTGCATCCGGTTAGACTGGAAGCCGACTCCAATATAGTTAGGAAAAGGCTAGGCAAATTGATTGATTGTTGCAGTATTTCATTCAGTCATTTTTATTGCAAGCCAAAACAACTTAAACAACCTTTATTTATATTGGCACAGCTGTCAATGTTATAATAGTCAAATGTGGGTAGTCGTATAATTTGGAACAACTCTTTGCGTAGGACGACGATCCGAGGTTCTCGCATCCAGTTGAAGTGAAACGACGTAAACATTTCGGTAAGTCATTATTAAATTGATCTTCTTTTCGTGTGGTTAGAGTGATTAACTTGGTGTCAGAGTTTTAAAGCCGCTCATGGCCTCTGATTTTGCTTCACATGCCGTCGAGAAATATCTCTCAGGCATACCGGTTTCCTCACGATGTTCTCCTTCACCGTTTTTGAAGCAAGTGATAATTATACAATACGCACATGAATCCAGAATGTCAGAAGTTTAGGCCTTGTGTTCGAACTCGAGACCTATGACTTAGCAGTCTGAAGCACACCACAAGGCTATTATTATATTATATTATTGATAATAATCGTTGAATTTAATAGTTGTAGGTACCTAAGTAATTATTGATTTATTGTAAACTATCTACAATGCCACTTTTTTATATAGATTTTTTTGGCTGGAATTTCTCACGGGCGTCCTCAGAATACCTTACCAAAGTTTTATTAAAATCGGTCCACCCCTTTCGGAGTCCATAGAGGACAAACAAATAAACAAACATTGTAAATTCTAACTTCTATACATATTATAGAACAAAGTCGCTTTTCGCGTTTGTCAGTATGTCCGCGTTGTTCTTCTAAACCGCGCAACAGATTTTGATGAGGTTTTCACCATCGTGTAGAGAATTTATTCCGGAAGGTTTATAAAGAAAGAAAGAAAGAAAAAGTATTTATTGAGACTCGCACAGGAAATCACAAAACTAAAAACACATTAAACATAAATAAAAAACAATCAAAAACAAAGTTACAAAAATGAAGACACAGAAGGAAGTCCTGTACGAGGCCAAAAGGCTCCTATCTCAGCATAATGCCGCGACATTTAAAAATAAATAAAAATGTCGCAGCGCTGGTATTCTGATAGGGCCCGCAGTGATGTCACGGATAGATAGATACAGACAAATAAATATAATAAAAAATAAAAATGTGTGTGAAATACAATGAAGAGTAAAATAATAAGTAATCCGCGTGTCTGCATCCGACGTAACATCAGTTACTTGTCTATGCCTTTAGTATCTGTGGTACTTTATGGTATCGTGTTGATAAGTAAAGAGACGCAGACGCCGACACCGGCATAAATTATTTATTTACTTTACGGCTGTATAATGCTGCAATATTATAGTGAATAGTGGCATGATAAGTGTTTACGGCATTTGGAGAAATACAGATAATTTAATGTGGTTCAAGAGTGCAAACAATGCAAAAGAAAAAAAAAAAGAAAACTAAATGCGAAAGAATTACCTACTGTTTGTACTTAGGACTTAGTGAACAATCGCTGCCAAACGCGTATGTTATCAAGTTACGTTTACCTAAGAAATCTTGATGTTTTGTCAAGTCGTAAAAACCGTGCGAAGCGGGCGCGGGCCTCTAGTAATATTATAAATGCGAAAGTGAGTTTGTTTGTTACTCTTTCACGCTAAAACGGCTGAACGGATTTGGATGAAATTTGGAACATGGGTAACCCTGGATTGGGACCTAGGGTTCTATGTTATAGGGTTTAGTTTCCGCACTTAGTAAGTATGTCAGGTGGACCATTGTGCGTGGGCCATGTTTTTTTTTTTATTATACCTATTAGTTTAGGTTACGAAGCGAGTGATTGTTATTTAAACTTAGAACTCATTGGGCCCAGTTTTCGACTGTCGGATTTTCTGTAGGGATGACCTAGTAGGTAACTGTAAAAAAGAATAAAAAAAAAAAAAAAATCTTACCACAAATTACAGAGAAAATAATTAAATAGTCTACAGACACAATTTTATAATTAATTTGTGGAAGACTGGTGTTTAAACTAAGTTTTTTACAAAACCTGTATGTCAGGTCACCAGGCCCCAAAAACAAAGTTCAACAAATCGTTCATTTCAAATTGAGTGAGGCAGAAACACATAGGTAAACATTTCTCCCCGTAGGTACCTACCATGTTATAATAATATACTTCGCCAGGTATGGCATTCCGAAACACAGTGGTCACGTGGGCAACACAAGTCTACGTCATCACATCTGTGTTACCAGAAGTTTGTAATAATAACTCCCCAACCACCTTTATGACCTGTGCGAATCCGATAAAACAATGAGGTTTTAATTAACAATTACGTTGGTTTATGTTTAAATTAAATTGTTTCGTTTGATTAGACACACGAAACGACAATTTAAAAGGTTTGGTTTCTGAAAATCTTTCCTTAATCGTGTTTTGTTGGAATAGAGTGGCAACTGGATAGTGACGTAAGCATGTGTTAGTCCCGGAATGCCAGACCTTGTTTTATTAGACCATGGTACGGTACCTACCTACAGTAGACTGCACGTTAGTGCTGGCCTAGCGTAATACGAAGTTTCAATAGAATATAGGACACAACAAGTTCATACTGGATTTGTTACTAACTACTTAGTCTGTGGTGACCAGTCACGTGCGGTCGACAGTTCAAAGTTACCGACCAATTTACGACCTTATTTTCGTAATAATCAGTTGAATTGATTTCGTCCTATTGAATGCAGGGTACATAGTGAAGCCACGTCAACCCGTCTCGTGCATGTCCCCTTCTACGGCGTCAACGAGCTCGTTGGCACAGGTTAGTTTTTTATTTATTTTATTGGAAACTTATTGATGAACAAAATCAAAATTATGACCACGGTCGTGACATAGGCAAATTGTGGGTCGTCTGTGTCAGTATGGTAGATTTATAAATAGTATTACATGAAAATTTAAAAAATATTTGAATCTAAAAATAAATAAATAACATTAAAATCTATCATTAAAAGCTTGTATATAATTGTTAAAAATAATAAAAACTCCTTGCTGTTGCTAGGCTTCGTTATGAACAGTACAGGACAGTGGCAGTGAATCCGCCCCTGAGCTTGGCACACAATTTAATTAACACCCAACACTGTATAATGTAGACTGCGTGCCCGATGAGCTTTCCCATTAGCAAAAATGACGAACTTCCATACAAACTTTCACCCCTTTAGGGGACGAATTTCCAAAAATCTTCCTTTAGTACCCACTTTTGTTATCTATGGAACTGCTGTGCAAAATTTGAAGCCTTTAGACCCAGCTGTTTAGGCTGTACGTTGTCTGTCAGTAATATCATTTTCAATTATATTCTTTAAGTGCTATTTACTGCAAGTTATAACTAGTTTATCACCTTTCAGCTTCACGAAAAGCTAGCTGCATTACCTCGATACCGTTACGATAAAGAGCCAGTAAGCGTTTGCGCACTCCCCGAACTATCCATAGTCACTGAACTAAGCGAGGCAGATGACAGACAAAGCCTCAACACCACACTCAAATTTAAACCATACGGCGTTTGCTATAAGAACCTAAATAGACTAGAGGTTGAGAGTAGGAAATCTCAAAGCGATCCGGAATCTTCTAGAAAGACTAGAAGGGGTAGAAGGCTTTCTCCTATAGTCAATGAAGATACAACCAGCTGTTTGCTTGTAGCTACTATAGGTTCAGCTGACGATTCAGTAATTAATGATACTGTAGAACGGCTGTCTAAATCTAAAGATTATAATCAAGATAATATAGTTGATTTATTAGTAAAAGAGGCGCTGCAAGCCAAAAACGAAGATAAAGATATATCTGACAGCGGAATAAACACAGGAAAAAAAAAATCTGAAGATCTGAATGAAATTAGTGAAACGATTGATAATACGCCAGAAATAGATAAAATTAAATTGAACAAAGTTCCAAAACTACCTAAAGTGGTTTCATCAACGGATGATGAGTCTAATACAGAAGCTGTTAATGAAACGCCGTCGTTCGTTAGTACGCGAAGGAGGAATATGAAAGCTCCAAAAGATCCTGTACCAAAAGACTCCTTTGATGAACAAGTGGTTGAAGAGTTCTTCTCTCAACATTTTGCTGAAAACAAAGTTTGTGAAATTGTCATTAGCCCGACACTAGCTAAGAAAATCAATGAAACCAGTTCGGAAACTAGCGATAAATTTTGTGAAAATTTAAATTTAAATGAGGAAGACATCGGAGAGGATATTTTGCCTTGCGATTTTAATAATATCGAGGTTTTGGAATGTCTTAATAGCATGGTAGATAAAGTGTGCGATGTACTTGATAAATGCACCAAGTATTTGAATAAACAAGATGAGATAACTGCGGATCCTAACGACTCTATCGAAGACAATATACCTTTAAAGGATATTATAAATACGATTCAGGATATCGAGTCCAAGAAAAAACAAACTACAAAGAAATCGGATGCGAAAAAGAAAATCAAATTGAAATATAAGATAAAAACTCCTAAAAAGACTAAAGCTCGTGCAGCTAAAAGAAAGAACAAGCTTGTACTGCAGTCTACGTCTAAAATGTCAACTATAATCGAAGATAAGGGCCTAGAGAGCGCTGCTGAGAGTATGGAAAATGAAGCCCCAACGGAAACTAAAGAATTGGAAGAAACAGAAGAAGAACAGACTAAGGAAGGATCACCTCTTATTGATGTGGGTGATTCTAAAACACCTTTAACACGTAAAAAACGTAAACTTTACTCACCAAAAGACGCAGAATTAGCTGCAGAATCACCCCAGCCCCCGGAAGATACCGTCCTATCGGAAATAATACAAATTAAAAAGACGCCCAAATCCACGGCGACTTGCTACAAAGATATAGAAAAAGACCGCCAAAGGATCCGAATGCCACGCGCAAGGAAATCTAAGGTCTCCGCACCGCCGTCTCCTAGAACTAAGAAAATGAACGATATGTTCGATACAATTAAGAAATCGGCTAACAGCGAAAAAGTTAAAATAGCTGAAAATAATTTCGAAGCTGACGTTTATAACTTTACGAGTGACAGCGACGATGATTTCAAGGTTAAAAAGATAGAAATATCTAAGAGAAATAGTACTACTACTATTGCTAGTATTGAATCCACAGTCTCCAAGCGGGGACGAGCCCTTAAAAAAATAAATTACACTGATAACAAGTCTTCAGATGAAAACAATACGATTAAACGTAAAGTTAGTAGGAAACCTCGAACTAAAAAGAAGATCATTGTCGAACAAGGCGAATTAGTTGACGAACGGATGAGGCAACCGAAAGATGTTTTCAATACTTCCATGGTAGTTGAGACCACTAAGAACACAGTGACCGAACCGGATTTAGTTCTTCAAACCGCTCCTGAAATGGAAATTATTGAAGAACAGAGTAATGATAAACCAGAATCGAATCAAAAAAAGAAAGCAAAGAAGATTAAAGTAGAAATATCTGAATCTAAACGACCAAAAAGAGTACTAACTAAGGCTGTAGTCGAAAAAGTAATCAATTTCGATGAAGATAGAACTGAAAGTCCATTACCAGGGCTTCTAGTAGAACCAGTCACAGCTAACAAAGAGGATATTAACGATATATCAGCGACTATGGTTGATAAATTCAGGAAAATCTATCAAGAAGGCACAGAGATTTATATTAACGAGTCTAATACTACGCAGAATTTACTCTCAGATCTTGAAAGAATTAACAATAGTCCTCCAAATGTTGATACTACTGAAGATTTAATACAAATTGAGGATTTACAAAGCAAAGACGAACCAAAACCTATAAAAAAGAGTATTAAAAAAAAAAAGTCAAATAGCATTATACTTAAGAATACTAAGAAAGATAAAACACCAAAAAAGAAAGATAGCATACTTGATACAACTGTTGTGAAATCAGAGGAGTCTATAGAAACGGTTGGAATTACTGGTCACGGTGAGTTAGAAGAAGCTCCGCCTAGTCCTAACTTAATAAATGAGAGACTTGAACCGCGGAATTTAGAGGTTGAAGATCTTAGTCATTCTCTAAAGGACTATTTCAATAAACTCACGAAGGAAATGAATGTGTCGAATAATCAGGGTTCCAGTGGTTCTAACGATGAGAATTTATGTAAAATCAGTTCCAAAGTCAATAGTAATAAGTCTTATTCTCCTGTAGTGTCTGTAAAGAGGCTGTCTTTAGAAGATATTAGTAGATGGTTACCTTCAAGGCGTAATTCTGATTCAGAAGGATCTTATGTTAGTGCCGAGTCAGCGATAAAACGAAACAGTGAAGAAATTGCTGTCGAGAAAGTCGAAAGTCCCAAAATATCAGAAACAAAACACGAGGATAATGACTCAGAGGTTTCTGAAATTAATGATACAATTAGAAAATCTTTGAGACTGATATTCCAAAATTCACAACATATTACAATAAATAAAGACAGCGGGCAAACGAAAGATGATTCTGAGTCGGGAAGCGACGGTGAATCTAGACAACCAATGACTAAAAAACCAAAAAGTACACCTCAAGTTGTAGAACCTAAGAAAAAAGAGACTAAATCTATAGAAAAAAAAGTTAAAAAGGCGATACCAAAGCGAGTATCCGTAATTTCACCTATAAAACTCTTTGACGAACTCATATCTAACGTTGATAAACAATCCGAGACATCACTGTCAGATGACGAAGAATATATGCAAGAAATAATACACACATTATCTAAAAAGAAAGTCGAACATCTTCCAAAAACTAAAATTACTCAACAAAAGACCCGACAGAAAATTATTGCGCAGAAAAGAGTAGCAAAATCAATCAGTTCAGCTTCAAGTCTTTCTAAAATAAGTACGTCAACAAAAATAGAAGATTCCAGTAGGGTTTTGAAAAGGAGATTGGAAGAAGAAACTGTTGAGTGCAAGAAGAGAAAAGTGGAGGTGAATAATAATGAGGGATTGGTGTCCAGTGGAGTGACGGTATCCAGTGTTGACGACTGGTTCAAGAGGATGGAGACGAAGAGTAGCAGAAGTAAGTTTTATTACAGCTTTTCAATAGAATCATGTCGATTCTCAATCAGCCTAATAATGTTCCCATTGCTGGAACACAGCCCTCCTCTCAGTAAGAGGGAGTGGGCCGTAATCCACCACGCGGGCCCAGTGCGGGTTGGTAGATGTCACAGGTCTTCGAATTTTTGGTTCTAGGATAATGCCAGTTTCCTCACGATGTTTTCCTTCACCGTTTTGAGAGGTGATGAAATAATTTACACAAAGTAAAGCGCCTGTCTGGCTTCGAACGACCTACAACTCGTAAGTCACGGCAGTTACCACCGGGCCAGCACCGCTCGATAGAATCATTTGATTTTGATTATTTAGTTATTTAAGGCGGAAGCACCAAGGTAGCCCGCGAAATTCAAATTTTCTTACGTTTTTTGCAATTTGCAGGTCAGTATCATGTTGTTCATTGATCTAAATATGATTTGCGGTCGTATCAAATGTTTATTTATAGAATTATCATCATAAAAATTATCAATATAACTCTCTAAGTCCATATAATCGCATTGAATGACTATTTCATGAAATCATGACATGTGGCGATTGTGCTTACTTATGGAGTTGTATTGCTGATTGCAATGATTATAATTATGAAAAGCCATATTTGTTACGGTCGCAAATCTTATTTTAATCAACATAAAACCTCACACTGACCTGCAAAATGTATGTAAAAAACTAAAGACAATTTGAATTTCGCGGGCTACCTTAGCGCATGCCCCTTAAGTATTCTTCAGAAAGGTCAGGTGCGTAGTATGATCAGATGTATGAATGTAAACGACGCAAAAGGAATATGTGAGGATCGCGGCAGGTGGCGATCTGTAGTTTGGGCCTTCCCCCATGGGGAGGCGTTAGTGTTTGTATGTATGTAGATCGATCAGCTATCATGAAAATTTAACGTATATTTATTGATCGGAGACTGGATCCGCCTTGTAGACACAAAGGATTGGTTGACCGCAAGGTAAGCTGGAACTTAGGGGTGCTGGACACTAGGAATGTTGCGGATATTCGCATCCGCAATGGCGAAGGTTCCGTATTTATTTACTTAGACCTCTGCATTCGCATTAATCAATGCGGAGCTCATACGGATGCAGATGTGGTTGGAAAATGATGACTGTCTATATGTAAAATCATAATCAACCAAATGGAAATTTTAATCATTTAAATCGTCAATATAGCCCTAAAATGTCACATTTTCATGAAATAGTCATATCCATCAAACGCATACAATTTCGAAAGCTATATAATGTTTTAAATGATTATCATTTAGAAATTATTTTATTGTAATTGCCGCGAATTAAATTATGCTCAACATTCAACGAAACAGCGCTGCAATTTGCAAAAAACGTAAGAAATTTTGAATTTCGCCTTGCCGCCTTGACGGATCCCTTACAAAAACTTGACATCCGCCTCCGCGGATGTGAGCTACCAAAAATCCGGATGTTAAAAAATCTGCATCCGCAACATCCCCGCTACACACTTGTAGTAGCACGCCTTAGGCCTGTCCCACTGTCGGCGATTAACGAGAACCGAGTGAGCGGAGGCTACGAGCGATGACAGTATCCTTAAGTTTCTCAGCAAGAATTCTGCCCCACAATTGAGTGTCGCTTCCTCTTCGACGGCGACGGTGGCCAGATGCCTTAGGAGAGGAGAGGCCTTTATTCAGCAGTAGGTTACGAATTATGTTCTCTGGATAATTTTTTGAGGGTACATTTTGTTCATAAGGCCATTCAGCAGACGTTAATATGTAATAAAAGAAAAGAAAGAAAGAAAGAAAATACATTTATTTAGCACAGACTAAAGCACAAAGCAAATAAAAATTGTAAAGTGCGATGTAAGCAGAAATTTGATGGGGAGTGTGCCTCAGGGCTGCGCCAAAAAGGGCCAGTTCAGCAAAAATGCCAGACAACTATAAGTGCCTGACGCTGGTTTTCAACTGGACCTGAGGTGTGATGTGACGGATGTAAATCAGTTTTATAATTGTAACGTACATGCAATATACTTAAATAAAATAAATTTGTGTCAGATAAACAAAATAAAAAAAACAAAACAAAACATAAATACAAAATCTAAGTCGAATAGTAAGTATACTTCTTTGTCAGTCTCAGTTATTGAAGCTAATCCATCATTATTTCCTTCAGCTGAAGTAATAAATGCGTCAACCACACACATCATGCAAGAAGTAATGGAGAAGTTGGATACCACGCTTGTAGAAATAAACAGGAATACTAGTAAAAAGTACGTACCTGTTCATCAGGGTTCTGTCATCATCATTTCAGCCTGGAATCAAACACTTGCTGGTTATAGGCCTTTTTCTCCTGCCATACTTCAGGGTTCCTTACGGCCTTAATCCAGGTGTTTACCGCGACTTTGATTTTTCCAGGGCTCAATGCTATTCTTTAAAGTGTAATTTAGCGATCTCGCGCACTAGACGGTCAGCCGTGGCCGTCTAGTGGTATTGTATGGTCAGCGGCTAGTTGGCCGTTGCGACCAAGTGCGCAATTAACGGGTTACTAACGGGCGCCGTCAGTTGTGACTGGTCATCTCTTATCTGCCATGGCTTATTTTTAATCTTATATTTTGAATTGTTTTGATTATTTTTTGTACATTGTTCTCACATATAGAAGCAACAAGAATAATGTACCCAGGATTTTGTAATTTTCTATATTTAAAAGAGTGTCCTTGGAGTTTCTTGCCCGTTCTTCTCCATAAAGATCTACGTTTTGGAATGGGCAACTAGCTTCAACTTTCTGACTAACTGACGCGACTATTTGACAATTCAAAAGTGCCTGTAAATGGTTTAATTGAAATAAATGCTTTGAGTTTGAGTTTGAATTCGTATCGACTATTTGACAATTCAAAAGTGCCTGTAAATGGTTTAATTGAAATAAATGCTTTAAGTTTGAGTTTGAATTCGTATCGGTTTCTAGTTTACCTGGTCGCTGCGACCACTGGACGTTGTCATCTAGTGCGCGTGATCTCTTATTCACATACGTTAACGAAGGTTGACCGACGACCAAGAGAGTCGTAGGAGTCCGCTGGGTGAAGGAAGCATAGAACAGGTTGTTGTGGCTTTGCATAAAGAAAGTCTATGTCAAGCAAAGAACGTCTGCTAGTTGATGATGCTGACATACAAAAATATCGTGACGAAATCTTGACTTATAAGTCCTTTAATCTTACTCTGAAAATGCAATAAGCAATTTGGGTCCAAACTTAGTGGTGAACAATCCCCTTTAGTTATTCCTCTATACAGTCACAATCATAAATATATTACTTTGAATAGCTCGGCAATAATATCTGACTTCATGATTCATCTATTAACATCTGTCGTCAAGATGACGAAGAAGCCGATGCAGTATCCTTTAGTTTGGCGTTGCATGTCTCGTCAGATAGCTTTTATGTTCCTTCGATGTCACATATTTGTTCTGCCACTTGTATGTGCCTTCCACACAATCATGATCACATATTTTTGCCGTCATCATGACGACAGACATTAATGGCTGAATCATGAAATCAGATATTATTGCAGAGCTATCCATGGTAATATATTTATGTTTGTGACTATCATCAATATTTTAGTTCACTAGTTAACCACATTTCATATTTCCATACGGTAATATTGCCAAATTAATCAAAACAGGTAAATATTTGACAGCTATTTGCGACGTTGCCAACTTTTAGGATAAACGGTCTTAAAATAAAAACATGTGTCTCTGCATATTACAGATTCGTGCATCTATTCACGGACGCTCAGAAGCATTTGAGTGAGTTGAAAGAGAAACGTCACGGCATGTATAGTCAAGTGGCGTCCGAAATACTGAGCGAAGTAGTGAGGGTCATGGACAATAAGCTTGCTGATCTAGACAAGAGGTGAGCAAATATGAATTACTAGCTAGTAATTTTCCCGCAACTTCGTCAACGTGGATAACGAATTACACCAGACAAACTTCAACGACCCTTTTCATCTCTTTTAGAGTTGCTTTTTAAGAATCCTTCGAACCCTATGCGGTTTTATAGTGTAGCTTCAGTTTTTTTCTTTGCATTATATGCGATAACCTACTCTGATGACAAGCTAAGCGCACATATAACCGCAGCGGGCCGCACCGCAAATGTGCGTTAGCCTTTATATGTACATATTTTAACTTTTATCAAAGGGAACAACGCAGTACAGACTTGCTCATCACATTATTGTTCAATTGCATGTTTTGGCGTCGCATTAGTCTTCAAAACACAGTGTAACCACTCCATTGAACCCGTCGCTATCAGCCAAATTCGACGGAAGACAACAACAGACGTTAGCATATTCATGGACGTTTATGTTATGAGAATATTATACGGTTCACTTCATCAACGTACTGCCATTATCACTATTTATTTAGAGTCTGCGCAGCATGAGTTTTCCAATATCAGCTGTCATCTCAGTGATTCCCTTTCTATAGATTATTCTATCAAATCACCCTACAAAACCCACCCTAAGGTGGATTTTTTCGTGACTCGGAAACGTATTTCCGAGAATTCACCCTAGTCCTAGTTGGATAAACGGGATTTATAGCTTAGGGTGACTATAGAGGTATGAGGAAAAGGGTATAAAGTTCACTCAACTCCCATAGAAAAGGGCCTCCGACCAGACCGTTGTTCTGTCTGGTGGGCAACTGCCCGACCGATGTTGGGACGTTTTATATGTATATACTCGTCGCGCGGTAAATTTTGCTTGCGCGATGTAGGATTTTGCGTGACGTCAGCGTGTTGCGTAGTTCGCATGTGCTTTAGGGTGGATAAATTGATTAACGCGTTGGGATAAGGGAAAATGATGTAAATGTTCATTTTCGTCTCCAGATTACAAGAATTTGACGATGACTTCATGTATCAGCTCAAGGAGCGTTCCTTAGACCTGATTAGGGAGGATTGCAAGCATACAAAAGCTATGGTGCGACTTTTGAAAGAAGATGTTCAGGCTGTACTCGACCATATGGATAGGCAGGGTACTCTGTGAGGCGTTATTAGATAATATGCGCGCGAGTTTATGGCCCCGTTCACGCAGCGGTGACCAGAACGATATTTTTACTATACAGGGTCAAATTAAATTAGCTAGTAAAACTTAACAGACGTCTTGGGTATTGTTATCTAGTGACGATAAACAAAAACAATAAAATATATTTTTACTGCTTGGAGTTTATTTATGAATGTTGCTCACAGTTAACCGACGTTTTTAAACGTCATAAATGTATGGTTTAAATGTACGTATAGTCTTGGTCATAAATGTATAGTCGCTAACCATTACTGGTAGTGTAGATATAGGTAGGTACGACGATCTTCCGTGAATGGTCAGCTCTCTAATTTGTTGCGACGAGCGACGGCCGAGGGGCGGGTCTAGGCCGATGACTCACAATTTTTTAAATGCGATATAGTAACTTGAAATTATGAGTCTAGAAAATCTTTTTATTGAACGAAGTTCTTTATCGCGGCTTGCAGTAGAAGTAAACGGATATAACGGATGGCTCTGTGTTAATACATAATATACAGCGAAAGGAATTTCGTTCCAACCGGGTATCCCACGCAGCACCTACGCGAATCGGACGCTCTAGGCGCGAGATGCGCTAAATGCGAAAAACAATTTCCAGCACAAAAAAAAAAATTACGCCTTTTGAGAGGCGCGGGAGCAATATTGCCACATCAGATTTTTTTTAACGCGTAGGGTAAATCCGTAAAGGTTTTCTCTTAATGCTAAAGAAGCAGGACTATAGTAATTAGCTACTTAATTTAAATTCAATAAGTGTTGCCACTCGCAATATTTTTATTTTATTTTTAAATTATTATTAATCTAACATGAAACCGAAGTAGAATTTACGGAAGTGAAAACGTCGTCATCGTCTGCCCTGATCAAGAGGGTCGGGCTGGGCCCACGACACCTCCCGACTTTTTTTTTTGTTTTATCGTCATTTGATATCAATGCCCATCATAGCTGTGACGTTTCGCCAGCTACTTTTAAATGGCCCTGTATAATTTTGGGATCACATTGCAGTTTCAACATGCATTTTTTTTAACCGTATAATTAGCGGGTCGTTGACGTGTGATTCCAACTTTTTACCGAAAATATCGGACTGATCATCACTGTGTTTACGAGGCCTATTAGATAATATCGTAAGGAATGCTAGTTAAGTACCTAGTGATCGTTTACTAATAAAATTAGTTATTGTAATCACAAAGATTACTCGCGCGTCCATATTGCCGGGTCTTACAGTACCAGTGTACTTAAATTAATTTATTTTATACAGGGTTATTGGTAATATGTCAGCAATCCATTAAGGGGATGTGGGAAAGGTCATTTGCAACCAAATGACCTCTTATGACCCCTATGCAAATGTAAAAAAAATACTAGTAATTCGACATTTTATATTTTAAAATGAATTAAATAAAAATATAAAATGTCAAATTACTCGAAAATTGGTGACATTTGCATAGGGGTCATTTGGTTGTAAATTACCTCTCCTACATCCCCTTAATTAATGGATTGCCAACATATTACCAATAACCCTGTACATCATAACTGGTACTTTAAGTAATGTGTAAAAATGTCTATATTATATTTTTTTGTAGTATCAATTGAATGTTCTTTATATTTTATGATCTTTGCCTATAGAATGATCTGAGTTTTACGTGTTCCGTATTATACCACTGTGAAGTTTGCTTATGTATTTAGTAAGGCGCGTCCACAGTGAGCGCATTCAGTAACATGTTGGTGTGATACTATCGTTGTGAACTAAACCACATAATAAATAATAATAGTACTAAAAAACATTCGTTTGCGAACTATAGTTTGACCGGGATCCCTGTTCCGCGCTTTAGGAATGCGCGGCTAGGTGGCAAGCAGCGTTGACGAACGAGCGGCAGTCGGGACGCCGCGCGCTGTGAGCATTGACGAATCAGCGGCCTGCACTGCCTCCCTATCTCGCCGCGAACCTTCATAAGCCGCGAAACAGTGGTCTCGGTCAAACTATAATAGTGATGAGCACCGTTATTTCCTCATTTTCACCTTTCCAATGCTCGCGGTGTGGACTCGCCTTCGGAACATTAAAGTTGAGTTGACAAAGTACGCTTGCTATTTGCACTCGTCTTGAAAGCATTTTTCATCTTGTAAACATAATAAAAATGTATTAACATTTATGAGCGTGCATTCTAAAAGTTACTTGTTTTTATTAATTTGTTAATATTACTATATGGAAATATGAAATATCGCTCTATAGTGCAGTAAAATATTAATTATGAATTGCAATAATAACACGGGATTTAATAATTAAATATTCAGTGTTATGATATTAATGATTAAATTTCAAATTCATGTTTCCATACAGTAATATTGACAAATTAATTAAAACAGCGAGATATTTGACAGCTATTTGCGACGTTGCCCACTTTCAGTTTGTACGACCGTTGCCAACTTTCAGAATGCATAGCCTGTCAAATATTTTTGGAACGAAGTTCCTTATCGCGCGTTGCGAAAGGGGGCTAGACGGAAAAAATTAAGACCAAAAGTTGTAACGACACTTTTTGCTATAGTTGTAAGCCGTGCGGCGTGCGCGTGTTTCTCTGTCTGTCTCTCTCTGAACTTCGTTCCATCCGGGTGTCCCTTGACACCTCTCAAGTTTTTTAGTTATATTTTAGTTCTGCGTTTTTCAACCAAAATTAGTGGATTTGGTTGATTGAGCTGTGTAATAGTAGGTAACATTATCGTACCGTGTCAACGCATCTTTATTCTTTACTGCACAAGTATTATATTATAATTCAATTTGTTAATTTTATCAAATGTTTAATTCTACTAATGCCAATGGTGATTGTTAATTCTTTTTTATTTATTTTTAAGCATTTCATATCAAATAAGGTATGCGGTTTTCAGTTAATGTTTTTAAAGTAAATAATAAAACTAAATATTTTAATTTTACAAGTTTTATTTAATAACTTATGTAAATATACACCTAAATAACAACCAACTTCCTATCTCTTATTACTGAAATATTGATGACAACTTGTTTGCATTATTCAATAGATTTTTCGAGTATTTATGGTTAGCAGTGATTTAATAATTTTAGATAGTACTAGTTAATCAGTAAAATTAGTAAATGGGTTTTTCTAATTAGTCACGCATTCTTCAGACTTTTAAATTCGTCAAACAGTTGCGAAAATGATAACTTACACACATTATTGATAATATTCCTGAACTCAAAAGGTACTATCGAAGAACTTCATATCTAAGCAGTTTGAAAACATGTGGCACAACACAACGTGAACACAATGACCGTATCTGTTACCGCCCCGGTTCTATATCCGCCGAACGCTGCAAGCAGAAATAGTCCTTACGGTGTATAGATATGAAGTTCTTCGATGGTACATCTGCAATAAAAAAGTAAATAAATATTTTAGGGTCTGTACCCCCCACGAATGCGAATAGGCAGTATCCATTAACAATAAATAATACCAGCCTGTTACTGTCCCAAAGGGGCAAAGGCCTCCTCTCATACAGAGAAGGCACGAGCATTGATCACCACGCTTGCTCAAGACGGGTTGGCGATTTCAGACTTATAACTATAAGTCCAGGTTTCCTCACGGTGTTTTTTCCTTCACCGATGTCAGTAATGTACATGATAAACTCAGAAAGTACATATGAATTGAAAAATCACATTGTTCCTTGCCCGGATTTGAACCCACAACCTCGTGCATGAGAGGCGAGGCCTTAACCACTAGGCCATCACGACATATCCATATGCATTAGATGAATTATAAATAGAACTAAATTTGTAAGAAGATTCATTTTGCTAAAACTTTTCCGGAGGTAGAGATACAGGCCCATTAGTACCATAACTACCAGTGCAGTTCAGACACTATTGTATACAGGGTGGCAGTGATCAGATTAATGTACTGAACCCGTGGTAATAGTTTTCGCGTCGATGTCCCTGACACCCTGTATATTGCTTTTCACAAATGAGTCAATCAATCTGCCTAGTCTTTTCCCAACTATGGTGGGCTTCCAGTCTAACCGGATGCAGCAGTATTTCACATGGAGCGACTGCCTAACTGACTTGCACAACTCAGTTACTGCATAACACGATACCCCTTGGTAAGACTGGTCGTCAGATTTTTGGGCAACCCATAACGACTGTCAAAGATCTACAAATGACAGCCGGGACATTTACTGATTTTTTTCTGTTTAGAATATTATCGATTAAAATTGACAAAGTTTGATGTTAATTTTCTTACTTCAAAAGATAAATAAAATTGTCATTGCTATCAGGGGACCGTAGTGTCGTGTGGAACACTTTTTAATCTAAGAGGTTCCCCTAATGCAATGACAATTTAATTTATCTGGTTAGTCAGCAAGTAAATGAGTGACCTTTCGCTTTGTATATACAGATAACTATTACAACTTGTTTTTTACTTTTTAGTTCGTTTTTTGGCAGTGCAGTTGAGGTATTTTTGATTTTTTGTTTTATTTTATAAATTTTAGAACTTCTTATTTTTTACCCAGGCATCATCCCTATTGGTACCTCGCAGTCGCAGTGTGTAGTCAACATAAAAAGTTTGAGAAGTTTTCAGCCAGTTTTTGTATTTCGAACCAGAACCAATAAACGTGGCGTGGTAGGCGTGTACGCAAGAACGAACAAAGTATGGTGAACACGAACATCGAACACGGAACATTTGGTTCGTACGTGTGGACGTAAATTAACAAAGCAAACACGAACACCATACGAGCACAGTTCGACTTGTGTCGCGCTCAACCACTTCGCTCTATTAGTAGCCATGGATTCGATATTGGATTGCCTCGAACATTTTTGACGAACACAGTGTCAAACACTGTGTTCGTCAAAAATGTTCGTGTTCACCATGTTATTCGTTCGTGCGTACACGCCTTAAGACTGAAGTATAATTCTTAATACAAGATTGACAACTTAGACTTGGGTTTTAAATCAGTTTAATTTTGTTGTAATATTTAGAACTATCTGACCCGACAGACGTCCTGTCAAATTTTCGATAACTCATACAAAAAACCCATAGAAAACACCATTTCCAGTTTTGTCCGAATTTCCGATATCCTGGACAACTTAAAAAATAAACTATAAATATCTAGTCTGTCAATTCACTATCCACTGCACAGAGATAACTATGATCCACAGTTAGTCAGAATCGGAGTCGCTGAGCACTGAACACTGAGTGCCGGTATCATGGTACTAGGAGTCTTCCTGAGATGTCTGTACTTGGGCCAGGAAGACCTGCTGCTGGGGTTGATGTGTGTGTGCTTGCGATTGGACCTGGGAAATAATGGATAAATTAAATTTTCTTTTTAGTTTTTGGGTGACACAAACTGGCGACCCACTTGATGGTAAGTAGCAGTGTTGCCAGAACCGATAAAAAAATAATAATGTGTGCTGGGATACATAGTAGAAGTGAAACTTCAACTGACAAGTAGAAAAACGAATGGCAACGGGCAAGTGGAAAAACGAATCGCAACGGACAAGTGGCAAAACGAATAGCATCAAAATTTTTACTAGAAAGTTTTACGGGCAGGTTTTCAAATTGGACAATAACAATCTGTAAAACTTCAAGTTAAAATTTTGTTGCGATTCGTTTTGCCAATTGTCCGTTGCGATTCGTTTTTCTACTTGTCAGTTGAGGTTTCACTTCTACTACGTGTCTCAGCACACATTTTTTTACTGCAAATTATGATTTGGTTAGGTTAGGTACATTTTAATAAATGCATTTTTTATTTTATCAAACATAAAAATAGAAATCCGGAACCAAAAAAAACATCCATAGTCTACTCTAAACTTATACACACGCAAAGGAACATTAACAAATGCACATCTTTCGTCATCAATCCTCATTCGGCTCATCTGCGTTATAATTAGGCTACAAATTCAAAATCCATCATCTGAGTTACAATGAACGATGCGCTCGATTCCACTTACTCCCGCTCGTAGCTCGGAGAAACATATCTGACTTACGGTTCCTAGTGAAAATAGCACAATCAAGGATTGAATGTCCTGAACTTCTTTCTAAGCTGTCTCTGAATGTTCCACCTCGTCATTCTCGTTTGAGAAATCTCCTTCATGCTCCTTACGCTCGCACAGTTTACCGTACTAATTCTTATATAATTCGCTCAGTCAAAGTATTTAACGAAATTATTAAGAATAAACACCCCTCAATCGATTTGTTTGCAAGCAGCTTAGCATCCATTTCTACTATTTTATCTAAACACTATATTAATGTTGCTGATGTATTGTAATAGCGGTTGCGCATGCATCTTTGCCTATCCAGTACTTACCTAATTTAATGGTTAGTTTTAAAAGTATACTTAGTGTTATAGTTTTTGAATTGGTATTCAATTTGAACATTTGTACAACAATAGTCTATTGCTAACTGCGGAGGCTTGTAAATGGCTTGTCGTCAATTACCTCACTGTTACTTTTGTATTGATAGCTGTAAGACACCCAAATACAATAAAATAAAATAAAATAATCAACTAGCTGCCCGCCCCGGCTTCGCACGGGTAGCACTAAATACTTATCTACTAACCTACTTATCTACTCCCCTCCCGTACGGCCCGTACCTCAGAGACGCCTACATTGCATACGGTGCTGCCTAGCTAGTTGAGCAGGGTGAGCGGCTACCACGCAACTTTTTTTCTAATACTTACATTTTTAAACTCGTGATATCTTTCGAATGGAAAGTCCGAATTAAATAATTCAAAAAGTTATATATAGGTATTGAAGCAGTCTTGAATATGATGAAGTAATTTATTTTGATAAGGATTAATACCAAGATACAAATAAAGAGTCTTTTCTAGCGGCGGCATTTCAATTAAATTTTTAAAATAAAGGAACACTTATGGTGGCATAACTATAATAGACATATGCTGTCGCGACACTTTTTGTAAATAATTATGTGTTCTGCAAAGTCGTAGTACATTACTTTATTCTATAATCAATAGTTTCCGCAGCGCAAAAAAAAAAAAAAAAAATTAAGTAAAGAATATTTTAGGTATTTTTTTTACACCTTGGGTTACATTATTGTAGTTTTAGTAAGGATCCCTATTTTCTTTGAAAATATTATATAGCCTTTGTCACCCAGGGATAGTGTAGCTTCCCAACAGTGAAAGAATTTTTCAAATCGGTTCAATATAAAAACTTGAGATTCCAATCTATTCTCTCCCTCCGCCGCTGCCACCTCTCACAACGCGATATTTCGTCTACTCCCTCCACGCGGCCGTAACGCTTTTTCGTGGCAGAAAAAATCCTAATACCCCCCGTCTATATAGAAGTTTCACTTCAAAATCCCTATGGGTAGGTTGAGACGCTGAAATGTCCGTAGACATCCGTAGATTGCCTTAAGAACAATCCATAGATCTCCGGATTTTTACTAAAGCATTTTTTTGAATATTTGGAGTTAGAATAACCTTAAAACTCAAAACCAAATAAATGTAGGGGACCGAGATAAATGAAAAATAAATAAAAGTTTTATCTGTTCTTCATTTTTGCGTACGGATTTAGTCTCAAATCACGCTATCGTTTACTTTCGGAAACTGTTTGCAGTAGTGTTGTAGCGCTGTTGTAAATCGTTTTACTCAAAGTTTGATTCAATATCATACACTTCCTTTGTTGAATGGACCGAAAATCCGTAGATTAGCGATTCATGTCCGTATGGTCCGCAGGCGAGTTCAAAAATCCGTAAATCTATGAACAAATCCGTAGGTCTGGCAACGCTGGTAAGTGGTTACCGCCGTCTGAAGACATCTGCAGTACCAAAGACATCAACGCACCTAGCGTTACCAGCTCAGAAACAAACCTTGAAAATCTTATGTGCTTAAGAGGGTTTTCATGAAAATTTACGCCATCAGGGGGCGCCACTTTGACAAGAGGTCTTCCATTTCGACAATGAATATAAAATATATGATGACGTTCTTCGAGTTTTAAAGCCGCCCATGGGCCTCTGACTTGGCTTCACATGCCGTTGAGAAATATCTCTCAGGCATACCGGTTTCCTCACGATGTTTTCCTTCACCGTTTTTGAAGCAAGTGATAATTATACAATCAATGAGTCGCATGATGATGTCGTTCATCATTCGTTTCATTCTTTTGTTCATCATTCGGTCTACTCGGTCAGGTTCGACCTCAGAGTATAACTAAAGAGTTCGACTATAAGCGCTTTGATACTTTTGACAGGTGCCCGGACCTGACGTGTCAGTGCTGCCACCTGCCACCTGTCATTTCAGAAAACACTCATTGCACCGGCGATAACCGGTGCTGGGAGGGCTCCTAGGCCATGCAAATATTCGTTTCCTGGGAACTTTGCCAGTGGATTTCACTGTTTATGATTTTTACATAGGATTTCTTGCCTTTAAAGCCTAGTCGTTCGATAAGTCGGGTGCATTCAAAAGAAGCTTTTTTGCAGCCATCTTCGGCACTGGCCAATATTTTAAATCCAGCATGAGCCATAACCATACACATTACACTGGCATATAATATTCGCAATATTTCGTTAATACAAAATAAACTTATTATAATATAAAAAATCTGCCTAGCCTTTTCCCAACTATGTTGGGGTCGGCTTGCAGTCTAACCGGATGCAGCTGAATTTTACACCAGTATTTTACATGGAGTGACTGCCTATCTGACTTCCACAACCCAGTAACTGGGTTGGACTGGTAAGACCCTTGGTAAGACTGGTTGTCAGACTTTCGGGCTTTTGACGGAAAACTTTATTCCAATATAATAGGGTATATTTTGTATTAACCCCAGTTCGCGAATATTTTGACAAATATTCAAGTGAAATGCCATTTAAATATAATATAACATCACGCCTGTATTCCCCCAAGGGTTAGGCAGAGGAGTACCTATAGTACACCCACATTTCGCCAGTTATGTTTAAGTCCCATGTAATAGGGGGCGAGCCTATTGCCATCAACCGGGCACAAATCCAGACTCCGGGCGTCTACTGAGAAATTTCTAATCGAAAATCTCAATAACACTTTACCCGGCCTGGGCATCGAACCAAGGACATCAAGCTCAGTTACTAGACCAACGAGGCAGTAAATATGTTATTCACCTGTATAATCTGTGGCGACTGTTGCGACTGCGCCTGTATGATGATCGGCTGGTTCGGGTTGTTCTGCACTTGCAGCCGGATCATGTTCAGTTGCGCTTGAGTCAGCTGTATCTGAAATATTAATTACAAAGGACGTTTTATAATATAGGTATTAACTAGCTTTCTAACTATATTAGTGTCCGACCGAAAATATTTTTTAAGCCGAAAAGGAAGCTTCGGCTTTAGGCTTATTTTCCGGCCGAAAACGAAAATGATTTAGACATGAAAAAATATCAATATTTCCGCTGTACACTGAAATATTGTTTGCTTTTTTTTAAACCTAGGTTGAAAAAGAGCAAGTAAGGCTTTCAAAGAAATAAAACACGATAATTCCATTAGAGGATACTAAAGTTCGTGTATTGATTCACCTGATATTGCCGCGATTTACGAAGTATGTAGAATGACGCGCGACAATTCATGAACTTCTGACTTTCGGCTTAGCAGAAGCTTCGGTTGGTTTTGGCCGCAAGAGAAAATATGGCCGAATCGTGAATTCATGACATTTTGGCCGAAAATGATATTTCGGTCGGTCACTACTAACGCGGTTATCTTCAACCGGCTTGAAAAAGGAAGGTTCTTTAAATGATCCGTGAGGATTGTATTGTGAACCTATTATACGTTAATTTTTTCAAGAGCTATTTGTACTACCAATTTTATTTCTTTTACCGTAATTTTGACATAAATTGACAGGGGTTTTAACCCCGGAAAGTATCATGACAGCTGTGCGGAGTAATTGCGTAACACACATAAAATGACAATTGATCGCAATAAGTTTCATTTTGACAGTTCACCCACGTTCTTTACGTTGTTGAGCAACGAATGTTTCAAATCTATGAAGCTATGGATTGTGTTTCAAAGTGTGTTACGCAATCAGGGTGCTTATCAGAGGCCCTAGTGTGAGTTTCTTTTAACCATCTCGACTTTACGCATCGAACGCGTTCGGCGCTCCGATTGGCAGTCGGCTGGCCTTCACCAGTGAATGGCCAATCGGAGCGCCGAACACAGTCGATGGTTAAAAGATACTCACACTACGGCCTCAGTAAACCTGCTGCTATTTCGCAGTTCCTCCTTTGATTATTTCACAAGATCGTAATACAGTAACTTACCGGTAGCTGCTGCAGCTCTCCAGACGGCGTGACCACTTGCTGCACCAGCGTGACCGGCTGCTGCGACACCACGTTGTTGGATGACGATGATGTTGATGCTGCTGTTGCTTGCTGTAATGCACAAGTTTAAAACATTAGTCTTTTATTCGATGAAGTACATAAAATATCCCTCCTCCCTCTCGGAGAGAGCGGGCCTGTGTCCGTGGGAATATTATAGGCTGATTTTGATAAAACAGATTTTCTTTCACACACAGACTGTGCCTATATACTGACCGAAAGACGTACTCGACTACATTGCAGGAAAGCGAAATAGATATTCTTTTCTTGCACAATTTTAGAATAATCGTCCAAATCAATGCATCATTTGCCTAGCCTTTTCCCAACTATGTTGTTGAGGTCGGCTTCCAGTCTAATGCAGCTGAATATCAGTAATTTACATGTAGCGGCTGCCTATCTGACCTCCACAACCAAGTTAAAAAAAAAAAAAAAAAAAAAAAAAAAAAAATAAGTTTATTTCAATTTCAAAGGGCATTACGATACATTATTATTGGAGATCACCTTTTAAGCAAGGGGTTGCTTGTGTTAGGAGAAGTTACTGGGTAACACGATACCCCGTGGTAAGACTGGCTGTCAGACTTTCGGGCTTCTGAAGACTCGTAACAACTGTCAAAGATGTACAAATGACAGCCAGGACCAACGGCTTAACGTGCTTTCCGAGGCACGGAGGAGTCTCGGTATGTAAAGATGGTCACCCATCCACGGACCAGCCGCGGCAAGCGTAGCTTAACCTGATCAATCGACCCGTGCGGCTGTTATTACTTAGCCACGAGCCCCTCCGTCCAAATCAATGCTCGGTTAACATATCTCCAACGGCGATTGACTGGTTTCGTAGTTACCTGTATGGCCGCCGACAACGTATATGCATAGAAGAGTCTTGCTCTTCTTGGTGTTATACTTCTGCCGGTGTACCTCAGGGTGGCGTTTTATCTCCTTTACTCTTCGCAATGTTTATAAACTCTATTTCCAAAAAACTTATTTCTTCCTACCACCTTTATGCAGACGATTTGCAAATATATAAACAAGCTGCGATTTCGGGTTTGGCTGATTCAATCAATATTATAAACAAAGATTTGGGTTCAATTTGTGAGTGGAGTGAGGCACATGGGCTGCAGGTTAATCCATCTAAGACTCAGGTCATTGTTGTTGGCAGCTCAAGGATGACCCCCAAGATAAACTGGTCGCAGCTTCCCCAAGTTCAATTTAACGGAACTGCTATTCCAGTAAGCGAAAAGGTTAAGAACCTTGGAGTCTGGATCGACAAACATCTTTCTTGGGGTCCCCAGCTACAGACCGTAAGTCGCAAAATTTTTGCATCTGGTATGTCCCTGAGACGTTTGCGGAACTTTCTTCCAACTGCCACTAAAACTGCGCTTGCACAATCCCTTTTACTTCCCATCCTTGACTACGCTGATGTCAGTTATCTCGATCTCACTGAAGCACAACTAGATAAACTTGAGCGACTTCAAAACTTTTGCATAAGATTTATATTTGGCCTGCGCAAATATGATCACATTTCTGAATTTCGTACAAAGCTCAAGTGGCTTCCCATACGTCTTCGCCGGAATTCACATATCTTATTTCAGCTCTACAGTATTCTGTTTAATCCTGCAACCCCCTCTTATCTTAAAGAACGTTTCCAGTTCCTTCATGACACACATAATAGATATCTGAGGTCATCAGAAAACTTGAGACTAGAGATGCTGATGCATTCCACCAGCTTTTATGACAAATCTTTTACAGTTCAAGCAGTACGGTTATGGAATGCCTTGCCCGTGTCGATAAGGCGTGCTCAATTTTTGTCCATTTTTAAAACTCTGGTGAAAAAACACTTCCTCTTTCCTTAAACGTCATCATTACATATAGTTCCTTATTCTTGTTTCATGTTTATTATTTTATATATATCTATGTATATATTTATGTGGTTAAGTTTATGCGTTACGTATTTATTGTGTATGTAAATGGTACACCACTGACTACCTGCAGTATTGTCTCTCCTTCTCCCTTTAATCCATCCAAAGGTTGTCTGTAAAAGATCGCTTTTAGCGATAAGACCGCCCATTGTGTCACCCTATGTAACATTTCTAAATTTATTTCTGTAATTTGTATGGTGTGCATAATAAAGAATATTCTATCTATCTATCTATCTATATTCTATCAATGCGAAATGTTAAAATTCTATTTTCATTTAAAATATGGCACGTATAGCGCAAACGGCCTCATCACTGGGTATGGGCAGGTTTTTTTAAACCTTATGATTAAGGCGAAAGCGTCAAGGCAGCCCGCGAAATTCAAATTTTGTTACGTTTTTTGCAATTTGCAGGTCAGCATCATGTTGTAAGTTGATCTAAATATGATTTGCGGCCTTATCAAATGTATATTTATAGAATTGTAATCATAAAAATGATCAATACAACTCCCTAAGTTCATATAATTCCATTGAATGACTATTTCATGAAATCATGACATTTGACCATTGTACTTACTTATGGAGTTGTATTCCTGATTGTAATGATTATAATTATATAAAGCCATGTTTGTTACGGTCGCGAATCATATTTTAATTAACATACAACCTGACACTGACCTGCAAAATGCAAAAAAACTAAAGAAAATTTGAATTTCGCGGGTTACCTTAGCGCATGCCCCTTAAACAGAAACTTTTTGAAATTCATCACTGGTTAAACCCACTGCCAAGCTCCTAAAACATGCTCAACCTAAAAGTTTTGTCACACACAAAGGAGGAAATGTGTTAGTTACAGTTTGACCAAGACCGCTGTTACGCGCTTTAGGAATGCGCGGCGAGGCGTGGGGCAGCGTTGACGAATGAGCGGCATGCGGGAAGCCGGGCGTCCTGAGCGTTGACGAATGAGCGGCAGGCGGGAAGCCGGGCGCCCTGAGCGTTGACGAATGTGCGGCCTGCACTGGCCCCCGTTTTCCACGCGTCATGTTCGTGAACAGGCGCCGTCAGTCGTGACTGTCATCTCTTATCTGCCATGGCTTATTTTTAATCTTATATTTTGAATTGTTTTGATTATTTTTTGTACATTGTTCTCACATAAAGAAGCAACAAGAATAATGTACCCAGGATTTTGTAATTTTCTATATTTAAAAGAGTGTCCTTGGAGTTTCTTGCCCGTTCTTCTCCATAAAGATCTACGTTTTGGAATGGGCAACTAGCTTCAACTTTCTGACTAACTGACGCGACTATTTGACAATTCAAAAGTGCCTGTAAATGGTTTAATTGAAATAAATGCTTTGAGTTTTGCACACATACCTAAGGCGCAGAACAATGGTCCCGGTCAAACTATAGCCATATACAAACAAAACAACACAAAATTATGTATAACCTGTACCACCTGCGCGCACGGCTGTATCACAATCTGCGGCTGTGTTGACTGTGTGGCGTTCTGCATTGCAGCCTGATGATGTGCCACCTGAAGACAGATTTATGACAGAATTAAATATCAGTCAATGACAAGGTCTAGGTAAATGAAATAACTCACTGTTATTAACACGAAACACCCTGAAATTGTGGGAAAAAACATTGGATCTTGTATACATAAATATGTCCATATAACTCTGCAAAATGTGACTGAAATGGAGTGAATAAAATGTATCATGCTTGGGAGTAACGAAACGAGAATTTGACATTTTAATATTGCATTTCACAATCAATATTTTAGTTCACTAGTTAGCGATATTTCATATTTCCATACAGTAATATTGCCAAATTAATCAAGACAGCGAAATATTTGACAAGTCTTTGCGACGTTGTCAACTTTCAGAATGCAGCGTGCTTAAGGCGACAATTAGCGACTTTTAATTATTTTATACTGAAGATCACGTCTAAACAAGTAGTGTTAATGATTTGGAAATAATATATGTTTAATTAGAGCATTTTCTTGATAACTTCATCTGTGAATATTTTAGATTATGTTTTGTAATGTGTAATTAATTTGTAAAGTTATGTCTAACGCGAATAAAAAACTGAGAATCACACACATCAAGCGTATTTTTCTGAAACCTTCACCATTTTAAAGATAATTTAATTATGGACCTTTTAGTATATGTGTTTTATTAGAATACCTTTTGTTTTACGTATAATAAATTAATAATGCGTCTAATTTGGGACAGCGCTCCTTGATGGGCGAGTCCTATTACTGGCTGGACGTACGATGCCTTGCGTGAGCTCAGCACAAAACACGCAAACTAACCACTCAAGGCCACTGGCATATATCTGCGTCTTAATTCAATATTGGATCTCCTAGTTTCAGTACCAATAAAGTTATACCTGATCAGCATGGTTGCTCCTGGGCGCGTGGTCGTACCGCGGCTTGTTGGGCTTCACCTCATGGCGCGGCACTATGTCGATCAGGAAGTCGAATTGATCGCATTTGGATATCGCCATTGCTATGTCGTTGCGCTGTAATGACAATAATATGTGGTGTGTAAAGCTTAGTTTTTAAGAGGGTTTATCCTAAAAGTTGGCAACGTCGCAAATAACTGTCAAATATTTACCTGTTTTGATTCTTAGAGCAATATTACTGAATATTAATAAGAAATGTGGCTAACTAGCGAACTAGAATACTAATAATGAATTGCAAATATACTTAACATTGAATTTGATGGTGTACCCATTTTAGGTGTAAAACACTCATTTGGAAAGTTTCCAAATAGTTTTTTTACATCTAAAAAAATCTTTTGTTTTTTCAACATTCGGTGTTACGATATTAATTATTGCATTTTTTTTTTTTTATTCTGAAATATTTGACATCTATTTGCGACGTTGCCCACCTTCAGAATAAACGTTCTTAAGGCTCTTTATGTGATATCAGCAAATGAAGGGAATACATGAGTGGAAGTTCTACCCGCAGTCAGTGTTTTCTGCTAGTTATAATCTGGACCTGACCAGTTTTACGAACGTAAACGAAGCAAAGGGCTCGTAAGGATCGAAGTAGCAGGTGAAGTTCTGGTTTCTGCTTACCTCCATGGGAAGAACGCGTGAGTTGATGTATATATGTACCTAACCTGGGCAAGCACGTACCATCATCAACCGTCATTCGGTGAAACAGTGGCAAGAGAACGTGTAGCCCCGGATCTAGAGGAAGGGGCAACCAGGCCCGTGCCCCTGGCGACAAATTCAGGGGCGGAAAATTCAACCATTTGCACCACCCAGCACACCGCAACTTTGCAATAAATGAGACGCGCAGCACATATAATATTTCTATTTCTTTATTTTTTTACAACAGTTTTGGCGTCCCTGTTGGATTGGCGCATTATCGATCGATAAAATTTGATTAATATGTTGCTGCCAAAATTCTCATTTCGTATCGCGGGCTACCTTAGCGCTTCCCCATAAAGGATTGTAAGGAAGGATGAATTACGCAGGCACCTAGATTGCTGGCTCGAAATTTCTCAGTAGCAGCCCGCTATCTAATTACGTAACATATTTTCGTAAACAGTTCAACAACATTAATTGCGTTATTTAAGTTGCTGAGCAAAATGTGGGTGTTACTGTTGGTAGGTACACTTCTGCCTTACCCTTTGGGGATGACAGGCGAGATGTTATATTAGTTCTATAGTGTCATCGGTAGAAAATTTACCACCTGGTGGTGCTGAAAAAAGGGGAATCATAATCAAAGATGGTTGGGCGTTGAGTGAAACAAAAGCTGAGCTGTGCTAAATCTGCGAATTTTTACAGCGTTTTTAAACGCAGGTACCTCAATAAATAATCGGTAAACTGCAGATCGAGTTTCGTGAAAATCTCGTTCGAAGGTTCCATACCTGCAAGGTCCTCCTCTTATTATCCTCAGTATGCGCCCAGGCCCTAAGAGTAAGCTCGTGTATAAAGATCTCGGCGGCCTTTGCAAACAGCACCGGGGCTTCGGCCGATATCATCTTCACTTCCTCGTCTAGCTTCATTATCTTCTTGATACGGGCCAGAGGAAGCGCTTGGGATTTGAAGTCGTCCTGAAAATGTAGGTAAATTTACAGTATCGTCCCCTTAAGTGCCCGTGTGATGCTGTGGCGGCATCTACATCGCCACATACAAACTACGCATCACACTGACGTCAGACAAAATCCTGCATCGCGCGAGCAGGGTTTACCGCACGATTAGCATATATACAACGTCCCGACATCAATCGTCGGGCAGTAGCCCACCACATACAACACCCGTCTGGTCGGAGGATGTTCCCTTTTCTATGGAGGCTGAGTGAACTTTACACCCTGTTCCTCATACCACTATACCGAATGCTATGCTTGGGACCTATCCACCCAGAAAAAAATCGTCATCATAGTCTGTCTATCTTTTTCCCAACTATGTTAGTTTCGGGTTCCAGCCTCTCCGGATGCAGCTGGATACCAGTATTTTACATGGAGCAACTGCCTATCTGACCTCCACAACCCAGTTACTGGGCAACACGATACCCCGTTCTCCATACCTATGTGCCTAGCAAAAGAACTCCGTTCGCCGTCTATGTACTGTTGTAATCCCTGCAATTGGGATATCGTGGTAGACTTCTCAAAACCTACAACTTAGCTGACGTCTCAAATACCGGCTAAAGAAATTTTATCACGGGGCACTTACCGAATTGACCTTCTTGATATCATCGGTAACTTTGCACCAGAACTGCTGTAGACTCTGCTGCGGTGACTCCGCTGAGGCGTTCTCTTCTCCTATGATGTCGCCATCCACTTCTTCGGAGACATTTGAGGAACCTGCCTGGTCTCTGTGTAACAATACCACCTGTTGTATCATTGCATTTATTTTTTATTTATACTCGTATTTAATTAACAAGTAACAAGACTCAATATGTTAGTAACAATACCTTTTAACAACTATGTTAGTAAACTTATCCTACACACTTAACGAATCCCTGCTACACGCTCAATACCGATGTGGAAAGCTTGCAACAGCGATTCATACACAAACAGTCCAGTCTACTCGCGATACACTGCAGTATATTGTCCCAACAATATACTGGCCCGCACCCGGCGCACCAGGGACGCGCATTTTTTTCGCATCGTAGCATAAAAACAATCGACACGAGAATCAGCAAACATTCCTGATGCGCTACAGAAACGGAACAGCCCCATCAACACCCGGAACGCATTATTATATTGAACGCGAAGGGCGCTGTACGATTTTTGAGTGTAATCTACCCACAGGCTGCACGTGTAAAATGAGGTGCATTATGCACGAAATAAAGTTCTTTTCACTACTCTAGAACAACGTGCAAACTAGTGATGGGCGTTGAATCAACGAACTAGTTGAATCAACCGTTGATCTCCTGTCAACGTATTAACGTTAACTGATTATGAATCAACTAGTTGAATTCGTCAACGTCAACGACGTTATGAATTTAACTCGTTGAATTCGTCAACGACGTTTGTGAATTTAACTCGTTTATTATTCAACTAAATTCGAGAACGAAAACGCAACGAACTGAGCAAATTAAAAAACCTTCCGTTGCAAATGACATCATACATTGCGAGTGATGGTCATGTCATAGAATTGGAACTCTAAGAACGCATGAAAGAGTGGATTTTTGAAAAGGTATGACGATATTGGTGGACTGGCGCGCGGCGCTGGTGCAGCCTTAGATAAACCGGTTCATACTGGTTTGACAATGAAATTTTTCATAATTTAATCAAAATGTTTCAAAATTAGCATTATATAAGATCAGTAGATGTAGCTCAGAGACTAGTTCAACTCGTTGAACGTCGCGGCGTTGAATAAAAACCGTTGAATGAATTAATGGTTTACTTTGTAAGTTGACATTAGTGCACGTTAACTCGTTGACGAATTTAACTAGTTGATCAACTAGTTGACGAACGTAAATCAACGTTGACGTTACGTTAACGGAAAAACCTTCAACGACCCATCGCTAGTGCAAACCAAACATTTGCAGTTAACTATACAGATAGTGCAATCCACGAAGACGCGCCCCACTCCGCTCCGCTCCGTACTAAAGTACAGCTTACAGTACAGTTATCGCGGAGTGGGGCGCGTCTTCGTGAATTGCACTATCTATACGGGGTGTCAGGGACCGCGTAGGTATTGCACTTTTCTATGAAACAGCAGTTTTTTTTTATAACCAACGAAAAATTTCAACGCAGGGGTGTTCAGAATCATGTACTGAATCAATGGTAGCCGCGTCGATGTCCCTGCCACCCTGTATATAGGTACGAGTATAATAACGTTCTCAAGACGTCATCTGCTAGAACTTTTCCCAACTTTGACGTCGGCTCTAGCCTTACCGGTTGCAGTTGAATACTAGTAGGTATTTCACATGGAGCGACTTCCTATCTGACCTGCACAACCCACAAGGTAGAAGTCTTAAAGTCTCGAATTAAAATATGTTGCTTTTAGGTAAACGTGTTCGTAGTCTACCTTATCATATCTTGGTGAGATGGTGGTCAAACAAAGTCTATCCATGGACGAAAATCTAGCAATTTGACTTTGGTACGATTTACTCCGGCTTTCGCGAAATGCGCGCGGATCCGACCGGGTTCCCGCCGGTAGCACACGCCGCCGCGCCGCCGCGAAACCGCAGTATTTTAATTCAACTGGCTCGCGTCATGTTCTGCTACTCGAATCGCATGCAAGTAGCGGAACATGACGCGAGCCAGAAATGTGGCTAACTAGCGAACTAGAATATTAATAATGAATTGCAATAATAACATTGAATTTGATGTTGTATGGAAAGTTTCCAAATTGTTTTTTTACATCTAAAACTAAACATTCAGTGTTACGATATTAATTATTGCATTTCATAATCAATATTCTAGTTCGCTAGTTAGCCACATTTTTTATTTCACACAGTAATATTGCTAAATTAATCAAAATAGTGAAATATTTGACATCTATTTGCGACGTTGCCCACCTTCAGAATAAACGCTCTTAACTTGCCTTCCGAGTCACGAAGGAGTCTCGGTATGTAAAGATGGTCAACCATCCACGGACCAACCGCGGCAAGCGTAGCTTAACCTGATCGATCGACCCGTGCAGCTGTTGTTACTTAACCACAAGCCCCTCTCTCTAGATGTATGAACGTAGTAAACGAAGCAAAAGGAGTAAGTAGCATTCTTTAGTTTCTGCCTCCATGGGAAGATGGCGGTTGGTGTGTTTTAAAGGGTGGTACCTACATGATTCTGCGTTGAAATTTTTCGTTGTTTATTTTTTTTTTAATCATCTGTTTCATAGAAAAGTGTTTAATAGGTACCTACGCGGTCAAAATGTATGGAACAGCATTTTTTTTTTTTAATAACCGACTAAAAATTTCGACACACGGGTTCAGAATCATGTACCTACTGAATCCATGGTAAGTTTTCACGTCGATGTCCATGCCACTTTGTATTGTATTGTATACACACATTTATAAATGAGTACGTATTAGGTAGTTTTATTACGATCACGTTCAAGGGTAGTGATTGGCTTATCACGTCGTAGGTATTTACATTTATAACCATCAAAATTTTCCTTGACTTTATTAAAATACCTACACAACTTTATTTTGCGCATTTGATTTCCCTTCGACGATGTTTTATAAAAATCTGGTAACACACATAACATCACGCCTGTGTTCCCCGAAGGGCTAGGCAGAGAAAATCTGGTAATAAAATACCTACGAAAACAGATTTTGTCTTGATCGTGAATAAGTTTACTATGCGAACACAAACCTACAAGTTTTTAACGTCAAAGTTACCATAACGAAGCATTCCGCGCAAGGAATGAACCCGTAAACCTAAGGAACAGAAGATATTAGCTATAGTCTACGCCAATAGGTCAAATAAGACTGAAATCAAGGGAAGAAGGACAGTAGGACATGCGGTTTTCCGACTGTTCATAACTCATACGATAATGGTTTTGTGGTTACAAGTGCCGACCGGGAACCGGGAACTACCTACCTACTGGATTCACTTCCCAGACACTTTATACAATGTGTGTTGCTTTGGTCTTTTCTAGGAAGTACAAATGTTCCTTGTAGTCTAGGGACTTAATTCCACACTGAGTAACTGGTCGTAACTATTTGATTTAATTGCGATACAAAAATTAGCTATACTTATATATCCCCTTTTGGAATAAGGCATGGGGCTAATATATAATCTTCGTAAGCGTTAATAATATTATTAAAGCGTTGCGTTTATTATTTTTGTAAATAATCTGATAAGAACAAAATACAAAACAATAACAAGCAAACCTGGGGCGCAAACTTATATCAATAAAATGAAGCTTTATGACATTATTTGTAATTAAATATTACAAATGTTTCCCAAAAATAATTGATAGCAACAAAAACACCGACGAATTATTAATAACCATAATAAAAACAGCAATATTTATTATCGAAAGAGGAACTTACGCAGGCACAAAGAAACACACGGACATCTTGTGTCACAAACCAACGACACGCCGACCTCGAGTTTTTCACAAATTACAAAGTCTCTTCAACGAAATTAATTATTGGAAAATCGCGATTAGAAAATTAGTAACCGCTTCCAAAGTTAATAAAAACACAGTAACCAATAATCAGTGTAATATTTGGAGATCTCCAATCAACAATTACTGAAAATGCGCCCGACACACGATTCGTCCACCGATGACCAGTCACAAGCTTGACGTTTGGTTTGTGTTACCATACTTTGTGCAAGTTAAAAATCTACCAACACACCTCTTTTTAGAAAAAAATACATTTTATTATTTGAAACTTTAAACACATAAACAAAATGTTAGCAGATCATCCTAATGGGTATTTATGTATAGAAAATAGCATCTTAATTCAAGAATTTTTTAAATAAACTAGCCTAATGCGTGACGGACCACGCACAGTGAAGGGTTCCGTATTTGAGATGAATATTTACGCATACACAGTATTGATTTCATGGACCGCAAAAATAAGTCTGTATTTCATAGTATTTTTCGTCACTTACAGAGATCATAATCTTTTTAACATGGGATGACATACGCAAGCTTATGTGCACAACGATCCTCTATGCCTACCCCGCAATGGAAAGCGTAAAGTATCAGTAGGTATATACAAGGTAGGAGAGGTACGCAAAAAAAATGTTTTTTTCTAGATTTTATTTCATAACTTTGTAGGCGTGAATCGTGATCAAAATGTCTCTGAGTTAGTCCAGTTTCGAACGGGCGATTATTTCCCGCGGGGATTTTTTGATTTTTTGTGCCCTGGATGTTCAACGCTCTACTTAGTGCTGAGAGTTGAAAATCTAACAGTGTGCTTTTACAACGCGCTGGGACGAGAGTGCATTCCACCGCGCTGGATTCTCAACGCTCGGCTTAACACCAAGAGTTAAAAGTCCAGTGTGCGATAAAATCCCGCCGCGATATTTTTACGTCCATGCGAACGTGGGCTAAAACCGCGGCGGGAGGACTAGGCGAAACTTTACGGCCGAGGACGTGGCGCGCAGCGCGTTTTTTTAAGGGCTCCTTGTTTTACTACTGACTGAATCCTAAAAAGGGAAACTGTGAACAACTTGTACATGGTAAGTTTTCATAAAATTATTTGGTAACACAGCCGGAAACAGACAAACGTCAGTTGACGTCACCAAAGTAGCGTCTGCTAAGAAAATGGCGGCGGCGGAGATTCAGATAGTGAATCCTTCTAATTTAACGAAAATTGAAAGGTAAATCGGGTATATTCGGTCACAAGTATAATTTTCAGTTATGTGCACAATATAATGCAAAAAGTTAGATGTCCCGGTGTATTAAGTGTAATTACCAAGTGTTCGATTCTAGTATTTATTTTTGATTGAATGTTTCAGTTTTCTCAATGATCCGAGTTACAAAGAGATTATTGAGAACTCTTCGACCTTCAATTCGCGACTATGTGCGGAAAGAAGGATGCGTATGCCGTTCATCGACACACAGACCGGTAAGAAATCGATATTTTGTCACTATTGGTCAACGCGTCTACGCTACGCCCATTACCGCTATACTAACTTTAAAAACATTGGCTTTTTATGTAAACAACGGACAGCTTTATCATTGCAAATATATTGCCGGCTTATTTCGTAGATGCTCATGCAATATTTACCATTGGCAAAGTGCTTTCGATAACGTTCTTGAGTGTTATCATAAACTCTAAAGCCTTCTGTTCTCTTTCCACATCTAACCTCACACATTTGACTATCCCTCTCTAAAAATCAATCAAATGCTAATCTTTGTTTTAGATCTCATTATCTTGAGTACTAGGCTATTTCAAATGAATGGTGAACATAAACAAGGACTACCTACTCATTAAATACTAGCAATCTAGCATAGTACTCCATATATACTGTCCGCTTAGATCTTTTAAACTACTCAACGGATTTTAATGCAGTTTTCAGCAATAGATAGAGTGATTCAAGAGGAAGGTTTATAATATGTATAATACATACCCGTGCAAAGCCGGGGCGGGTTGCTAGTACCTATCAAAATTAAATTATGTTTTAAAATTAGATGAGTTCAGTGCTTCCTAATGGACTACTCTGAGAAGAAAGACCAAAACACACTCTCAGTCCAGACAATAATCTTGGTCAGGTCATATGACGACCATGAAGATAAGTGTCTGAGGTGGTCTTATGAGGAAAGAACCATACAGATAATTAATAAAAACTAAGCTGAAGCACAGATGAATACAAATGGGAAACTCCGCAGTCTAGGTGTGAAATTGCAAGTGTGCAACGGGCCCGTCTTGTCGGGCCTATTCAGTGAGTGTAACATAGTCAGAAGATCTAAGAGTTACGCGATAGAAAGAGAGGCATCTTCTAGGTGAATATAACTGTACTTGAACTTGCACTTTATTGTGTCGTAACAAGAGATGCTTTTTATGTAAATGATTTTGCAGTGTCCCATCTGTATTAATCTGCTGAAGTGAATTCAGATTATGAAATGATGGAAATCAAGTGCTATACATCAGACTACCTACAATTTTTTTAATTTTTAGATTTTTTTTTTTGTCTGCTTATGAATGTTTTATTTAGTATTGGTAGTCAGACTCTAAAACACCATTGTACCTTGTGAAGGCTCTTTTATTAAATAAGTCTCATTTTATTTCAGTGTTAATTGGAACAAACAATTATTTTTCACTGACAAATGACATTTTGTTCTACAGGTGTCGCACAGAGCCACTGCAATTTATTTATGACGAGGAGACAACGCATGCCCGGCCAGAAAGAAGGTCAAGTGTACACATACCCTGCACAGAGGTAAGCATAGTTACTATAGGAGGAACCTTTATTCTAGAAATATTATAATCAGTCAGCCACAGTAAAAGATTCCCAAGGAAAGATTATAGTTTTTTAGAGTTTGGTACCAGAAGGGTGCCAAACGGAACCCAATTAATACTAAGATTCCGCTGTCCGTCCGTCTGTCTGTCTGTCAGCGGACTGTATCTCATAAACCATAATAGGTATACAGGAAATATTCACAGATTGTGTATTTCTATTACCTCTATAATAACCAAATAAATAAAGTTAATAATTAAAGGGGGCAAGCAGGGTTGATATGATTTAAATCACTTGATTTAAATCAGTTATTTAAATCGCGATTAAAATCAAGTGATTTTTTTATAAAAATCAATGATTTAAATCAATATTTTTTTACTAAAACCTAATCAGCCAAAATGTGTCAAGGGACTTCTCCCGACATAAAACTACACCGTTCGGAGATTCTCCGAAATTTAAACTCGTGACTGAATCCGTCCGTTTAGTCTTTGGCGCGGTCATTCGGGATTGATTAATGAAAGTGAATACAACAAGATGTCTGGAAGGAAAAAACACGCTGAATGGGTTTATTTCGATGAAAAAAAGTCCACCTGCGGCAAGTTTAACAAAGCGGTGTGTAAATGTTGTAAGAAGGAATAAATGGGCTTAGTAGCGAGAATGAAAAAACATTTAGAGACATGTGTGACAGAAATAATCAAAAAAATCCGATTTAAATCCAATTAATCCGATTTAAATCAAATAAATCCGATTATTTTGATTTTTTTATAAAAATCATGATTTTTATCAACCCTGGGGGCAAGACACGTATCGTTTTTTGCTCGATCTTAATATTGTACAGAATCTTTTGTGTGCAAGCGCGAGTCGGTCTTGGCCGGTTTTTAGATTGGTTAAGCAAAACTCTTGAACAATTTAATACTGCTGCCAAAGAAAGACTCATTGACAGGCTTCAGTTTATCAATTGGAACTGTCTCTCATAGCTTACATGATTTTTTCAGTTCATTGTTCAGTTTCCCTTTTCTTGCACTGGAACATCATCAATGACTTTGAGACTTCATTATACAGTCCCAGTGGGTCTTATGAATGGCTTTGTCAGAAGACAAGTATCCAAATATTAAATGAAATTGTTTATTCTGTAAATAGGATATTGGTATCACTATAACACTTCATATAAAAAAATTAAAAAGTTTCATGTAGTCGACATTTGTGACTACCCCTGAGAGGAAATGGCGAAACCAACTCAAAGGTCAAAGTCTCTTTTAAAGTCCAGACATAATCTTGGTTAGATCATGCAAGGACCATGAAGATAGTTGTAGAAATGGTCTTTTGAGGAATGAACCACACAGATTTTAGTGGACCTGTTCAGTCAGTGCATGCATTTGTCAGTAATCGTGGAGCTCAACTCAGAACTTAAGGTTGAACTAGTCGCGGGCTTGAGCTCACTTGTGGGCGTAACCAAAGCACACTATCACCTGGCATCGTGTCCGACAGAGATAGTATCAGTGATGAGCAGTAAGATGCTAGTCTACACGCACAACGTCTAGTTCGAACGCACACAAATACCGTTCTGAACTATTTTAGTAAAACGAACGCATAAAAAATTACGAAATGTCCTTTGGAAAATAAAGTTTCATGAAAAAACCACTACATAAATCAGTTACAAATAAATTTTACTGAACTCTTCTATAGTTGAGCTGTGTCGGTGCCGACTTTGTTTTGGAGACTTTAAACTTCTTTTATTACTATTTACGCCCAAAGTTTCGTTAAAATTACCAAGAAAAACTAATCATTGTTGGCTGATAACTTTTTAATGGCTTTTTAGTTTACTATTCTGTTTCCGCACAAACACAATGAATATTGAGACAAAACGATATCAAGTGTACAATATCAAACCGTAGAAATGTAAAACCCCCCAAAATTTGTATGGAAAAAATATCAACTAGGTAGTTCGACCTTAAGGAGCTCAACGACTCGACAAACAATACCAAAGAAGGACATTGTATTGACAAGTACTCTTTGGCAGTAACTAGCATGAAAGAAGAGGAATGAAGACAACTGTTCATTTACTACTTCCAGTATGTACTAAATGACTTCTGTTACCATCCAGATGGCGCAAAGCCCGCCGCCAGTACTTAACAATGTCATCAACGAGGTGGGGCTGGACGGGAGCTTCAGACAATTTAGACAACACCGGTGAAGGAGAGAACAGTTCCGGAGTACCTGGGGACGCGTTAGCTGGAGATGATAGTAGAGACGGGTCACAGACTGCCACTAAGGATGACCCTAAGGTAAGAAGGCTTAGGTAATCTTTCAGACTGAGACACATAACATCACGACTGTTTTCGCCTGAGGGCTGTTAGGATATTAATTATTGCATTTCATAATCAATATTCTAGTTCGCTAGTAAGCCGCATTTTTATTTCCACACAGTAATATTGCCAAATTAATCAAAACAGTGAAATATTTGACATCTATTTGCGATGTTGCCCACTTTCAGAATAAAAGCTCTTAAGAATAGATTTTAAGATTGGCGCGAAGTTAAAAGTGGAGAAAATAAATGTCACTGAATATGCGTTATATAGGCTGATTATGCTATCCTAAGTACCCTGCGTCCTAACCAAAAGCGATTACGCGGTCGTTTACCTGAATAATGACGTATACTCGATTTGATTGATCGCGCGAATACGTTATATTCTTAAGTATAATAAAAATCACCTGTCACTATGTTCGTATACGCTAATCTCGGAAACCACCCAACCGATTTCAATTTAATATTGTGAATGTCTATAGTTGGACCCGATAGGTGGCGCTCTCGTGCCAACGAGGGTCGGGCCCTGCCGCTAGTATTAATATAAAAAAGTCGAGAATTAATATAAGTAAGATGGCTTTTGGTTATGACGCGGCCGTTGAGATAAAAGTGGTTATACTAAGCTACGCGTGCAGGAAATAAATAAAACTTACACTCTCAGCTTCCACAGGAATGGTTCTACGACGAAATAGCGATGGAAGAGATGGAAACAGGCGAGGAACATGACCCGGAATCGGACGAAGACTACTTCGACGATACGTACGCCAACAGGCGCAAGCGTCGGGGCGGGTCTACGCCATCCGGGCCGGGGTCGCGCGGCGGCCGGACGAGGAAATCGCAGCCGGATGACACGCCCCCTAAGAGAGGGAGAGCTGTGAGTATGATATCAGTTCTGGGAGTTACGATTTTTATTACCCGAATAGCTCGGAAGCGCCCCCGATTTAACCCGAACACACGAACCGCAGCCGGCTCGGTAGTGGATCCCATTTAGACAATATCACAAATCCAGACTCTGAGCTGCTACTAAAAACTCCTGATGGAAAAACTCAATGATACTGTTACAAATCTGGGGATCGAACCTAAATCCCCCATGCTCAATATAATATTTATAGTAAGCAAAAAACAAGTGTAGTGATCAATACTTGTCTTCTCTTCATTGCCTAGTAGTGGGATAATGCCAGACTTGAGACTGGTATTAAAATACAGTCCAGTACAGTGTCTTAGCTACCACGGCTTATTTTAATTTAATTTAATTTTAGAATTTTTATTTTTGTTACGGACTCTTTTAACGTTTTGCATCGTTCACATGTATAACTTCAACATGAATGATGTAACCAATTTTTTGTAACCATATTATGATTTAAAAGAGTGTCCGTGGAGTTTCTTGCCCGTTCTTCTCCATAGGTACCTACTACGCTTTGGAATGGGCATCTAGCTTCATCTTTTTGACTGACGGACCCCTTGACAATTCAAAAGTGCCTGTAATTGGTTTATTTGAAATAAATGCTTTGAGTTTGAGTTGAGTGAGTTTGAGTCCTTAGGTAAATGGATACACGCGAATCGAATCAGTTGGAGAACCAGTTGTTGAGACGTAACTTAGGAGAGGCCTTCAACCAGCATTGATTAAATGATTGTATTGTCTCCAACTCATTAATTGCAGGGGCGAGGTCGAGGCAAACGCGCGCAAGGCACTCTGCCCTACGAAGTCCCCGGCGACAATGAGAAACCCTTCGGCTGTGAACGTAAGTCTTCTCGGAGGAGGCACTAGTGTCATCCCGCCTTTACTCAGGTCCTTAATGCTGGCAACACAACCTCCTGACTGTCAGGTCCTTAACGCTGGCAACACTATCTCCTGACAGTTCTGAAGACATATCATGTTTGTAGTTGGAGTGTTGACGTGGGGAATGGATTGTGGTGGGTTAAAGTAATCTAAAGGAGTTTTTAATGATTATAATTTACATAAAAAATAGACGGTAGTGATGATGCAAGTCTTCCATAAGAAAATAACAAGTTTTAAGCTCATTCGAGTCTTATTTTCTACAAAGAACTCACCTTGCTTGAGTCTAACTACTATTTACTGTTGTAGAATGCATGAATCCATTTGATTTTCAGAATAGACAAAATTTTGAATGCACTTATAAACTCCTTTATTTATAATCTTTGATTAGAGTTCAGAGACATTTAAACGTCAAAAATGTATGGTTAAGGAGACGCTAATCATTACAACTTTGAGCAACGTTTATAAATAAGGGTTTTAATGTTAGACATAATTATGAATAAAAAAACATCTTCATATCAAGAATTTTTGCAGCATTTTTTAAACTGTAATCTCATTATAAGTATACCGAAACTTCCATTCCCCACAGCCAACATTTTCAACAGAAATTCAACAAGTTACAGCATCACCAATCAAGATTATACCACTAAATAAGGAATAGTTTTATAGACAACATTTAGAGTAGATTGTATACCCCACATCGAAAACTACAATAGTGAATACAGCTAAACATTCCTGCGAGTGTAATACTATACGGTAGACGGCCAAGCAGTAAATTATTGCAACACAGAATTAAGCAATGTTGCCAGACATATTTTTTTTTTTTTTTCGAATTTTGAAATTGTTCCATATAATTTTTCTACGATTTGAATTGTAGTGGATTGAATCTAGTCTCATTCCATTTCGATCGCCAATTTTGACTACAGAATCTGCATTTAATGCCAACAATAATTAAGAATACAAGATTCAGTCTTGATATAGCTAGTGTCAACCAGGAAGACGCGCCCCGCTCCGTACTAAAGTACAGCTTACAGTACAATCGAGATATCCTTTATAAATACTATAAAAGATTATAGTTCAGGGGCCGTACTGTGACGTGTTAAAGCCATAATTTTTCTCTTGTGAAATATGGATACTGCTATTCGTTATGTATAGCGTCATCTCTCTCATACTGGAACAATGATTGCTTTAACAAGTCATAGTACAGCTCCTGGTTAGCTCTATAAATGCCACTTAGCACGTGCTTTGGCTAATCACGTTCCCGTCTCTACATTGCACTTGTAGTTTGATAGTAGTTCGACAGTGACGGAAAAAACGCTTAGCAAAAGTACGTACTAAGTAACGTTTATAGATCGCGGCCGTAGTGCGTCAGCTGGGATCATTGAGTGACTGTGGTTTGTTTGAGTGGTTCCAAATTCAATCATAAATGATCTTTTGAAAGTCTGCGATAGGATCCGCAATAATTTCCTATATTAACTAAAAAAAGAAAGTTAATTAACTCAGGCGGAAATCCATGATAAAAACACATTTGACGACGTATATTTGCACTGCGATCGGCGCTTGACGTCGCAACACGTCGTATCTGGGTTCGCAACAAATCAATCGTCATCCTGAAGATGCAACTGGTTGAGAGGTGCAACAGGTGTCGATATCTTACAGGGTTTTTTATGACTCTTTAAGAACAGTTAAGCGGATTAGATTACTAAATATACGTCGTCTATTGTATTTAAAATAAAAAGGTATAAACAAGACATCCATATCGACTTTTTTCGGTTTTCGAATACCCGGAGTCACATGTCATTACTAAATAAGTGTGATTAAGTCATTTAAATCGTACAGGTTACGTGTAAAAATAACTGTTCCTTTTGTCTGCGCCAGAGTCGAGTAAAAATATATTTACTGCTTGGATCTGTCTACTGTACCATTAAACCCATAAAATACTAAAAAACAAAGTGAATTTTTGCTCAACAGTTATGGTAGGACCTGAGCGTTTGTAGAACTATTCAATGATAAACACAATATTTCGGTCTGTGGTCAATGTAGATGTCTTTTGTAAAGAACATTTTTATATTCAAACATTGAAATGCTTTTTGAAGCTACTGCTTAGCGTCATTTTAAAAGACCTCGCTTTTTGAAGGGCCTATTAAGTCTCTTAAGCTAGGGTTTCTTAAAATTGCTGTGGCTGCCACATAGCGTCCGCAAATTGCCGTTGAATGACGTCACTGAAACGTAATTTGTGAAAGTTGGTGTCCTTAGAGAGCGTTTTTTGACCCCGTTAAGAGCGTTTATTCTGAAGGTGGGCAACGTCGCAAATAGATGTCAAATATATTCACTGTTTTGATTAATTTAGCAATATTACTGTGTGGAAATAAAAAATGTGGCTAACTAGCGAACTAGAATATTGATTATGAAATGCAATCATTAATATCGTAACACCAAATGTTTAGTTTAAGATGTAAAAAAACTATTTGGAAACTTTCCAAATGCGTTTTTTACACCTAAAATGGGTACAACATCAAATTCAATGTTATAATTGCAATTCATTATTAATATTCTAGTTCGCTAGTTAGCCCGATTTCCGATTTCTTATTTCTATTCAGTAATATTGCTTTATGAATCAAAACAGGTAAATATTTGACAGTTATGTAAATCAAACCCCACTGCCGTCATTTTCATGATACCCGTCTGCGGTCGTTATGTGACGGCCGTCGCTATTCTAGGAAACCATAGCTTCAGTAAATCTCATATCTCATGTTAGGTGTTGTGATTGGTTTGCCAGAAAAATATCTATCAATCATAACATAATCAAATAGGCTTTTGATAACCGTACATAGTTTTTTGCCTTCACAATTTAGAGGGTTCTTGGTGTCGGCGATACATTTTAAAATGAATTTAAATAAAAATATAAAATGTCAAATTACTCGAAAATGATTGACATTAGGAGTCTTAGGGGGTCATTTGGTTGTAAATGACCTCTCCTGCTTTCCTATAATGGGTTGCCGACATATTACCAGTATATGGAGAAAAATAATGGTTTTGCTTCAAAAATAATGTCTAAGTACAGTTTTTGAAAATATGTACCTGACCGCGTCTATCATCATTTGTTGGATACTAATAGTGTTAAAATTATTAACAAAAAATATTTAAATTATTATATTAGCATGCATATATTAATTATTAAATTAGTAATAATTTATTATTATTGGCAATAAAATTATAAATAAATATATTTAAATCTAATTATTATAATTATCTAGTATAGTATCAACTTATTGGATAGTTCGCACATTCGCCATGGTTACTTGATTTTTATTCGCTATTGTATGTTTACATTGACCACTTTCCCTAAGCCGTATAGATTTATAAACAAAATATCATTGAAGTAAGCATTGCATAGTTTAATAGTGCAGGGCCAATGAGTACTGTAATATTTAGCGTTATATTAACTAGGCGGGTCCGTAGCAAGCAACTATGTACGGAGAGGCTTATTATTGTATGTCTTTTTTAATAAAATACTATAGTTAGATTTATAAAAATGATGAATATAGACTTATATAGAAAAAATCGCTATGTGCCCTCAAGAAGTTAAAACGACTGGAGCCGAGTATACACGATTCAACGCCACCGACCGACTGGACCCGAGTATACCCGCTCCAACGTCACATAACCGAGCTTTACGGTTTAGTTTCGTTCACTGTTCGGAAAGAGCGCAAACTGCGCTATAGAAGTTTACAGTCTTCAAAAATATATGACAGTTTCGTTTTTATTTTCACCGGTTATTTTAGTAATCGGCCGGGTTAAGTTGCGTCTGGGCATTTACCGAAATATTCCCATACCAGAATCTTGAGAGGAAAAAATACGGCAGCTAATTTAATACGAGAAAAAATAATTTGTGGAAATTTTCATTTTATAATACTTTAAGTTGTCCTAAAAAAGAAATAAATCAGTTTGACTTCCAAATACACAGTGTGAACATAGAAAACAGTCTTCCAATACAAAAATAAAAAAATGCAACCCTTGCCAAAATAAATGTTCTTATTCTTAATATACAATGTGGAAACGACATAAATAGAAACACTGGGAATATAAATGCATATGAGTATTTTGAAACTATCAAATAAAACACTTAAGTTAAAAAAGTGTTTTTCTCAAACATACTCGGAAATTCGGGCATTATTTTGACAACCTTCTTTCGACATAAATCGAAAATGCTGTACTGGTTAAGTACATGCGAGCAGACCGGCCGGCAATTTTTTTTTTAATATTAAATTTTTGAAAATCCATACCATAGTGTTTAGCGGCCGAATAAATTACTATGAAAACTCATATCTGTAGTGTAATTTAAAAATAGGCTTCTCCTCGGCTCACATTTTTACTTTCGTCCAACAATGCCCCTTTTGCAGGCCGCGGCAGTAATGTACTATTTTTCGAACAAATTAAATATTTGTGTTGGGACGACTGTACATTTTGCGATCAGCCGACTAACTATAGTGGCTTAACTATTGGAAATATTATATTTGAATGAATTTTTGCATACAGACTGGAAAAGTCATTAGAAAAGCATAGTTTAATTTATTGTCGCATGGTCATCTCCACCTTGTATATAGACGTTTATTGTGGCACAAATGAACACAGTTCTTCCATTTCAATCAAAAGCCACGCAATAATAAGCCTTAGTCCTTGCAGCGGACCGCAAACATGCCTTTTCATTGTTGTGTACGTATGATGTGAATACTAGTTAGCGTAAGAATCTCTAAACACTATCGGAATTAATGAAATTGCTAAATTTTAGATAATAAATATAAGTAGGTGATGCGTTTGTCCAGTGTTTTGTAGAAATAACTTTTTGAGGCGGCCGGAAACTAACGCTACTCGATCAAGGAAGTTGTTGTCTCTGTCAATTTTAGGTGTTTTGTAGAGACGGAAGAACTTAGCCTATTTAAAAGCTATCGTTGCGCGAAAACGCGATCGGTCACGTGCATATGTCAGTTTTGTTCGGAAAACCGGAAAGCGCCCTCTGTCGGCGCGACCACGCGTTCAGGTTCATCGAACAAAAAGTTCGAACGATGATCGCTTTTAAATAAGCCGTGAGGAACTTAAGTGGCGTTTGAGATTTCGGGGGTGACTGTACAGTCACGACCATAAATACCTTACACTAACGCGGAATTTCAAAGCGATTTTCTCGTGAAATAACGATTGCGGAAAGACCATTACAATATGATTTGTTAAATAGTATGTTCATAACACTAGGATTTCTACCAATACTTTAGTCGAAAATCGCTTTTGAATTTTTGGTCATTCCTTTCTTTTTCGTGTGGTTAGTGACTAACCGGTATCAGAGTTTTTATGCCGCCCATGGGCCTCTGACTTAGCTTCACATGCCGTCGAGAAATATCTCTCAGGCATGCCGATTTCGTCGCGATGTTTTCCTTCACTGTTTTTGAAGCAAGTGATAAATTATACAATACGCACATGAATCCGAAAAGGCTGAGGTTCGAAATCGAGACCTATGACTTGAATTTTTCGTAAAAGTAAGGTATTAATGCTCGTGACAGTATAGTGGAATTGATCTGATTTGGATTTGTAGGAAATCGAACTGTGTGTCACGGCTGTGTTCAATCTCGAATATTGTGTTACTCAAATACTTACGACGAAATCTGTGACACGTGTTTTGCAGACTGGTTCTCATCATGCCTCGTCGAAATCGTTGTTATTGGTTCGATAAACGACTGTAGTTGTCGCGATTTAGCATGGAAGAAGCGGTCATTGACCCAGCTACGTTTTCTAACATTTTGTTATTTCAAAGACCGTAATAAAGCCAGTTAACGTCCTGAATCAATATCTATCGTGATCTTCAACATGTTCCAATAACGAAAAACTAATACATAGTTTATTTTTTGGTTCCTGCAGAGATATTAGGGATAGGGCAATGACCGCTATTACTACGCCAAACGGCGTCAACTATACCTATTTCAATAGATTCTTGGGCCAACTTATCCGGTAGTGGAAGGCAGTCCCGATTTAGAATAATATAAATATCTTTAAAAAAATGTTTTAAGCTTCTATTTAGTGTTTATTCTTTTTTCTGGCAATACTAGTATAATTGGTAGGTTTAATTAAATTAAAATAAGTAATGTCTTTTTCTACAAAACACTGCGAACTGTTAGGAATTGGAAGGTTAATAGTGATCATTTTATTTAATTATTTAAATTATATAATTGCGAGAATATAATGCATTTAGATTGAGTTATTGTTAAGGCAAATTTTTTGGAGTATCTCACTGAGAAGCTTGGTTGAAACTGTTTAAGGGATCTAAGACTTCCATGGGCGTTGCTAGAGTTAATTTTCTCTAATGAGAGAAAACGGACGACCTACCGTAGTATTTGCTAAAAGATTTAATAGGACCTTTCTTTTATATTTTAAAACACAACTTAATTTTGGTCTTTACTTCTTGAAGTTCATCCACACAAATATCAGAATTAGTAACCAATCAATCTGCCAGCCCTTTTCCAACTATGTTTGGGTTGGCTTCCAGTCTGACCGGATGCAGCTGAATATCAGTATTTTACATGCAGCGACTGCCTATCTGACCTCCACAACCCAGTTACTGGGTAACACGATACCCCTTGATAAGACTGGTTGTCTGACTTTCTGACGACCCGTAACGACTGTCAAAGATCCACGAATGACAGCCGGGACCAACGGCTTAACGTGCTTTTCAAGACACGGAGGAGTTTTGGTATGTAAAGATGGTCACCCATCCACGGACAAACCCCGGCAAGCGTAGCTTAACCTGATGGATCGACCCGTGCGGCTGTTATTACTTAGCCACGAGATCCTCTATCAGATTTAGTAACCAAACCAAAGTTCTGTCCTTTGAAGAGACTTTCATTTGACATTCGCGGCAGCGTTAATAAGACTATTTAACCACGACAAAGACTTACAAACGATTCGATTCTCTCATATACGGCGTGTATCAGAAATGCGTCGTCATATTTAAGGGTCTGGTACAGGTCATCAAACTGAACTACTTTGTCCAGGGGACCAACATCGTTATCGCGAAAAAATAACCAGCTGTCCCATACAAAACATGAATACCTACTCGAAGCAAATGTATGGGGCAGCTAATAGTTTTTTTGCGAATACGATGTTGATTCCAGTTTGATGTTCTGTACCACATTCTTAAGAGGAAATGCGTGTGGTATTTTCTCCATAGAAACGCTCTCACATTGTTTGTGACCTTAAGGCAATGATTTTTTACAGTAAAATAAATATAAACTATATGTACGAGGGTCATTCAATAAATACTTAGCCTACAAAAAGTAAACGAAAATTTTGGAAAAGTGGGAATTTATTTTTCAACATAGTCTCCTTTTAGTTCGATACACTTAGCCCAGCGATGCTCCAACTTTTTTAATCCGTCCGAAAAATAGTTTTTGTTTAACTCTGCAAAATAGGCCTCCGTGGCGGCGATGACCTCCTCATTCGATCCATATCTATTCCCGGCGAGTGATTTTTTCAGATTAGGAAACAGAAAGAAGTCACAAGGGGCCAAATCTGGAGAATACGGTGGATGGGGCAGCAATTCGTAGCGTAATTCGACCAATTTGGCCATAGCAACGGCAGACGTGTGAACCGGTGCGTTGTCGTGGTGAAACAGCAGTTTTTTCTTCGCCAGATGGGGTCGTTTTTTCTTTAATTCGGCGTCGAATCGACCCAATAAATCGGCATAGTAAAGCCCTGTAATTGTTTTACCCTTCTCGAGGTAATCGATGTAGATCACACCTTGTGAATCCCAGAAAACGGTGGCCATAACTTTTCCGGCCGATTTTACAGTTTTCGCCTTCTTTGGAGCACGTTCCCCGGTCTGGATCCATTGTTTTGATTGCTCCTTGGTCTCTGGTGTGTACCAGTGGATCCAGGTTTCATCGACGGTCACAAAACGACGCAAAAACTCCGCTGGATTCCGCTTAAACAGCGCCAAACACGTCTCCGATGTGGTCTCACGGTTGCGCTTGTTTTCTGGTGTGAGTAAACGCGGCACCCATCGCGCCGACAGCTTTCTCATGCCGAGTTCCTCGTGAAGAATATGATGCACTGTTCCTTCTGAAATGCCTACAGTCTCAGCTAGCTCCCGAACCTTCAATCGGCGATCTGCCAATACGAGATCATGGATTTTTTTAATGTTTTCCTCCGTAGCAGCTGTTTTCGGTGCACCTGGACGTGGTTCATCAAAAACCGACGTACGGCCACGTGCAAACTCGTTGAACCAATTCTTGACGGTGGCCATCGATGGAGAAGAGTCACCGTACACAGCATCCAAGCGCTCTTTGATTTCGATGCGCGTTTTCCCTTCCAAAAATAGGAATCGAATCACCGAACGATATTGCTCTTTTTCCATTTTTGTAAAACCGATCGACACGTTCGCTTCCATAAGTTGTCAAATTAAAACAAATGAAGGGATTGGAATGAAAATTTAAAAATAGAATTAAAAAAGAATGTGCTACACTGTGGTAAAACTCTTTTGAAACTACAGCGCCCTCTGGCGATGAGGCTAGGTACTTATTGAATGCACCTCGTATGTCCCTATGTTTTCCTTTTTGATGATGCATTAACTTTGCAAGCACTAGAATCCTCAAAATTGCCTATTTAGACCGCTTTCTACAGAGATCTAGTGTACAAATTTGACAACTCAATCTGCCTAGCCTTTTCCCAACTATGTTGGGGTCGGCTTCCAGTCTAACCGGATGCAGCTGAATACCAGTATTTTACATGGAGCGACTGCCTATCTGACCTCCACAACCCAGTAACTGGGTAATACGATACCCCTTGGTAAGACTGGTGTCAGACTTTCGGGCTTCTGACGACTCGTAACGACTGTCAAAGATCCACGAATGACAGCCGGGACCAACGGCTTAACGTGCTTTCCGAGGCACGGAGGAGACTCGGTATGTAAAGATGGTCACCCATCCACTGACCAACCCCGGCAAGCGTAGCTTAACCTGATGGATCGACCAGTGCGGCTGTTGTTACTTAGCCACGAGCTCCTCTGTACAAATTTGACAACTATTCATGAAAAAATAAAAACATAGGGACACAATATATATTCTACTTATTCAGTTTATGAAATATATTTTAAATTGGTCTAATATTGGATGAGGATTTAGGCGAGAGCGAAACCTCGAATTATGACTTTTTACTTAGGCTTTTCAGTCGGATCTGCAGCTGTCCTTATCGCACGAATAGCGGCCGACAGCCGAGCGCTCGCGACAGCGATAGTTTCTTCAAATACATAATTTTCAAAAGTCTCTCCGACCGCATTTCCTCTTAATGACCACTCATTTCTGATACACGTGGCAGTATGGTCTGAATCCCACAGGAGGTCTTTGTTAGTAGGTACCAACATCTCGAAACTAATTCTAACTACGCCCGTGGTTGCTGCTTCAATCAAACGGCATTTTATTATTCTCTTTGAAATTCTTCTATCTCTTCTGACTCTATTAGAGACGCGTCGGTATGCTTGAGGCCTTATAATAAAAAATGTGCTGGGTTAAAATCGCGAGATATAAAGTAATCGGTTCCCTTTAGTTCGTAGTATTTTTTTATGGTCCCAGAGTGCTAATGATATGTTCTACATATGGCCGAGCAGAAATGATGATCTATTTATCCATCTCCGGATTCTTCATCTTATTCTTTGACAGTCTTACTAATAAAAATAAGTTAAACATCTGTTTAACGGTTGTATTGTTATACAATGTATAAGCTGTGAATAGGCGTTACACACTACCCTTACTAATAATCAGTATTTAAACAATGAGTAGTTACCCACTGCTTATGACAGAAACCACTGGCAACATTAGAAGGTGCGTTCTGAAATTGGTACTTCATAATATCAAGGACATTATTTTATTTGGGAAAACATTTATAATTTGGTACTTAAATGTTTGAAAAATGTAAATTTAAATAATTACGTTTATTTTATTTCCAATACTACTGATTTTGCGTTATTTTACGGATAAAAAAATATATTTATTGTTAATTCACTAATGAAGCATGCATTAGGTTAAGAACGCAACCGTAAAAGCTGTTATTGTCAATCTTGAACGTCAAAATACTCAGAGTACTCTGAGTACTGAGTCAAAATATCTCAAAGTCAAATTCAGTACGATTTAAATTATAAAATAATGGAGATATTTTTTTTTTCTACAATATTGAATGGCTGAAACGAATGATATTTTACTAATTAATAAAAATCGTGCATATTCTTTGCTGAACTTATGTTTCAACCGAATCTTATTTTCTTGCTAACAGAAAGGATCTTAACGATTTTTGTAACATTTTCTTTTTCTTGGTGGTTCTTCATTGCCAATTTCATCAAAAATATCGAAATATTGTAAATAATCCATGGTTTTAAAACTCAATACGACAAAGGCAACTAGATATTTTAGGTTATACAATCGCTATACAAGGTCCGAGGGCTGAATAACGGTTGTACAAAATCTCATTGTTTAAAGACGTCTGTTACACCAGATGTACACAACTGAAACGTCAAATATCGTTTATTGGTAACGTTGATGTTATAAGCTTGGTATACGCCGTGCGTAAAAGTTTATTAGTAAGGCTGTTAGAGTCGATGACAAAAGTATAAATAATTACATACGTTAGATGAGTTGGGCCCATGAGGTGGCCACGCTAATCGCGGCGTCATCTTCAGTGGCTTTTTTTAGGTCCTCAGGGTTCTTAAGTGCAGATGAATGGACACTTTGGACACTCCAACCTTTGATTATTTATATGTAGATAGTGTCGCGTTGCAAAAAAACTAAAACAAACAAGTCATTATGCATTAGTTATGCTGCTGTGCGTGATAGCTACGTCTTACACTCGCGCCACGTCATTCTGATTTTCTAGTGTGCATGCATTTAGCGGCCAACTGTTAGATGCAATTTTTTTCGACGAGTTCACAGTTTCAAAGTTCAAATTTCAAAAGTCATTTATTCACAATAGGCTGAGAATCAACACTTTTCGAACGTCAAAATTACATAAGACAGTCCCCCGAAAACGCCCGCCCTTCAAGTGTGAATGTTCTTCCCAGCTAAAGCACTAGGAAGTGTCCTAGTGCTTTAGCTGGGAAGAAGAAGTGGCGCAAAAAGCTCCGCAGCAGAGCAGTTATCTGTTCAGTTAGAAAAACTTGATTCTGTACTTATGGAAAATAATGTACATTACGCAACACAAAACATTAAATTAAATTATTTGCTATGTCAGCTAGCACACGCCAATATACCAACAAAAATCATCGAAATCTATACTCAAGCGAAAATAAAAAGTAAACAGAACTGAATACCCGAATGAAAGCCTCCAGGCAAAAAGGACGTGCCCGTTTACTTAAAGCTATTAAAGCTGTAACTCGAAGTCACAAATGATAATTTGAATGACTATCTAGACATATTTGACTCAATTTAGGGAACATGTTTTAAGTTCCGGTTAGTTCTGGCGGATATTTTCATGTAAATTCTGTTTTATATTTGAATTAATCTGGGGGATAGTGCCATTTTATTCAAATTACGAAAATGTTGACGATTCTAAAGATTTTGCATTTCTGGGACCGCGATAACGTTTTCTTTCATCTAAATTAACGAAACCCTCCTTCCTTCGAATCTATCTTCAGTAAGCTCTACAATATTTCATCATCTATTTGTGACCATAGAGCTGCTCAGTGAGAAAAGAGTGTATGAGAACTATTGACTTTTAACGTTTTACTGTATATTTTGTTAATTTACGCGCGTAAACTAGGCGAAATACGCGTGGTTTATAAGACCTAGGCATACGTTTGCCTTAAATCTAACTCCTTTAGGTTGGCAGTAACCGTGTACTTCCTAAAGTCTTTTATTATTCATTTATTAGGTTGTCAGTCTGCGTTTTGCTACCAACATAACTCCATGAATAGTAGATCTGCACTATTACAATTTTGTTTTACGGATGCTAGTAGGTAAAAATAATTATTGCAAGTAATGGAATCTTATTATAAAGTTATTCTATTTTATGTCAACGGAATATACGTTTCGCAACTGTATCATCAATACAATATCATTTTCTGAGTGCCAGTAATAAGCCTAAAAAGTGGTGCACACTGCGACAGCTCGGCGTCTGATGCGAAGACAGGCTGCGGCCGACAATTTTCATAAATTTTGTGAATTTCGTAAACATGGCGTGGAATTTCAGAGTTGCAACGACAGGTTAGGGGTAGGCGGGGGACAGGGGAGTCGCACGCTCTCGCTACTTGTCGCATCGTCTAAGCCGAACGGTGCACGCGCATACCAGATGACTGACGGTCGCATGCGACAGGTCAGCGTCTTGTCGAGCTGTCGCAGTCGCTTGTCGTATAGTGTGCGCCATGTCTGTAATGTTGACAGCAAAACAAAGGACGAACGAAGGATATTATGTGTGTACACTTAAAAGTAATCGATATAGAAGTGAAAGTTTAAACATGTTTGTTTTGTTTACAGTGCGATAACTTATATCGGTTGCTGATAAGTGTGCGCATAAGCTTAAATTGTGTTTTTCTTTACTTGTCTTATTTGGTATACAAACAAGACATACTGAGAATTCGATTTAGGGAAAAAAATATGTGGATACATAATTAGAAGCAGTTTTTGATTGATTATGGTCTTCTTTTTTTCTTAAAGTTAAATACTTATAAAAAGAGCTAATTTGACCAATGAAACCGAACGCAATCAACACATCTAAACCGTGTTCAACAGCTGTCATTGTCACTCGTGTGTTGTATAGATAGGATGTACTGATCGCGTTCAATTTCCTTGGTAAAATTCACCCTAAATTCTTAAAGATTAGATTGTTTCGTAAACTCGTAATTTGCATACTGTGATTGTTTACCAAATAAGAAGTATAAGAAAAAAATACACTAGATACAGTCAATTACATGCCGAAGTTCAAAAAAAATTACACAAAATGGAGTGATAACTAAAAACACCAATGAATTGAATTAACATTTTAACACTGCCACGTAATTATCCTTATTATTGAATCGGAATATGTAGCGTAGTTGTCTTATTTATAATGTAGGCTAGAATAGTAATTATTATCTTTTACATAATTGTTTAAAACACGATTCTCTTTACTCACTCCCGGAATCTGAAAGCCCTGCCCAGCCCTGTTGTCAAATCTTATGTTATTGAGGGTTTTCTGAAATGACGTTCACCAGGTGGCAGCACTGAGACGTCAGGTCCGGGCACCTGTCAAAAATGTCAAAGCGCCTATATTTTCTTTAGTCGTGACTGAATGATGAACGAATGAATGAAACGAATGATGAACGTCATCATATATTTTATATTCATTGTCGAAATGGAAGACCTCTTGTCAAAGTATCGCCAACTGGCGGCGTGAATTTTCATGAATTTTATTGGATGTTGTTATTTAGATCAACAAATCAATGTGTACATACAGGTAAACCAGAAAAGGTACTGCAAAGGTGCACTTCGGTAATCTTCGTGTTTCCGAATTAGCACTAACTTAGGGCCACAGAGTAACCCCTCAGTGCTTGGCCAGACTGGCAGTGCGGTGCGGGGAGCGGCGCGGGTGCGGGAACGCGCGCGATTGTGCCCAACCGCACTGTCCGCAATCGACCGCGGCTTTGTTCCGAGTGTTGTCGTGTCCAGTGTTTGTCAAAATATAATATGGACGAAGAAGACTTATTTTTACTGGAAAATTCTTACTTTAAATGGCAAATGCAATTGAATAGCACTTATGAATTCGTTTCCCCGCGCCCGCGTGCCCACTGTGGACACTCAAATGAAGTTGTTATGTTTGAGTACGTCGCACCGCGCCCGCGCTGCCAGTCTGGCGAAGCACTCACAGAGGCAAAACTTCTTAGTTTTGAAGTGCCGCGCGTTGCAGTACTGCACCTATCATCGCGCGTTCGTATTACCGAAGATATACAATGATTCTCGAAGCGCATACTTTTATTGCAATATCTGTACTTGAATTCAGAATCTTAGATCGTTTACATTTCGTTGCATTTTTGAGTGACCATTTGTAATGAAAACGTTCTAAATAAATTTTGTTTGCAATGGAATTGAACTTAGTCTTGAATGAGATTGAATCTAAAATTCTGAATTGGAAGTTTTTAATATGAGATTTTACAGATATTTTTGTGTATAACAAGCCTTTCAGAAACTGGGTGTGACGCTTAGAAATATTAGGTTTAGGGTGAAATGACGTCTTCAATTCGGATCGGTTTGTAGAGAGAATCGATGTTAAATGTGTTCTTTTGAATATGAGGCTATGATTGATCGTGAGTTAAAGATCGCAACGATTTAACTTTTAAAAGGCTTTATTGTGCCTTAATTACTAACTATGTGTTCAAGTATATTTAGGGAGCTATTAGGTGCTTATTTTGGTAAAGCCAAGAAATAAGCATGGTTCATGAAAAACTTTGAACACTGAAATACTCGCATTTTCATAGGACTCGGAAAGAGAATGTTCCTATTTGAAATTATCTGCAGAAAATCATTAGCATCTAGCCTGTATTTCCAGAACTGGTAGACAGATATAGTAAACCGAATGGCGATTTTTTTATCGCGCACTGGAATTTACAACGTATTGTTTAACGCCGAGAATTGAAAATCCAACAGTGTATTTTGCCACGCTGGCATGCTCTCTGTTCGATTATCAATGCTTGACTCAATGCCGAGAGCTGAAATTCCAGTGCGCGATAAAAAAAATCGCCCGTCCTATCTATCTGCGCTTACGTCTAATGTGAGGGGCAAGCAACATTTTATGCCAATTTACTACTGTCGTTCCGAAATATTGACCACATCAGTCATAGCTTCATAAGCCCTTTCTAAACCGGATCTTATGAAACAATCACAATTTTAATAATCACAATGTTTGAATTTGATGCACTGATTGGTTGAGCGTGTACGACTCATGTGTCTGTGATAGTTTATTTATTTTTTCAATTTTCTTGTAATAGATCTTAGGAAATTGTCTGTTTTCCTCTTCCGCAATGACTAAAGTTTTGCAGCCTACATTTTTGTGGCCTGTGCAGAATCTTGCCCTACATTATTGTTAAAAAAGGTTTTAGGAAAAACACAAAGATAAAAAATATCATCATATATAACAATTTAATAAAATATTATTTACTTTCTGATGTAAGCTTTTTGGATTGGGAACAGGCGTTAGCAATATTTGTCATAATATTATTTATTAAACATGAAATATATCAAAATTTCAGTATTATAGTAAAATTTTAGTCATTGTATATCTCCTATTGCGTTTGGTTAACATTTATACATTTAAATTTTTTAATGTGAGGGGAATATGACATAAATTATCTGCAGAAAAAAAACTAGCATTTGATGTTACAAAATGTTTTTACTATGAATTTTTATTATACAAATTTTACAGTGAAAATAAATTAAATGATATTTTATAACAGGATTTCAGACGTTTTTTTAGACTATAAAAATCTCCAAATAAAATTACACACACCGGGCAATGTGAACATTATAGGTTAAGTTTTAAGTTACTCTTGGTTTATTGTAAGAATGTTGATATTGCCCCGCTGATGTATCGAATTACAAATACTTTGCCGGTAATAGTGTTCATATTTTCTATTATTTCTTGTATGTATGGAGCAGTGAAGTATTAAGCGATTGATGTTATTCTTAGATCCAAACTACACTGCCGTGCAGAAAATTGTACCAAATCTTCATGCATTTTCGTTGCTAATTTAGGCAAATTTAATACATAGGCCGTTTTTCTGCACGCCAGTGTACTATTATCACCCAAAGATTGTTATGAATTTATACAAGAAATATTTATGTTGAATAACAAATAAAATTATCCAATGTATTACTTTTTTCTTGTGTTTAAAGTTAAGATTTGATTGACTACAAGTTTGGATCTTGCGATGTGCTGTTTATTTTGCTCTTATTTTCATTTATTTACGGATTTTTATACAGTGTTGTTTTTCGGTTGTATTTTGAAGCAGCAAGAAGAACGTGTGCGCCAGTGAAAAGATATGATAGGATAAATAACAAAGAAAATTACATACATACTTACATTTTGACTCAGATAAACTAATTTAACGAATGATACCTAAGCCCTCGTACCGACAGACTATATTTTATCGCGGCGATTTTTTTGCGCACTGCATTTTAAACACTGCTTAGCGCCGAGAGTTGAAAATCCAACAGTGACATTTTTGACGTGCTAGGATGCGCTCTGTTGGATTCCCAATGCTCGGCTCAATACTCAGAGATAAAAATCCAGTGCGCCATAGAAAATCGCCCGTCCGTACCTGGGTTTATAGCCTGAATTTTCAAACGTAATTAACAGATATTCGTTAAAATGGTATTATCCTTCAAAAATGTACGACAACGTAATATATTTCTGTATTCCTAGGCCTTTATTTCAGAGCAGAATCAACAGCAACATCACTTACTGCCCGACCATGACACATAGACAATGCTAGTGACGTCATAACTGACAGCTGTCAAATGATCTTTGGTCGGGCTAGTAATATAATGACGTCAGTGTATCGCTGGGCGGATCCATAGATTTGAAGTCATCAATCAAACAGCCCCTAAGCGTGCGTCCTCTAGAACTGAACATAGAACGATAATCACGACGGGCCGGCTTTCCACCTCGTATATTGTATGAGAACATTTTTAGAAAAAAAAAAAAATATGGATTTTTATTTTGGGGTAAAAAAATTGTGTGCTGTTTTATTTGGGCAGTAGTGTAATGTCTTATCGAAGTTTTGAGGAAGAATTAGTTCTTCTTTAATTGGGTTTCCATTAATTATGCGCCGTTTTTGCGCTAGTTATTTTTATAATTTAAAATTCTGTCTTACGCGAGTTTAATTTTTTGTAGGCGTTCTTCTTTATACCGATACGTCTTTTAAATCTAACTCTAATTTTCTCTAACTTACTATGAAGCTTAATTTCATTTTTTTCTTCTTCCATTTCACATTGATTTCATTAAAAAATCTAACAAAAATTGTTCTCATACAAAATACGGCTAACCTATGTATTGATTGATGACGGATAACTATAAATAAGGCTTCGTTCACACTGTAACGCCGATGCCGTCGTGTTGCCTCCTCTATGCTCTGTTCTGATGACGCTATGACCTGTTGTTCTGTCGGTACCTTAATTTTATCGCGGTATAGTGTGTTAAGCAGACGGAGGCATCACGGCGGTAAGTATTGGTTTATTGTTTATTTTGTATTTTTTGTGGTTATTGTCGTTGTGGATTGCATTTTGTGTATTTTTGGTGCGACATAATTTGTTAGGGACATTGCCGATTTAAGGAAATTGCAGATGTATGAAGTTTTGGAAAAACAAAACACAATTGTTTTGCGTGCGAAAAGACTTAAAAAATGGTATGTTTAAAAACAGATTTGGCTTTAGATGTCTTCCTTTAGAACAAATTTGATCAATGAATATCGTGTACGATTTTAACATCTGAATCACATCGAATCTACACAAAATCAATCCACCCTTCCCAGCATACCCCACAAGTTAACCAACCACCCCCTTCCCCCAGTCTGTGGCGCCAAGTACAAAACCCGTCCAGGGCTCACGTACCACTTCACGCACACGCACAAGGAGGCGTCTGCCGGGTCGGGCGGCGCGGGCGCCAGCGACGGCGACTCGCGCGACTCGCGGGCCGGCGCGCACACGCCGCCCGCGCTGCAGCCGCCCGCGCAGGCCGCGCAGTCCGCGCAGGCGCAGCCCGCCACGGAGTACCAAGACAGTTATGTTACGTTCCTCAATAATCCTGCTGTTGGGGCTGGTGAGTTCCATTATTGTATGTAAACCCCTGATAAGATATAATCCCTTAGTGGTAATTTGCCACCAGAAGGTATGAGATATGTTATCTGTAAAGATGCATTCACACGGGAGTTACTTTTTGTGGAGCAATGTTTGCAAGTGTTAGTGGACAACACCGCATAACAAAGAGTTATTTAGTAAACTTACTAAAAGTTAAATAATATTGCAAAATGTTGGGTGTGGTTGGTTCGGTGTGGAATGTTTGGATGCACCTTTACTGCAAAAAAATAAATAGCACACGGTAAGTGTTTGTACTATATCCTTAAGAGCACTTAAATATACAGAAAAACCCTAAAAACGCGTATTTCACAATAGTCATGCGTGAGAGTTTAGCGAAGATCTACTACATTTTCGAAGGTTTGCGCATATGTGCATCGCTTTGTCTTAGCGCAAACTAAAGAATTTGCTATTGCGCATACGCTAAGCCAGACAATAAGACACTAATCTTCCAATGACCTCGTGTATTATTTTCTCGGGAATATTTTCAATAACTTTTTTCGTATTTTTTTTAATACAAAAGTATAATATTCGTAGCAATGAGTGATGCATGCACATTACAACTAGTATTCGTGTGGGTTTACAAGTATTTATAATTTCATGCAACACAAGTGTCCTGAGGGCAGCGTAAGTGGTGTTCATACATCATTATTTGACTACTATTCCTACTTTAGTTTTGTATTTTGTTGAAGACGGGAATTACTTAAAACTATCGTAATAAAATAAAATAAATATATATATATTTTTTAATTATGTCGTTACATTGTTCCGTGGAGTAGAAAACAACGTTTATAATTAATATTTTGTCGAATAAATTTAACATTGCAAAAATGTGCACATGCACACTTAACAAAATTTGACGTTATGATGTGCATGTACCATCGAAGAACTTCATATCTTTACACCGTAAGGACGATTTCTGCTTGCAGCGCTCGGCGGCTATAGACCAGGGGCGGTAACAGATACGGTCATCGTGTTCACGGGATTTTGTTTTCAAACTGCTTAGAAATGGAATTCTTCGATAGTACGTATTGTCAAATGCACACTCAGCCAAATTCAATACAACAGTGTGCATTTACGTATGGTCACATGCACACTCAGCAAAAATGCTAGTGTGCTTACAGTTAATCTTTAACTACTTTGCCAAGTTATTGTCACAATTTGGCTTACATCGTCTAGTATGTACGCCTCTTAACTCAGGGACAGTATCTGTGGGGCCCTTTCAAAATTACGTTACATTTTACGTTACTCAATTCAGCGGCCACATCAGCAGTCTTCGAATATATATTGATGTTCCCACGTTTATTTTGCTTACTCGATGATAGGTGATGAACTCCTAGGCCCACAGATATTTCCGCCATGCTATAACCCTGATTCTGTTTACCAGCCGGCCTCCAGGATACGCCAGCTCGGCGCGCCACGCCGCCTCCCGAGGGTTAGATACTCATTTGTACCTTCATTTTCGTTTTAGTCTATTCTCAAGTAACTTACCGCTACAGCTTACTTAGAATTGGCACTTATTATAATTATGTCGTTTGACGTTTTATTTTGTAGACTTTTAACGCTGAGGGCTCTTATTCACTATGTCAAAACGTGTAAAAAGCTGTGTCATTTTGAACGGCTTACAAGACAAGTATTTAAGAGACTAACGTCATAATTTATGACGTATCATAGTGAATCAGGGCCCATTATATCCTTGCCTAAAATACGTCGATGGATCGCTTTTGTAACGCTAGTGCCAACGCTCCAATATTTTTTCCTATACTTGCGAAAAGATTAGAATGACATTACCAATGGTACAGCTTCTACTCCAACCAACCTCCACACAAGCATTTATCTCATCTTCTTTCTCTCTAGCCGGTCTGCCAACCCCGCCAGTACGTCGGGCGACGCCACCGCCGCGGCCCGCTTCAGCGGATACATCCAGCTCAGATTCAGCGCATGTTCCGCTGTCAGCGGCGGTGCACGCGGCCACGCCCTCAGCGCCCGTACCTGTACCCTCGGCTTCCGCCACCCCTGAGGTTAAGGAGCTTGGCGATGTCATTAAGGCTAAGGAGGTTAGTAGACTTTGAGGAGGCAGAGGAATCTGTCGTATACGCTATTTATTTCAAGTATCATCATCCTAGGTATAATGTAATCAAAAAGATTTAGGCTAAGAACGAACGGAGCGATTGTCACCCGCGCCCGCCGCGGTAGCGACCCCTACAACACTCGTATGAACACGTAGTACACAATGTAGATAGTAAATTTCACGATGCGGTTTATACCCGCGGCTTGCCCGATGATTTGCGGGTCCCGCAGCACCCGTCACCGCGGCGGACGCGGCTGAAAACCGCTCCGTGAGTTCTTAGCCTGAAGCAGTCTGAAATAAGAAAAACCCCAAAAAAATCGCTCGTCTTCCTTTACACCATATGCAGGTATAAATTGATTTTAAAAGAATTAATATCTAGTTTCTCGTCCGTTCTTCCTCTTAGGAATATATGCTTTGGAACGAGCATCTGGCTTCAACTTCCTAAAATATGGCCAAATTGTTCAAAAGTGCCTGTAGATTGTAAAGTTTGAGTAAGGAACATCGTAGTGACTTCTCCTTCTTGAATACTCTTCCGGAATGGAGTTTTATCTAATTGATACTCAATTCTTTTCTAGGCGTCACCATCACCCTACTGCGACTTCTGTCTCGGCGACGACCGTGAAAACAAGAAGACGGGAACACCCGAAGAGTTAGTCAGCTGCTCCGACTGCGGCAGATCAGGTAAGAGGCGCGGCCGGCCTCCGCGTAACGGCCTCCCCAAGCCCACGTGCTACCACCTCGAGAACCGCGTCTGCGAACGCCATAGACATCTCAGAGACAACATAAAACTCAATGGAGTCGTAGAGATACTCAGCTCTATGTCCTACTCAGCTGATGACTTCGATAACTTCGCTTCCCAAACAAAACTCCTGAATGACGAATACGGACAGTACCCCGTCTCCCCACCCTCCCGTCAAAGCCCTACCTACGACTGTGAAGTTTACGTCACCCGTTCCAATAACATCTAAATTCTGAGTTTCTGAGTATTATTTGTGTGTTTGTCTGTCACAAAAAAGTTCTGGGAATTTTTTTTGTCGGTCCTACCAAAGAGAATGTTTGATGGCTAGTTTTAAATGATACATTCCAGGTTTTACTCTAATTTTCGAATGAAAAGACCTTTGATGCATATTTAGTAGTTTTAATATTGTAATCATATTATTAGAATAGTGGCATCACAATAAATATGTCAAAATCTTTGTCTAAAGTATACTACGTCATATCCGAACATAAAAATTTAATTATATCCCTATAATAATGCTGTCACATATCATTGTGATTCTTTTTATCTGTGTGTCAATGTTGCACTACTTATGTGATCTTGGTGTTGCCATGTGAAAAACAACACTTGTGACGATGGATGCCAAATGATGAGATATTTTAAATCGTTGTCTGTTGTAATGTTTATACCTTAATGTTTTATATTATTTTTAGTGAGTACAAGTGCCTTATCAAAATTACATGATTTCGGGAGAGAAACTCTAGATCGTAGTGTTGCCAGTAGCCTCGTTAAAAGAGGGAGATATTTTATAAAGATTTATTTCATATTCTTATATTTATGTTATTGTTGTTTAGATGAAATTTAACTTACATTATGTATACCTTATTTTACGACTAAAATCACGTGACTTATCAAAAAAATATTGAATTTATTATTATATTGCATGTTTTACGAAATTAAAATGTATTTTTTATACATTTGACAAGTTATACATTTTTAAAAGCAATAAAGTCATAATCTGGCAACACTACAGACAATTTAATTTAGTCATAGCTTCGCTTGATGCCAAATAATGTCGCCGCTTAGAACTTAAATTCTACAGTGGCGCCAATCGTTCAGATGTCCCTAGCTTTCTAGTCACGCTGCAACAAAGTCACTGCACGCGTTACTCTGTGCCCAATAAATCTTCTGTCAAGATGGCGGCGGTACCCGCGAAGGCAAACGTCAGATGTACGTCAAATTGACATGTGGTATGTCAAATTGACGCATGATATGTCAATATGACACAAATAAAATTGTAATTTAAACACGGTTCTGCGCCAACCGTGTTTAAAATACAATTTTGGTTTGGTTTGGTTTTGGTTGAGAAATTGCCTCCTGTGCTGTGGTCGATTCCCGCCCAGCGTTTTGTAAAAGAAAAGAAATATTTAAAAGATAAATTGGGCATCGAGATACAGTTACCCGACTACGCAAGTTTAGATAGCAATAATTATGGATTTTTTAAACATGTTTTTAGCCATACAATATTTTCAATATGTTTCTTATCACTTTCGGTGAAATGATGCATGATGCTCGCGCTAGGGGTGAAAGAAAACTTAAGTCTCTTTTTCGCCTCTGATGCTGGGGGTAAAATACCCGAAGATATGACTCATCAAGTTTAAGAAAATAATAAAAATAATGCTGTCACTTAAACCTTTATGACAGACTCTTTCTTTAGTGCAGGCCACACTGGGTTCGAAGCATAGTTCTTTTAGCGTCGCTCATGTAGCTAACGCGTGTACCGCGTGAACCGAAGTTGCATACTTCGTTGCACACCGCAAACTATGAACCAAAGTATGAAAAGACGCGGTAACTTCATGAGCGAAGCTAAACGAAGTTAACTTCTGTCCCAGGGTGGTCTGCGCTTTAAGCTCGATGTGGCATATTTACGCTTGGGATTTCTTAGGTGTGCTAGACACCACCTGTTGGGGTCGGCATGATTCGGCACAGCCGGGCCGCATAATAGAATAAATGTAGGTACGGTCTTCTTAAATCCTTGTTTCCAATTGATGTTATTTCCACTTAAACAAACTTCAACTTTATGTTAGTGTAAATGAAGTTGATTTTGGACTGACTAGTACTGTTAAATGAAAAAATATATTGTTTTTTCTAAAACTCTAGTTTGTTTACATATTTGGCAAATAAATTGCGAACGCAATATAGATATATATTCGGGAAAAAACCGTTCGCCTTTGCTCGAATTGAGCCGACCCGAACATGTTTCAGCGACTTTAGATACCGAATAAAGTTGGCCGATCGGCACGAGCCGAATATGAGTAGCAGTAGTGATTGCTTCGGTCGCCTTTATTGTTCAACAAAATACTGCCAGATCAAATGTCCGACTCGAACATGGCTGTAGCGGTACTGGTTTTTTAACTACATAAATTTCGTGCGATTTCTCGGGGTTTTAGATAATGAATTTTACATTGAATCGTCACTAGTTTTTTAAACACTGGAGTGAGATATGCAATAAAAGTCCTGTACACACTTTTTTATAAATTCTTGTGTTCAAGAACTATTTAGTCTGGGTATAATAGTGTTAAATAATAAATATCCTAAGCGTAGGCGGGTCAATAATAGTAGCTTATTACATAAATGTTATAACATTACATATAAATAGGAGCTTTTACGTGCCTTTTTATCAACATTTTTTGTAGAGAAACCCAAAGATTTTGAAAAAAAAGCTAAAGTTTTAAAAGATTAACTTCATGTTATTTTTCAATGCGCCGTTTTTGTTGTACTGTTACAACCTTTGTACATATTTTTATATATATAATACCAGCCTGTTACTGTCCCACTGCACGGCATTGCCTCTTCTCACACAGAGAAGGCACGAGCATTGATCACCACGCTTGCTCAAGACGGGTTGGCGATTATTAAAAAGGCCAGTTAAATAAAGGCCCCCCCCCCATATTATATTCGTTACAATTATTCTCATGACCATAGATTTAAAAATGTTTTTTTTTTAAAGTATCTCTGCTTTTATTTATTTTTGATACATTATGTATCATGCGCATTGATAATAAAATATCATTCCTATAGTTTATAAAATGTTTTTGTTTTAATTTTTAAGAAATTTTTTAATCGAAATTAGGTTTTTAGTTTTTAGATATAAAATTTTATATTATGATATATTGACAATTTATTTTCTTGATAGTATATTTCTATATTTAGTTATGGAATATATACACTTTATAGTTTAGTTATTTAATGTGGCGATGATATCTGACGTTGTTCACTTTTTTGATCTTTTAACTGAAAATCTTAAGGTTCTGTACTTCAATGACATATTTTGGCCACATTTTCATATCTGTCAAACCATTTTACAGGCACTTTTGAATTGTCAAAGAGTCTGTCTATTAGTCAGAAAGTTGAAGCTAGTTGCCCATTCCAAAACGTAGATCTCTATGGAGAAGAACGGGCAAGAACCTCCTCCATAATTAATTGTGGTTTTGCATATTTATCATCACTTTAACCTCTGCGACTATTTCAAGATACCCACTTACTTAAGGTTCATGCACACACGTCAGTCACGTCAACGTCAAGTCGCCGATCTGTCACGTCAAAAAATATAGTTACGTAGTCGTTGTAGGACGTTGGCTACACACAGCAGTCACGTCACTACCGGCGCGTCTCAATCGACGTCGCGTCACTGTTCAGTCACGTCCAAAAATATAGTTACGTAGTGGTTGTAAGACTTTGGCTACACACATCAGTCACGTCACTACCGGCGCGTCTCAGTCGACGTCACGTCACCGTTCAGTCACGTCAAAAAATATAGTTACGTAGTGGTTGTAAGACGTTGGCTACACACATCAGTCACGTCACTACCGGCGCGTCTCAGTCGACGTCGCGTCACCGTTCAGTCACGTCAAAAAATATAGTTACGTAGTGGTTGTAAGACGTTGGCTACACACATCAGTCACGTCACTACCGGCGCGTCTCAGTCGACGTCGCGTCACCGTTCAGTCACGTCAAAAAATATAGTTACGTAGTGGTTGTAAGACGTTGGCTACACACATCAGTCACGTCACTATCGGCGCGTCTCAGTCGACGTCGCGTCACCGTTCAGTCACGTCAAAAAATATAGTTACGTAGTGGTTGTAAGACGTTGGCTACACACATCAGTCACGTCACTATCGGCGCGTCTCAGTCGACGTCGCGTCACCGTTCAGTCACGTCAAAAAATATAGTTACGTAGTGGTTGTAAGACGTTGGCTACACACATCAGTCACGTCATTACCGGCGCGTCTCAGTCGACGTCGCGTCACCGTTCAGTCACGTCAAAAAATATAGTTACGTAGTGGTTGTAAGACGTTGGCTACACACATCAGTCACGTCACTACCGGCGCGTCTCAGTCGACGTCGCGTCACTGTTCAGTCACGTCAAAAAATATAGTTACGTAGTGGTTGTAAGACGTTGGCTACACACATCAGTCACGTCACTACCGGCGCGTCTCAGTCGACGTCGCGTCACCGGCAAGTCTTAACTTGTATTGCTACGAACGTATTGTGAAACGTGGCATTGTGACAAAGACTATTTGTCACCGACGTGTTGCTATAATTGACTGGCTGACTATCTGTTCACACACGTCCCTGAAGCTGACGTGAGTGATCAGCGATTTGACGTTGACGTGACTGACGTGTGTGGATGAACCTTTAGATTATTGCCTGAAGTCTGAATTTGGGATTATTTGTTTCGGTGCGTAACTTAGTAGAAGTTCTTGATTAACAAAATGTATGCTTCTCGTGACGTGGACTTTACGTAAACGTAGTAATGACATCACAAAACAAAAGAACTAAATACTTGTGTAAAATTGTGAATAGATTCATATACTTTCATTTTGGCTACCCTGTGTTTACCGCCTCTATACTACGAAATATTTACAGAGCACTCACTAAATCACCGCGTTGGCTGCGATCCCTAGCGGCCGTCGAGGCGTTTCCGTGCTGTGCCAATATTTATTACTGCTCTTGTAATATTTTCATCTTTTTTCCAATTAATGAATCTACCTATCCTTTTACCAACTATATTGGGGTCGGCTTTCAGTCTAACCGGATGCAGCTGAATGCCAGTATTTTACATGGAGCGACTGCCTATCTGACCTCCACAACCCAGTTACTGGGTAACACGATACCCCTTGGCAAGACTGGTGGTCAGACTTGAACTTCTGACTACCCGTAACGACTGTCAAAGATCTAAGAATGACAGCAGTTTCATCTTATTTTCCATGTTTGACGAATAATGTAACTACATAGAAATGAAAGTGTGGCTAATAATAAGCCATTGTCTACAGACCGTGGCATGATAATAGTACCTATGTACTTAACCCTGGTGCCGCGTAAAAAGCCCTTCAGGGAAGCGGAAAAGTAGGAAAGTAGTATAAGTTACCGTTTTATAAATAAAATATTATATTAATATTGTGTCTCGTCTCTTAGGTGCCTTAGTATGTGCAATTGTAACCTTCGATAGAGTTCGTATTTATTACAATACGGCCGATGAATGATGGTTGGTCCGAACTTTGCGTAGAAGGCTGGCTGAATAACATTTGTTTAGGAAACAGATGGTGACGTGAAGCGAAAGTTCGCAGAGCCTAGGTATGTTCATACCGGCCGTGATTCATTGTACTTATTGTATCTTTATATGTAATTGGTTATACAGGGTGGTTGTTTGAAAGAACTGTCAAAGTAAAGGAATTTGCTTGGTGATTGAGTTTTTCTTGTTAAGAAGAGGGCCTATTTTGTCCATAGTCATTAATTGATCGAGATGGAGGTATAAGTTTTTGCCACAGTTTCTAAACTCAAAATCATTTACACGAGCTACTCCCGATATAGAAAGTAAAAGGGTAAAAAGTCTATGAAGATTTCTATTGAAATTCAAAACAGCATCATATACTTAGTTAAAAGTTGTTTTAATTTTAAATCACCACCCTGTATAATGGTAAATATGCTGTGGTTTACTATGTCGGTGATATTTATATAAATTATGTATGAACATAAACAATAAATAATCACTATAGATGAAATACATGTTTAGTAATTTTACTAAAATATTGAATAATAATATTATAACCATTTTAAAGAACATTATATTATTTATTATTGTCGAATTTTATGTGGGATTTTAAATGTGAAGTGTCTGGAGTGTTTTTAATATCTCCATTTTTTCAAGAGTTGTTGTGTTATGTGGTACTTAAAAGTGCCAGTTTATCACTGTTTGTAATATAAATGTTTATTGACGGTACCAAATGTTGATTTCTCATATTTTATCTTTCTCGGCAATATCTATAATAATATATTTTATTTAAAAGTTTAATGCCTGCAGGGAAGTGCATAAATGCGGATACCCAAAGAATAATATAAAAATCTAATGTTTCCGTTATTTTTCCATATATTTCCTTTATTTTAGCGTAAGTCCGAGAATTTATAAAAAATAAAAATTATTCATGTTTTTTTTTTATTATTTTATTTTTTTGTAAAACATTGCTACTTTATCAGAATTAAATTGTATGAACTCGATTCTTAGTCGATTTTTATTTAGTCTAGCTGTGCTGAAGAATAGTGAATGTGCACTTCCCTTTAGACATTTTATTTTTTCTCTTCTAAATAAATTGTAAGTCATTAATTGTTCTAAGTGTGGTTTATTTACTTTTTATTTTTCACTATTGTTCGGCACATTATGTTTTCCCCTAATCTATAATTATTTGCAATGAATAAAGAAAATTATATAAAATTGCGAAGGCGATTGAAGATTCGATAAGGTAAGAAAATACCATGTGCCTTACAATATGTGAATTTGTTTTATTTTAATGGTGTTTATGGAGCTCTTCATTTACAAAATCTCTTGTAAAGATCTTTTACCTAATATTGTTACCCTAAAAATCATTCAAAAGAATAACAGCTCTTGTGGTCGATCGTAGGGACAGGATCTTTTTCGTAAAAAGTTATGAAGTTTTTTTTAATGCTACTTGGATAATTTCGTTATTTTTTCGGTATTTCCAGCACCTTATTTGCTGTGAATTATTTTATTCACTTTCCAAACGACCCTTATTCTTTACACCATTTGTGTTTTGCACCTTATTAAAAAGTAAATGAACAGGTTCTAACAACACCCTACATAAATTAATCATACATAACTCCATGTCAAATGTACTTATATAGCTCCCCTTATGCGCAGGTCACCCCACATGTCTACAGTTCACAGTGAACATGATCGTGTCAGTGCGCAAGTACCGCTGGCAGTGCATCGAGTGTAAGTGCTGCTCTGTATGCGGCACCAGTGATAATGATGTAAGTACTTTTGTATTACTAGCTTTTACCCGCGGCTTCGCTCTCGTGGTCTACCACGAGGATCTATCCCAGAGGAACCGAACATTTTACTGGGATGGATCTCTTTGCTAAAATCACGTCGATCCGTTGCTCCGTTAGTGCGTGAAAAAAAATCAAACCAATAAACACTTTAATATTTACAAAATGAGGGCCTTTTTCCTATCTTGCGGGTTTCCGCGTGCGTGTCTGGCCCGAATGCGCGCCACCCGCATTTTATCATTTCGTACATGCGTTTGCGCTAAGCTCACGCATTCGGCTCACCTGTATGCGGGCTCAAACCCGCATTGAAAGAACTTACTTTCTTTATAGTCAACTTATTTATTTGCTAACATGTAAAACTCTGGTTAGTATAGATAGTGCGATCCACGAAGACGCGCCCCACTCCGCTCCGCTCCGTAGTAAAATACAGCTTACAGTACAGTAATCGCGGAGTGGGGCGCGTCTTCGTGGATCGCACTATCTGTAGGCACGCATTAAAATTTCATGACACAGTATTAAGACATGCACCCTGTAAGGGCACTGCAAATATTTCATATCAAATGATTAAATTACATAATTTATTATTGATTCTAATTATTACTATCCATTACATTTTAATAAAAAATATTTATTTTATTATTATTACATTTTATTTTAAATAAATAATTATTATGAATTCTGTCATTCACTTTAGTCATTATAGGTAAGCATAATATAGTAAAGTCATTTGTTATTTCACATTTAAGTATGGCAAGCATATTGTTACCAGGTCAATCAATTAAGTCAAAAGTCATTTATTTCATTACAAAATACATTGTGTTGAAAATATTACAGTGATGATAAATAAAATAATAACACAATCGCAACACCGCAATCAATCACAATTTGTCAGCTTTAAATTCCTCAACGGTATAATAGTCCTTTCTTTATTAACAGAGATTTCAACTCTTTCGAGAAAATTGAGTCATTTGGTAGGGTTTTTAAACTTTCCGGTAGTTTATTAAATATATTAGCTAGTCTTGAATATGGGCTTTTCCCTATAACTTTTTAGTTACTCGATTTACTGTACCAACCATCCCGATAATCATCATCCACCTAGGCTTTTCTGTCAGCATCCAGTCTAACCAGATGCAGCATGGCGCAATTGCGATAATTTAATATTTTCTGTTGTTTACAGGACCAGCTGTTGTTCTGCGACGACTGCGACCGCGGCTACCACATGTACTGCCTGGCGCCGCCGCTGGACACGCCGCCCGAGGGCTCCTGGTCGTGCGCGCTCTGCATCAAAGAGTTCCACATCAAGTGAGCTGAGGTAACAGTCTTCTAGAAAATTATATAATACCTTTAGCAATTAGCCCTCGTACCCACGGACTATTTCTTATCGCACACTGGATTTTCAACGGACTGCGTAGCGCCGAGGGTTAAAAATCCAACAGTGTATTTTATTTTACGCGCTGGGACGCACTCCATTGGATTCCCAATGCTCGGCTCAACACTGAGAGTTGAAAATCCAGTGCACGATAAAAAAACGTATTTCGTATCGGTACGTCACAATATCTCAAGCCGTGGCAAAAATTCAGTCAGCAAGATTGTTATCGGGTCTACCCAGGGTTCTTTTTGTCATTCGTCTGCGTTCTTATAATGGATTTATAAACCGGTAAGCGCTCGGTGGTTGTCCTGTCTGCTTACCATTGAGAAGAAACGTCGATACGAACTCATTGCAGTTATGGCTATTGTGGCGGCATCTACAATCGCCACATGCGAACTACGCATCAAAGACCTGACGTCACACAACATCCTGCATCGCGAAATTAGAGTTTACCGCGCGATGGACATATATACAATCTCCCAACTTCAACCTCTGGGCAGTTGCCCGCCAGACACGACACCTGTCTGGTCTGGCCTGTATTCCCCGAAGAGTAGGCAGAGGTGCACCTATTATACACCCTTTTTTTTTTGACGTGACAACGTCTAATAAATCGATGAACGTCGGCTGCACGCACGAACAAATGTCCCGTTACGCTGATTGTCCCGTTACGCTCATTGTAACGTTACGATCGGAGCGAAGGAAGGGAATTTTTTGTTATGACGTTGTCACGTACCATCCGTACATCGTCCGTAAACCGACTTTACAGACAACCAATTTTTTTGGTGGGTGGGAAATTATCAAATACCTTCTCCCGCTCTGGGCGGAGCGGGAGGGCGTGTCAGACTTTTACTGACAAATCCACCCGTGTTCCTTCCGTTACCATTGTGCCGGGGCCACGATATCCCTTTCGGACAACTCGCAACCCTGGCAGGCATTGGCCCTAAAGGACCCCGTCAGTTGGTGCTGACATCTCTTTGAGGCCTATTGTACACCCTCATGTAATGTTTAAGTCCCATGTAATAGGGGGCGATTGCCCTCAACCAGGGTTGATAAAAATCATGATTTTTATAAAAAAATCAAAATAATCGGATTTTTTTGATTATTTCTGTCACACATGTCTCTCAATGTTTTTTCATTCTCGCTACTAAGCCCATTAATTCCTTCTTACAACGTTTACACACCGCTTTGTTAAACTTGCCGCAAGTGGACTTTTTTTCATCGAAATAAATCCATTCAGCATCTTTTTTCCTTCCAGACATCTTGTTGTATTCACTTTCAGTAATCAATCACGAATGACCGCGCCAAAGACTAAACGGACGGATTCAGTCACGAGTTTAAACTTCGGAGAACCTCCGAACGGTGTAGTTAAACAGCATTGGACACGTGTGTGCGCGCCGGAGTTTATGTCGGGGGTAGTCCTTTGACACTTGACACATTTTGGCTAATTTGGTCGAAGTAAAAAATATTGCTTTAAATTATTGATTTTTATAAAAAAATCACTTGATTTTAATCGCGATTTAAATCACATCAACTCTGTCCTCAACCGAGCCGTTAAAAACAATGTTTTCTTTTAAGTTATCTATATTTTTATCTTTCTTTCCAGATTGCAAAACAAAAAAGCCGTGTGAGAAGATAACTAGATAGACGAGATAACGAATTATAGCGGCAGTCAGGTTATAGGGTACAAGCACGTGATCAGATAGTGTTGCTGTAAGTTAGTGGGACTGTAAACAGTGTTGCCATAGTTTAGTGAGATTTTGCGCGGGAGACGGCGGTGTGACCAATGTTTATTTTTTTATTTTTTGTGAAGTATTTTTTTTATCATGATGTTAGTATATTTATGCGTGAGTGGGTTCAATATTATTTTTAATTGTGTGAAGGCCTAACGGAGTTTTTTTATTTTTATTTTTGACTATGTCAGACTACGCTCAACATTTGCGGCTCGATAATGAAGATTATTAATTATTTTTACTATAAGTAAACAGGAACAATTTGAATATTACTGCACGATGTCCTATCAAATATCGCGCAAATTGCTTATTTACATAATTTCGTCTAGAGATTTTATTTTCTAATTATTTACACTATTGCGCCGTCGTTTCCCGCGACAGCTCCTCATCGTATCGTACCTTGAGTCACTGCATTAGCGCTCTTTCTACCTCTACCGGTGCTTGCTTTAGTATTTTTTAATTTATTTACCTTCTAACACTCAGGCAGGGTTGATGAATTACGTACGGAACCCGGAAGTAAATGTGACACATTGAGCTTTAGAAACAGGATGTCATGGGCAGAGAGCACGGAATCGTCACACTGGCTGCATCGTAGAGATTGATATGAAATGGTTTATTATGTAAATAGGATATCGGAATCACTTTTACACGTCATATAAAAAAATAAGCTAGATGGAGTCGATATTCCTATCTGAGTACTCCTGAGAAGAAATTGCGAAACAAACTCAGGGGTTAAAAAAGGTCGCAGTCTCTTTTAAAGTCCAGACATAATCTTGGTCAGGCCATATGAGGACCATGTAGATTAGTATCTGAAATGGTCTCTTGAGGAAAGAACCACACAGATTTGAGTGGACCTGTCCAGTCAGTGCAAGCATTTGTCAGTAATCGTGTAGCTCAACACACAATTTAAGGAGCTCAACGACTCGACGGCGACGACTGCAGTAGCTACTAATAAAATTCGTGGCGCCGAAAGTGCGTTGATCGCAGTACTCTCTCATGGAACGCCGTCAGTTTCTATACGCCTTTAGTGTTATAGTGCGAGTACACAGTGAGGCCTTTTGTACACGGCACGGTTTATTTACGGTACGGCGTAAACGACGCCGTAGATAAAACGTGTCTGTCAACAAGCTTCCATGGTGATCCATACAACACTGACGACCGTGCCAACACGGCGTATAAACCGTAGTTTTCCACGGCAAGAAAAACGTATGTAAAAAGGGCCGCTTGGTTTGAATGGAAAGGGTTGACACTGCTGTCTCTAGCAGCGACCGCCGAGGCGTCTCCGTGCTCTGTGCTCATAGGCATGAGTAACATAGACAACGGTCTACAAAGCTGAAGATTTGATAAAACTTGATGTGTCATATTTACCGACGGAGGGTAGTTTCGTCGCGCCATGGTGCATGATTTTACGGACAAATTCGATTGCAAGGGAATTTACACATTATTGCTAACAAAATGAAGATTGAAATCGCGTAGTCGTTAACGGTTTTGAAACCTACGTCCTCCTATTTTGATCTTTAATGTGTTGGCAATACGGTGTAAATTCGCTTGTTAAAAGGACCTGTGACTGCAGGCTTTAGAGCATGAAAGCAGTTATGAGTATGAACAAAGAAAAAAACTGCTGTTTCTATGAAAAATAAAAGCAATTGCTTTACTATATTTTTAGTTTGTACCATACTATTCTAAGGTGCATTCTTATGAGTACTAAATTGTCCATCTTTAGGCATATTTTGTAAATAATCTTATGTGATTTTTTTTAATAATTTTTTTCTTGGTAAGATACCTGGTATAAATTAGGTTGTGCTATTTTTAAAGAAAGTCGGATTGTGAGCCGTCTTTCATTCTACCTTCCTAAGTTTGAATAATGATTGTGTACATTTTTATTTTTACATTCTGAAATTATTCAGTCGGTTTTATAGGACAAGAAAATAATCTGTCTTATCCGATTTACGACTCAAATAATTTGAATGAGACATCGAATCAAATCTTCCAGATATTTATAAATATTTTTAATAAAAGTAACTATTTCAAAATGGCGTAATTTTTCAACCCTCCATATTCTGTAGACCGTATTCAAATCGATCAAACTTTCCAGTCTCGTATCATCTTATAACTAAGCTACTATGGTTCTTATCGTAATAAGATTAAAGACTAAAATCGTATGTAAATGTTAACTGTAAAATCGCGGGCGAATCCAGTCATTATACGTAATAATCTAATAATTGTTCGTGTATAAGTTTTCACCTTTGAGAGTGTCCATTTCTAGTAGTTTTTTCGTGTTACTGGCTTTTGATGTCCGGAATTCCGGGACGGATCTTAAGATCTGTGTTACGGGACTTGGGAAATACGCGTTCCGAAATTTTTATCCGTAATTCCAGATGTCTGGCTGGCCTATAGAAGGGAGTTGTGATTAATTGACAGAATAGTTTCTTTTTTAATTTTCACTACAATTATTGTAAAATATTTTGAAATTATTTTCGTCATCATTGTTGAGCACATCACCGTTTGTACGATACGGCGGATGCATCATGGCCGGTCCGAACTTTACGCAGAAGGCTGCGCAATAACATTTTTTAGGAACCAAATGGTGACATGAGGCGAGTGTGAGTGAGAGAACATGCGCGAATGTTCGGAGAGCCTATTTCCAAAGCGGCCGTGATTTATAGACCGTATAGTAGTGAGCTAGTAATCAGAAAAGTTTATATATCCGTAATAAATCAATTGTTCACAACTCTCATTTGACACTAGTTTCACTGTGCTTCGATCGCTGTCTGCATTTAGTGTACCGTGGTACCAAACGGTACCAGGTCGGATATCTGTTAAAATATAAGTACATTAGTGTGTATCATGTATGTTTAAGATTAACTACGGTTAATGCAATGTGTAACATTGTTCGACAAAAGATATAGCCGGAGTTCTATGGGCACGATAGTTTAAAACTTGCATAGTTTGACGTGGATGCCATTTCGCATATTTGTAAGTTTGCATCGGCAATTTTTTGCAGTTACAAAACTATTCTTGTAGTATTAGGTCTCTTACTGTCACTTGAAAGTGCTATTTACTAGAGCGAGGTCCTATTAACGCCTCTAATGTCCGTTTTTACTACACTAATGCCCGTTTTCATCGACAACTAAGTGACACTTAAATTAATCTTTAAAAAAATAGTGCACTGTTCGATTTTCAACGCTAGGCTCAGCGCCGAGAGTTGAAAATCCAACAGTGGATTCGTATAAGTGTCACTTAGTGAAGGTGAAAACGGGCATAAGCGACACTTAAATGTATGCCAAAATAAAAATGCGCTGTTGAATATTCAACGCCGATAGTTGAAAATCAAACGGCGCGCATTTATTTAAATGTTGGTTAGTGTTAGTAATACAGAAATAATAAACGGACAAGTGACAGACAGAGATAGAGATACAGAAAAGAGTTGATACTTTCGCGTACAGGAAGATTTCGATGTATAGTCACAACACAGTAAAAAAACGAGCGAGGCTTACAGTAGTCTCATAAGATGTGTAACATCTGACATCTCACCTTGGTAATAAGCAACATTTAAGGGGCGGGGCCTCTTCACGGTCGTTTCTGACGGACAACTCTAGCACCGCGCGTGCTCATTGGTCAAATCAAATAGCGCGCGCTTTCCCGGCTCCCTGTAAAACACTTCCGTCCCTGTTCACGAAATCACTCCCACAGATTGCAGGAGAGCGATAGCAAAGATGTTACACATAAAAAAAGCGTGCTAAGTAGTGTTTCTTACTATAAAATACTTAATTAAATTTAATATTTTACAGTCTATAAGTCTGGCGAATCGTATCCTTAGAACTTCTGCTTTTTAGTTACGATGTAAGATTGGGTGATAATGTCGTCAGCGTTAATAATAATACCAGCCTGTTACTGTCCCACTGCAGGGCAAAGGCCTCTTCTCATACAGAGAAGGCACGAGCATTGATCACCACGCCTGCTCAAGACGGGTTGGCGATTGCAGACTTACTTGACATCTTCTTTTCGTGAGGTTAGTGACTAACCTGGTGTCAGAGTTTTAAAGCCGCCCATGGGCCTCTGACTTGGCTTCACATACCGTCGAGAAATATCTCTCAGGCATGCCGGTTTCCTCATGATGTTTTCCTTCACCATTTTTATTCAAGTGATAATTATACAATACGCACATGAATCCGAAAAGTCAGAGGTGCGTACCTTGGGTTCGAACTCGAGACCTATGACTTGGCAGTCCATCAGTCACACGTCACTAGGCTGCTGCTGCACTGCTCACTGCTGCACTTGTCATAATTCCCTTTTTTATTAAAAAAAAATCCCTCTTTTGGGGCAGTAGGGTTAAAAATAGAGGAGAAAATCAATTATATGCGTGTGTCTTATGTTTTAGCAATAAAAGAAAAAGAGTATTGTTAATGCGGATTTTTTTTTTTTTTTTACTGTCCTCAGGAATTTTAGCGTTGTTTGTTCTTGAAACTTTTACTAAAGAAATCAATGGAGTTTCTAAGTTTTGCTAAAGTAGAAAATAAAGATTTCCAATTTAAATAATGACAAGAGCAGCGATGGCCCAGTGGTAACGGCCCCGACTTACGGGTTGTAGGTCGTAACTTCAAACCCAGGCAGGCACTTCACCCATCTGTTTTATGGATGAAAAGTATTCTCATCAAAATTTTAAAACCAAACGCCAAGAGTTGTGGCAGTCGCGGTCAGCAAGCAGTACGGCAAATATTTAGACCCGCTTGGACTACAAATCAGCATCAATGGTGACCCAGTGCTAATGGCCGCGACACTTTGTGTAATTTATTTCATCACCACTGCTCTCAAAACGGTGAAGGAAAACATCGTTAGGAAACCGCCATATCCTAGAACCTAAAATTCGAAGATATGTGGCATCTACCAACCCGCACTGGGCTCGCGTGGTGGATTACAGCCCACTACCTCTCACAGAGCGGAGGTCTCGTCCCAGCAGTGGGAACGTGATAGGTTGATTTTGCTAATGATGACATTATCACTCAAATCGCGAATCGTAACGAATCACTTTTATTTTTGTACTAATCCCGAACTTTACGCAGCACATGATTGGCGATATCCACAAGCATTCCAATTTTGATAATCGTGGAATTCATTTGTCATATCTATAATGTTAGTGGGCATTCAGTTTGTGTGACCAAACCGTTTAGGAAGAGAAGACGTATTAAAGTTGATTTGTGTTAAAGTTGATAAAAAGTCTCGCGCAAACTGAGGCAGACGCCGAGATCTATAAACGTTACGTTTGGCTAAGCGTTATTCCTGTCACTTTCACACTACTGTCAAATTCCAATTGCAAGATAGAAACGCGGGCATGTCTAAGCCAAAGAACGTACTAAGTGACGTTTATAGATCTCGGCCTGAGATCTATAGAGCGAACTGTCTTTACTCAAGTACGTTAGCGTTCCATACGAAAATGAACCTTATTAGTATGAAGTTAATGTGTGTATTCCTATAAGCGACTGTGATCAAGCGTTTTCTACGATTATGAAGACTAACTGTATAAGAGTAAAGTTTATTTTTGTATGAAACGCTACAGTACTTAGTTGAGTAGAGTACAAATTCGCCCCATAGATGTCGGTCTAAGTGCCCACCCCTTATGTACTAACTAATGGATTTATGTTTAAATGTGTGAGGAATTTTACCAGATACACGTGTTTGACAAAATTCGCGTAAAATTAAAAAGTATCGCACAAATTATTTACGAACAAATATATTTTATTTATGTTGTAAAATTGTAGACAGTTTTTTGACAAGTTTACTGTTCACGGCATTTTCTTTTTAATGACCATAGGAATAACTTTGGAAAAAGCTACTAACATTTGTCTAGATAACTAACACAAAGTGCAAAGTTCAACGGCTCACTTTGCTGCGTTGCCGTCACCACATGCATGGCTGCTGCCACACGCTGTCACAATAGTCGACAAGTCAAGACATCGGCTCAGTTTTCAAAGAAAAAGACAAACTTTGGAAATCTTTTTTAACGTACTCATACATTTCCGCCCGAAAGACCGATCTTCGATTGATCTTTGGGCATCCTAGATTCAAAGGTATTTTCATCTAATTACTTCAACATTTTTGGTTGTATAAAGTAATTTTTTTGCAAGCCTGTTTTCGTATGTTCTGAACTGAAATTGACCCCATGGATCCTTTTAACGTTTTCGTCGATGACCCACTCGTAATTTTTTATCTTAAAACCGCGTATGTCTGGTAAAATTTAAAGTTAGAGTAAAGTAAAATTGTCGTAAGTAAAGCTGTGATCAGATTAGGAGGTTGTGATGGGTAAGTGTGGGTTTACAAGGATTTTTTAATAAAAAAATATGCTTTTTATTTTGTAAGGTTAGTAACTTAGCGCGAGTACCGAATTTTTGCTTTAATGTAACGAACAAGATTTCTTATTCCTGCCAGCTTGAACGAATTTTCGATCGTGCAGCCGACGTTCACACCGACCATTAAGGTACTCTTCTGAAGGCGACCGCGACTGCAAACCATAGAGTTTACGTCGCCCAATTGCAACGACAGACCGCCTGTGGGTGGTCACTACGACCCCGTCAGGGGGCGCGGCAGTCGGTATAATACGGTGCCCGTCAATACGGTCACGTTTGTTGGGGGGCCATGTAGGCCTGGCCTGAGGTAAACTGTGGCTCTAGCGCAACTTGTCTATGTATGACAGACAGCCCGCAGCGACACTGCTGGTTTTTGAACTCTGTAAAAACGCTTCCGTAAATAGGTGGCGATATTGTCGTCGGTTACTGTTTTCCGCTGCGGTTTGCGATTGCGGTCACCTTCGGAAAAGCCCCTTTAAGGTAAGCATCCACAGCTCCGTATCGTACGAATCGGACGGATCGTATCAATCGGATTTTAGTATTCTTTGTATAGGAAGTCATACGCGTGCACCCACTGATCCGCATTGTACGGACTGCACGCATTGGCCCGTCAGTAATGGATATACGTTTGATACGATTCGTACGATGCTGAACTGTAGACGCTTACCTTGAAGAGCCATACCTCACCGGGACGCCATGGCGGTGCAGCCAGATCGCGTCGCCAAAAAAATGTATGGTTGGCTGCGTGTAACCAAACAGACGCCAGGTGAGCCACCCACTATATTATAGCTGTATAGATTTAATTGGGAGCGCGATCTGATGACTTCGTCAAGGCATGGCGTCCCGGTGAGGTATGGCTCTTAGTGTCCAGTTTGATGTGGGTAGTCAAAAATAGCTCACTTTGTAATCGTTGGTACTGTGTGACAGGCGGACACACTCGATCGTGACAGATGCCTCATTGCCTGTTCTTTCCAATAACAATTTAGGATTGCTCCAGTGAGCCTAATGCGACTTTTTATACCTATTCGATCGCGTTAACGTTACCTTCAATTTACGATCAGAAATGTGTGGTACAGACCATCGAACTGATCATTATTCGCGATTACAATGGGGATCGTCTGTTATACGCTGCATATGGAATAATCGTTTCCCATTATTGTCACCAGACGGCGCTAATCAGTCAGTAGAAATTGAAGTTTACGTTATCGCGGTCGAATCCAGTATAAAAACTTGCACTAGACACTTGTCGAAATTGGATTAGGATTTGATAATTTTTATGATATTGACTACGATTTTTTTTTTTTTGTTATTTTTTATACTGAAGCCAACTGCGATCATAAACTCACCTATAAAGGCTCGAAATGTTTAATGACATACTTAATCATTATATTAATAATAGTACTAATTTAATTCTAGTGACTGAGTATTTACATACGGTACTTTTAATATTACTTAAACCGTTTTTTTTTACAATTATGGTGACTACTTCCACATCCAATTTCGATACGACATAGCTTTCCGATTAACATTACTGAATTTGTTAGATTATATTGTAAATTAAGGTTTCCATCCTGTAATATTGTGTCATAACTAATTGTGGTGACGTAACTGATATAAATTGAAACGAAATGTATTTTATTTGTTTTATTTTGTAACCCTTGGCCCTTTACACTACCCGATTAAACTGCCGAAAAACAGAACACAAATTCTATGAAAAGCGACATAAAATAAATCCTTATAAGATTGTCAAGTCAATCGGAATTAGTTACTCCATCCGTGGATGGTCAATAAGTTTTTTTTATGTAAGTACTCGTCTAAAAATTCAGGGCAATTAATTGGTATTGCATATTCAAATCAAAACTGCCGCGGTTGGACCGTGCATAGACATATATATAAGGACCGTGGATGGTTGACCATCTTTACATACCGAGACTCCTCCGTGCCTCTGACAGTTGTTACGGGTCGTAAGAAGCCCGAAAGTCTGACAACCAGTCTCACCAAGGGGTATCGTATTACCCAGTTACTGGGTTGTGGAGGTCGTCAGATAGGCAGTCGCTCCATGTTAAATACTGGTATTCAGCTGCATCTGGTTAGACTGGAAGCCGACCCCAACATAGTTGGAAAAAGGCTAGGCAGATTGATCTAAGATCCATACAAGATATCTTGTGACTTGATGTGATTATCCAGAAAGTTTTTTTGAACTGATCATCAGTTTCTACTGAACCGACTATCCACAAGGTGTCAATATCCACCAGATCAAACTGAATAAGCTATCCACCAGATACAATCACCCGACAGATATGATAATATTTAAACTAGCAGCCTGTGTGACGTCACATATTGCGCCCACATTATGTCCAATTCGCAAAACGTCCAACAGTCCAATTCTCAATTGGTCCAGTTCGTAAGGAGGCGTGGGGGCCACGTGAGATTGTGTGAAATTAGGCTCGAAGTAAAAATGCATATACTTTATGATCAACTCTTTTATTAGAAGAAAAATCACAAATCTGTAAACATATTTTTTTTTTTTTTTTGATAAATCATAGATTGCTATTAATTAAGAAAAGAAACATCACATAAAAAGTCACGTAGTTTAAAAAAAAAATAGAATTATGGGTACCTACCTAGTACTTATAAACATATAATAAAATCGTAGTAAAGTCAATACAAATAATGCAATGAATATTTTTGAAAACAAGTAATTGCTACGAGGTCTGGGATCTATTCTAATGGTATTATAATAATCTAGAAAGAAAGAAGAAAGAAAAAGTATTTATTGAGACTCGCACAGGAAATCACAAAACTAAAAACACATTAAACATAAATAAAAAACAATCAAAAACAAAGTTACATTAAAATGAAGACACAGAAGGAAGTCCTGTACGAGGCCAAAAGGCTCCTATCTCAGCATAATGCCGCGACATTTAAAAATAAATAAAAATGTCGCAGCGCTGGTATTCTGATAGGTTCTGGTAGGTAGGTGGTGGTTCTGATAGGCTGGTATTCATCTACACACTATGGCGGCGGCATGGCCACCGGCTTTTGCGCCTTCATTTCCTTTGCGATCCTTTGTACGGCGCGCCCGGCCATAACACGAGTAACCCGTAGTACGAAAATATAGTTTTTAGAATTTTTGTCTGTTTATCTATCTATATGTATGTTCCAGCATCACGCAAATTCATCAGGACAGATTTTTGTTAAAATTTTGCATACATTTTCCCTATACGTCTGGTCAAACTGTAGGGTATAAAGTATCACGCTATAAAATTTGCTATGAGGGAAGAGCAATATGTACACATACACACACATACAGTATGTTCGTATTTTTCTCCGCAAATTGTCAAAGGACGCGCCAAAAGGTTAGGATCTTATAGAAAGTTACCGATTTAAGTTTTTAAATGATTATCATCACGCTATACCTTTATGGAACTAAGCAGTGATTTATATTGGAACGGCTATTTTAGCTAACTTTTAACAGAGAAATTAACTAAGTGGTTACACGATTGCTTTGCATACTTGAGGATGTAAGTTCGATTCCTGTTTATTGTTTTATTTAATTTGATGATTCTTTTTCACATTTTGTAATACCTTTTTTTTTTGGTTTGTTTATTTTTTGTTCATACAATGTATTATTAATTTACTAAAAAAGGAAAACTTCGTAATCTATGGGAAACTGCTACCTCACAAGCACTTTAGATACAGTCACAAATCATTCAAGGTTGCATACAATATTTTTAGTGCTATTTGCTTTTAAAGGCATATTGTAAAGTAGTTCAATATCACAAAAACAAAATATGCATGAAATACTAAATACTTAATAAATGCATGTTTTTAATCTTTTGGTATCAAGGATGAAATTAAGCCGAAACATATTGAAACAAGCCGAAAAACGTCGCCGCTCGCCTTCTGCAGTTTGCTTAACCTATTTCAGGAAGTCCTGTTAGTTATTGCAATTTAAACCTTATGATTAACGTCATACCGGCAACAATTCAGGACTTCGCGAAATAAATTAACTATACCTGTTTAAATAGTAGGTACATAGGTATCCAATTCCTTGCTTCGTTTGCTGTCTCAGCGTTGCGTAAGATTCTCTATTGAGACGGCCACGTGAAAAGAGTAGGCGGACAGACTTCGGGGAAGCCTTGACCAGCAGAAAAAAACGAGCTTAATTTTAGATTTTACACACAGATTAAGACAGCAGATTGTCCTAGCGATTTTAAAATCTGTGTGTGGATCTTCTCACACTGCTTTCTGGTGACAAAAAAGCGCACGCCATCCATGTTTAAGATTCTCATCGATTTAGAGAGCAACGAAACGCTGTTTGTGGGATGTCACGCTGGTCACGCAACAGTAACGTAAGGGTACCGTGATTAGGGTTTGCACTTCATCGTATGAGATGAATGCATTATAGCAAATAAGAAAGCAGTGGAAGCTGTAAATAGAATCCTGCAGGACATCCACAGGAACCAAGACATGATGGGTGGTATCACAGTTCTGTCTGACGAGGTGAATGCTTCGTTGAAAAGGTCGACTCGATGGTCGAGTGTTCAAAGACTGCGCTTGACATCAACATGCCAACTCGGCAATCGGGAATTCACATGCGCAAGAATTCTCTGATGTTTTTCTAAAAGTTGGTAAAGGCACTCTACCAGAGGAGAGCGGCCAGGTGGTCCTACCAGACACTCTTGGTAGAGTAGTTCCCACTTTAGAAGATTGATTCGTCGGGTGTACGGGGACATCAGTCGAATAGCGTATCAAGAGAATTCTTGGGCGCGTTTCCTATTTTAACGCCGAAAATGATCAAGCTGAAGTGATCAACCACAGTATTCTCTCGCAACCTGAAGGGAGCGAAGTGATATACACCTACATTACTTAATATTGATGTGGTGGAAGACAATGCCACACATTACCCCGTAGACTTTCTGAATTCGCTAATGGCAAGTGAACTATGTGAGCTTTTCAAAGTAAACTGAATAAAGGAATAGAATTAAAATAGTCAATATGATTTATTAACTAATCAGTAATTTCACATCTATCACTAGATCAACTTATATTCATCTACAGAAATCACCTTATCTACAATTTGCTTATTTACTTATTTTTTCAAGGTTTACTCTGGTGGCACTTATAATTGCAGAGTACTTTGTTTTTCTTACAATTCCATTTGTTTGTTGTACAGTTTTTCATGCAACTGCATTTCACGAAGACTTGCCCCGATCCAACAGAATGTTTCGTGGCTGCAGTCCTTAAAGATATTTCGATATCCTGGTTAATATCTCCCACATTTAAAACTTCTGAATGCAGACGTCGAAATCAGTAGGTGATCTTTGTGTTCCTTTATTCAGTTTACTTTGAAAAGCTTATAGAAGATACTAACTAAGTGAAATTAGTTCAGACTAGGACGTACCAGTTTATCCTAAAGCATGTATATTCTAACTAGGATAACCCGATTCGACCTAGGCTAAACTGGTTTATCCTATCGGTAATAGGATGAACGAGTTTGGCCAAGGCTATACTGGTTTGTCATATCGCGTGTAGGGAGAACTGGTTTGGCCTAGGCGAAACTAGTTCATCCTAAAATCGGGTTTGGCAGGTAACATATACACTGCGTATACTATATTTATGACATAGGATGTTTATGAGCGTTTGCTTTGCGATGATAATCAACAAGTCACAGGGACCGACACTGAAGGCTGAAGGCTGCGGGTGTCGAACTCAGGACAAGCTGCTTCCTTCTCACACGGACAACTGTACGTCGCTTGCTCCCGAGTCACCAGTCCTGACTCTCTGTATATTTTGGCTGTTGAGAACAAAACTACAAACGTAGTTTACAGGGACGTTTTATAAAAATGTGGCTGTTATTGTGGTACGAGTTACGACTTCCATGCGAACGAAGTCGTGGGCAAAAGCTAGTCTAGAAACAATGATGACAACAACACTACAATGTAAGACGAAGAAATATAATCTTTGTCTAAGTTTACCATTTTGCAGTCCGATCAAATATTTTTTGTACTTTTAATCCTCTTAATCTTCTTTTATTTCCCACCATTGATTAAAGAATCATGAAGGCGTGTATCACAATATTTGGCTTCTTTCCGGAGTTTATAAAGAAAATGATAAGTACAGATTTTTCGAAATACGTCCGTTGACGAAACGTAACGTACTATCTATCCACTAAACTCCGTAAACAACTTTTTTTTTATGTCTTGAATTGTCATACTGCGATGCGGTGCAGCACAATAATCTCTGTGTATGAAAGAGATTTAAGAGAAGTAAAATACCTTACAAGGATATCTGTAGGTACCTAATTAACGACTATAATTAAGTAATTTAAATTGGTCAATTTGCGAACTGGACCATTTACTAATAGGACAATTTGCGATTTGGACAAATTGCGAATTGGGCGTTGTGAGAATTGGACATTTTGAGCCAACTGGACATTTTGCGAATCGGACATGATGCGCCCAAAGGACATTTTGTACTCTTATTTCACATGTTGGAAGTTTGTTTAGCGAACATGTTACAAAGTCCCGACGCAGGTTGATCTGTACCCGACTGTTGCTTGCATCGACTTGAGTAAAACGTTGCTTCTATGATAATGTTCAATAGGTTTTTGTGAATTTCAATCAAGCCCTATATTGGACGACGGTTTAGGCAGAGGGGCACCTCAGTAGACCCACATTTCACTTGTTATGTTTAAGTCCCATGTAATAGGGGGCGAGCTTACCTAAATATTTAAAAATTCTTTTTCAGCTGGGTATTCTCTGCTGGATCTTAAAATATCAATATAATATATATAAATATCATATCGATACCTTAGGCAAATACGGCAAATAAATTACATTATTTTTAAAACGTGGGTAAGTAACTGGCATCACTAAATATTAGTAAAAATAAAACAACACATTATAATTTGTCTATATTTATTTATTTATCAGATTTATCGGAACAATTCACTACTTTGTATGATATGAAACCAAACAGTTATTTTGGCATTAAATATCGAAAAATGTCTATTTACTAAAATTGCACATCTAATAATGACTACTACTAAATGTAATACTACGAACTACTATTATTTAATAATTATTCATAACAGACCTATATAGAACAACGTAGAAGGTAACAATTTAAATCAAGATCACTCAAACAAGAATATCACTGGGTTACCGGAGATAAAAATTATAAATGTGAAGTATAAAAGTAACAAAATAAATAATAATATCTATTACTAATAACATTATAATGTGTAAATTTAGATTTTGAATCATTTATGAAGAAATGATCAAAGCCGATACTTATTGACGATGTTTGTTTATTTTTTTCACAATATTTTTGTATCTTTTAGTAGGTATACAAATATACAGAGCCATATGGCCATCAACCCAGTGAAGCCAAAAACTGTGTAAACACTGTGAAAACAAATTCAATGTAAGCATTGATTATTATAATGTCTGAATGTGAGAACATAAATCTAAATATCGACTTTCATAACATTTCGTAATTTTTGTTTTTTTATTTAGAAAACAATGACTACCTATGTAGGTATAATCGTTGTTTTAGTCAACTAAAAAGTTAATGAACTATAGACAATATCTATAGGTAGATAAAACATAAAAACAATAGAGCTCCTGTATTTGTATTATTCGGCAAGAATACTATGTTGTACCAAGGACTTGCTTAGAGCTTATTCTTGTACCTAATGACTAAAAAAACGTATGCGAAAAAAAAGTTTTGGGTAGCAACTAACATACATAGTTATTATTATTTTGCCTTTTTAATTGTTTGGCATAAGAAGGTGTACTAATGATTTATATATTTTAATAATCGCGTGTTGATTGTCTATACAAGGTCAAATAAAATAAAACTAGCGAAACTTTATCGATGAGATGGGTATCACAAGTTTTTTTAGTTATCAACCGTCTAGCCTTTTCCGAACCATGTTGGGGTCGGCTTCCAGTCTAACCGGATGCAGTTGTATACCAGTATTTTACATGGAGTGACTGCCTATCTGACCTCCACAACCCAGTTTCTGGGTTAACCACGATAGCCACAGTATGACTGGTTTAATTTCGTCAACTAATTTGATTTAATCTTGTATACTTATTCTAGAAAAATAAATATACTTATTACCTTTAAAAACTTAGGAGCGCTTGTACCATACAATAAGATAAGGAAGGGAGAAATTTAAATTTTATTTAACAATAATATAATATGTATATTATAAATTGTGGTGTCATGGACATGATTGTTAACACTTAGATTAATGGAGATTGTGTTAAAATATCTAATAATACAGGTGTTTTGACGAAACATACAATATTAAATAAAAACATATTTTTACATTTCCAATTTAATCTATATAAAAATAATGTACATTCTATTTCTAGAATAGTTTCAAACTTTTTTATTAAATATCATATATTTTTTATTTATTTTAATAACAATGTATAAAGTCTAACACCTGTATTTTATAAAACACTTAAGTAAGTAATATTTTTTTATATTAAATCTATCAACAAACTATACATGTCATATTTTGTAACATACATAATATTTAACTTAATATATTATTCTTAATAACTTATCACAATACTTTGTGACCAACTTAAATAAATATTTTACAGCTTGGAAGACATTTATGATTTTGTTGTTTCATTTCGTACGCTACACGTAGGTTCGATTATTTATTATCTAAAATGTATTATGCCAATAAAATATTAACTTAATATAATTATAATAACTTACATTTTATGAATGATCAATAAGAAATCATATTTACAACATGTTGGATTTTTTTAATAACTGATATGGAGTCAAATTTAATATTTTAAGATTACTTATGAAAAATTCTTTATCTTTTTTATAATAAATTTATCCTGAATTTATGAACTGGACTTTCAAACTTAGTTGGTTGGGAATTCTAATTGAAATATAATTTCTTAAAGCTCAAGTGTCTCTTATTCTAATTTCAGCAACTTCCTGTAGAAGCTCCGGGGCCAACAACAAAGTCAATAAAATATAAGATTTATGCTGCTTCTAAACAATTTAGTATTTATTTAATAATATTTTTTATATCGTACTCGTATACTCTGCACTTCATAAGTTTTTTTTTTTAATTTATAATTTATAGTTTCATTTGTCGTTTGGTGATTTTTTTCAACATCCATATAACCGTTTTAGAGGAAATTCTGAAAATGATGTACCTAAGACGGGTAATCGTTTGCCCATAAAAATATTACTCTAGTTGCTTTAAGCCATTTTAAATTATTTATCTAAATTAGCTACATCAAGAACTTCCAGACGATTGAACTCAAATATAGTTTCAATATCTCAGCAAAGTTGAGCATTCGCTTACAAATTGAGCACAATAATAAAAATCGAGACAATTTTTTTTTCACATTTTAGTGATTCCGTCAAGCCAAATTTAAAATTAAATAAAATTCTACTGGCCTTTGACATTCACACGTAAACATATTATATTAATAACTAAATAATGTAAGTGTAAAACTAGAAGCTTTTAGAATGCTAAGTCAAATTTGGCTTGACTCATTGTTTTAGTTAGTGATCACTCTGACACAAAACAATACATATACCTATCTAGGTGAATGAGCAATGAATTGCACAAATGAGCAGCTCAGTTTAAAAGATATTTATTTATATACCTTCGAGACAATAATTAATTTATAATAACTTCAAATTATTAAACATTGTCATTACATTGAAACAGTTATTTTTAAAACAAGAACTGCTCACAAGGCTGTAGATATAAGGGTTATTCTTAAAAATTATGGCATATTTCTGGTTTCGAATAACTACTATAATTACTACTACTAATTGAGCGTCGACTTATTCTAAGTAAACATAAACTCAATAACATATATTTGGTTTAATTTCTACAAACATAATGTAACAGCACCTTTATATCACTGTGGTACATGCATTCGTTGTCGAGGTCGACGCAGTAAGCAGATACAAGCAGACAAAAAACAAAATCTTCGTATACCTAAGCAATTATTAATATGTCTAAAAAAAATACGAATTATTGCAAGATAAATAAAAAAAAATGACCTAAAACACCTACTTAAGAGGCATTACTACCACAAACAAGAAAGTTAAAATGAACTCTTGTAAATAATTTTAAAATTCAATATAACTTTTATGTGAACCACATTACGTCGAGAGAAATCTTCGAGACATCAAAAATATGTCGAGGTTTTTAAGCACCAGTAGTAAAGCAGAGCAGGCAGTAATTACGAGTATATATCCTGCCCTCCTTTTCTTTTATATAGAGAATGTTTTCTGCTTGTAATTGTCTACTGCGTTAATGAGATAAACAATAAATATCAGATAGATCTTGTAGCTATGAAGAGGAACTTTCCTAGTGTGATTTTGGCCTTTTTATAGTGTTTTTTTTACGAATGCCATCCAGTAAAGCATTGTTTTTTTTAAATATACTATAACATAACTTACTAAATGTTATATCTTTTACTAATTATAAGTACTAAAAACATAAAAATATAATTCAATATTTTTTTTGTAAATTATTTAAGATTCGCTAAAATATCTGAAAGATCAACAAATAAAGTAGATCATTAACATAATGGCAACACATTTAATGTTATGTGTGCATGTGTAAATATAAAATTTATTATATTTAGATATGTCTATATATAAATTATTTTAGAAATATCATTCTAGATAAATTTTGAGCCATTTCATTCGTTTTTGACAAGTGTTGTTAGAAATTCCAAAAGCATTCGAAATACTTGTTTGTACAATAGCGTATGAAAGAGTTTCGCTTGATAACATTTGATATGAAACCACCTTTATAAAAAGGTTTTAAAAAAAAGTGTCATAAAGTGTGTAGGTAAAGTACCTAATGAAAAATAAACATTTAAGATTATATTTAGATTAAAATTCAGATATATCAATCGAGCACTGGAACTAACAACTAAAAGACAAATGCTATTCCTACGAACAAAACTCATTCATTTAATAAAAATAGACACTAAATTCCGAATACTTTTCTCTAATTTTTAAGAATATATTTTATATATTAACTTTTATATTTGCCGTTTGAGCAGCGTTCTTCGTTGTGTAGGGTATGGGTCCATGTTAGTTGACCATGAATATCGGCCATTCAGGACACGCGGCTGGAGGCGGGATGGGAATCGGTGACCCTCCCCCCACTGACACCACCTCAGGCATCTGAAATTATTATGGTAGATGTTAGACCAGACAAAACCAATTGTAAACAGGTAATTGGTTTAATTTTACCTTTTTATTTACAGATTAAATATTAAATTAATAAGTTTTTCATCTACATGTGTTTTGGGGGGGGAGGGCAAACACGGCTTACTTTAATTCCCATGCCCGTTCCTTGTATCAGTCATTATGGCCCCCATTTCCTGTATCGGTCCTCGGCTTACGTTGAAACTCACCATCGTCTGGGGGTGATGCGGGGGGTGGTAGTAATGTGCGGGGGACACGGGCGGCGTGGGGTAGCCCCAGTAGACCAGCGGCGGGGGTGGCAGCGTCGGGCCCATTGCTGGGTAGTAGTACGTCATGGGACCTGCCGTATACATAAAGATAGTGTTAGGGACGTGCGGGTGACGGGAGGAAGGTTCAGTGTCGGTGGAGGTTGGGGCATGAGCGGCTTTATGTATTTCGGGAATAAATTGGTCCAAAAGTCGATTAACACTAAGTTTTACATATCTAAATTGTTACAGAATTATTCGATACATTGCTTTCTGCATTTCATGTAATATGCTAAGAGTTTATACAATTACATTTTGATATCAATAAGAACGGATTTTTGATGAATATTTTGCTCAATAATAAGGATTTAGAAAACTGAAGTTTTAATCGAATTTTGTTGCTGACCGTACCTAGTAAACCAAAGTTTTAGGTTCAGCGGGACTACGTAGACGAAATATTATTTTGTTGCTGACCGTACCTAGTAAACCAAAGTTTTAGATTCAGCGGGACTACGTAGACGAAATATTATTTTGTTGCTGACCGTACCTAGTAAACTAAAGTTTTAGATTCAGCGGGACTACGTAGACGAAATATTATTTTGTTGCTGACCGTACCTAGTAAACCAAAGTTTTAGATTCAGCGGGACTACGTAGACGAAATATTATTTTATAAAGTTGGCACATAAAAAGTGTAGAATATGGAATTGTTTAAAAATACCTAAACCACACATGCCCTAACTATTACATTTCAATTTTATTAAACGGTTTGCTCACTGCAATCTACAAAACAACTTGAGTCAGAAGGACAAACATTCTACTTTGTAAATAAAAATAATAAAACTAAATTAGGTCAATGTTCTCGTAGCAATACAGTGAGCAAAAAGCTTAGGAACAATGACGTAATAATCGACACGCCACGGACTCCACCAGCCATCTGTGAATGGTATCAAATACATCACATTTATCTACAAATTGCGAAGAATCTCGTTTAAAACAAGATTGTAGTAGAATTAATCAGAAATATTTTTGTCGCTAGTTCATAAATAAGTCATGCATTTGTTAGTCACATTGTATGATATACCTAGTTCTTGGTACTTGAATAATGTACTAGGTTTATGTATTTTTATATTCATTGTGCAGTACTGACGACGTGCAGAAAGTAAATATAACTGTAATGATAAGTGTAGTGAAACATAAGAATTATTTCTTCACGTCGCATATAAATACACCCGTGACAATTTAGTCGTCTTACAAAAGCAGCCGACTTTATGTATCCAATGACTACTAAATATTAATTAAAAAAAACAAATATATTGTAACAATTTTTTAGTTGCTCCTAGAAGTATTTTATGTGTGTGTGGGTACATTGCGTGGCCCTTAATTAAGACGACAAAAATGTCACGATGTGTATAATTTTTTTAATGTTTAGTAGTCATTGGATACATGAAATGGGCTGCTTTTGTAGGACGACTAAAATGTCACGGTGTATAGATACGTACCAATATTATATTTTATCCCATTAAATTTTACCCACTTATACGCCTATTATGAAAGTCCCATACATGTATATTATTGTGATACTAAGTTAATACTAAAATGCTTAGCGATTATAGAACGAATTATAAATTCGGAGAGGTAAAGCTAAGCATTTTGTGCCTTGTGACGTCATACGATACGGATAGGGACGTACACAGTTTATGTATGTTAGATTTGCTGTGGATATTTGGCGAAATAATTTTATAAAAATATGACTATATAAAATTCCGTATTTTTTTAAATATAGATACTACAATCATCCACTGATCCAAAACCAATAACAATCGATGTCCAAAAGCCGAATATTCGACCAACCGAGGCCGAATATCCGTAACTTTCGGCGAATACCCACAGCAGTCTTAAGTATGTAATTATTAAGAACAAGATGAACAACTCACCGGATCTCTGAACGCATTAACATTTCACCAAAGCAGTGCGCACTTACACCAATACTCTGTAATGTTACACACGTCGTTGATGCCGCCAACCACCAAGCCAGTCTGCGGACTTTACCAAACTTATGCACGCCTAGTAACCCTAGTACTTTTAGCACCACTAGTTTGCGACCTCAATTGGAAAGGGTATTACTAAAAATGAGTGAGAGAAGAGAGAGTGCATCTGTGTCGCGCACACACTTGCACCACGCAAGCCCAACACCCGCGCCAAAGGCTAGTCTCCGCCGAGATTGGTCGCCATGGCCGAGATTCGGTCTGGGGGACAATTATTATTATTACCAAAAAAATAAAAATAAAATATATATTCACGACTTAAATAAAATAATTAAATTAAATTAAAAATATGATTATAAAATATATTTAATAAAATATATATTGAAAAATTTTGGAATACATTGTTATATTTTTAGAAATATGTTTATGTATTTTAGAAATAATTATATTTTAGTTTTATAGTTTCGATTAATAATTTATATTTATTGAAATAGTTTCATGGAAATGTCTAATTATAAGAAGTTTTTTAATACGGGTATTCATTCTGAAATTTCCTCAACGCTGATTTTGTAAAAAAAAAAACCAAAGGATTAAAGGAAATAAATCGCGCAATTGAGGTCACAATATAAATGCGATAAATCAAGAGTAAGATAGAGCTTATTTCATGTGATCCCACAACAAATGATAGATAGATATACTTACGCCGCTTCATGTTAAACACACTGCCAGTCTGTGTGCCCACTATTCGACCCAGCCTCTAGTGGTACACCATATAACCAATGGACCTACCTCTAGTCAAGCACAAAACATTTTTTCTACAACACACTAAGCTTTGAAGTCCCTTGGACATTTAAATTTTTAATTCTGTCACCGGTCCATGCATTTTTAAAGCGAAACAATGTAGAACAATGTTGTTTTATACTTTGGGGCATACCGGCTAAATATTGGGTTTTAGAAAAGGTAATTTGTCTAAAAATGAATATTTAAATTAAAAGGATTTACAGAGCTAGATAAGCTAATAGTCTGTAAGCATTCTATGTAGAGTCGGGAAAAGGAGCTTTCAAGCTGTTCTAAAATATCTACATAATGAACCATTATTACCACAAAAGCGAAAGGTAAAAATTTATAATATAATTTCGTTAAAATGAAGGTTTCAAAAAAATAATATTGTATTATGCGATATAAAAATCGCTTTAGAGAAAAAAAAAAACTGTATATTAGTTCATAATACAGAACCATATTTTATTCCGACTATGCCCCAATAATTAATATCATGAAGCCTGTGCTTATTGTGTTCGTTATTACGACCTCATTTGTGCCCCATGGGTTTTTACAATGTCCATTTATCGTACTAGACATAAAGGAACGTTAGAAGCATTAGGAGGGGCATGATTGTGCTATATATCTGTTATCTTGTGAAGGAAAAGTTATACTAAAGGTAAAAGGAATGTGCGTATCGACGCAGGTGAGATTAAAAAGAGTGTATTTTAAAACATTCAAATTAAATTGTGCAGCCTATTCATGTTTTTGATGGTCGAATATTCATCTTAACGAACCCAATGTTTCTTTTTCAATTTCTACTGTCATGAGTTTGACAGATAGCGTGTGCGTTGTCATGGCGCGACCACTTTGAATAGACACTGAAAGGTGTGTAACATTTCTTTGTTTTTTTCGTATAAGTAATATAATTATGTATAAATAATACTTACCTAATTCTTTTGCCCACTCACCCGGAAGTATGTTAGTAAAACATAAAAGGACGATACTTTACTGTAGCGGAGACAGATCAAGCGGTCGAGTGTTAGTGTAACCCTTCCTTCACGAGTACCTCTTGCTATCTACGCGACGAAGCCTTGGATAGACTTGGACTATGAAGCTGATTTTCCATTTTTATCTCATACAAACATAAGTTTGGAAATAGTAATTTAAAAGACCGTTTTATTCTGGGTTAATCAGTGTCTAAAATGTAGACATAATAAAATAAATTAGTTAATACTTCATACCCAGATTAAAACTTGTGAAATCAAAGTAAATTGATCAAGCTAATAGAAAAATCAGATCCATTCCATACCCGACCTTAGAAATAGTACATATAAGAGACAATAGCACAACCACAAACCAGAGAAACTCGCAATTATCATCTAACATGTAAATTAACCTTTTATTTCTAATCGCAATACACTATATTTATCCAACTATAATTATAATTTAAAAAAAACCATCATGATACTAACAGGATGAGACAAAAAACTCTGTAAAACGGAAAAAAACTTAGTTCTATTAATAAAACTACATTTTGATATGAATTTCCGGCTTCATAGTGAAAATTTCGTGTAAACGCATCGATAAAGTTTCTTTGTTTGCAAAATAATAATGATTTCAACTGTAATCGAAACGCTTTGGCAGTTTAAGTTGTGACCCGTGACGTATTTCTATATTATAATGAACAGAAAATATCCGATATCCTCACACCACGTCCCCCAGTCACTACACAGAATATTTTAATAAAATTTAGTGCAAAATATGAAAATTTAATAATGTTGTATCACTCGCAAATATTTTTCCGGTAATAAATCATGTAATTTATATAAATGCATGGTTCGATGATACGCCAATAATTTGTAATGAAACAGATAGACTCTTCAATAAAATATGCAAATGCACTAAAAATCATCAAAATAAGTACCTTAAAAAACGAATTTAATTTTAACTCCTTAACGAGATAAAAGTAAAGCGTAGAATCTTCAAGATAGCAAGAGAAGAGAAAGCTGTGATTAAAGAGTGGCGTGTTAATGACTGGAGGAGACTGGACCCTTACCAAGACTGAATATATGAACTTTTCCTTATGATACTATGTAGAATTCAATTAAAGTTACTCTACAAGTTATGGAAGCACAATACATAGATGTAGCTTAAGAAAAATATCGTATCGTCACTTAGCGCCATATTAGTAACTTGATACAAATGCATTTAATGCTAATATATTTCAAGTGACCCATTTCGAACCATAGTACCAAGATAAAGTTACAACCGTGTACATAATTTCATGAAACAATAACATAAAGTTCCGTAAACGAAACTCATTTGTATCCGGCAGCGATGTGCTTTGGAAAACTACGGAAGCTCAAATATCGGATTATATTTTGTCAACCCGAGCCATGCAACCCATTTCCTTAAAAATAAGCGGTTCATGCTACACCCTTTAATTTTAATTTGAAAAACGACATATATATTTTGGTTTTTAATACAAAAATACGTGTGCGACACTTACCGTTTGTCTGATGGGTTTCATGCACATTTTCCATAACACAACCCGACGGATACACCATAATACAACAGTTTTGTATAACCATTAATAAACACAGTATTGCATTGTAAAATAGACTAAATTGTTACTTTGGCAACATGGTTTTTCACCGGACAAGTTCACTAGATTTATTTATTCTCTAAAAATTATGTCCACTCTGCCACATTGCCAAAATTACAAAATGTAAATAAATTTAGAAATGACAGAACAAAGATTAGCCATTACACCGTGTACGTGTGACTAAAGCCCCATACCTATATTTGTGATTATTGAGACAATGGCGACACCATATAAAATGACGTTAACTTTAAGTATAAATTGTTCCATGTACAAGTCACCCGATTTGGTTTATACTCCCTAATCCAACTCAGTACTGGGACGTGCTAAACTGACGCACACCATTTTTGAGATTTCTTTTTTATTTGGGATGATGCATATTCAGCCAAAATGATGTCTTAATTTTGATATAAAGTTAAAATTCGAGAATATAAACCAAAGACATAGCAATAAATTATAATTTTTAATGTAGACTATGACTATGTGGTGTGAGGTACAGACGATGGGGTTAAGCTAGGTGGTATAACCATGGATTAGGTGATATAATATTGAATAATATTTTTGGACTGTTCATGGGACAGGATAGGGATTTCATGGGATGTTGCGGCCGTCCCGTTATTTTTAAACGTAGCTAAAAAGTAAGTTAGAATTTTGAATCAACCGTTTTAAAAATGATTTTAGTTAATTTAAAAAATGATGTAATTTTTTAATTAATAATTATATCTAATGGAAGATTTGTTTATAATTTAACGAGAAATATTTTTTTCTGAAATTATTGATTGACGATTACGAAAATAAATACCTAATACAATAATATTTTTGATGAAGATTTAATTTAAAACACGTCCAAATACCTTCATACGGATCGTTAATAAACGGATTAAAAAATATTATATATAAAGCCGATAAAACTCATGGAAAAATCCAGCATCTGATTACGGTACCAAAAAAAAAAAAACACTAAATAATAATAATAAAAAAATGTAAACTAAGCACAAAGTGTACACACATATTGTACTCAAACAAAAAAAAAACAAAACTTTAAGTATCTTAAGTTTTATAGAACCTACAAATAAATGTCGTGAAGCAAATGTACTGTAAGGGCGGAGCATGACATCTCCGGAGGTGACCGGGGTAGATTTGAGAGCGGCGGTACGTAGGCTGAATGCCAAAAATACCGCCCCAGGACCCGACGGCTTACCTGGAAAAGCCTGGGTTCTGGCCTTAGAGGCTCTCGGGCCTCGACTTCGGGGGCTCTTTAGCGCATGCTTGGAGAGGGGCCAGTTCCCACTTCGTTGGAAGACGGGGAAACTGGTCCTCATCAAGAAACCGGGGCGCCCGGCGGACTCTCCGTCCGCTTACCGGCCCATCGTGCTGCTCGACGAGGTGGGCAAGCTCTTTGAAAGAGTAATTGCAGACCGCCTTGTCGGGCAGCTGGTGCGAGTGGGGCCGGATTTGGCGGACAGCCAGTTTGGTTTCCGCAAGGGGCGCTCTACGGTGGATGCCGTCATGCGCGTTCGAGCCCTCACGACGGGGGATGCTGTTGCCCGGGGTGGGGTGGTCTTGGCGGTGTCTCTTGACATCGCCAATGCGTTCAATACCCTGCCCTGGAGTTGCATTAGGGAGGCACTCCGGTATCACCGGATGCCGACCTACCTCTGTCGAGTGGTCGAGGCCTATTTGACGGACAGGGCCGTCATCTACCCCGGTCACCACGGAGAGTGGAACCGGCGAGAGATGTCGTGCGGTGTCCCGCAGGGATCGGTCCTGGGGCCGCATCTGTGGGACATCGGCTACGACTGGGTGCTGCGCGCCGACCTCCCTAGCGGCGTCAGCGTAGTCTGCTACGCTGACGACACGCTGGTCCTGGTGCAGGGGAGGTCGCATGAGGCGGCGGCCGAACTAGCGACACGTTGGGTTGCGACAATCGTCGATAGGATCCGGCAACTGGGACTCGAGGTGGCCTTGCACAAGTCCGAGGCCATGTGTTTCTATGGTCCTCGGAACGCGCCGCTGTCGGGTTCCCAGATAACGGCGGGAGGGGTTCACATCGGTGTCGAGTCGACGATGAAGTACCTGGGACTCGTCCTCGACAGCCGGTGGAACTTCGTGGAGCACTTCCGACGTTTGGCTCCCAAACTGCAGAGGGCTGGGGCTGCTTTGAAGCGGCTTCTGCCCAATCTAGGGGGTCCAAACGCCTCCTGCCGGAGGCTCTACGCGGGGATCGTGCGGTCCATGGCCCTTTACGGGGCACCGGTGTGGGCGCGTTCATTAAGGCTGCGACCAGCCCAGCGATTGAACGCGTCCCAAAGGGTCATGGCCATTAGGCTGGTCAGAGGATACCGCACGGTCTCCCGTGAGGCGGCGAGCCTCCTTGCCGGACTACCGCCATGGGATCTGGAGGCAAAAGTCCTCGCGCACATGTGGGAGTTGCGCGAGGAGGCGAAACGCCGGGGTGTAACTCCGCTGCCGCGAGAAATCACGGCACAGCGGACAGAGCTCCGGCGGGATCTCATGGCGGCATGGAGAGTGCGATTGTCGCAACCCAGCGCTGGGCACGCCACAATTGCGGCGGTAAGGCCCCTCTTTGAGGAGTGGCTAGAGAGGCGCCACGGCGTCCTCACCTTCCGCCTGACGCAGGTCCTCACCGGACACGGTTGTTTCGGGAGGTTCCTGTTCAGGATAAAGCGGGAGGAAACGCCCGGGTGTTACCATTGTGTGGATCGCCCGGAGGACACGGTGGAGCATACGGTGGAGGTCTGCCCGGCTTGGGCGGGGCACCGCCGTGTCCTCACGGAGGCGATCGGCAGCGGCGATCTCTCGCGTCCGGCCCTGGTTCAGGCCATGGTCCGGAGCGAGAGTGCATGGGAAGCCGTCACTTCCTTCTGCGAAGCAGTAATGCTCGCGAAGGAGGAGGCGGAGCGCGCGAGGGAAATGCAAGATGCGCGCCCTCGCGCCCCTAGTCGCCGCAGGAGACGCCCCGGGCGTCGGGAGTCGCGAGCCGACTTCCGGCCACCGTAGGCGCGGGCTTGCGGACGGTGGGCAATGGGTAGCTCGCCGTCCGATTAGGACCAGGCCCGGGTCGACGGCGCGTTGTGTTCCACGCGCGCCTCAAAGAGATGTCAGCACCAACTGACGGGGTCCGTAAGGGCCAATGCCTGCCAGGGTTGCGAGTTGGTCCGAAAGGGATATCGCGGCCCCGGCACACAGGCAACGGAAGGAACACGGGTGGGTTTTAGTCAGTAAAAGTCTGACACTCCCTCTCGCTCCGCCCAGAGCGGGAGGAGTCATTAGATGATTTCCCACCCAAAAAAAAAAAAAAAAAAAAAAAAAAAAAAAAAAAAAAAAAAAAAAAAGGGCGGAGCATGACATTTTGGAAATGTTATGATTTTTTATGGTCTTTAGTTTATCATCTTGGAATGTATCAATAACACAGTATACCTAATATAGAATTTAAATGCATAGTCCTAGGATTGCCTGGAGACAGCGGAGAAAACAGTCAGTAATTTGAGTACCTACGCAAGTATTTTTTCCAAATAATAATAATTTAATCACGAAAATATACGTGTTTAATGAAATACACAAGCTTCTTACGACAATAAGTACCTAACACTTTCTCAGACTTAAGATCAGCCTTCAAGAAATTGGCAAAACATTGTCTTTTTATAATGGAATGTTTAATATTTAAAAATCACAACTACATCTAATCACACAGTTGGGGCTGCCATATGGAAGGTAATTTATGAAAGGATCTTTATTTATCTTGGTAGTGAAAAAAAACCCTTGTAATTCTAGAAAGAAAACATAATTTTTTTAAATTATGGTTTGATTGGTTTTCTAATAAGACTCCTGACAAAAGAGTAGGATAAAACAACTAAGTAAATCTGTTATTTTTCATTTATGGCAAGCCCCATCTTAAAACGTAAAATAAATCATACAACTACTTGTCATTGATTAACAACCTCTGGTTCACTTAATGATAATTAAACATATGAAAATGAGAGTTCAACAATATTTAAAGTCAAGTAATAAATTCAACAAGTATTTTAAGTAAGTACTTAACCTATCAATATCGAGCTGCAAAATAACTGCCTTTATAGATTTTACACTTATTTTTGTAGTAAATTCATGTTTATTAACTAAAATATCGTAAAAATAGCGAAGGCACTTCACACTCTTGAGCTTACCGTCAAAATGTCATTTTGTCTACCCTGTTTCTTGCCGAGTTAACGCCAAATATACGGCCTTAAGTTTTAGCCCAATACTGGACCAAACATCAGCAAAAAATATGTCCAACAAATCCATTAAAGTAGCAAATAATCCAGCTATGAACCTTTTCTTGCGTTGGCCGGTTGGCCGACCAACAAGCTCACATTTTATTCTGTAACAGACAGAACGGTGCCTACTATCCGATTTTAACAAGCGTCAAATTAAATTTTACGTCAGCGTTGTATCGAGAAACCGAACTTTTCATCTGCATTTTCCTGACATTTGTGACATGGTCTAGCCATCATAACGCACACATTCACGCGGTTTATTACGCAAAGCAACAAAAAAAAAAAACAAACGCAAAACTGAGCTTATGCGATATAAACTGTTCTTTTAAGGCGAATTTCACCAATGGAACTGAACGCGATTAACACATCTAAACTGTATTCAAGAGCTGTCAGTGACAATACTCCACAACAACGATGACAACTCGTTCAGTTTTATTTGTAAATTAGCCCTTAGTAACAGTAAAAGTATTTCTTATTTTATTTAACCTTTAACCCTCAGGTACTGTTGTTTTAGCAAGTTAGTATTCTTGTACTCAGTAACGTAATGAGTTCGGTGTTAATTATTAGTTTACCGCTTTTAAATCTACTTTATTGATATGCAAACTTATTTATTTATGGAAGTATCAAGCCATTGTAATAACTACAAACTTTGATGTGTTGTATTAGCGGGTATTTTTAACCGTTATGTTTGAAAGTAATTCTTTAATTTATTATTTTTAATTGTGTTGCAGGTTTATGACATATTTCCGAAATATGAAAGTCTCACTATTAACCCACAACTGCAAATACTAAAAAAACAACTTCTCTAATCTCTTTTTTTTAACAAAACAGCGTTCAAAACGCAGATACATTTATTTTAAAAGTCACGTCTATCTTCTTTATCAATATTTAAACTGTTCAACTTAAACGCCCGGATAATACGGGTAGGTAGGGAACATGGACAGCGTAGGGAACGGTGACGTCATTGACCCTGGCAAGCCAGCAGACAGAGCTGACCCGTACCCTGCCGGCAAGGCTGTAGGCAAAGCAGTCGGCAATGTATTATAAGTTGACAGCATAGGGCTTGTATTCGCGTAAGAGAAAATAGGCGCTGAAGCCCCATACGAAAACACTGGTAAGGATAAGGCAGGCTGCATTTGCTGAGGCAAATACGGCCTCTTTGCTGGCGTCGCCTCTGTCTGCTGAAACGCTCGTTCGTACGACCGTTTGGTTGGCAGCATTGACTGCTGTTGCAACATCTGCGACATCTGCGACATTTGGGAGATCTGAGACATCTGAGACATTTGGGACATTTGGGACATCTGGGACATTTGCGGCAGTTGGTAGGCCTGTGCCGTCGGTTGCTGGGATCGGACGGCCGCGTAGGTGGGGAGCATCGGGAGCAGAGGGGGGCGCAGGGAGGCGAGGAGCAGGTTCTCGTGTTGGCGCGCCAGGAGGCTCTGGTGCGCGATGTGGTGCGCGAGCAGGCGCGGCGCGGGCGCGGGCGGGGGGGACACCAACGTACCGGGGGAGAGCACCTTGGGCGACGTGGCGGGCGTCACGCCGCCGGTCAGCACCAGGTTCATGTCGTCGCCCGAGCACTGGAACACCTGGATTGAGCAGCGTGATTAAGTTACAAATACATACACGGGATGGTCCTCGAAGATGATTTTCTTCCAATGCAAAACGTCTTCAGAAAAAAACTGAACCTTCCAAAATCTACAAAGCCGATATCAGACGGTTCACTCGAGTGAAAGTGTTATTTTTGTTTCATTCCACGTTGACACTACCCTGACAAAATTATTTAAGGTTTCGGTCGGCACGGGTACGTTAACACTACGAGAGCGGTTAAAGGAATGAACGCGTTCACCTGCTTTCTTGCCAATTTTCAATCAGGTGACTGCAGAAGATGCCAAAATGTCGAAATCAAACATTGTTGGATCAGTTCAGGAATGAATACATTTTTCACTTTTATTCATTTTGTGTTCAGACAGTTTCATTTGCAAAAATTACCCAAAAGTGAAACGTCTGATACCGGTTTTATTTTAATTCCCAAATTAATTGTACTATTTTAAAATACCGATATGAAACTGCAAAACTGTGGATAATTAATTAAATAAAGAACGAGTTGTGCAATTTTAACGATAAAGTTCGGTTCAATGAACATGTCAGTCTGAAATATCTTTTGAAGAAAACCGATAAAGGCTGTTACCTCAATATACCGCTGCTTCTTGCCGAAGGTCATGTAGCGATGGTGCTTTTGCTGAGCGGCGAGGAACGCGCTCGCTTCACTGTCCATCTGGATGAAGGCTTCGCCACTAGGGTGACCCTGTTAATGCATGTAGACGAATGTTAATGAAAAGATTTTCCACTCAAACAATACTGTCTTATTACAAAACAAGATTTACCTTCATGTCAGCCAGGTTTAAACAATGACGCCATTTTTTAATTTAGAACTTTATTCTGTCTACGGTGAAGTTCTCAATACAAAACTGACAACTTAGTCTGGTACTAAGTTTTCAGTTTTGTATTGAGAACTTCACCGTATTTCAATTACAGTTAAGTTCTTATTTCAAAAACTGGCTCGATAGTTTAACATGTCGAAAAGTCTTGGCAGTTGAACTGCTGGCACGATTTTTTATTAGTCCTTTGTCAGTTAGTAGGCCATCGGGCGTTAGTAACTTATTACGGCAGTGTCTCTATTTACACAAGGCTATTATTGGATTGGCCATGATGCATCAGCCGTACCTTTTATCAGTAATAACACTAACCTGAGCATTGTATACCATGTGAACTCCTTGCACCACTATGTTTTTGGCGAACTCGTCTAAGAATGTCAATATGTGCTCCACCTGCAAATAAATCAATTACAAAATGAGATCCATGTCATACTTACTTTTAAGGTGAAAGCGACAGGGAAGCCTTCGAAATTCAAATTTTCTTACGTTTTTTGCAATTTGCCGGCCAGTATCACGTTGTATGTGGAACAAAATATGATTTGCCACAGTAACAAATATTTATTTGCAGAATTATAACCATTAAAATCACCAATACGACTCTCAAAGTAATTTTTCATTCAATACATTTGATTCAATAGGGTAATTTAGACTAAGGTAAGAAAATTTGAATTTCACGGGCTACTTCAGTGCATTCGAAGAATGTTCTGCCCAATTCCTGAATCCAAGAGACGAGTCGTTCGTTCTTCTTACCAATCGACTCACGGAGTCTTTGTTATCTTATAACTACATGATTTATTTGTATATATCATCTCATATATTAAGTGAACTGTCTTGTGTTCTTTATGAGAATAAAATTCTTTAAACCGAAACCAAAATTTGCATTGAAAATGGTCTACTAAAATACTGAAGGACATTTTAGCTGCAATGTCTTAATTTCTTCTGATATACATTTATGAAGATAATGCTTTTAATTGGATTGCAATATTTAAAGTACCTACCTATTAATTGCAGCGAAAAGAAGAAGGGATCCGACTAAACACCACAAAATGTTTTTGTTAGTTATGAATTCACTTACTTGCGCCTCATAGGGCAGTCCTCTTAGCCGGACGCAGTCCTTGGCAGTTCCGGAGGTGATGACATGCTGCGGCACGAGCGCCACGGGCAGCAGACCTTCAGCAGGAGCTGGCGCTGTTGATGGCGTGCTCGACTGGCTGGTTCGCGTCTCTAAGGACCGGTTTAGGACCTGGGGAGAAGCAAGCTGGTTAGTTCAGGGGTAAGGCGGTGTTGAGAGGAGTTGTTGAATTATGTTTAAATTGTGTTTGGGTACGGCCATATTTTTTAGATACTACTACAGGGCATTTTTGTTATTGGAACGAAGTTCCTTATCGCGCGTTATGAAAGGGGGCTAGACGGAAAACATTAAGACCAAAAGTTGTAACGACACTTTTTGCTATAGTTGTAAGCCGTGCGGCGTGCGCGTGTTTCTCTGTCTGTCTCTCTCTCTCTCTCTCTCTGAACTTCGTTCCATCCGGGTGTCCTTTGACACCTCTCAAGTTTTATATTGCTTTAAAGGTCATTTAAGTGATTCTAAATTGACAGTTCGTTTTGACTGGTTTTTCTTTAAGACATTTTTTCTTTTGTAAATTCTTCTGCATGATGCAGAATCCACTGACGGGCACTCGACGGATATCCAGTATCCGTCGAGTGCCCCTCAGTTATTATTATCTACGCTTGATCGGGTATTTCAACTTTATTGTTAACTAAGTGCGCCCCGCGGTTTCACCCGCATAAGTCTCGATCCCGTGGGAATATCGGGATAAAAAGTATCCTATGTCCTAACCCAGGTCATGGTCTACCCATGTGCCAAATTTCATCTAAATCTGTTCAGCCGTTTTAGTGTGAAAGCGTAACAAACAAACAAAAAAAAACTCACTTTCGCATTTATAAAGGTTGATGAATATTTTTAGAGTGTAACTTAACGTTACTGTTTGCTAAAACATGTATACGTTCATTAGGCACATCCATTTTGTTATCGTCTACGGAAATCGATATTTACTTACATGAAAAATAAAACATGCAACAGTATTTTACAAAAAAATAATATGCTTTGCTGAATCAAAGTTAAAACTACTGATAGAGCATTTACAAGGAAAATAATATCACATATCAATTATTATGATCTAAGTATTGCAAAAATACTTATTTGTGATGACTTAGCAAAATATCAATTTTATTTATACGACGAATTATTATATTGCAATTAATAATATAATAGAGATACTCGTAATATGTTGCTAGACGAGAGTTAGGGGTGTGGCACAAAATAAATAATTAGGTAAGGTACCAACACATAATTAATTATATGGTAATAGCTTCAATAACAAACTCAAAGTCAAAATGACAAAGTTCAAATTCCAATGCAAGCAAAATTTATTTAGGACCTTTTTTGGAATTAATTTATTTATTTACTGCAAATAGGAGAAAAATCATTTAATTAGACTACAGAAAGCTAAATTATAATCATAAGGAGCACATTCACGATACAATATTTTACGTGAAGCCATTAGTAAGGCATTGCTATGTAACTATTACCTCATTGTAATAAATTAAAAGGATTGCCGAGAGTAGTATAAAGGTCACGGCATCATTCAAATTTTTACTTTACTAGCTTTTACCGGGCCTTCGCTCGCGTGGATGTTGGAAAATATCCCATGGGAACGTACTGCCGGGATTAAAAGTCCAGTGTTAATCCAGGTAAACAATGTATTAATTCCGTAATACCCATTATTTTCATTTAGGTAACTATCGGTTTACACGGCGCACGCCAGTAAAGCTCCCAGTCGGCATGATTTTATTCCGATATCTTCAACAATTATCGTCATATTTCCAGTTTACACAAAACCCTAATGAATGCACTTAAACCTTCCTCATGAATCACTTAGTCCATTTGCGAAAATCGTATGAAAATCCGTTCGGTAGTTTTTGAGTATGGCGCGTTCAGACAGACTCACACGGCGGTGTTCTATAATATTTAGTGATTACAATGAGGTAAGAGTTAATCATGAATGTGTTCCTTTAGTCAAATATGTGGCAATGGAAATAAATATATAAATTTCTGAATTTAAGTACAGAGAAATAAAAAGAAAAAATGGCTATGAAAGTAACAGTAAAATACACGTGTATGATGTAAGGACCTTGTTCAACGCGTATCAAATTGTTGCATGTGCATCTAACGACTGACGGCCACTTAAACTTAGGTACTTACCAGCAACCTCAAAGGCAGGCTATTATAGACAGAAATATTGATAAAAAAAACGATTTTGGAATGATTCACTTATGTTGCATCCCCAACATTATATTTAATATAATATTTCGTGTTGCAACAGTGTAGATAGTGTCACTGTCAATTGATGTGTCAGTAAAAATCAAGGAAGTTGATTATTCTAAGAACGAACACGTGTTTTATTTAACTAAACCTCTTATTTGCAGGAAATACAAAGTTAAACAACTTATGAGGTATGAAGAACAGGGTGTAAAGTTCACTCATCCGACCAGACGGGTATTGTGCTTGGTGGGCCTAACGACTGATGTCGGGAATTTGTATTTGTGTATGCTAGTTGCGCGGTAAACTTCGCTTGCGCGATGCAGGATTTTGCGTGACGTTATTGGGATGCGTAGTTCACATGTGGCGATGTAGATACCGCCACACTCTTAAAGGTACAGTACAGTCAGTAATTTTAAAGGAAATTGACAGTCTACGTCAATTTACCGTTTAAAGCCATTTCAAAGAGTTCAGTTCAGTTGTGTATAAAATATCATCATCATCATCTACCTAACCTTTTCCTAGCTATATTATTGGGGTCGGCTTCCAGTCTAACCGGATGCCAATACCATTATTTTACATGGAGCGACTGCCTATCCGACCTACACAACCCAGTAACTGGGTAACACGATACCCATTGATAAGACTGGTTGTCAGACTTTCGGGCTTCTGACGACCCATAACGACTGTCAAAGATCCACGAATGACAGCCGGGACCAACGGCTTAACGTGCTTTCCGACGCACGGAGGGGTCTAGGTATGTAAAGGACCATCCACGGACCAATCGCGGCAGTTGTGATTTGAAGATGCAATAACAATTCATTTCCCTGAATTTATATTACATAAAAGATCTTAGAAATTAAGTTGCTTGAACTTATTGACCTTCGTATGTTTTCTAGACAGGTAAATTGCTAAACATTTTCATCGGCCACGGACCAAGAAATGGCATGAGATACAATCAATACCTACAGATGAATAAGCTAACATAAGTATACCTACATGCAAAAATATTCATGTTTCCACTGCACAGTCCTTATTCAACTTTCCTGTGCGTGTAATAATTTTTTAAGCTAATGGCATACATAAGAGAGTGATGAAAAATAATTCTCAGCACTACTAGTGTGAGTGTAATGACTACTCAGCAGTACTAGAGTGTGAGTGTAATGACTACTCAGCACTACTAGAGTGCGACTGTAATGACTACTCAGCACTACTAGAGTGTGAGTGTAATTACTACTCAGCACTACTAAAGTGGGAGTGTAATGACTACTCAGCACTACTAGAGTGCGAGTGTAATGACTACTAAGCACAGTAGTGCTTTATTTAGTAGTCATTACAAACACACTATAGTAATAGTGTGTTTGTAATGACTACTGAGCACTACTAGAATGTGAGTGTAATAACTACTCAGCAGTACTAGAGTGTGAGTGTAATGACTACTCAGCACTTCTAGAGTGCGAGTGTAATGACTACTCAGCACTACTAGAGTGTGAGTGTAATGACACTCAGCACTACTAGAGTGTGAGTGAATATATATATAAATCTCATTCTAAATGGTTTGATTGGCCTGACAGCAGATTTACTGACCAAGCTTTCAGAAACCGTGGTTCATGTCAAATACCAATTTCACTGCCACCACAACCTCGTCAAGATATTAAGGCCATCAAAGAAGGCAAGGTCTTTTTCAGACGCCTGCAGTAAACAGCGAAAAAACCTTGGCTGCATCATCAGTAATGTTTCAAATCGTCGCGTTTAACATTAAACCACAATTTACGCACAATTGTTTGCGGCTACGACTGTTCTCAGCGATTAGACTGTTATGTTTGTAGATAACATAACAGACCGCTCAGACTTGTCGACAATATTTTTGTAGCGAGCACGTAGAGTAATTTCTTGATAAATGCAGGTAGAAGTTTGTTTTGAACTGTGGCTGTTAGTGTCGATGAAACCTTGAACTTTATAAATGTTTGACTGCAGGTACCTCTTAGGTTCAGAAGTATATTAATTAACAATTCCTAAATACAATATACAATACTAAAATTTATATCCCATTTACAAGTATATTATAAAAAAAGAGAAGACCACTTTGGGCATAAAAAAAATCGTCCGCATCGGTGTCAATGGGAAAATTTCTCAAAAAGCCATCAGCAATGCCACGTTGTATGGCAATGCTGATTCTTTACCTCAAAATAGGTATCTCTTTTTGTAAGGGTTTCTTTCAGATACCTAGGTTTTAAAACAGCCCGAATAACTAAGTAGGTACATTATAAGTAAAAAGACTAAGTTAGTGAAATCCTTGTAATTTCTTATTGAGAAATACATTTCTTTAACCACAAGATTTTATTTTCAAAATGGCAGAACAGATTTTAACATAGCCAAGGACCATCAAGATTAAAACTAACCTCCGAGTAAAAAAAAAACATTGCAATCAGACCACCGTTTGGGAGTTACGTTGCCAAAGACGACATAGCAACTATTTTTACGTCGCTCTTGGGGGTTAAAAAAACGGAATATGTACAATGAGATCGTGTATGCATTGTTGTCTTTCATGATGCCAGGCAGAGTGCATTTAACAGTTTCCTAAAAGAGCGGTAGACGCCACATAGCGTCTGCAATTTACCGTCGAATGACGTCACTGTAACGTCACTTATGAAAGTAAGTTGGTGTGATTTACTAGAGAGCTTTTTTTGACACCGTAAAGTAAAATCCGGCTGCCATCATTTTCATGACGACCGTCCCTGCTGCCGTTATATGGCGGGCACCGCTGTGGTAATAGTAGCATTAACGGCAAGAATAAGTAAGGTGTTAGTACTTTCTGGACCGTCCTTTTTACTAAGTACTTCGGAATTAATCATAATACAAAAATCTCAAGCCAGAGTGTTACGCAACTAGTGCGTTATGGCGGAACATTGTAGGTACAACCTACATCGCATCACAATCGCACGATATGCCACGGTGACGGCTCCCAATAAATAGCAACACGGCTAAATTCTTGATAACATTATATTTACGCTCACTGCAAGTGAACAAAGCAAATCTTGGGCAGTTTTTTTTTTTTTTTCAGTGACAGTACCTGCTTGACTGTAAACTTGCTTTTTCATCTCAAAGATACCGTGTGTCACGGTTACGAACATTAAGTGCGTATACCTATATATTTTTTATGGAGAGTAATAGTGGCTTTCCGTGCATCAGAAACCACGTTAAGCCGTTGGTCCCGGCTGTCATTTGCAGATCTTTGACAGTCGTTAAGGGAAGTCAGAAGCCCGAAAGTCTGGCAACCAGTCCTACCAAGGGTTATTGTGTTACCCAGTAACTGGGTGTGGAGGTCAGATATGCAGTCGCTCCATGTAAAATACTAGTGGATGTAAAACATGTAAATACTGGAAGCCAACCCCAACATAATTGGGAAAAGGCTAGGCAGATTGATAGTAAAAGTGACCTGCTGTGTACTTGAGTTTTCATCTCTAAGAAACCGTGTGCCTCGGGAATCACGCAACTAACATAATATTAAATGCGTGGATAAATATCTAGAGTGGTAGTGTAGTTAGAGAGGCAGACATAACTGCACCCTAATTGAGTAAAACACGATCAATCATAATCTGAATCAATTTGAAGGATATTGCTAATCCATTGCTTCATATATTCGCAAAATTTATCTACTCAACAACTTAAATAACGCAATGAATGTTGTTGAACTGTGAAAATGAAATAGGAGCGAAGGACCACGTTTTATTTTACCTTCAACACGTTTTGGAGCGTAGGACCAATTTTTTTTCTACCATCCAACTTACATACTTTGTTCTTCTGTAATCTTTATGCCTGTTTGTATGAACCAATACATACATACACATACATAAACCATAAACCCACGCCTTCTTCCTATGGGGGTGGGCAAAATCTAAAGAACGCCATCTGCTACGATCCTTACATACTTCTTTACGTTCATACATCTGTACCCTAATTGCGTAATACACGATCAATCAGAATCGGAATCGGAATCGTTTTGAAATAGATTACGCAATGAATGTTGTTGAACTGTCAAAATGAAACTGATTAGTCGTAATCGTTTACAAAAATGTGTTACGTAATTAGATAGCTGATCATACACCCACGTCGGTTGGTAGTACTACGCAACTGACCTTTCTGAAGAACTTCACCAATAAGACCAACTAATATATTTGCTTCATACATAACCAATATAGAATGTTCTATTAGTCTTTGTGCTTCAATGTAATTGCGTCAAAGGTTATCAGTGTTATATAAAGATAGCTAACGATTTGAAGGAGCTTCCTAGCGTGTTTGTGTCCTTTCTCATTATCAGATGATGCTTCTAATGTGGAAGATGAATGTAGTTATTTTTGCCATGACGTATTTGCAATCTGCTTGTCGTATTCAGCCAATAAGTTTTAGATCAATACCTATATTAACTAATAGCTTCTGCTCGCGCGACTTCGTTCGCGTGATTTTTCTTGTTTTAACATTAAATATATAATCTGACACTCGGCAATACTGTAGCTTCCCATTAATGAAATAATTTTCGGTATAGTTTCGAAGATTAACCCCTACATACAAAATCACAAATTTTACCTCTTTACAATAAGTAAGTAGGTATTGAAGATTCAAGCAATTTCTGCAATGTTCAACAGATATTCATGAGCGATTCGATGGCCAACAAACAGGATCGCAAACTGAATTTTTGTATCAGGTACACATAGTAAGCAAGCCTTTTAGTCAATTTAAATTATAAACAGAGCCATTTTTGAATTAATTCATTTTTGAACTAAATTAAAATTATTGAATGGGGCTTCAAAGATTTGCCAGATATTTCGAACAGCGCTAATATTTTTCACCTCGCTGAACTCTCAAAAACGTTTCACTGATAATAATATGCTGACAAAAGACACACGACCAAGAATAAGGTAAAGCAAAATCTTCACTTCGAAAGAAGGCTTAAACTCAAAAAGTTATTAATTCTTCTTACCTGTTGCACTTCAGCAGTGGTAGATCGGAACAGCTCAATATATCTAGCACCAATAGACTTGCGGTGTCGAGACAACGCCTTAGGCGCGTCATCTTCTTTAGCAAAGAGAACGAACGCGTCCCCTGTGGCTCTGCCGTCGGCTCGCCTGACGAATAGCACGCCTTCTGCTCCATCCAGAACTAGGACTGGGTTGTCGCCCGTTGAGAAGAAATCCAGCTGGAAATTGAAATTGTTGTTAGTATTTGCGTGTTATTAGATATAGACAGAATTCTGGGGATTGGCAACAGAAAAAACTGGGCTGCAAACAAGGTATAGTTGTAGAAGGGAAAAGGACCAAATATGTTAGCCAAAATGTATCCACTTCGCCACTGCAGTTGCTATGGGCTTGGGTTATAAATCTACTGGGGCCTAGTGGGCTTGGGTTATAAGTCTACTGAGGCCTAGATAGAAAGGTATATATACATCTTTGAGTGTTTGTTTAGTTGAGAAAACTTTACTCAAATCTTTTGATGAACCAATAAGTTAGGTTAGATTAAGAGTAAATTCAACGGCTCACACAATAACGTAGTGTAAGTAGTTAGAAATGGAAACATAACTTCAAGCCGCGGGACAAATATAATATATGACACGAATATAATTGGCATTCCTGTACATATGTGTAGGTAGTCATTGTACTTTACTACCGGCTACGTATGTACTTATGTATGTTATGTATGGTCACCTATTCCCTCATAACTCCTATATTATTTCTATCGTATTTTGACTTATGAGGTATCGTTGAAAACGTCATGTTGTTGCAAACATAGAAATATTTCTTATATCTATGGTTGCAAAGGTTATATAGCTATATGACGTCACATAAAATGGCCAATATGGCGGCTTATAGCGGATGTAGTTACCGAAAAAAAAAAGGGAAATATATCGTGTTTGATATCTAATGAAAGGTCCTAAGGAGCGTTTTCTGAAAACATATTGGCTATCTTTAATTATACATACATAACCCGAATTATGCCTTAATTACATGACATGACATAATTAAGTAACGTAATGGCGTGTGATTCCGGTTAAGTACACGAAAACCGAAAATAATCGACATTTGGTTGATGTTTTTGTCGTACTCGGCTTTTAATTATACAATCGCTTTTTTTGTTACTCAATAAAGATCTAGCTTTAATGAGACATTTAAAATGACAAATCTAGAAAATACTGATTCAAATGTAATTTCATCTAGTTCAAGTTTATTAATAATATGATTACAGCAAAGGTTAGATAAGGTAGGTAGGCTGCTGTATAATACCTAATCTAAGCAACTAACCTAAAGGTTATGGCGTATCATTGGAGTTGACAACATATTATCAATTTGACGGTTTCTGATTGGCTGGCAATATTATTGCGAAGTTAGATCGTAATGTGTTAGAAGACTATTGCGATTAATGCTCGGTTCCTATAAACGGAAACGAATCGTTTTGCTTACCAATGGTAACTTATTTATTGCAGAACTGGGCATATACATAGATTCGTAAACTTCCATATGGGAGGGTCTAATAAGCAAAGTTATGAGGTCTTTGCTTCATTATTGGTAAAGATACAAGAGTCTTAACTTTAACCAATAAAGGCGTAAGTCATAGGAATCGGCCATTAGAAATAAGTATTTCTACTAGTTGTTGTGAATGAAATATATATAAAAATATTCATGTATTTCAGCCTTGCGTTTATTCAGGTGCCATCTATGACCTTAAGAGCCAACACTTTAATTTGTAAGGAAAAAGACCAATACTTTTTTGGTCCTTCGATCCGAAAAGACCAATATATACTTACAACTTGTTGCGGCGTCGCATCGTAAGGTAATCCTCTCATACGCACGATGACTTGCGCGCCACGTGAGAGGAAAGCGGCCGCCTCGCAAGTGGCGCCTCCTGCAACTGACAGGAAGTCTTCGCCGCTTGCACGGTACACCTGGGTGAGAGACAAAGAGGATTTAGTACTTCGGAACAGCTAGATTTGAAGAGAAGCATTTGTAAGATCAAGAATTCAGAATCACGGATACAAGGGATTTGTCAAAGTATTTTTTTGAAGTTAAAATTTGTTTCGGCGCGTTGAGCACTTTTTGGGTGAACAAAAATCATGGAACTCATCGTCACCGAACGCTTTCCATGAGCTATATGTATACTGTATATATATGTACATAGATATACAATTCACAAGTTACTTAGTTTTCACTTCTATCGGCAGTCCCCAAAGACTTGTGAGGTGTGAATTGTCAAAAAATATAAAATAGGAGTAAAGCTTTGCTTGGGTTAAGGTTGCTGATAGCATTAAAGCTTGTAATGTTCAAAGTCTACTGCAGAGCAATTGCAAGAAGCCTTTGTCCTGCAGACCTCACTCAGACAAGAGAAACCAGAATGTATTCATCACCGATTTTGCTTACTACGTGTGATATTTAGATCCCCAAAGAAAATAGTATTTATTTATTAACTATATTATGTATGCTTACCTCAATGTACCGCGATCCAATATGGTGCTTGTGCCGTTTGAGCGCCATGTCTCTGTGCTCCTGTGACACAAACCGCACCAGCGCCTCGCCGTTGCGTCTACCTTGAGGCGACAGGCACAGGGCTACGCCACCTCTGTAGGACACAACATTAGGTTAGGATAATGTACTCTTAAGAAAAAGAGACGCTCGTTTTGCACCACATCAGTAAATAACTGCTAAACGTATTTAAAACATCGTCTTATTTCTGTCAACCGTTTGAAGATGAGAAAGATAGAATTAAGTTTTAAATGCGCTAAGCGTTAAGAGCGTTTATTCTGAACGTGGGTAATGTCGCAAATAAATGTAAAATATCTCGCTGTTTTGATTAACTTGGCAATATTGATTTGTGGACATATGAAATGTGGCTAAGTAGCAAACTAGAATATCTATATATTAATAAAGAATTGCAAATATAACACTGAATTAGATGTTGTAATCGTTTTAGGTGTAAAAAAGGCTTTGGAAAGTTTCAAAATACTTTTTTTTACATCTAAAAATAAATATGGTCATACGATATTAATTATTGCATTTCATTACCAATATTTTAGTTCACTAATTAGCCACATTTCTTATTTCCATACAGTAATATTGCCAAATTAATCAAAACAGGCAAATATTTTACAGCTATTTGCGACGTTGCCAACTTTTAGGACTAGCGCTCTTAAATGCATTTAGTGATTTTTGGTGCAAGGGGGCCTCAGAGAGGTTAAGTTATATGTATTTATGTAGATAATTCCTTCATGTTCAGCTTAGTTTTGACGGCCCTGGAGTTGGCCCCGGTAACAGCTTTATCGAAGGCCTCGTCCAAATCTTTTACATTGCAGGGTTAGGTACCACTTAAGTAAATGAACAGAAAATGGTAATTAGGGCAAAGTTGCTTACAGTGTAGGTGACAGTAAAAGAATAGAGCCCTAAAATCCCTGTGAAAGACACTGGATGCGGGAGGCGGAGAACCGAGTGTTGTGGAGTTTGGAGAGGACGAAGTCCAGTAGTTTTTAATAGATTGGATTTATTCAGGGTAAAATAAATTCTCGTTTGCGTTTTTGGTGTCCCTAGTCATCACATGAATACTGTTTTAGTTACTCACTTGGCAACATTGAGACCTCGAAAGAATTTGGCTATATCCTGATCTGATGACTGCCACGGTAGACCCCGCGCGCGTACTATGCAGTTACCGTCTATTTCATCGTCTTTTGAGCTGAAACAATACAAAACAACACGTTAGTCATTTGTCTAAACATCTTATGGAAATAATGGTACTTTGTCATGAATTAACACATACTTTGAGGGACACTAAATGCCCATAGGCGTTATAACAATAAAACTGCTATTGTGTCTCATTCAGTGTCCTTGAACGCGTTCATGTGTTTTGACTGCCTCGCAAGCGCTACTGCTGACCATGAGATGCTGGGTTTGATTCCCGGGTCGGGTTAAGTGTTATTGGGTTTTTCCATCTGAAATTTCTCAGTAGCAGCCCGGAGTCTGGTTTTGTGCCCGGTTGATGGCAATAGGCTCACCTCCGCTAAACTTGCTCTTCTCGCTAGGCTTGTTTCCGAAATCTTTTTTTTTGTTTCTTTTTTTTGAGCATTTTTCCACAGAAGATTAGCCCCTAATATTGAAGTTGGGGCTATTTGACCCCCAACTTATTACATGGGACTTAAACATAACTGGCGAAATGTGAGTGTACTATAATTGGTGCACCTCTGCGTAACCGCGTGATGATGTTTATGTATATATTGTGTTCTATAATATGTGATGTTTTCACTCCATGTTTTGACACCCTTAAACTAAGCGCATATGTGCCAGTAGCCACAATGGGCCACAGCGCATCGCATTCTAATTCAAAAGAGCGGTGCAGCCCGCCTGTAGAGTGCGATGGTTTATATAAATTAAAAAAGTTGATGCAGGAGAATTTTTGTGTTGCGGTACAGTTTGCGCATACCATTACCTATTATATGAAAATATTCTACTTAAAATGAGTGTGAAACAATCTGCAATGTTCAAGACGAATCTCTATGTAAACAGGAACAATGAATTTGACAAGAGCGTGAGAAAATATCGCCTTATTTGGCATTAAAAATTATGTTTTTGACGATGTTTCAAGTTTGGTATGATTCTTTACATAGTGCGCATTCACTTTCAAATGAAATGATGTTTTTTTTTTAATAAATCATCTGCATCACCTGTCTAGTTTTAATTATATATTTTTGATTAGTTATTATTAATTTAAATAATTGATTGTCAATCTTTATTTATTTATTTGGTTAAATTACACGAACAGTATAGCATAAGCATAATCAGCCTATAATTTCCAAAACTGCTGGGACATAGGCCTTCTCACATCGAGAGGGAGTGGGCCGTAATCCACCACGCCGCCCCAGTGCGGGTTGGTAGAAGTCATATGTCTTCGAATTTTTGGTTCTATGACATGCCGGTTTCCTGACAATGTTTTCCTTCACCGTTTTGAGAGCAGTGGTGATGAAATAATTTACACAAAGTAAAGCGCCTGCGTGGGTTCGAACCCAAGACCTACAGCTCGTAAGTCGGGGCCGTTGTCAATGGGCCACAACTGTTCTCTCCCTTTGCGTGCGCCAACAGTATGTACATTTTATATTAATATTTATAAAAGTAAGTATTTACTATAATTAGGTATGAGTATGGTATAAATAGGTTATGAGTATAGAACGTTATCAGCCTCATTAATGGACACACCTTAGAAATAACGAGGTATTCCACTCAGGGTAATAAGTAAAAAAAAATAAACAATGACTTTCTCATATCGAAATTACACGCTGATTAAGTATATAGTACTTTTCCAACGGAACATGAATGCCAAGTTTATGTAATAATATTTGTTTTGATAATAATATTTGTTGTGATTCTGGTACAAAACAAAATAATGCTCCGAAGGCACTTATCCCATCGCCGACGAGGAAGCGACAAGCTATTAACTATTTTCTCGCTGAGGAAAGGTACAAAAGATTGTAGGTCCCGTGCCAGTAAAAGAGATACATATTATATTAAATAGTTCATCGCTGGTACACACCACCGCCAGGCGAGAACTCTGTCAAACAAACAACTCGTTTTCAGTGGCTGGCTTTACTCGCTTCTCGCTAATCGTCGGTGGTTGAGGTGCCTATAGGATTAGAAGTATAGGCGAACCTTCTGTCGCCGGTAATTTTCATATTCTGGATAAGGATATGGGTTCTCCTGAACGTACAATTTATGAAAATTGTTACGATCACCACCACCTGGATAGATTTGTGAATGCAGCGTATTATTTTTAGCAGACCAGTAGAGGGGAAAGCACGAAAGCCGACCGTCCACTGCTACGCAGGATGTGCACGGAAAGGTTAATTTGTTTCCAGCCACGCATTTGTGCGTAGCGTGGCCGTGGCTTGCAGTTAACGATCCCTCGTACATTTTCATACAGATCGAAGCTAAGACGTAAGTACGAGTACACGTGCGTAGCTTAGCTGTGGTATGTGGGCCGCTGTGGAGAAGCGCCTTGATGCTTTTAAGCGGTGGTCTCCCCCGGTATTCCCTGCCAAGACGCTTTATGATATTTAAGTGGTGTAGTGTTAGCCTACTCACAAAAATTCGCAGAACCCAAGAATGTTCGTAATAAGAAATAGTGTTGTCTATTGCCCTAAATCCTACTCGGCCGTGCGTAGCAACAATATTTTAATAAAATAGTAACGAAACAATGGTTTCCAGAAGCTATAATATTGCGCCAGTTCGCATGACGTGCGCAGCTCAGAGTGCATCGTAAAATTCACTGCTTAGGTCATCATTATTATTTTATGATTTATTCTTGTTGTTAATGTTACAATAATTTTTGTTGGATGAACTGAGATGTGGGAATCGTTTTCAACTATGCGTAGTTCAAAAGTCCAACTTGTAGAGTTTTTTTTGGTTAATAGAGCAATTCTAATGAAGAAACTTGAGTACGAATGGATATACGTGTAGGGAAAAAAAGCAAAAAAACTATGGAATGATTGTGTGAAAGATGTTAAAGCTGTAAAGGGGATGAATAGTCGATAGAGGTTTAATGATAATGCAAGAGATCAATAATGGGATGAAGGCAGAAGAAGAGATCAGAGGAAAAATACTACTTGTCTCACTCCTCTGATCTCTGATTACAGTCATCATAAGTGTACACGACACTTATTGCTTTCGGGTCATAGAAATATAAATAGTATGATACAAAGCAAGCAGGGCCAAAATAGTGTGTTAAGGATTTTTCAACGACACCCATTTCTAAATTGTTAATCTTATCCGTTTGAAGACCAACCTAACATTTTGGTTACCTAAAATAAAATGTCGCAGCCGGTCTTCAAGTCCAACTACATCATTTGTTTTTAAAAGTAGATACGTCGAGATCTACAATGGAACGTAAAACGCAGGAGTGTTAAATGGTCTACCAAAGTGTCTACGTGACATTGGTGCAAATATAGAATATAGAGGCTTGTCTATACAAGCAACGCATATTTAAGAAGAAGGGAAGAAGTTTAGAGAAGATGAATGAAGGGAAGAAGTTAAGAAGTTATCAGTACCCAGAGCAACTGCCATATGACCTACACCACGCAATGGAAGATACCTAAGGTTATCTAATAAAACCTAAGCTAATTAAATACTACAACTACTTATATCAATTCTCCCTAAAGAGATCGGAATATTTTATACTATCAATGAATGATAGTGATGCTGATGGACTTGACCTCAGAGAGATTAATATATCACAAATACATACGTTTGCTAGTTTAACAACGTGAGTTTTTCCTTACCTAGTCATTCAATTTGCCTAGCTTTTTCCCAACTATATGGGGTCGGATTCCAGTCTAACCGAATGCAGCTGAATACCAGTATTTTACATCGAGTGACTGCCTATCAGACCTCCACAATCCTACCCCTTAAGTCCAGTAAGACTGGTTTTCAGACTTTTGGGCTTCTGACTCCAAACGACTGTCAAAGATTTATGAATGACAGTTGGGACCAACGGCTTAACGTGCTTTCCGAGGCACGGAAGGGTTTCGATATTTAATGGATGATCACCATTCTAGAAACCGACTGCGGCAAGCGTAGCTTAACCTTCGATCGTGCGGCTGATATCATTTAGAAACGAGCTATGCTATTTCCTTATCTAGTACGAGTATTGATTTGAAAAACCACAGGAAAGTCAACGGAGGCAATTTGAAATGATAATAGCTTCTTGATTGGAATCAAGATTGTCATAATCTGTTGGTTTAATAGTCGTTCTGTTGTTATACGTGGTTTTATTTGCAGTGTCTAGTTTATGTTGGTTGGTTGTGGGACATGCACTCATGTTGTGTTATGATTTTGACATTTGTTTTGGAAGTAAGTTCTATGATGTGTGGGTACTTGGTTTCTTTACTTATTGCTTTGATATTATGTCGTCCTTCCTCTACTGCCTTTCGTATCGACGATACATCTAAATTATAGGTACTATATGGGCTCAGTAGGTGGCCCCCTTTTTTTTTTTTTTTAGGTTAGGTTGGGATGTCATCAAATGACTCCTACCGCGCTGGGCGGAGCGAGAATGTGTCAGACTTTAACTGACTAAAACCCACCCGTGTTCCTTCCGTTGCCTGTGTGCCGGGGCCGCGATATTCCTTTCAGACAAACCCGCAACATTGGCCAGCAGGCATTGGGCAACGCGCCGTCGACCCGTGCCTGGTCCTTATCGGACGGCGAGCTACCCATTGCTCACCGTCCGCAAGCCTGCGCCTACGGTGGCCGGAAGTCGGCTCGCGACTCCTGACGCCCTGGGCGTCTCCTGCGGCGACTAGGGGCGCGCATCTTGCATTTCCCTCGCGCGCTCCGCCTCCTCCTTCGCGAGCATTACTGCTTCGCAGAAGGAAGTGACGGCCTCCCATGCACTCTCGCTCCGGACCATGGCCTGAACCAGGGCCGGGCCGTGCGTGAGATCGCCGCCGCCGATCGCCTCCGTGAGGACACGGCGGTGCTCCGCCCAAGCCGGGCAGACCTCCACTGTATGCTCCACCGTGTCCTCCGGGCAATCCACACAATGGTGACACCCGGGCATTTCCTCCCGCTTTATCCTGAACAGAAACCTCCCGAAACAACCGTGTCCGGTGAGGACCTGCGTCAGGCGGAAGGTGAGGACGCCGTGGCGCCTCTCTAGCCACTCCTCATAGAGGAGACTTATCGCCACAATTGTGGCGTGCCCAAGTAGGTGGCCCCCTGGCATCGTTTATTGCGACTATGTTCGATCCGCTGGAGTTTCCCAAATGTCCGTCACCCTTGATGATATAATTATGTTGTATTCAGAATGATTTTTTGCCCTAAATTATCTAACTTTACTTGAGTTATTTAATTGGTGCGTTTTACGATTCGATTCGGAGAAACATTGGCATCTGCACCTCAACTCAAATATTTGAGTTGAGGTGCAGATGGTATCTTTCTTCGCAAATTTCTTTTCTCTGTCAATATTATTTTCTCGAATCTTCCAATATGTATAACAAATAACACTATCTACACAACGTTTCTATTATTTTATCTGTGTGACTTGTAAATAATATTTCGATAGAGTAAAACAGTAACCATGTGCTGATATAATTACAGTAATTATAGTAATTTATATCATTTGTTTTATCAATATTTTTACAAATCCTTGGACCCAGAATGTGATAGCAGAACATATGATATTACTTGTAGGTTATGAAATATTCCATTTGATATTGGAATGAGAATTTGCTATCAACTGTTGCTTATTGAAAACGGTAAGTAGAGGTAGGTATAGTGTGAATATATGAATTGCTATAAGAGTATGGGAAGACCAAATATACGATGAATGGACCGTGTGATAGATGATATGGCTAGAAAGAGTGTGCTTTCTGTGATGACGCCTAATAGATGTTCGAAAGAAGACAATTGACAAATAAAGACATAGACAATTGGTATAAAGACAGGATGATGATGAAGCAGATATTTTGTTAGATTGATTTTAAAGGACATAAAAGACGTGCCGTAATAAAAAAGAAAATATCCTCAGACTAAATTAAACCCCATACTGAAAAATATTACAATAATATTATGCCCAAAATCCCAGAGTAATTAAATACCTACCTAGTGTAGCGAAGACAGTGACACAGCGAAGTATAAGAAAAGGGCGGACCCAAAGTTTAACAGTTACAGAGAGTAGCAGAAAACGGAACTCAAACTCAAAGCATTTATTTCAAATAAACCAATTACAGGCACTTTTGAATTGTCAAGGAGTCGGTCTGTCAGAAAGATGAAGCTAGATGCCCATTCCAAAGCGTAGTAGGTACCTATGGAGAAGAACGGGCAAGAAACTCCACGGACACTCTTTTAACTTCCCCTGTCTGTCAAATAGACATTCAAAGACTCCCGAGAGAAAACTGTCTTCACCATACACAAGTGAAACATACAATTGTGTCATTTATTATAATAATAATTTATGTAATACCAACGTGTGACGGTCCCAAGCAGACAATATCCATTATGGTCGAGGACTGAACCAAAACATCTTGAACAATGATGTTACGACACTGACATGACATTTGATTTGACCATTTGACCATGGGGTATTCTTCTTCTAAGGCCGTTTGTCCACCGCAGTGTTTAGCGTATTTATGGCAAAAAGTTAAAACGTGTTTGGCCCAAATTTCAGCTGCGGAAACTCCGCTCACTGACAGAGTCTTAAGCTCATCAAGAGTACAGGTGACAGGACATACGGCGCAGGATGGACGGCCATTGTCTGTGGGGAGATGCCGCATACGCACTTAAGATCTGAGTTGTCCATGAAAAATATATTTAGAGATTTCTAAGTATGCGGGTAACGCGTACTCAGATGGAAGGTTCGATAAAACTGAAAATGTCGATGATTTTTTTGCTGCAGAATTCTTTAGAGTAAACATTAAAAGACTATACTAGGAGACTTTATTTCCAGGTCTGTGATTAATGGTTCAGACAAGATTCCTGTGGATACAACAACTTCCAGCTGTTAGTATTGTAAAGACCTTCTATAATATTTTCTAATTCTTATAAAGATGGCACGAGGGGGAGAAGAATTTGCTAAGTTATGCAGGATTATCCATTATTTATAATTATTGAATGGATCCTTTGTGAAGGTCACATTATCTTCCCACATTGGCGACTCATTTTTATTGTTTAAACACTGTGTCAAAAGTCATACGAGATGACGTAGTGTTATTGTGACGTCGTCATTAGTCGCGGGACGCGTTGACTTATTTAGATATTACTAGCGACCTCTGCTTCGCACGGTTTTTACGACTTGATAAAATATCAAGATTCTGTCTATAAATAAGTTTAATTTTAGAGTATCACGAGAAAAAATTCTAAATGTTGGTGAAAACCGCAACAAAATCCGTAGTGAAGTTAAGAAGAACCATGCGGTCACACAGACAGACACGATAAGCGACTTTAATTTATAATATGGATATAGATATAGAAAAAGTCCCATGAGATGACGTGTCACTGTGACATCGTCACTAGGGTAAGCGTTGACTAATTGAGATATTATTTTGTCGTAGGTAACTATGTCGTCATTATGGAAATGTTGACAATCATGTTCAGAACACAACTGGAATGAAAACGTCAATATTTTGTAAATTTTTGTTATTCGTCTGTTTTGCCAAGTTAGGCTGCTTATCAGTTAGGAATACAACAAGTAATCGTTGCGAAGCATTGTGTATTAGATATTAAAAAAGATTTATCTGATAAAACTTGACTAGTCTAATTAATTTAGATTAAGTAGGTGTATCAATGAATAATTATCGTTTAGAAATGTTTTCACGCTCGTTACACGTTTTACCTTGTGTCTTTTGTGCTATACTTAAATTTTCTTTAGGAAATCGATTATCAAGATTTAAGCTTTTTCAAGAAAAATCCAACCTTATATGTACTTGATCGTACGTCTGTCTATCAGCACCTTTGTGGTTGTAAAAAAGAGAAATATCAATTAAGGCAAAACGACGAACTAAAGGGAAACAATTCTTGTGACGCTTAGATCGAGTGTAATCACAAGAATTGTTTTGTTGTTCCACTATTCTTCAGTTTCACGTCACAAAGTCGGCATTCACACTGTCAACATCGCTCCATATACAGCCGTTCTATTCTCTCTAACCTCACTTCATCTAAGTTTTCACGGTGAGATTTTTTTACAGAATACACTGATTGGTTCTAAACAAGGCACATAATGCTTAAATCAACTAGCTAGTCTCTGAAACAAATGAAGCGGATCTTGTAACATAGTGTGAATTTTGTAGTTTGTTTATAGCTTCTAAAGACTTCAATTCATTTCCTTTTTGCAATACCTGTATGTTTGGCTGAAGCGATGAGTCACTTCGTACGCAGAAAGATAAGGAGCTAACACACTACTAGTTTTAATTTCAAATACAAATCGGCGTGGAACGGTTTGCTGTTTCTAGTTATAACGCGCTGTTTGCAATATTATTGATCCGAAACGAGCAGGTTTTAGATACGCGGGGAGAAATCCACCTTTGAACACATAATGTGAAGTAAGGTGTACAGCAGAGATACAGCTGTTTACCTACGCCTACAAGAAATGGTATGACGGTTATCTTTTAGGTACAACAATGAAAGATGAAGTAACAACAACCAGCATTGTCGAAGATTGTAGCATTTACTATAATGACTAAGATATCCAAGCGGTACCAAGGTGAAAGGCGTTTGATATAATTAGACATATTGCCAACCCGTGAAGTATGTTTGTAGCTACAAAATAAAACAGTGAATAGGCAGTAGAATCAAAATTAGACAGCAAACCAAAGAGGATAACTTAAAATTCGTAGCAATATTAATTTTGTGTGGACTTATATCTATTGTAGTTCCCCAAGGGAACATATTGTGCCTTGTACTATATTGCTGCAACATTAGCCATACGCTTATTAGTATGGCATTTAATAAGTAACGACGGTGGTTTTAATAATGCTCTAGCAATAATGCTTTCTTTAATATAACATTACGTCTATAATCCGGAGAGAAAGGCAGATGCCAATCCAGCTAAATATCTCCAGTTTATATTAATATTATACCCAGTATTAGGGGACGAACAAACATATTGCTAATAATTCCCATCAAACATTCACAAATCCAGACACTGAGTGCAAATTTTTCCTGATAATAAAACCAAACATTATTTTGCTCGAGCCGCCGTTTGCACCCAGGAACCAATGCTCAACTGTCGCGCTCCCGAAATTGCGATCATTTCAACATTTTCAACCGGTCATGTATGTTACTAAACCATAATAATAACAGTGATTTATATAATGGTGTCATTAATACTTTGGCCAAAAATTACAGAAAACTCAGCAATTAAACTACATTTACAAAAGTGTAAGGTATGCAAATCAAAAGTGCCTATATAGCCATTTAGCCCTAACTGTTGTTGCTAACTTCACAAAAGCATTTGTTGACAATTTCCAATCCGCACCGTGTTTGTTTGGCGTTGTGAAACTTGACGAGTAAAGGACGGCACACAATTTAGACTTAGAATTGCTAGAACGGATATTTTGCGTCAGCAATAGTTTGAATTGTCAATCAGACAGAAGGAATCTATGCTGTCTTCTAAACTGATATAATAAAGAGAAAAGTTTTGATTTTTTAAATGTTTGTTAGTTACGCTTTCACGGCTAAACGGCTGAACCGAATTTGATTAAATTTGGTATGGGGATACTTTGAACCCTGTGAAAGGACATATGCTACTTTTTATCGACATACCACGCGGGCGGAAGCTAGTGTTACATAAATTAGTTTCTTAATGAAAGACTCTGGAGGATGAATCTGTTTATTGAAGTAAAAACTTCTATAAGCGCGTTGAGCGATTTTTGGTAGGGGACAATCTTATGGGTTCGCGTCACCGACATGCTAATGTTAATAGTATATCTGTAGTTATGATTATGACATGTTGCGCTTGGCCAGCAGTTATTTTATAGTTTTAAGTTTCTTCTGTCGGCAGTCGCCACGACTGCCAATTTTTTGACTGCGATTTAGGAAAATATCCAGTGATAACTGTGTTACAAATCCCACAAGAAAGATATAAATAAATAATGGTTATTTATGCAGTTATTTTAGAAACATTGGTTTTAATAATAACTGATACTTATTTAAATCGATAGCCAGCTCAATTTGGGATTCTAATAATGGCTATAAATAAAAATAAATTGTTAGTATGATTTTGACTTTCTCTCGAATCCCGCTTGCAATAAACACGATAACTTACAAAGGAATATTGTGTTACCCAGTAACTGGGTTGTGGAGGTCAGATATTCAGCTGCAACCGGACCCTAACATATTTGGGAAAAGGCTAGGCAGATTGAATGATACATAGCAGTATTGATTGATGCTCAAGATCCCTTGGAAGAGTTGTAGGACACGTTATAAAAATAAAAAAAACCAAAACCAGTGACCTTGTATAATATACTACAATTCTTTCTAAAACAAACTGCGATTATCCGCAAAATCGTCACCATACGTCCTGTGTTAGCGACCGCGGCTCACGTTTCACGCACCGGAACGCCTGCGCACTATAAATCTTACAAATGTGTTCCGTAGAGGTTGTAACTTGAGCCCTATCGAATGACTTTTTATTTCATCAAAAAAACAGGGACGAATTGTGAAGAAGTGCAAAAAATTATAGTTCGTTTGTGTTAGGTTATTCATTATTTGTTGAAAGTGTAGAATAGAATGTTTGTTAGCTAGCTTAAACAACCTATACCTAATGTTCCCACTGCTGGGGGTCAGGCCTCCGTTCTGTAAGAGGGAGTGCTCCGTACTCCACTACGTCAGGCCAAGTGCTGGTTGGTGGAAGTCACATGTCTTCGAATGTTCGGTTCTACTTCTAAGAAATGCCGGTTTCCTCACAATGTTTTCCTTCACCGTTTTACTAGCTTATCTCGTGGTAATATGTGAATTTTAGGGGGACGATTAATCTTGGGTTGTTATTGATGGAGTTAAGAGTTATGACTGCGTTTTGGTTATTGAATTCTAGTCAGTAGGTACGTAAAAGAAGATTTTTAGATCTGTGAAACCATATATACGGGTTCCTGCCTCATGTGTTGATCTCCTATTAAAGTTTTTAGATAGGCAGTCGCTCCAGGTAAATACTGGTATTCAGCTGCAACCGGTTAGACTAGAAGCTGACCCCAATATACTTGGGAACAATAAGTAGCTGTTGGTAATCATGGATCATAAGATTTACAAGGCAATCTTGAATTGGACGGATCTATGTTCAGACACTTTTAGACCCAAGATTGTAAAACTCTTGTTTAAGTAACATAACAAAACATTACGCCTGCATGCCGAAGGGTTAGGCAGAGGCTACCTTAAAATCCACATTTCGTCAGTTATGTTTAAGTTCCATGTTCTAGTGGGTGAGTCTATTGCCATCAACCATGCGCAAATCCGACTCCAGGCTGTTATTGAGAAATTCCAGGTACAAAAACCTAATAACACTTTGCCCGACCTGAGAATTGAACCTAGGACCTCATGCTAGGCAGTAGTGCTTGCGACCACTAGACTAACTAGACCAACAAGGCATTTCTTCTACCTATCCAACCTAACTAATTAACTATATAAAGGAAAAACTGTATAATACCTATTCAACATTTACCTAGCTACATAAATCTTTCGCAACGGTTAAGTAGGGTCTTAAACCAAGAGATTAAATCATTCCTACATAATGCTGTGTCGAATGACGATCGTATACCTGCATCTTATAAACTTCTACATACAATGTCATTAGCGGATGATAAGTAATTGGAACAACATATACTTGTAATTTAGAAGTGATAAACAGTGACTGCAGTGTGATTTATACATTGTTTTCTTGGGCATACAAAGTCGCGAACATGATTTAGCAAGGTGACTTTGGTACGATTCCAAGTTGGGATTTATTCCAAGAATTTACAATAGGAGATTGCCCTAAGACGATCCTCTGGTCGAGTTTTTGTTTGTCACGTCACTGAACTAGCTCTATATTACTCGTTTTTTTTTTACATTTACAGCACTACATTACACTCCTACTGCAAACTGCTTGGGTATGGTTATTCATCTGCCTAGCCTTTTCCCAACTATATTGGGGTCAGCTTCCAGTCTAACCGGATGCAGCTGAATACCAGTATTTTACATGGAGCGACTGCCTATCTGAGCTCCACAACCCAGCAACTGGGTAGCACGATACCCCATTGCCAGACTTTCGGGCTTTTGACTATAATGACTGTCAAAGGTCTATGAATGACAGCAGCAACGGTTTAATGTGCTCTCTGAGCCACAGAGGGGTTTCAGTATGTAATGGATGGTTACCCAACCATGGACCTGGGCAGGCGTTGCTTCACCTCGAAGATCGACTCGTGCGGCTGTTATTATTTAGCCACGAGCCATAGGTATGATCTCCTTATATGCTTGCTTAGGACATTTATTATAAACACCACAAGTCTTGGAACGACCGGTAGTATTTTGTTTTTATTAAGTTACATGCCGGCACCATACTATCGTCCAAAAGTCTCACTCCAACATGACTCCTGTCTGTCCCAACTCACGATCGATGAAAACAGACTGTCCATCATTGTCAAACATTCACGAACTATCTCTACACGTGGAAGGTTGGACGACCAGTTGGAGTGTTGAACGATAGTGTGGAGCCGGCAGCAGACTGGAGGACGTTGCTGTCCTTCCTCTATAAATAATCATTTAGTTGGTATTTATGGATTCCTTGGGATTAGAAGAAGTGGCTGTTTTATGCCAAGAGTGACAAGGAACCTTTGACCAATTACCGTCTTCATAAGTGTTTACACCATGTTTAACCTTTTAGAGGTCAAAGGCATAAAGTTTATGTTCAATATCTTGAATAATTACCGTTATAAGAAAGGTGTTAATGTTTCTATTAATTCAAATAAAGCCATTGTTCTTCATCATTTCTAAATACATCATAGAAATGTGTTTCTTCGAACGCGTAAACAAGTAAAATTGTAAGAAAGTACTTAAACAAACCTTGATGATACAATAAATGGAGAATTATTGATTGTAAATAATGTTTAAGTATCTAATAAGGAATTATTTATCGGCATTTAAGAAGAAAGGACTATAAACGCAACAGAAACAATCCTAGATACGGCTCTGGGTCAAGACTTTGCTAACACATCAAACGGACTTAGCTCCACAACTTCAAATATTAGACCTTAACGAAATACCAATATGAATGGACTGCAAAGCAAACTAATTATCGTAAAGCTATCAACGCTCACCTTGTTATCTTAAGTTGCTGCTGAAGACCGATAAAAGCGTAAAAGAGTCCCGAAAGCGTACCACTTTATCATATAACAAACACTTGACAATCCTGTGCTGTTGCTTATCGCAATTTTTTATTACACTACCACGGGTAAGAAGTCGACGCGTTCCAAAACATAAAATTTCAAGATAAGACGGTGTTGTTTGTTTGACTGGCGATCGAGACGTCCGCTCCACGCGTCGGTTGGGGACGGAATGCGTTAACGTGACGCCGTGCGACACTTCACATGCGCCTGAGTTGATATGCCTGTACTATGAAACTTGGGTAGTAGGTTGATCTTCTAACTTATTTTGTTATTGATTGATTCTTACTTTTTATTAGACACATATAATTTGATCTTCATGAATTCTTTAATTCTATAATGATTGCATGAAAAACTTATTTAGTTCTATAATGATTTCAAACCTAGCTACAAAAGCTTTGATAATCACAATTTATTTGGACTTAACGCACTCAGACAAAGATGATGAAACTAACAAGAAGTATGTTTCTCCTAGCAGGGATGCAGGCTTGATAACAGAATACGTAATAAAACTAAAGATAAGCCAAGACCCTGAAGTAAACAGACCTTGGCAGATTTAACGACCAAAAGATAGAAGTCAGTGCTTTTAAAGATAGTTTAGCATAGTAACGTTAGCAATGATATGAGTGTACTAAGTATTTGTGCATTATAGCTGCCTAGCATTGTCCCAACTATATTTGGGTATTTTACATGGTGCTGACCTCCACAACTGTTACTGGGTAACTCGCACTTATTAAAATTAAAATCAATGGATATAATGGGAATATCATAAATGATATCGAAGAACTTAGATTCATATATCAAATAGATAAGGAAGTGCATTGAATATTTACAAATAGTGATAAGTAGCTGATAGGACCGTGTAACCAATAGGGGGGCCATATGAGGGTAAATAAAGCACTCAAGGGTCTACTGGTTAAAAAGAAGTAAACAGAAGAGATAATGTCGGTGGATGGAAAGAAGACATCTTTAAGAGAAGAAAACTGAGAAAAGACAATTATAAAGAAGGGATACATCTAGCAGTGGATGATTACAGTCAGAAGAGGAATTACTTACACAGATATGAAATTATGTGCTTACACTTGAGAAGAGTTCATCTTTCCAGTATCCACAAACAGTGAACAGTGGTCCTTTGAAGAACCAACAAACCAACAACAACGGGACGAGCACATATATAAGCTAATAAGAATATGTATATAATTTTAGTCAGACTACTTTTTGTAACCTGACTTTTGTCGATAAACACGGGGACGATTTAATGAGGTTAGACCAAGCAGAGATAAATTCCAAAAAAGGTCAAAAGTCGCGCGGCATGATCCACATTAACAACATTAAGTGATACATCATATTGAGAACCTCAAATTCACTAACGAATTAAATTTTAATCGATCATAATTATTAGGATAGATAATGACATTGACAGAAGTGCAATCAATCGAGTATACTCCAAGGTCTTTGAAAGTTGTTTTTGAACTTCAAAATCACGACTCATAATGACATAGTGTGAATTACAATGATTGCGTGTGAGTTAGGTTTAGCTACATACTGATATTATGGATAAAACTAATACATGGATCAATCAATCTGCCTAGTCCTTTACCAACTATGTTGGGGTCGGCTTCCAGTCTAACCGGACGCAACTGATTACCAGTATTTTACACGGAGCGACTGCCTATCTGACCTCCACAACCCAGGTACTGGGTAACACGATAACCCTTGGTAAGACTGGATGTCAGACTTTTCGGCTTCTGACGTAACGACTGTCAAAAATCTATAAAACGGCTTATCGTGCTTTCCGAGGCACACCGCCGCGGCCGCGGCGAGCGTAGCTTAGCTTCGATCGACTCGTGCGGCAGTTATCACGAGCCCCGGAAATCGATTGATGGATACGGTTATGTATAGGCTGCGTCATCTGAGATGCTTTATAGAATCTTCTGTTCCATATGAAAATATTGACTCAGTAAGTAGGTAGGTACTAGTGAAACCCGAGAAGAAAGATAAACCAGTTGCAGGATTAACTAAAAGAATTGACAGCAGAGAAGAAGAGATGGCGTAACAAAATCGGGCTGTGGGTGATGATTATACAAATAATTCACAAAAACAATGGATTAAGGAATGATTGTTACGTAACCTTGCAAGCAAAACCAGCGTTTGAGGATTAAGCAAAATTTAATTCAGAAACATTTTAATAGATTCTATTGTTAGAAATTTCGTGAATTCTTATCAACGTGTGTCGTTTTTTTCCCTGTACCTAATGTTAAACACATTTTCCCAAGGAGTAAGTAGGTAGCTCGAACAAAAATCTATCAATCTGCAGCCTTTTACCAACTATGTTGGGGTCGGCTTCCAGTCTAACCGGATGCAGCGGAATACCAGTATTTTACATGGAGCGACTGCCTATCTGACCTCCCCACTCACCCTCCCACCTCCCCTGGCCCAATTACTGGGTAATACGATACCCCTTGGTAAGACTGGTTGTCAGACTTTTGGGCTAGGTAACACGAGCATAGAAGATTATTAACAATTTCCCGCTAATGGCATTTTATGGTGTTCAAAGCCTTTTTATCGCAAAGCCAATGTAACTGTCAAATGAAATAAAGAAAAAAACGTAGTAACTGCTACAGGGCAGCAGGTGGACCATTAATACTAAATTGACGTCGACACTAGAATGGTAGGAGTAATGAAAGCATTTATCAATGAAACAAGATAGTTTTTTTCTCGTATAGCTTGTAAGGAAAAACAGGTGGGAGTGAATAAATAATTGTTAGTAGAAGAGGTTGATATGAGTACGTTTATAAATTTAGTTTAATGTTTTTGTAGTGACATTTGACAGGATGATAGTACTATTGATAATACTGCTATTGTTGGACATACGGGTCTTATAGATCGCGTAAACGTAAAAAGTAAAGAACAAATAAATAAAAAACAAAAGACTGTTAAGACTTAGATAAAACCAAGCAGTATTAAAACAGAAGAAGGTAAAGAAATTAATAAAAAAATCTATGTTAACAGAATTACAAAATTAAAGCCGCTTCCAATATACTCGTAGTATCAGAATACCTAAAGTAAAATGCTAAATTAGTATTGAATAGTCTGGCGCCATTTTAATCCATAAAGAGAAAAGATCGAGTTATGTAGTACCTATCTAATAGAAAAAAAAGTTGAATAAAGCAAAAATAAAGTTAGTGGTTATATAGCACAAGAAGACATCGTCACGAAATGACAAAAAATTAGAATTAGCGACAGAACCAATAATAACAAACTAAAAATTTTTTTAAGTAAACAACCAATCGGATCTGGAATCACGTTGGTAATTTTTATAAGGATAGATTCGTGAGGGAAATCTAAAGACAAGATCGAAGTGAGTAAACCAGTAAGCAATAAAAGAAAAAAAAATCCAATCGATCGATCACAAACTTAGCAAGTACATTGGTACAGGTGTGTTTAGTTTACACAGCGCTTTCAGTCAGGACAGTGTAGTGTCGAGTAGCAAGTACAGTGCAATAGTGCACGTGCACCCGATTTTGTTGATACGCTGATTTTTATGCGCTGCTGGTGTTGCGCTAGTTTTGAACGAAATAAGTGTTTCTGTTTTTATGCACCTGGTTGGAATCATTATTGTTTATTTGTTTCCAAAAATGTTATTGTTATTTGTAACATTAGAGTATACGAAGAAACATGATATGGATAAAAAGGTGGTGACTACTGACATAAAGACTAATAGAATAGTATGAAAGATGAACACGTGGCTGACCCCACATAAATTGGGTTAACGGCAAGAGAATCATGATGTAGATATAGGAAGTAATTAGACTTTACGAGAACTTGAAATAGAATTGTGCTCGAGAATGCGACTAAACGGAGTCATCGATTGTTTTTGAAGATTTCGGTGTAACAATAAGTTCCTAAACGACACATTTAAAGGGTTTTTTCTTTTTTTGGTTGGGAAATTATCAAATAACTTCTCCCGCTCTGGGCGGAGCTAGGGCGTGTCAGACTCTTACTGACTACAACCCACCCGTGTTCCTTTAGTGTTGCCTGTACGTTGCCAGGGGCCACGGTATCCCTTTCGGACTTTCCCGCGAACATTTTTGGGTTCACGGACAGTTCTGCCTTTTAGATTCATCTGTCCTTATCAAAATCTACGTCGTACCTACCTACGGTCTGCAGGAACCTACTTAGCTGTTCCGGCTTTAAAACCTGCGCGATTACATCCGCGGAAGCAACAACTTTCTGAAGCGAATTGTTTAGTATATATGTACGCATCCAGTCAACCCGATTTGGCGCTGCCACCGGTTCGTCGGTTCGGTCAGATTGATCTCTCCGTAGCACCATATGAACAGTACGGCCAATGAATCATGGCCAATCGGAACTTTGCACAGAAGGCTGCGCAATAACATAATTTAGGAACCAAATGGTGACATGAGGCGAGTGTGAGTGAGAGAACATGCGCGAAAGTTCGGAGAGCCTGTGTTCAGACCGGCCGTGATTCAACGGCCGCAGTCATGATTTTTCTGAAGATGTCAGAGAGTAACAATTTAAGTCTCATAACAATACCTATTAATGAAAGACCAAAGTATTCCTTGTTCGGAACTACATCACATCAGCATTATGTCATTGTTCAGGAACGTCCATTAACACAATGGATCTCCGGAACGTAATTCAACGGAATCTACTAGAATATAATAGAATACTCTTTATTATGTACATGTACACCATGCGGTAATTACAGATTACTCTCATGGCTCATGTCTAAATAATAACAGCCTTACGGGTCGATATTCAAGGTGAAGCAACGTTTGCCGAGGTCGGTCCGTGGATGAGGGAAAATCGGTTAAACACATATTGAGACGTTGCCTCGGAAAGAACGTTAAGCCGTTGGTCCCGGCTGTCATTTGTAGATCTTTGACAATCGTTTCATGTAGTCAGAACTTTAGAAGACAGAAAGTCTGACAGCGAGTCTTACCGAGGGGTATCGTGTTAACTCCACGTAAAATACTGGTATTCAGGTGTACCCGGTTACACTGGAAGGCTTCCAGTGTAACGACTATTTTGGGGTTAGCTTCCACTGGAAGCTGACCCCAAAATAGTCGGCAAAGGCTAGGCGGATTGATTGATTGGGAATTACAGATATAAATGTAGAAGATTTTACATGGGGTGATACAAGGGACGGCCTTATCGCTAAAAGCCATGTTTTAAAGATAACATTTGGATGGATTTAGAGAGAAGGAGAGGCTATACTGCAGGTAGTCTGTGGTTTCTATTGTATAAAAACATACCTACATAAATCATACACTTATCCATATACAACGTGCAAAAATTGTGAACTGCAATAATACATTTACCTACAATTAAACGCATTATTTTTCGATAGTTTATAATCTATCCATGGGAAACCGACCAATTGTGAACTGGTATCAAACTTGCTTGCGACGTAACACACCTTGCGCTATTACTAAATCGTACGCCTAGCTGAGAACAACTTGCAAGCAGCACTCGCCGGCCTTTTCCGCGGCAGCGCTCGCTTCGCTTGCTCAGCTCGCTCGCGGTTTGTCACAGTTTTAGCCTAACACCCACCCAGTTCACAATTTTTTGACAGTTTATATTCTTACGGCAATAATACTGATAGATTATAATACTAACGGTTCTCACAATCTAACGGTGACATTTAGAGACAACAAGAGCAAAGAACCATATATAAAATAATGATAAAGGCTAAGGAGAGAGGAAGTGTTTTTAATACTAGTCTTTCTTTAACTTTGTATTTTCTTATCAATAAGAAAAGCGATTAAATCAAAACACGATATGTCGTAATTACTAGTCAGGTAGTATTACTTGATAAGGGATTAGTGAGATATGTAGCTATTATCGGTGGTTGAGCAACAGGCGAAGAGGTAAAAGTATTATCTTGTTTCATACTCCTTACGATTAAATATTTGTTTTGATAGTGGGTCGCGTGATCTATTTTTGATAAAATATGGATTCATTAAAATATAGGTAACACAGCCTTGTGGTTAAGTTGAAAGCATCAAGGGAGCCCGCGAAAATCACATTTTTTTACGTTTTTGCAATTTGCAGGTCAGTATCATGTTGTATGTTGATCTAAATATGATTCGCGGCTGTATCAAATGTTTATTTATAGAATTATAATCATAAAAATGATCAATACAACTCTCTAAGTTTATATAATCACATTGAATTTACTATTTCATGAAATCATGACATTTGGCGATTGTGCTTACTGATTGTAATGATTATAATTATGTAAAGCCATATTGGTTACGGTCGCGAATCATATTTTAATCAACATAAAACTTCACACTGACCTGCAAAACGTAAAAAACAAAAGAAAATTAGAATTTCGCGGGCTACCTTAGCGCATGCCCCTTAATGCCTCCCCAACCAGCAATTCAGTCCTATTATTTCAGCTCATATCTCTAAAAAGCTCTATAAACGATATATTAAGGTTTTAGCGGTGCCAGAGTGTTGTATAAAAGCGTTCGACAGTACATTATTGCTCTAAATGCTTATAGAGCTAAAAATACCTATAAACAAAGGATGTAAACGTTTACTACACCATTTTATACAACCGTTATAGTCAAGTACTATAGCAAGTTCTAATATAACTAGTACATAATAATATTGATCTATAAAATTGTTAACAGGTGCCTTTATTTATCTGATTAGCGTAATAAGGGTTCCAAACGTACTGCAATAGTAGTTTCGTTATAGCAGTGATGAACACTCAACTACAGGGCGATATTGTGATATTGTGGATATTCAGATCGCTGCTATAGTACGTGTGCGTTAGTAGTCACAAAGACTTTACAATAGAGTGTTTTTGTGATGTAGTCTAATTTCAGATCACGCTAATAGAACGTAAGTGTACTATAATAGTTTTAAGATGCATGTTATAATTTTATCGATACGCATATCACACAAACACTATAATAGAGCAGAATTATTGTATAACAACTTTTTTGGTGCCTAGCAATGCGCTTGTTAGTATTATAAATGGGTATCTATCACTATAATGACGCAAAAGTGGCACATACATGTAGATAAATGTTTCTTTTAAATGACAGTTAAGTCCCAAAAAGGATTATATATTCAAACATTTTGATACGGAATTAATGCGACGTGCATTCTGCCCTAAAAATAAAAAACAAAAAATGGATTTAAAGAATTGGAAAAGATATAAACGCAGTGGAACTTATAGAAAAGAAGTGAATAGACGTTTTGAAAAAGCAGCTTCGTCATCAACAAACAATCAAAGCAGTAATAGTAGCCAAAATCAAGTTGGAATCACAATTACGAGAAACGGTTCCGTACAAAATGTGTCTTACAAATAAATTATTTCTGAAGAGAGTCCTTACTCCAGCGATTTTTCTGAATCTTCGAGCAATGATTCAACATTCGAAAAAGACCAAAATTTTCGTAATGGCGTGAAAAATTGGGCAATTCATTATAATATTTCGCATGAAGCAACAAAAAGTTTAGTACGATTAATTAACAATAGAATACATTTGGTATTCTATTGTTAATTAATCGTACTAAACTTTTTACCAATTAAACATTAACATTACCAAACGATTCCCGAACGCTTAGTAAACAGTTTATAATAAAGTTTTTTTTTCATTACCCATTAGTGTTCAGAAAAATAGTAAAAAAAAACACTGTATTATATATTTATTTATTTATTTATTGAGCAAGGCACACCAACAGTACTGTGTAAATACATCACTTATAGGCATGCACAACATTCTTATTAAAGGATGAACCACTATTAAATTAGAAATTAAAATGTTTATATATATGTATAAATATTCAGTCATGCTCACACAGAACCCCAATTTTAGGTTGAATCCACGATAACTGACAGTGAAAACATTATCACGGCAAGTACTATAATGGCTCTTAGAATATCGAAATCACTTTATATGATAAATATTTTATTAAAAGTTCAACAATTTGTGGGGGGCACTTTAAATTCATGGTAAACCTATCCCTAGTTTATCAGTAAAGCTGCAGTCGCACATCATTTCCACCGTAATAAACTAATATTATTATAACAAAATAAAATCTTTTATCAGATTGCTTGTATCCTTTTGTAAAATTATTTTAATTATTTTTTGCACTCTGCACTATGAACAATGTAAAATAATGAAAGGTGAATGAAAAATGTGAGGTAAAGGAAACTAAACTCTTTATAGTATGAAAAAGTACTATAAAAGGTCCTACAGTAGCCAATACATAATTATTTTGAGACCTGCATCACTGTTACATAGATTTTATTGGACTGTTTCGTCATTTAGAACACTGCAATACAATTATTTTGTCACTGAACAGAGATCTAAATGCGCCACTTCCGAATAAAAGATACGTTCTTTGGGGTTTTATAGGACCAAGGACAGTTTTTTACAAAACGTTCTATGGTTTTTTATAGTACTAGTTTTTGCTGCTTGGGTCGTCTCTCATGTACGAGGTTGTGTGTTCTCCGGGCAAGTACCAATGGGACTTTCAATTCCAAAATATGTACCATCAAAGAATTTCATATGAAAGAAAATCCCGTGAACACGATGGCCACATCTCCTGCCCGGTGCTATACCCGCCGAGCACTGCAAGCAAGAATAATCCTTACGGTGGTTAGATATGAACTACTTCGATGGTACTGTCTGAGTTTTTCTTGGACATTACTGACATCGGTGAAGAAAAACAACGTGGGAAACCGGGACTTATCCTAACTATCTTAACTAATATTATAAATGTGAAACTGAGTTTGTTTGTTTGTTACGCTTTCACGCTAAAACGGCTGCACGGATTTGGATGCAATTTGGTACATCGGTAGACCATGACCCGGAGAAGGACATAGGCCATTGTTTATCCTGGATCGCAGACGAAATGATATTGTAAGATCAATAATACGCATGATACATAATGTATCAAAAATAAATAAAAGCCGAGATTCTTTCAAAAACATTTTTAAATCTATTGTCATGAGAAAATATAATTGTAACGATTATAATATGGGGGGGGGGATTATAAACTGGCCTTTTTAATAAACGCCAACCCGTCTTGAGCAAGCGTGGTGATCAATGCTAGTGCTTTATCTGTATGAGAAGAAGCTTATGCCCTACAGTGGGACAATTAATTAATTCAGCCGAAAGACCTCCACTGCTGAGCATAGACCTCCCCCAAGCACCGCCACTTCGACCGGTTCTGAGCTTCCCGCATCCCACAGATTCCAGTGGGACAGTAATAGGCTGGTATAATTATTATTATTAATATAAAAAGAAAGATAGACAAAAATAATGAAAACGAGAAATGTTAAAGAAAAAAAATGAAATGGAACAACGATGCCTCCTTCAATGAAATAGGCTTAAGAATGTTACGACATTCTTTATTAGTAGTTAGCACTGTTTCTGAAAGATCGGTTGTTCTAAGTATTGTTCATCCAAGTAATGAAACACGCACACAAAAGCTGAAAATGAGTAATCTGAAGTTATGGACCCGAGAACTACAGTTTATGATAAACGAACGTGAAATGAATGCAAACACTGAATGGACTTTAGTTAGGCCGTAAAGTTACAGGCGACGATGACAACACGGCATGGTGGTTACTAGACGCTGATACTCGTATTTTGATTCACCAATTACTCATAAAGTGACAATGATAGATGTCAGTAGTAGATCTTTCCTGTGTTCGGGTCGACTTCCAATGTACCCAGATTCAGAGAGAGAGATAACTGGAAGATAGTCTTCTTTAGTCTCAGTTTGAGTACTTAATCCGGCCTACCCAAATGTCCTCTCTTTGGTATTGTTCGTCGAGTCGTTGAGCTCCTTAAATTCTGAGTTGAGCTACACGATAACTGACAAATGCTTGCACTGACTGGACCGGTCCACTCATATATATGTGGTTTTTTCCTCAAAAATAAATTTTACTTTAGGCATTTTAGCATTTAAGGTGTCTAGAAATTATTAACCTTTTTAATCATAAACATTTAATTAAACTTATTAAATGTTGCTGTCTGTTACCGTATCACTCAAATGATAAAGAGGGATATTGTTTTTATTAATGTAATAGAATATTATGCAAACTATTTCTTGAAGTGCTATACGGTATGATCAGTAGCTGATCCATTTTATCTATAATTGATAACCTACAAGCACCTACATTTGTTATTTATTTATGCTGTAGTTATAACTGGATTGATTTATCAATTTCTTAGTTGTCCATTCTCTTAAGATCTCTCTGCCTAGATCCGCTTAGGAACTGATCAAAAGCCATCGGTCATACTTTTGAATCAAGTGCAGATTGACCAACCTTATTTAGGTTGTTTAACCTGTACCAAGTCATAGTTCTCTGGTTCGAATCCATGGCACGCACCTCTCTCTCTCCCCGGGCGTCGGGAGTCGCGAGCCGACTTCCGGCCACCGTAGGCGCGGGCTTGCGGACGGTGAGCAATGGGTAGTTCGCCGTCCGATTAGGACCAGGCCCGGGTCGACGGCGCGTTGTGTTCCACGCGCGCCTCAAAGAGATGTCAGCACCAACTGACGGGGTCCGTAAGGGCCAATGCCTGCCAGGGTTGCGAGTTTGGCCGAAAGGGATATCGCGGCCCCGGCACACAGGTAACGGAAGGAACACGGGTGGGTTTTAGTCAGTAAAAGTCTGACACACCCTCCCGCTCCACCCAGAGCGGGAGAAGTTATTTGATAATATCCCAACCTCAAAAAAAAAAAAAAAACAAGACACGCACCTTTGACTTTTCGGATTCATGTGCGAATTGTTTAATTATAACTTGCTTTAAAGACAGTGACGGCTTGTGAAGCCAAGTCAGAGGTAGGGCGGCAGATGTGTCAGAGTTTTTAAACTCTGGCACCAGGTTAGTCACTAACCACACGAAAAACAAAGAAAGAAGCTGTACCTAAAACTGTAAAACTAATCATCCTATTAAGTATGTCATTGCGAGCGTAAAATACTGTAATCCAGAATTCCTCATGTTTGTTGGACTGCACTCTCTTAGAAATTTGAAAATGTTAAGAGCTATTTCAGAAATTTTTATGTCACGTCTTCCCTACCATTACCGCGCCCCCCGGTCTACTCCTTGATATGCAATGGTCTCTGTAACACCATGTAACATGAGGCTCTAGGAGCTAGTGCAAATCTTTAGGTTCATTCGATTAATCGAGTCTCGTTAAACCACGCTGGGGTCGGTTCATTTCATTCAATCATTCTACCAGAGAAATACAACTGATTGCCCATCAAAACTCGTGAATATAAATCCAGACTCGTACAAACACTGAACAGTCCGTCCGTTTCTCTGAATCGTGCTATCATAATGCAGCATAGCTTAAAGTTCATCTGTTATCAGTCGACCGTTCGTCCTCTAGCAACCTTGTCGATCGGCGGCGTCTAGGTAATACAGTTAAGGTGATAATACACGGTTCGCTTACATGATCTGGTTGTAATGTTTCCACTGCTGAGATTCCGGCCTTCACGTAATCTACTACGCGGGCCCAGTGCCGATTGATGTAATGCCACTGATGCCACATGCCGTTTCCTCTCGATATTTCTCTTCACTGTTTTAAGCGGGCATAACTGGCGAAATGTGTGTGTACTAAAAGTACGCCTCTGCTATACCCTTCGGCGTGATGTTATGTTTATGTTATGTTTTGGAGCAGTGTGGGTGATGAAATAATGTGCTCAAAGTGAAGTGAAACAGTTTGCAGGTACTTGTCGGTCGACTACGACGAGTCGAGACTGCAATCTATATCCAACCAGCTATCTCATTACGTAACACATTTTCGTAAACGATTACGACTAATCAGTTTCATTTTGACAGTTCAACAACATTCATTGCGTTATTTACGTTGTTGAGCAGATTCTTTTTTCGATCCTAAGAAGCAGTGGATTAGCAATCTGTATCAAAACTATTCAGATTCTGATTGATGTATTACGCAATTAGGGTACTGGTCCTACTTGTCCCTATCAATTTCGATGAAGCCACCAAATTAAATTGTGTACTTAAACATGAAAGTAAATTACTTATTCAATGTCAGTCGGCCATATCTTTAATTTCTGTGCCATTCAACCAGTGAATCAATTTGGTTAACCGTCTATTATCGCCTTTACAATATTAAACAGCTGAACACGCCTGTAGTTTCTCTCCGGGCAGATAAGGAGGGATGGGTCGTAATCCAATGTTTAAGGTCGATTCAATCGAAACATCGGGTTTCATGCAATGAGTGCAAGTCCCAATGTTGCTAAGCTAACAATCAGCCCCGAATCTAGGGGGGAGGCAAGCCGGGGCTCCAAATTCAACTGTAGTGACAAGTGAACCACCCAACACACTGCAACTTTGCAATAAACGAGACGCGCAGCACATAATAATCTTTCTATTTATTTCTTTTTACAACGGTTTTGGCGCCCCAAAATTTTCATTTCATAGAAATTTGAATTTTGCGGGTTACCGAGCATCTGCCAGCTAGAGCATCTCCCATAAAGGGTGGTGGCGGCAGTCGGAAGATTTTGGCCCCGCTTCTAAAAAAGTCTAGATCCGGGGCTGCTTACAATGGGTTCATGGGTCCAAGTTTCAACAGTGAATTTCATCATTTGTCTAGCCTTTTCCCAACGATGTCGGCTTCCAGTCTAACTGGACTTAGCTATTCAGATAGGCAGTAGCATGTAACATAATGTTATTCACCAGTATGTTGAAGGGGGTTCTTCCTATTTTCATAAGTATGGAAGAATTTATTATAATAGAAATTAAATTATTTATTTTAAAACAAATTATAAGGGTTAATTTAATATCCGATTTCAAAAATTCTTTCACACGTATAAAGCTATACGATTTCCGAGGTCCTTAAGATATATTTTAAAGTATAGTTGGCTTCCACGCGGATGGAGTCGCGGGCAGAAGCTAGCAGAAATATAAATTGAAAATGTAAAAAGCAGAAGTTGTAAACTAATTAGTTATAACGTCAGGTAACATGTGCTATTTTTCCTTATGTACCTTAGCTCGTCTGTATCTAATATATGATACCTATGAGTTGATGGCAATCAATATTAGGATTCACAATGTACACTTGCCTACTAGGTAATGATTTAATGATATTCATAAATGTGAATATGCTACAAATACTAATAATGATAATATCATCCATAAATAGAGTTTTAATACCTAAGTATATAGTTATTATACAGGGTATATTCTCAATTCATAAAAAAGGCAATTTCGCCGTTAAAATACGTAAATTGCAAAATATTTCATTAATGTCTGAAAACGAAGCAAAGAAAACCTGCGCAGGTGGAGATTTACAGATGACTCCACCCAGCATTTACAGATGAACACCGTGGAAACGGGTTTTGTCGACGGAAGAATAGACAAAATGATAAACAATCTCAATTTGTCATTTTGTCTATTCTTCCGTCGACAAAACCCGTTTTTGCGGTGGTCATGCTACGCGTGCTGGTAAATGTGGTGCTGTCCCACAAACAATGGGGCACTTAATATCGTGTCCAGGGTGACCTGCTGTATGCACGCTACAGGAGCTGATGGACGCTCCTGCGGGAGCTAAGCTCAAAGCCAAATTCTGGGCTGAGTTTATATACATAGATTGCCATTGACACGCTAAAAAGAATGTCGGAAAACCATTGTCTAATCTAGTCAGTAGATCTCTTTATGATTTTTAAACGCCTGGAACTGCTGTGAGGAGTTTAAATGAGCAACAGATTGCTCCGCACGTTTATAAGGCGCCCGAAACAGGCGCTTGCGCCGTCATCGTTAAATCGAATGATCGAGATACACTAATTGTGTGTACAATACAATTCAATTTGTCGATTGGCATTTGTTTGATATGAGACATTGAAGAAAACCCAAAAGAGGTGATTTTTGTCTTTGGCTTGATTGTATTTAATAGTGTTCATAGAATTGTTCGTAAAAATATTTGAAGTATAAATGTAAAACTTACCAAATACCAGTCTCTAAAACTAAGTCCACGGTCTCTGGTAACTCTAACCGGAAACCTGGAAATAAAACAAATATAGTTAATTAGCTACATCGTCTAATAAACAAACGGGAAATAATGATATCGGCCTCATAGCGGTATCAGGACTGACTTGCAATGATTGGTTGCCTTATAATAAAAAAGTTGCTACATTAAATTATCATCATGTCATTCATGTTATTTCAATGTAGCAACTTTTTTATGTATATGCAGTTTTCACTGCATGTTAACAACAAAGATAATTATCCAGATTTTAAGAAAGTCTCCGCGTATTTATGCAAGTTATCTAATCATTAAAAAAATATCAACAGGTAATTATAGTTTGACCGGGACCACTGCGAGGTGGTTGACGAATGAGCGGCCTGCACTGTCGTCGCGCGTCTCGCCGCGCACATATCTAAGGCCCAGCACAGCGGTGTTGGTCCAACTATACTAAACTAATTCTATTTCGCAGGTCCCCCTCAAAGTGGACCGATGATATGGATGACATCGCGGTAATAAGCTGGATGCGGGAAGTACATGACCGTTCTTTGTGGCGACGCTTGGGGGAGGCCTATACCCAGCAGTGGACGCCTTTTGGCTGAATGATGTTGACGAGGGATGACCACTGTCATGAACAGTGATCAGGGCTCCAGTGCGAACCCAAGGACCTCTGACTTTTAGCATTCACGTGCGTATCGTATAACTATCACTTGCTTCAAAAACGGTGAAGGAAAACATCGTGAGAAAACGAGCCTAAGAGATATTTCTCGACGGCATGTGAAGCCAAATCAGAGGCCCATGGGCGGTTTTAAAACTCTGACACCAGGTTAGTCACTAACCACACGAAAAGAAGAAGACGAGGGATGACACTTAGTTGGTATAACAATGAATGAATAAATAAAGGAGTATTCTTACCATCAGTGATTATCCTCTGTATGATGCTGGCCATGTCTTTCACCTCAGCCGCGTAGAAGTTATCACCGCTGTACGGACTTATTCCTAAATCTGTACACGATATTGTTAAGGTTTAATTGTTGACAATTAAGGGAATTTTCAGATACGAATTTTGGCAGAACGAAGATGATCCAAGACAGTAGTGTTTTTTTTACATATTTTAAAAATAATATATATAGTTTTATCGAGTTATATGCTGAATTTTATTTGCCTGACCATTCCCACAATGTTTGGGAGGTGAAACAGGTTTCCCGCTAATTAGTACATGAAAGTTTAGAATAAAAGGACCAGCTATTACTGCCGTCTCCGGCACTCAACTATGACCTAGGTTAGTGAATATGTTGACTGAAACTGTAAAGAAACTCGCTATAATATGGGGCAGTTGGTGTCGAGGTGGACTGTTTTACTTGATCAAGAAGAAAGTGCTTGCAACTTAGTGACTATGAAACTGCGTTTAGAAACATTTAAAGCCAATACAGCGTCGTTAAATTCTATCATAAATAACTTTAGCAGTTAGCCATTATTATATTATCTGTGGCAGTGATAAGATCTACATCAGCGCCTCTAACGGCCAATCGCGTAACCACCGGTAGTTTGACATCTTGACATCAACACCACAGACAATAATTATTTCGACCTGTCAAACTTGCGTCATCCTGATAATAACGAGTAGTTAGCCCATCAACTAAGTTCTACATTATTAAGTAATCATTTCCTCTTATTTTTCCACTCATTTCCTTGATGTTAAATGAGATTGAAGTAAACGGTGATACCTTCTTACTTAGATTCTTACCTATACGGTAATTACTACTCCAGAATATATTTTCAAAGATTTTACAGCAGTTCTGCTGAAAGAGGTGGCTTTCTAATAGCAATTTCTCGACAGATGAGTTACACTAAATATACCTGCAGGCGCGCCTTGTCAACATTTGAGCGACCGTCATTCGATATCGATGGTTCTTAAAAGATGACTAGAATATTAATCTGCAAACTTGGAGCTGTTGGTGCCCGGGATGACAGTTTGGGGGGAGGTCCCTCATTATTGCCGATGGAAAATCACATCGGGCACACGGCTTGATACACATAACTTCGAAGATATGTCATATCCACTAACCCGCGTGGTGGAACATCGCCCACTTCTAGAGTCTCAGCAGTGGAAACATTATAGCCAATTAATATAATATACAATTCTATTTAAAAAAGGATACAGTTGAGCATATCCAGCAGCGACCCAGGATGATCAGGCGGCGGCGGCGGTGGAGGCACAGTGCGCGCGCCCGCGACCGCACGCAGCGTGTACGCACGCACGTACTCCTTGCGAATGTCGTGGAACCGCGCGTAGTACGTCGGTAGTGAGAGGTCCTTGCTGCAGGCTTCGGGGTGCAGGCATTGTCTGTGGAAGAAGGAAAAGAAGTTACATGATGATCTTTTGATGATTAGTAGGAGAGTAGGGAGAGGCCTTTGTTCTGCGGTGGGAATATCCAGGCTAATAATAATAAACAGGGATAATAGTCGGTTGGTGCTTCATTCCATTTAAAATTGTCTAAGGGGTCTCTGCGAGTTGGCTTCGGCCCCTCGTACAGGTCCAGAGGAAATATAATAATAATTTAATTGTTGTCAATAGCTAAGCCTCTTACACTTCCAATAAATGTAGAAAACAAATGTTACGAGTATATAAAAAGAAAGACAGAATTAACATATAAAATATAACAGAGAGCTGGCCAATTTTTAGGTCATAGAATCAGCATTGCCATGCCATCCAACGTGCCAATCATCATCATCATCATGTGAGCCGAAAGACGTCCACTGCTGGACATCTGGGCCTCCCCCAAATGGTGGGGTTTTCCATAATCGCCACGCTTGGCAGGCGGGTTGGCGATCGCAGTATGGTGTTAAAATGCGTAGAGAACGCTGCTGCCCATTCTTTAGTAAGTCTCTTAGGTGTGATTTTACCAACGATCAGCATTTCTAACACGCGTTCAAGAGCTGTCAGTGTCAACGCGTTTAGATCTGCTGAACGCGTTCAATTTCATTGGTGATATCCGCAAATACTCGCCTTTTACGACACCCACGTTAAGAAATGGGATAGTACTATTTTTTACGTCCGGCACCATACGGAACGTGGCAATGCTGCCAGACCTTTGGGCACTTTTCCCACTAACAGCGATGCGGACGAAATGTTTGATGCCCAATGAGGTCTTCCTCTATTTTATTTCCGTTGTAGATATACTTGTACTACATAATAAATATATTTTAGTGTTAAACATAGCATCACGTCACATACATCACGCAGGTATTCACCGAGAGATTAAGCAGAGGTGTACCTAGTACACCCGCGTGTCACCGGGTATGTTAAGGTCCTATATAAATCTAATAGGGCAGTCTATTGCCATCAACCGGACACAAAATAATCTAGACAACGGGCTGCTACGCCTGCTACTAAGAAATATCTAGTGGAAAAACCCAATAACACTTTGCTACCACAAGACCAAAGGTCTACTAGGAAAAAGTCACAAGACGAAACATAGTGGAAAGCTATGGAGAAGACGTGCCCGACCTAGGAATCAACGACAATACAGGCTGTGAACAAATAAATACGTCACAGATAACAAAACCTCATACAAAAAATTCAAAGCCACATTCTTTTTCCTCATATCACTATTTACCATCAATACAATTTTTTCCATATTGATGTTACTGATAGTGTGTATTATCATAGATTATTTCGTATAATTATGCTGAAGCCGTATTCACTCCTGACCTCTGAACGGTGTACGGAAACCGTTTTGTTCGATTTGGGGAAACTAAATAATGTATGAGTACTTTTGGTGTGTATACGTTGTTGTGGACGATACGGGAATTAACCGCTAAAAGCCTCGCTTTACCGGTTAATGTTAGTTTAGAAAATTTCAAGTTTGGTATTTGTTAGAAAAGCGTTCACGAGTGGTGGTTCCGTTAAGACCTGCCTATTCTGTAGAAATCTCACCGTGTTAACTTAGGTGAAGTAAGATTGAAATGAGCTGTCATACCACCTAGGGATTGACATTATTGACAGGTAACTTCACTTCACTTTTCACGGTGAGAGTTTTACAGAATAAATCGGTTGGGCAGTCAGTCAGCCTCGCTAGGCTATTGTTACGGTTACGCTATGGTTGCTAAAGGTTCAACGGAATCAGAATTAAACAGCCACTGTCATACAGGCTTCAAAAATCATGAATAAAAAATTAACACGTTTCAAAATTTTTGGTTAGCTACCAAAAAGGGTTCCCAGCTAAAGGTCTATACTCTATAGGTTTAGATAGTTAAGCAAATCATAAAAAGGATTTTATAGATGACATTCTCTTGTTTAAAAATACGATAAAACCATTTTATCATTTATTCTTATCAACTCTTCGTAGATATAGACAATTTTTTCGGTTAGATTTATAATAATAATATAATATTTTGTAATCTGTCTATTGTAAAGAGCCCCAAACTGTAAACGTCAACGAATTATAACGTTGCTAAATTGAAGAGTAAAACTGTGACGTAGCATGACAACTGAAATTACAGTTATTATGTTTAGTCGGTTATTTGACAGTTGTCTCGTAACATGTTTTTGATGTGAAACATCTATAGCCGCACGTAAAACCGATTTCTGGCGTGGCGACGCATACACCACATATAGCGCACACCATCATATAGCGTGGCGACGCGTCGCCACGCTATATGATGGTATATATATACAGTCTATATGCAGTAGTGTGTACGGTGAGGCGACGCGTCGCCATGCGCAATCGACTGTGCGATTAGTTAATTATTATCGTTATTAACGATTACATATATATATTATTTATTATTAACGATTTTTTTTATGACATATTTAGTTCCTATCACAATATGTTCTTTTCTGCATATTACTTTTACAAAATAATGTCGATGTTTCACATCTGCCCGGCGTCCCGTGACGGCTCACATTTTTTTTTGTTTTTTTTTGTTTATCTTTATTAACTACCTAAACCTATGGAATATAGGAAGTAGTGAACGGCGGCAGCGTATTGAGGGACTGTCTTATGAAATTTTAATGTTTAAAACGTGCTGATTCTCAGCCTAGTTTGAATAAATAACTTTTGATTTGAGTCACCAACATGACATAACATCACGCCTGTGTTTTCCGAAGGCTAAGGCAGAGGCGTATAGTAGATACACAAAGATCCATAGCTTTAAAAACCACGTGTCGTCGTAAAGTCGTGACGTACAGAAGTGTATAACGGAAACAATGTACGTATTCAATTATTTCAATACGTAGTTCTTATTATGTTTACCGGATGTGGCCAGATTGGTATCGAGTTTGGACGCTTTGAAACAATTTTTGTTATAACTCGTAACCTGGGCCAGATATTACTGTTCTGTATGTAAGTGAATTTTAATATAGTGCCGGCAATATTTTTACTTGAGATGGGTTAACTTTATCTTCATAAATTTGAGCTTGTAATTCCTCGGAGGGTTAGGCAGAGATGTAACTTAGCATGCACACCAACATTTCGCCAGTTATGTTTAAGTCCCATGTAATAGGGGGCGAGCCTATTGCTATCAACCTGGCATAAATCCAGACTGCGAGCAGCTACTGAGAAATAACAGATACTCGTATATAAACCCAATAATACTTTGCCCGACCTGGGAATCGAACCCAAGACCTCACGCTCAGCAGTAGCGATTGCGAGCTGATTCCCAGCCTAGTTTGAATAAATGACTATTGTTTTTTGTTTTTTTAACGGCCTTTTTTTTTCTGGGCGGAGCGGGAGCGTGTCCTTTTACTGACTAAAACCCACCCGTGTTCCTTCCGTTGCCTGAGTGCCGGGGCCGCGATATCCCTTTCGGACAAACTCGCAACCCTGGCAGGATTTTGAACGGCCTTGAGAGATCTGATTAAATAACCTCCTCTACATAGGAAAATGGATCCCCACAATATTACTGTATTAGTGACAGCCTAGTGGTGTGACCGTCAGACTGCCAAGTCATAGGTCTCGAGATCGAACCCAAGGCATACTTCAGACTTTTCAGATTCATGTGCGTATTGTGTAATTATCACTTGCTTCAAAAACGGTGAAGGAAAACAAGGTAAATTCAAATTCAAATTCAAATTCAAAAGTCATTTATTCAAACTAGGCTGAGAATCAGCACTTTTCGAACGTCAAAATTACATAAGACAGTCCCCCAAAACGCCCACCCTTCAGTCCCTTCACCACTTCCTAGTGCATTAGCTGGGAAGAAGAAGTGGCGCAACAAACTCCCCAGCAGCACAGCTGTCTGTTCAGTTAGAAGAACAAAAAAAAGATTCTATATAATAGTATTCAAAATAATTTACATTACGCAACACAAAACATAATTCAAATTATTAGCCATATGTTAGCTAGCACACGCCAATATACCAAACAAAATCATCGAGAACTCAACCAATCAATCATCGATACTCAGGCCGAAATAAAAAAGCTAAACGTAAACAGAATTAATATCTAAATAAAAAAGCCTCCAGGCATAAAGGGCGTGCCCGCTTACATATAGTTGTAACTGGAAGTTATAAATGATAAACTAGGACCATCGATGCAAAATAAATAAACAAAGAGTTAATTACTAATAACAGTAAATAATATGATCAATTGTCGAGGTCACTAGCTAACCACATATTGCAATACAACTCATAAAAAAACAGTGTGATGAGTATATTTTGTCAAAACCGTGTGGAAACTGGCATCCCTGAGAGATATTTCTCGCCGGCATGTGAAGCCAAATCAGAGGCCCATGGGCGGCGTTAAAACTCTGACACCAGGTTAGTCACTAACCACACGACAAGAAGAAGACCTGCATAATAGGAGAAATAAAGTCAATATACCTTAAAGGAGGCTGTCCGTCTGTCACAAGCCTGAAGAGAGGTGAGTGAGGGTCCACTTGCAGCGATCTCACGAACTCATCGAACTGAAACATACATAAAATATTGTTATTAAAAGATCAACAGATCAATCAACCTACAATAAATGGAAAATTAAAATTCAGCCATTTTCGTAAACGATTCCGACTAATCTGTTTCATTTTGACAGTTCAACAACATTCATTTTCGAACATATGAAGCAATGGATTAGCAATCTGTTTCAAAACGATTCAGATTCTGATTGATCGTGTGTTACGCAATTAGGGTACGACTTTGAATGCAATTTTCTGCACAAAGTGCATTACCTAATACAAAAAGAAATTATGAACATGACTTTGCAATGCTAGAATAACAATTAGAAAATACATGTAGATTTTTGCGGAAAATACAATATCTACTGACCACAAATGCCTCATCCTAATATTAAAATGCGAAAGTGAGTTTGATTGTTACGCTTTCACGCTACAACGGCTGAACGGATTTGGACGAAATTTGGCACATGGGTAGACCATGACCTGGAGAAGGACAAAGAATACTTTTTCTTTTATCCCGATATTCCCACGGGATCGAGACTTATGCGGGTGAAGCTAGTTCTTTTATAAAATGCCAAATTATTATCTTGCCACCTAATGTTGGTTTTCTATAAAAATAAAATCAAACTCAAAAAGCAATTATCAAAATTCATAATAATACCTATACCACGTCAAACACATCTTAAATTAAATCCTAAAAGACCCTTTAAAAGCAAACAATCCAATTTATTTAGCCTTTTAAATTCCGAAATAGCCTACCAATTATCCATAGGCTTTAAATATAACCTTCATTATGATGGCGGGCGGACATAATATCCACAGTATCGCTCGAATCAATAGTTATTCTGTCATTATAACTGAATGGATTTGTCCTAAAAAAAATTGACGGCCTCACGGTGCAAGTTTAAAGGTAACTTCAGAATGGTAGGCGGAAATTTGAGTGTTGTTTTTGGCATGGAATGTGTGTACCTACCCAACTGAACTAATGCTAAAATCTCACCGTCAAAACTTGCTTGATGAAGTGAGCTTGAAGCGAGCTCCCGATCTACTCGCCGAGCTATTCTGCAAAAATCTCACCTAAGTTTACACGGTGAGATTTTTACAGAATACACTGGGTGATGATGTTTGACACTATTGACAGTTCAATTCATCTAAGTCAAAGCGAGCAGTCACGCTGAGATTTTTTCAGAAAAGATGATCTGTTCTCTTTACTTGCGGTCGAAAAGACTACGGCACTAGATGTGTCACTGTTTGTTCTATTTTTGAGCAGAAGAAATAACATGATGCTGAATTCCGCTTTGTATTGTCTGGTAAAAACGGGTGATCACATGATATCATTCAACGAAGGCCCGTAACAAAGGGAAGTACTTATGTAACTGCAAGGATTCGGCTTCACTCGTATTCTAAGTTCGGTGTCAACACTTATTCAATTGCAATCTCTTCAAAGTCCTTAAAACAACACCCCAATTGCGCAGCATACCTTCAATTAGACTTGGATTTTGAAGGAAATGCCGCATCCATATCATAATCTGAATGATTTTAAAGGAAATTCCGAATCCATTGCTTCGTAGGCTTGTAAAATTCGTTTGCTCAACAACGTGGATAACGTAATGAATGCTGTTGAACTGTCAAAATTAAAGCCATGCAACGCAATTATACCACGCTGATCCGTCAAAATGTGACTGTTCCTTATGGCTTTATTTAATGCCACAGAAGGTTATTGTGGAAATGTGTGCTTGGCCCAAGATTTTGAAGTGCAAGCACATTGTCAATCAAAAAATCAGAATTACAATAATCCTGCCGCCTCTTCACGTACGGTGAGAACAAGACTTAAGTCCTATTCGTGACCTATGTTATTATCTAACTTATTTTCATCAATTATAATATTTTTTCTTGCGGACAAATGTTTTATGTTTAATCATAGATAATGAGTTAATAACCGGCTTGAGGTTTGTACAGGAATTGCCTTGTTTTTGCTTAATTGATTTGTGTTTAGTTATAACTTATAAGCCCAGGTTTTAAAATGAAACGGATTGTTATTGATACTGCAGGTTCAAAATCTGTTTCATTTTGACAGTTCTACAACATTCATTGCGTTATTTACGTTGTTGAGTAGACCAATTTTCGAACATATGAAGCAATGGATTAGCAGTATCTTTAAAAATGATTCAGATTATCATTGATCGTGTGTTACGCAATTAAGGTGCTGGGCTTACTCTTGTTTCGGCACTAGCTAAGAATACAATACCTAATAGCTCATAATCGTTTTACAAACATTTTTGTTCTCAAGATGGCGCTAAGGTAGCTCACGAAATTCACCGTAATATCTACAGTGTATTATGGTGGCAAATGTTATTTTATCAAAAGCAGTGATATCCAAGTGGTGTGACCGTCAGACTGCCAAGTCATATGTCTTGAGTTCAAAGCCAAGGCACGCATCTCTGACTTCATGATTCATGTGCGTATTGTATAATTATCACTTGCTTCAAAAACGGTGAAGGAAAACATCGTGAGGAAACCGGCATGCCTGAGACATATTTCTCGACAGCATTACATTACAAACAAACAAACAAACAAATTTTACCTCTTTATAATATTATTTATAGTAAAAGTAGTATAGATATAATTATTATCAATTTAGTAATTTTTTCTATATTAATAAAATTAATGCAATTGATATTGTACCGTTGCGTTGTAGCTGACTATATACGTATTTAAATAATCTACACAGACACAAAAATCTATATAACCCACAAAACAACCCGACAACCACATAGCAAAAACATTATAAACCCAGTAGCCACTAATTGGCTTAGTGTTAGTGTTTTTGGCGGTGCAGTCAAAGTGACAAGCATGGCCGGGCATCGAACCCAGGATAGTACTGTTAGGAACTGGTTCCCGGTACCTGTCGTGTCTGAGAAGTAAACACCAATGCATTTCCGTGTGCGTGTTGAAAGTTATTTTTTCTGTCTTGTACATTTTCGTTTTGGTCTTTTGAGACTGAGATTTTAAAGGCCAAAGGACCATATATTTTGATAGCTTTAAAGGTGCCTTTGCGGTGAGAATGTTAAGGAAAAAACTAAACTAGCTGCTCAAGAAACTGGAAACCCAACATTTATCATTTAAAATTTAAACACTACTACGACAAAAACGCCAACTAAAAAGATATAAACAAGACAGCGATATTGATCTTTTTCGGTTTTCGTATAGCCGGAGTCACACGTCATGTAATTAAGGCATAAACCGTACAAATTACTTCCTTTTGGCTTAGCCGAAGCCGGGTAAAACTAATTATCGCAACAAAACAACATTTTTGTTTGGACCTTTGACCGTGTTGAACAGAGACGAACACATCCATCACACAGAATTTGGATTGTATGATTGCTGTACTAAAGTTCAAAATCGAAAGAAATCAATCTTATGAATAACTAGCGATACTGCTTCACAGGGTTTTAACAACTTGACATAACATCGTGATTTCTGTATCATATCTAAGTTTAATAATAATGTTTTATAAGCATACTTCTTAAACCTTCCGGAATAAATTCTCTACATGATGCTTAAAACCGCATCAAAATCCGTTGCGTAGTTTAGAAAGAACACAAACAGACACGAAAGGCGACTTTAGTATGTAATATTTACTTACAATAAAAAGTATCTGAATATGGAAGTGACATTTCTGCTAGTCATGTTCATTATTTTTGCGGAAGCCATGACAGTCTCAACTGTCAAGTCTCCGAACGACAACGCCCTAAATCACTTACGAAAGCCGGATTTATCTACTTCACTTAAATTTTCACTTTAAACACGCTGGAAGCGTGTTTAAAGTGAAAATTTAAGTGGAGTTGTGAAGTTGTGAAGTTGTTTAAGTGAACTTGATGTGACTTATGCAAATACTCGCAATTTTTTTGCTATTACCTCGTTAAATATATGTTTAGGTAAGTTAACTGATTGTGATAGGTATACTCGTACTTACCTACGCACCTAAGGGTTAATGTTTTTTTTATGATATAAAAAAAACATTGACTTTGAGACTTTTTTTAATGGAATCCTAAGATAGGGCCTCTGTAGGAGCACTTGAGGAAAAGGAGAGGACATAATATGATTGGTTAATTAGACATTTTATACTACCAAGGAAGAAAGGAAAAGAGGTAATGAAAGCGTAATGAAGACCAAGAAGAACGTACATGAACCAATTAAAATATTGCCTTCTCTTCAAGTATGTTAGGGTCGGCTTCAATTCAAGATGGATGCAACTGAATAGCATAGCATATACAAGCCTATAATATTCCCATTGCTGGGGGACACAGGCCTTCTCTCGATGAGAGGGAGTGGGCCGTAATCTACCATGCCGGCCCAATGCGGTTTGGTAGATGTCACATGTCTTCGAATGTTTGGTTCTAGGACATGCCGGTTTCCTCACGATGTTTTCCTTCACCGTTTTGAGAGCAGTGGTGATGAAATAATTTACAAAAAGTAAAGTGTCAGCCTTGGCCACTACTGCTCTTTGATGCAGCTGAATACCAGTATATTTTTACATGGAACGATTGCCTATCCGGCTTCCACAACCCGGTTTCTGGGTAACACGATACTTTTCAGTAAGGCTAGTAAAAGCAAAGCAATACAAATAGCAGGTACAGGAATTATGATGGGAAACAGTAAGATAGACATTTATATACTGACAAGTACCCAACTACCTAGCATATATTTAAGTTTTGGGTTGAATGAATTGACGGAACCTCTCAACATTACAGTTCACTTTCTACAATTTAAAATGGCAGTCGAACACGATATTGGAAATTAGATATTCAAAATGGTAAGAATTATGTCACGGATAAATATAAATTAGACATAAATAATAATTATAGAATCATTGACATTTTGAATAACATGCAGAATGTCGTTAAAGATACAATGATCTCTGGAGTCGATAGAAAAAAAAAATAGGTAGGAAGTTTTTTGTGAGATATTGAGAAATACTTCTTTTTTCGGCACGGGCTTTATCGATTCTATTATTTTGATTAACTTGAACTATGGCTGAAATAGCAAATTATTTATATAACCCAGCTATATATCTAATTACACAACACATTTTCTTTAACGATTATGACTAATGTTTTACGCAATTAGGATACAGGTTGATTCTGTTTGTAATTAAGTATCGTCACTGGATGGTTCCGGCTGTAATTCGTAGAAATGTGACAGTCGTTAAGGATAGTCAGAAGCCCGATAGTCTGACAGTCAGTCTTAACAGGGGGGGTATGGAATGATGTACCCCCTGACTGGGTTGTATATACTGGGTTGATACCCAGTAACTAGGTTGTGGAGGTCAGGCAGGCTCCATGTAAATGACTGGATTTCGTTATATAATGTCGCCCATGGGCATGTGTGCCCGTAGTTTTCTGAATATTCATGAGACTTTATCGAAAAGAAACTTAAAAAGGGGGGTCGTTTTTTTATTCCTTTTTCATTTTTATTTTTTTCAATGTCCCTCTATGGCTGCTATGATTTTATGGACTTACACTTGTGTTTTTTAAAATAAATACTGTTTTTTTTTTTGAAAAAATGTCTTCACCTCCGTTTTTTTTTCATAGTCGACAAATTTTAGTACTTAAACATTTTTAGTTACTCCGATAAAATAACTCATAAGCTATTAGAAATAATAAACAGAATCCACATCGAGCCAATATCATAGATATGGCAAACGCTACAAAAAAAAATATGATTATTCAGAAAAATACGGACGGCCATGCCCATGGGCGACATTGACCTATGGTTGGGCAAAATGCTAGGCAGGTGACGAATCGTAATGGTTCCTTTCAAAAGCATATGGTGGCAAAAAGAATAATAAAATTAATATTGAGGTAGGTAACTTTATGTTTCTAACACAGTCTTTTAGAATAGAGTTTATTAAACACTTGACTATTTTGTCTGACCCCGCTGCCAAGTCTCAATATTTACTTTTCGTCGATAGCATCAATAAATAAATCAAGTTCGCTGCCATATCTAGATTCTTAGGACCGGTTATAAGCGATTTTTACCGGTTTAGTATTAAGTCAGGTACCTACCTAATGATTATATGAATTAGTGTCCGCTACTTGGCACGTAGTAAGTGCTAGTGGACTGTTTAGCAAGTAAATAAGGATAATGAAGCAAAAAAAACCGGCCAAGTGCGTGTCGGACCACGCACAATGAAGGTTTCCGTATTTGGGATGAATTTATCCCAAAAATAAACTTAACTATGTAGTTAAAAAAAAAAAATACTCCCATACATTGTTATACGTCACGGTCAATTCTCCAAATGCTAATTAAGTTTGTAATCGGAAAAACATTGTTTTTATTTCCAATTTCTTTTTGCTCTTTTTCCTTTACTTGTGCTATGAGACCTTGTTTCTTGCCAAATTTCATGATTCTAGGTCAACGGGATGTACCCTGTAGGTTTTGATTTATTTGTGGGTATCAAAAAATAAGTCGCTTAAGTGGCCGTATTTTTTTATTGCGTTGACATAGAAGCTTGATTTTTTTAGACCTATATGGGACCACATATCTACGTAATTGATATTAATTTCATTTGGATACCTCCACGTGTTCCTGAGAAAAAGGGTCTTGACAAACTGACGAACGGACAACGAAGTGATCCTATAAGGGTTCCGTTTTTTCCTTTTGAGGTACGGAACCCTAAAAAGAACTTGAAGATTGAGCTGCCTAGAGATACAAACGGCAATAAACTGTGGTAATTAAGTATAATTTATACAACACGGGGGACACGAGTTATTGCCTATGTATATAAAAATCACAAAGCCAATAATTAATCAATCTGCTGCTTATGTCATCAAAACTGATTTTCCAGTAACGATGCCCCCTTCCATGTGCTAATGGAGTCCACTGGGGTGATTATAGTGAGGTATAAATCCCACACTTTCCGGTCTTATCCCCAAAGCCCGGCCCGCATCTTTTAAAGGTTTCCCTAAGAAAAAAGAAAAAAACGGATGGAAAGGAATTTAAAGGCTCGAAGGAAGATTTCTACAACTTTGAACGAGAAAAAGTCGAATTAACTTAATAATAATCCTTCTTAGTTTAATTTAGTTAAGACTGAGGATTGGAGAGCTTAGTTCGATCTCTCTGTTTCACGATCTTACCTACTAAAATTCTTTGTCAATGTGTCTTCTCTACAGGTCCAATATTGTCGACATCATTACCGATAACTCTAAAACAAAATACCTACATTCAAAAAAATCCCTTTCTCACCATAAACCCTAAAAAAAAGAACTCCCAGCACGAATAACCTCAAAATCTTCAGGTTCCGCGTTACCTTTTTAGTACAGTTACAAAACAGGTTGTTCAAAATGAAGGGAGTACTTGAAAATGTGGATCGCCACGGATTCATACATAACACAGAATAGTACAGAAGGTTGGTTCTATAAGTACAACCAGCGAATACAAGCGCACGCGCACTTATGGTCTGTTCCAAAAGTATTTGATGAAAGTGTAAACAAACGCTTTTCGGGTTAGATTCTTACGCAATCACTCAATAAAGGTAACTAGGACTTAATACATTTGTCTGTATTAAAATATTTCAACTTTTTATCTCACCACTTTTTTCAACGATTATTGTTTAGCATAAAAGCATTATCAGCTTATGATGTTCCCACTTCTAGGAAACAGGCCTCCACTCGGTGAGAGGAAGTGGGCCGTAATTTACGACGCGGGCCCAGGACAGGTCGGTTTCCTCACGATGTTTTCCTTTCCCGTTTTGAGAGCAGCGGTGATGAAATAATTTACACAAAATAAAGAGCAACTCGTAAGTCACGGCCGTTATCACTGGGCCACCACTGCTGTCAACATCTCTCAATCTTATTGCTGCTTTAGTTTGCATTTTTGCTTTTGTATGTTGTGCTATGTCTTTTGTTTGCACCAAAAAAACGTTTTATCTAACTTTCTATTAAGTTGTAATTGATAAATCATTGACGAAATTTTGGTTGTTATATTAACCATAATTTTCAACTGAAAAACTACTTTCAAGTGATTCAATATTATTAGAATATTAGAAAACTGGGTTTTAAGTATTCCATTAATCAAATCAAAGCACTCGATTTGTAAGTGGCACTACAAAATGGCACCCACACCACAGGTACATTTTCTGATCCTTTTGTTTACATTTTAATGAGATACTTTTGGAACAGACTATAGGTACCGTCGGCGATCTTATCAATCAAAACCAAATATGTGCAGTCACGAACTCGCGAGTGCAGTCTGTAGGTACGTGAAGTATGTCTGTGTGTGCGAGTGTATGGAGCCGACCTGCTGCGTTCGTTCGGACTTCGTCGGTTTCGGCGAAGCGAATATTTTTGATCGAATAATCAATGAAGTTTTGACATGATTGACGCTTGTTCTTGAACATATTAGTCTTGTGTGTACCTGTTTTTGAAAGATTTATTGCCTTTTTTGATCGAAATATTACGGTATTTTTATGGGAATTAACCTCGTTTTTTGAGCGAATTGTGAATGGGAATTGAAGTACTTACATATTTTATTCGTGGAAAGATGTCTGTCTGAATTGAAAAATAAAACAGCAAGTTTAAGTTTTCAGTAGCATTAGTATAACGTGCTTTCCAAGGCACGGAGGAGTCTCGGTATGTAAAGATGCTCACCTATCCACGGACGAACTGCGGCAAGTGAAGCTTAACCTGATGGATCGACCCGTGCGGCTTTTATTAGCTTAGCCGCGAGCTCCTCAGTATTTAAAAGTATTTAAAAATACATATGTAGTGGTAAATATTGTACGGTGGTATCGGAACCCTTCGTGTGCGAGTTCTACTCGCACTTGGCCGCTTTTTGTTACCCTATTATACGTAATTTAACACAAAAATAACATTCATAATATGTCACCAAGGGCCTTGGACGGACTTATAGGAGAATGTATGTGTACTTTATTGAAAATACCAGTTTCTGAACACGTTTCACCAACCCGACGAACAGGTGACGAATTGATAGGTACTGTAGACTATGTACACTACACTAGGGTAACACGATACGTTGGTACTAAGCAAATCTTTAGGTATGGAAGGAGGTGAAGCGACAGTAGTGCATCGCGATATGCAAATACGGTTGAAAATGGCGATGCGTTTAATTTTGGTTGAATCTCGTGTGAGCCAATAAAATGAAAGATATTTCGCAGTTAATAAAAATAAAAAAACAGCAATATGTAAAAACATTTATACATAATTTCTTTAGGGACTAATTTTCCTTTTTTATAGTTAAAAATGTATAGTTGTCGTTTTAAATATTGAGCATTTCGAGACGAAAACGTTTGTTGGGGTCGTTTTTGCGTTTTTTTGTTAAAGCTGCTTGATCATTTCTATTAATATAATCCAATCTACTCTGTCATATTTTTAATTTAAATTTTATTTTATTTTATTTTCGTAACTTAATTATTTGTCTTTCTTTCTTTTATATTTTCTAAATAAATTGTACACGTAGTCTTAAGTTAGCAACTAAGCGGTAATATGGCGGCGATGTTGTCAATGTTGTGTTTAAATTGGCATATACGAGTATATTAGAATATTACCGTCTGATTTACTATCTCTATGTATATGTATATGCTGTGGGTGAACCTTAAAGTAAATAAAAAATAAATAAAAAAAGTATAGTTGTGTAGGTCTTTTTTATACCCTTGACTATACACTGTATTTTTTTTGGGCTTGTAATATGTAACATTACGGCTAACAGTACGTCGAAAAAGTGGACGTTTTACGGTGTCTCTGCTTGGGTAGTCAGACGAGCTACTAACGTCCCGTAACTACTGTCAAAGATCCACCAATGACAGCCGGGACAAACGGCTTAACGTGCTTTCCAAGGCACAAAGGGCAAAGGGCTCGCTATATATAATGGATGGTCACCCATCCACGAATCAACCGCGGCAAGCGTAGCTTAACCTTCGATCGACTGCGGTTGTTATTATTTAGCCACGGACCCCTCATTTATGGACAGGTATGAATAAAAATAAAATTTATAAAAACTATAACCCAACTATGAACAAAATTCAACTAAAAAGGTACCTACATATATAAACAAGACATAACAGAAAAACAAATAAAAAATCCGGACTCACACGTAAATCGTATCGACATAAATCGAACAGATTACGTGTGACTTATTTAATTAAATATTTTTGGGGTTATAATATACCTACATATTTTTGAAATGTGCTTTATGCTGCCTTATGCTCTTTCATTTGACACAAATTGCATAAAAAAAAAAAAGGGTTTATCACTTCATGTCCAAAGGGCGCCATATTTATTTCATGATACGTTACATAGCCTTAAACCAATGGACAATCAAGACACTTTCAACGATACCTCATTTGTCAAAGTGTCCTAAGTAGTTAAGAAGTTATGAGGGAACAGATGAACATACATACCGGTCAAAATCATAACCCTCCTTTTTGCTACGCCGTAGGCGGGTAAAAAACGAATATCGATTTTAAAAAAAACGTTGACATTTTGTGATTAATTGAAGTTGACATCACCTCTATTGACCAATTTTAGTGTGTGGTGTAAAAAAGGTTGTTGTTTGTTTTAAAGCAGTAGTGGCCTTGAAGTAATTTGTGTGGTGCAGAAATCATGTGAAGTTTTTTTTGCATTATTTGACGTATATGACGCAATTCTCGTCGGTGAAAGGGTTTATCTTGGACATTACCAATATTAATACAGATGGGACACTCCGCAAAATCATTTAAATAAAAAGTGACTCTTGCTACGACACAATAAAGTGCAATTCAAGTCGCACAGCGCTAATCACCTACAGTTATATTCACCTACAAGTTGCCTCTCTTTCTATCGCGTGACTCTTAGATCATCTGACTACGTTACACTCACTGAGTTGGCCCAGCAAGACGGGCCCGCCGTGTACTTGTAGCTTTATATCTAAACTGCGGAGTGTCCTGTATGTATTAATCTCTGACATTGGTGAAGGATAACATCATTAGGAAACCTAAACTTATAGTTAATATAAGTCTGAAATCACCAACCTATCTTGAGCAAGCGTGGTGATCAATGCTCGTGCCTTCTCTGTATGAGAAGAGGCTTTGCCCTGCAGTGGGACTGTAATAGGCTCGTGTTATTATTATTTTATGCGAAAGGGGTGAAATACATATCTACTTACCTATATACATATAATTATTTAACTAATGTACCTACATATACAAAATATTGTAAAACATTTTAAAAGAGTAACTGTGGAGTTTCTTGCCCATTCTTCTCCATACGAAAACTACCTTTTGGAACGGGGGACTAGAATCAATTACATTTTTTGTAAAAATGACGTTCAAAAGTGCCTTACAAGGGAGTAGATATTTGAAATAAATTATTTGACTTTATATGCAGTACTAACTTAGGTCGAACGTGGGACAAATTCAATAAACTAGACAATACATAAATATCTTCATCGTTTTCCTAAATAAACAAAGATTGATAGCCTAGTGGTGTGCCCGTCGGGCTGCCAAGTCATAAGTTTCGAGTTGAACCCACAAAAACGGTGAAGAAAAACTTCGTGAGGAAACCGGCACACCTGAGAGATATTTTTCGACGGCATGTGAAGCCAAGTCAAAGGCCCATAGGTGGCTTCAAAACTGTAACACTAGGTTAGTAACTAAGCACACGAAAAGAAGAAGAAGATAAAAAATTTGAAGGTTCTCAAAGAGTTTAGAATGCTACAGAAATTTAAAATCTAGCTCTTAATGGATGGTCCAACAATGAAGGGGGAAATTAGCAATAGTTAAGTAGAAGAGGCTGCTAATAGCGAAGATGAAGACATAAAACATAAAGACAACAATACCACCCTTTGAAAATCAGAAACACTACATAACACAAAAAGACAACCCCATTTTATGTTCAGAAAAACACTGTCCATTCTAAGGTGGCCTGGAAGAGATCGCAGTAAGCGATAAGGCCGCCCATTGTATATTTTGTAGTGTATTACTTCTTTCTTTAAGTAATTTATAATCTGGTGTACAATAAACTATATATAAATAAAAAAACATAACATAAAATTACGCCTGTAATCCCGGAGGGTTAGCAGAGGGATACCGATAGTACACTCATATTTCGCCAGTTATGTTATAGGGAGCGAGCCTATTGCCATCAACTGGGCACAAATCCAAATTCGCTGCGACTGAGAAATTCCAGATAGAAGAACCCAAAAAAAACTTAGCACGACCTAGAAATCGAATACGAAGACCTCATCCTCAGCAGTAACGCTTTCGACCTCTCAACAGGCAAACAGAAAAGGAAGCTTATGGCGAAGATGAAGACATACAAATTAAAGCAACAACATAAAGTAATAAAAACAGAAAAACTTATAACAGTAATAATCTCTTTTGACCTATCATTATAAACGAATCAATCAAACCGCCATTTGTGGTTGAACACAAAAGGTTTTAACATGAAAAACATCAATCAGAACAGAAATAATCAATTACGACACGTTTACAAGTGACCAATTAAGTAGATACGTTAAAACGACACTTGAAGTGATTACTCGGTGTAGCTGTTAATCAATTTAAGGCGACGATAACCGACTTTTGATGATTTTATACTGAAGATCACGTCCAAACGACTAGTGTTAATGATTTGGAAAACAACATATTATGTATGTTAAATTAGAGCATTTTCTTAATAACTTAATATTTCAAAACAAGTTTATATTATTATAGTGAAATTAATTTGTAAAGTTGTGTCTAAAATCTATCAAGCATATTTTTCTAAACCCTTCACCATTTTCAAGATAATTTAATAATTGATCTTTTAGTTTACGTGTTTTATTAAAATACCTTTTCTTTTATGTATTATAAATTAATAATGTGTCTAATTTGGGACAGCGCTCCTTGATGGGCGAGTCCTATTACTCGTACTGGTTGGACGTACGACGCGTTGTGTGAGCTCAGTACAGAACTCGCAAGCGAACACTCAGCGGTCACTGGCATATATCTGCGTCTTAACTATATTGAGACCAAAATACCTACTAAACATAATAAAGCTTTTTCTCGGATCTTACCCGGAATAAAAAGTATACTATATGTTAATCCAGGTTATAAACTATAATATATGTGTGCCAAATTTCATCAAAATCCGATTTGGCGTGATTGAGTGACAAACACCAAACAACATTATACAAACTTTCACATTTATTTTATAATATTAAGTAGGATACTGTCATAATCCTGTGTTATGTCTACAACTTGCTTTAGAAACCGATTCGTTGAATCTCTGAGACTATCTCGGTGGTCTTGTGGTCATAAGCGTGGTCCTGGCTCAATTCCCACGTCGGGCATGTCATCATATTCTTGCCCTTCTCTCAATTTATTTAGGGTGCAGGTATGTCTTCTTCTATATACATCTGTATCCGTATACCGTCATCTCCGAAGTTACCCTTTCTATCCATATCATCTGTCACACAGTCCATCCATCGTTTTTTGGTCTTCCTCTACTCTTATAGCCATCCACATTGATATCATTGATTTCCTCATCACGATCGTAATTAAGTAGGTCCTATTGGTAAATTAATTTAAGTGTACTGACATAAAGTCCATGCTGTCATAAGTCAGGGTTAAAAAACATGTTAAGAAACTTTGTAGTGCCTATTACTTTTATTAGCACAGTTTGAACGTACATACATTTAGTAACTACTTCGGTTAAAAAGTTGTAGTTAATCAAAGTCGAAGGTAAAACATTACTGGACTTGGCTGACTTTCAAAAATCAAAAGGTTTTGTATATGCTGGCTGGATTGAAATAAATAAAATGGTACACATGAATCTAAATTTGCTTCAAGAGTGAGCCCTCCAATCTAATCACCCATTATCATTAGTTATAAGAATATTTATTATATTTCCAGCGGTGGTTTTTCTTTTATATTAAATACATACATACATACATAAGTTCACGCCTTCTGTCCTATTAAATCGAATCACCCATTAGTTATAAGGATATCTATTATATTTCTAGAGGTGGTTTTTCTTTTATATTAAATACATACATACATAAGTTCACGCCTTCTTCCCATAGGAGTAAGCAGACTACAGTTAACTCTATTTACTACTGTTACATAATACCCGTTTCAGTGACATCGCAAAAAAGATTAATGATGTTCTCACAGTGACGTTCTGATAGATTACTGTTAAAATCCAGTGGGAAAATACTTTCACCTATCCATATCATGGATGTTTTAAAATCTGTACGAATGTATGCTAACTACGAATAAACGAAGCAACCCTTGAAGGATTGATTGGTGCAGGGCTCAAGATAGTTCCCTGTGGCATTCTTAGCGTCATTACTTTAATTCTGCTTGTAAGTATTTATAGATTAGTATGTATTGGTATAGGAAGCATGTGAATGAACGATGAGTTTAACCCACTCTTGCAGGATTGATCGGTGTAGGGTTCTGGGTTCAAGAATTTAAGCAATGACGCTAGGAATGCTACAGGGAACTTGTAGCATTCCTAGCGTCAGTGCTTAAATTCTACTTGCAAAAATATGTAAATTAGTATTTATGTGCGTGGGAAGCAAAAAGCGTAAAATATTAGTCATTCGCGGTAATTAAATAATTTTTCAGTTTCTAAGACACTGTTTTGCATAGAGAAACTGCTAGTATCCTATTCCAAAGTCCATGAAAGGCACGTGTCACGCCAATTCCCTCAACCGTGGCACAGCAGCTTTTTATCATAATACGAGTATGATAAACATACAGCCACTGCCATTTATCTGACCCCTACAACCTTCAGGGACAAAGTCGTAGAGCAGCTACAACCAGTCATTATTCTACGTAAGTAGCTACGTATTATTGTGACCTTTGCTCTGAGACTATTTTTGTCCTGTGTACCTGTGAATGGTGCTATATCATGCCTGGTTGGTAGATGTTTTGAGGCTGTGAATGTTGTGCCGTAGGATTTATGTTAATAATAAATAACATAACACCATCAAGTTATAATGAACGTACTGTACACTAGATAGGCGAAACACAATAATCCTAACCACCAAAATTTTATGTCCTCAGTTTTGTGGATAATGAGGGACAAAATAATTTTTGATTCATTGGATACATTGCAACCCCAGACGGTCACAGAGGCATAAGTTATAGTCTTCTTCTTTTCGTGTGGTTAGTGACTAACCTAGTGTAACAGTTTTAAAACCGCCCATAGGCCTCTGACTTGGCTTCACATGCCGTCGAGAAATATCTCTCAGGCAGTAGTAGATAGATATAGTGAATTAGTAAAACTACTTTTGCAGTCCAAAGATGACAAAGACCAAGCCCCGTTGACGGAATATTCTATGGAATAGAAAATAACGGACTAAACTGAACGTTCCACTTTATGTAACACAAAGATCAAGTGATGCTAATAAAACAAGTTTTAACACACTTAAAACAAAAAGTGTCTTAATGACAATCTTGTGGCGGTCATATTTTTTTTTGCCAGTAAGCGTCATTTGTTGTGATTGTTACAACCGCGGACTACTTTTTATGAAGAAGTCTACAGACCACCCCAATAACCCACTTCGGATAAAAACTAGTGACTCGGGTCTCAACTTTCACTGTTCAGAAGATGAAAGATTATTTTAAGTATTAAGAGTCATTTTAATACACAACAAAGCCCACATGACTTGTGCCTTTGGTGTGAAAAAAATCTCTTTGACACCGAGAAATTTTAGCAGGTTCAAAAGCATTTTAAATATCTGCTTGCTTACATGGTTGTAGAAAACTATGCCAATTTGGAATTTATGGGTTGGGATTTGGGATTCTTTCTGAGTGGGCTAGGATTTGGATTGCCAGAAAACCAGAATTCTAACGACCGGACTGATACCAATTAGCTCCAAAAACTAGATGCTGCTACATCATACACCTACTCGTAGGTACTTATACATATAAGTAGGTAGAAGTTTCCATATAAAGTAACTGCTGTTGATTTCGAAATCGTGGTAATCCGCGAACAATCTTTGGCTTTATTCAATCAAATCGTATTATGCTACACAACTCTCATAAGTATGTCATAAACATAATTTATGTGCGCTAATCTGCCCCACTGAGCAAGGGATTAATTACGTTACAAAACATCTTCTTCACGAGTTTGATCCAACGTCCTTCACCTGTCAAAGTTTCCTTACACCATTACTACTTATTCAAGGGAAGCTGTAACATGGAAGTAATCAGCTTCTGACGTAACCTTTTTTTCTCTCCCGACGGCGCTAAGCTCATGGTAAAAACGTATTTACATTAACGTGATTTATGACTACATTCAGCTTGCATAATGTGTGTCATTTGTTGCTTGTCTCCGTCTCATGTACGTTAGATTTGATTGCGTGCGAAACTGAGATTCTTGAATGGCCTAGAGAGGTCTAAAATTTGGGGGTACAGTTTTTGAGGTCGATCTCTACTTTCGTAATTATCATCACCATGTAGCTGTCCACTGCTGGACTTAGGCCTCTCTAATTGCACGACACTGAGCTTAATCCTCGACTAATCAATCTGTCTTTTACGAGCCACCCTGCGAAGACAGTCACTCCACCTAGCCTGAAGGTCTAAAGTTCCATACATTTGCAGAAAAATTGGCACAACCCTGTTTCTTCTAAAATAAATTTTATATGTACTTAATTTAAACCCTTCTCCGAAATCTGTCGATCTATTTTGTGAAAATGTGAACGTGAAAACGTGAAGTGAGCTGTGTCAATTGTTGACATATACATTGGATAGACAGTTATCTTCCAGCTCACTTCACCTAAGTTTTCACGTTGAGATTTTTCGAGAGACTGGCTGATATCTCGTTTGAGTTGAATAAATCCTTTTTTATTCTTCCAAATTGTATCCTGCTAAGGCCTATGACGCAATGCGGTAGGCAATTATGAAAGACGAATATCAAGTTTTGTTTAAGAATAATATGTTTGGGTAAAAAAGGTTACAGTAATGACCTTTGAGCCTTGACCGCTCACATCCAAGATGTGTTGACAAAAGGGTAGCCACTAGCCTGTTTTTTGTCCGAGAACTTTTGGATCGAGGTGAGTGGTTTCATTTGTGGTAAGTTCATCAAAAGCCTGGCCTTTTGCAGTCTGTGATAAGTTCATCCACAGTTTCTTCACAGTTTGAAGTTAAAACTGTAAATTGATTATCTTTTTTCCGTTTTTTCTGGTGGCTCCTGAATTGGAGCGCTACTCCCATTGAGGTTCAATGTAAACTAGAGCAGAGACCACGAACAAAATTTTTGCGTCATACATTGTGGTCCATGGACCAGAAACGTCTCAGTCACTACCTGACGTTCATGGTGCGCAGTACGCACCGCGCAGTTGTCACACTTGACATTCAAGGGACACCTTAGGGACACATTATTTTTTCGCGGTGTCTGCTCTAGTTTACATTGGATCAACGGCTACTCCATTGCTATTAATGAATTTATAACTGGGAATTCGATGCAGTTTTGAACTGTTATTTGTGCTAATTAATGTAATTTAATTTTTTTTGTTCGATACCTAAAAAATACTTAATTATCCAGCAACGTCACCCAAGACAAACCAAGTTTACAAGATTGCTGATATTAATGATTTTGATGTTCTCCTTCGCATCTCGATCAGCTGTCATCTCAGTAAACGCCCCTTGTTTAGCTTTATCATCTTTCACTCAATCATCTTCTTTTTTTCAGTTCTTCCTATACCCTAATAGGCATTTATTATAGTCGAAACTTTGCTTAAAGTGCCCCCAGCCAGACCCACATTTCACCATTTATGTATAAGCCCCATATAATAGGGGGCAAGCCTATTGCCATCAACCGGGCACTGGACCAACGAGGCAGTTAGGACATCGTATTAAAATCAAATTGGTTTCCAAAGAGGTGATTGTAGATATACCTTTTAGTGAACATAAAAACAAATGAAGGAACCTCATTTCCATACAAATCACAAACAAATTCACACTTCGTTGACCAACGACATATTTTGAACGAACCTTGTTGAAATAAAGTAGCAATTTTTTACGGCTTATGTAAATATTATAATTTACGCAATAATATCTTTAAATAAGCTCCTGAGTTCCTGACTACTTATGTATTTTGTTTTGCAACTTGTACAGGTTTTATTTGTGCAATTGTGCATTTAACATAAACTTCCGTGCTCATATTATTTTGTCATTTGTTTTATTCGTTTTGTAAGGACAAACGGTAGGATGTATTATCATAAACTGATTGTCTCATTTGTCCACCTATTATGCAAACATGTTCGTTAGGTCTTAGGGCCACAGCAGACTAGCATCGGCGATCGGTGATTTAGCCGCTTTTTAGAAGTTATATGCATCGATACATATGGTATATGCTAAAAGTAGCTAGTTTGCTGTGGCTCTTTTCGTCTACTTCTTCAAGAAATTCGTAGAGCTCTGTTTCATTAGATGAAATATTAAGTTACAGGGTTGTCAGAAGCCCAAAAGTTTGACAACCAGTCTTACCAAGGGGTATCGTATTACCCAGTACTGGGTTGAGGAGTTCATAAAGGTGCTGCATGTAAAATACTGGTATTCAGCTGCATCCGGGTAGACTGGAAGTTGACCCCAACATAGTTTGGAAAAGGCTAGGCAGATCATGAAAAGGGATAGCGGCGTTCTTTTTAGATTAATTACAGATTTTTTTGCACCTTTTCATGACCAATTCTCACTTAAATTAGCATTATTTAAAACCCGAATCTATAATAAACCCTAATCCAAATTCATGGATTAGGGTTATGTATATTCTACTCCAGGCATTTGGGTAATAAGACCAACCAGCACTGGGCTCGCGTGGTGGATTACGGCCCACTCCCTCCCACAGAGAGTAACATAACGTTCTTGGATTATGCTAAAGCCAGTCATAATAAAGCTTAGGTTTTGAGTTCAAACAAAAATAATCAGATAGTAACTCGTGTTGGTGATCAAGTAATCAAATAATCAGATAGTAACTCGTATTGGTGATCAAGTAATCAAATAATCAGATAGTAACTCGTGTTGGTGATCAAGTAATCAAATAATCAGATAGTAACTCGTGTTGGTGATCAAGTAATCAAATAATCAGATAGTAACTCGTGTAATCAAAATCTAGTTGGGTAGGTAAATAGGTAACCCCAAGGAGTTGGCACGCAGTGTTCCATGCGCGCCTTTATGAGAGGACTTGCGGACGTGGGATCGGTCGCACTTAGTGATAGGGCCCGCTAGGCATGGCGGGCTGATACCAGCCGGAGGTGCGGCGATGTCCAAGTATCTCTCGGGCCCCCAACTCATGGTAGTTGAAGGAACAGTTGGGTTTCAGGTATCAGTAGGAGTCCGAAATAACCTTCCATTCTCCCCAGACGTAGGCTACCATGAGGAACTCCCCACGGGAAAAAATGAATGGGTAAAATATTCACCTGTTGTACGATCACTTCTAAGGGTTGTCCAGTCTGTAACTCTTCAGAAGGCCTCCTAGTAGGCCTGACCGCATATTCTCTTTCTCCAATTATCTGTAACAACGGCAAAAAAAACAATTAATTGATGCCATAACCAAGTATTCTGGTCAATAGAGTTAACTGTTCGTAACTAAAACGCCTCGTCATCCGTTCAACCCATAAATGTATTATTTTTAGAACGTATAATAAATATATCTATGGTTCAACTTTATACAACCAGAGACGACGTCAATATAACGTATATATAAACAAAAAAATGAAGATGATAACTGTTTGTCTATTAGTAGGCTTAAAAGATTACCTACTCGTACAGCAGAATTCGTCTTGTCATGCCAATTAAAGACACTGGTGAATCAAATATGGGTGGCCCGCAGACAGACACGACGCGACAGCGCGAGGTGACTCTAGTAGAACAATTTCATGGAAATTGTTCAACCAGAATCGGGTCGCGCATGTCTGTGGGGCCTTTCTTCCTTCCTTTAGCTATTTTGGACGAGTCGATCTTCGAGGTGAAGCAACGGTTGCCGAGGTCCATGGATGGGTAACCATCCATTACATACTGAGACCCCTCTGAGGCTCAGCGAACACATTAAACCGTTGGTGTAGTCAGAACCCCGAAAGCCTGGCAGCCAGTCTTACAAAGGGGTATCGTATTACCCAGTAACTGGGTTGTGGAGGTCAGACAGGCAGTCAATCCGTGTAGAATACTGGTATTCAGTTGCATCCGGTTATACTGGAAGCCGACCTCAACATAGTTGGGGTAAAGGCTAGACAGGTGATGAGCATCGTTATAGCGCAAGCGCAGGAATCTCGCAAGTGCGTCGATTATTGGCCCAGAACTGCCCCGTTCTGCGGTAAAGCTAAAAGAGACCACAAGCATTAAAATGCGTATATTTTCCAACGACATATGATGTGTTAAACTTAGCTTCTTACTGATTGTCTTGTTCCACATTAAACCGCAAACGCATTGCATGTTTTTTAACCGATTTCTAAAATACGAGGAGGTTCTCAAATCGGATGTTTATATATTTTTTTTGCAAATTTTTTTTTTTTGTTTGTGTGGGTAGGCTTTCGAGGTAGTCCAATATAATTTTTATTAACTTTGTTTGGGTAGTATAAGAGTTAGCTTCAATAATACGTATTTTTCCCACTTAGTCTTTAAGGATGATATTATAATAAGTTACTGTCACTGTTATTTACATAGCAGGTAGTCGTATTCGAATTTGTGTAGGGTAGGTACCACAACAAAAAAGTGAAAAATAACCACTTTATATAAAAAAAATCAACCACCTTCAAAAAAAAACACAAAAAGATGAAAAATTACTCTAATTTTGGAACTCGGTGGCAAAAAACGAAAATTCAAAACCAAAGACACCGACTTTCAAAATTAAAGCTATTTTTAAAAGATTTTTCAAAGGTGTCTTGTTGATTTATACCTTAACTTCTTATTGCTTAAATAAGACATAATTAAATCAACCTTTTCGATGCCTCAGAAACCTTGAGATTCCTTTTCAATTCTTTCATTTAATTTTAATTGGGTCTCCTTGAGTTTTGTTCAATTTGTCAGAAATAAATTGCGCTAAAATTAATCAAATCAATAACCGGAGTAGGCTTTCAACAGCATATTCATCCGGTCGCAAATGATGCCGAGAACATCAAACTAGGCACCAAATAATTGGCGTGTTGCATTATTTTTGACGTTTGGTAACCCTGAAGCCGGCCATGTTTTAAAAGCGTTCATCCAAAAAGTTGGCAATGTCGCAAATAGCTGTCAAATATTTACTTGTTTTGATTAATTTGGCAATATTACTTTATGGAAATCGGAAATATGACTAACTAGTGAACTAGAATATTAAAACATAAAATAAAAACATAAAATTATCCAATTTACACGTAGGTACCTACTGCCTGATGATCAGCGGTTTGGGTTTGTTATGTTATGAAAGCCCAGTCGTACTCGTAACCGGTTAGTCCACAAAAAATGTGAGAACAACCTTAATGTTTTGATAATCGACAAGTTATTTTAGGTTATGATCTTAGTACCTAATTATGATGTGTTTTTATTACAGAAACACCTCAAAATTAATTAGGTAACTAAGACACTAGGCTTAGTTACTTTCAAACTGCCTAAGGTGAAAAGGTGAATTTTTATCTATTTTTGACAGTTGTTGAGATCGTCTGCCAAGATATAACAGACACCTTAAAGAGACTACTAAGCCTCTCTAAGGTCTGAAAGAGAATAAAATGTCCATAAATGTATGCTTAATTTGAGAAGAGGAGCTCTTGGCTAAGTACTGCTGCACGGGTCGATCCGTCAGGTTAAGCTACGCTGGCCGGGATTGGCCTGTGGATGGGTGACCATCTTTTCATACCGAGATTCCGCTTTGCCTCGGAAAGCACGTTAAACTGTTGGTCCCGGACTCCCGGCTGTCATTCGTTGATCTTTAACAGTCGTTACGGGCTGTCGGAAGCCCGAAAATCTGACAACCAGTCTTATCAAGGGGTATCGTATTACCCAGCTACTGGGTTGTAGAGGTCAGATAGGCAGTCGCTCTATGTAAAATACTGGTATTCAGCTGAATCCGGTTAGACTGAAAGAAGACCCTAATAAAGTTGGGAAAAGGCTAGGCAGATTGAAATAAATGCTTAATTTCTAGATTACCAAATAGTACCTACGCACGTAGCAAGGAAAAATACAATATTTTGTAATTATTAGTCGTACAGAAAAATACAGCTGTAATGGTGCGACCAACGACATTGCGACAACCTTCAATCGCCATGCAATGAATGACATGCACAATTTTGGTAAATGACAACCCGTTCCCAAGCTTTGTATTATGAGGATTGTTTCGCAAAAATTTTACAAAAATTATTATATTTTTAATCGTGTTTTGAGCAAATTATATTTTATACATTGCAGCTACTTTAAAAACCGGCCAAGTACGAGTAGGATTTCGCACGAGGGATTCCGTACCACCATAAATTTATTATAGGTATTTATTTAGCAAAAAAAGCCGAGAAAACACGTTTCTTGTACGGGAACCTTACACTTTTATTTGTTGTTACCTATAGCGACAATAGAAACACACAATCTGTGAAGATTTAAACCGTCTACGTCTTCGATCAATAATGCACTAGATACACTATCCCATACAAAAGTTCTCCTAAAACTGTCGCCAATCGTGTTTACGTAATTCTAGTTTAAATAAATATACATTAATGTAAATTCAACCTTAAATGCAATGCTTAAAGTTGTATTCACAAAGCTATGTACAAAAAACAATAAAGTCAAACATACATCAAAACAAATTCAACCTTACACGCATGTTTTAAAGTTCGAATTACAAAGTGCTAACAAAAGCAATAAAAATTTATGACCGAGGCTTGCCGCTTGGACAAGGAATGAGTGGAGTCGAACTGTGTAATATATTTTTGTTTATACCTTCGATCAATAATAGTACTAGAACAAAGATACGTCGCTGAAGTGGCCACGTTTGTACACACTTTAGTACATTTATATTTCTTTATATGAAATACAGAAATAAATCATTTATACTAACAAATTCAGTTTATTATAAGCCATTGACACTCAAACATAAAGTTTAATTACAATGGCAAAATTAAATCTTTCTGTCGTCGGAGAAACAAATATTTAATTACAATGGCAAAATTAAATCTTTCTGTCGTCGGAGAAACAAATATAATGTCATGTGTCATGAAAATTAAAAGTCATTTTTCTATAAGTTCAAAAATATTTATTGTTACTGTTGTACTGTTTTTAGTAATCTACGCCTTTGCGTGTTTCCAGTTATGTCCAATCTATTAAAATGAATCGAACAAATTGTCAATTTTTTATAAGGCTATTACTATTAATATTTCTATTGATATGTATTAATATTTCTTTTCCTCTTTCTTTCGCGGAAATCTACAAACAGAAATAAAATATAAAATAACAATACTACACCATGCATTCCCTGTTCCAGAACAGTCGATGTTTGGTACAATAGTTGGTAGTTGTCACAAACATTGGTCAAACAATCATAATATTTGCTAAATGATTTATATTTACTATTTAATTCTGTTTTTATTTTATGAAAATCACTTATTGATAATAAACTTACGGAAAAAAAAATATTCCTTCCAAAATCTTGGTGTTACGTTGGTTATTTACATATTTTTTGAACGCGTACTGCGGCATTTTGACGTATTAACGTTGGCTATGATTGGACCATACTAATTTGAAATAAGACCACAACCGAATTTGTGCTCTTATTTTTCGTTCCGTTTTTGAAGCGCTTACCGGGAATCTAGTGCATTATTGATCGAAGGTCTACGTATTACGATTCATGAGATACAGCTCTCTGACAAACAGACGGACGGACGGATGAACAGATAGGGTTCCGAGTTGTACCCTTCGGGTACAGAACCCTAAAAACGATCTATGGTAGCAATTTAAAGTGATATTATCTTTATAAATTGCGCGCTGTTGGATTCTCAATGCTCAGGTTCAATAAAGAGAGTTTAAAATCCAGTGCGTCGTAAAAAATCGCCTGTGCATACTTGGGCTTTTATGGGCACGGTAAGATATGTCTCGAATACGGTTAACTAAAATACGTAGGTAACTGTCACTGAAGGGTATAAGGTTAAAAATACAATTATAGTTTGATTGTAGGTAAGTACTTATACATAAGTGTCGTTTACATAATTGTTGTCTATATTATGTATGAATGAGGCGCCAAGAGACGGTAATAGGTACCTATTTAAACAACCAATCTGCCTAGCCTTTTTCCAACTATGTAATAGTCGGCGTCCAGTCTAACCGGATGCAGCTGAATACCAGTATTTTACATGGAGCAACTGCATAGCTGAGCTTCACAACCTAGTGATTGGGTAATACGATACTACGTAGGTATACTACCTTAACGACTGTCAAAAATTTACGAATGACAGCCGGGAGTGTCGAGACCAACGTGCTGTCTTAGGCACGGAGGGGTCTCGATATGTAATGGATGTTCACCCATCCGCGAACCAACCGCGGCAAGCGTAGCTTAACCTTCGATCGACCTGAGCGGCTGTTATCATTTAGCAACGAGCCAAAGCTGTAATATGCCATCCATAGGCCATAGTCATAGGTAGAGTATCCATATCAAATAAAAATGCCGTATCCAGTATTTTGTAATTCATTGTTTCACCAACTACGCAATTCCCGCCAAATCCAACCCACCAGTTCTAATTTCAAACTGCGTCGAGACGCTCGGCCAATCAAAGCGCGATACGATTAGGCATTCATCCGATTAACCAATAAGATTGCAGAGATTGTGAACGTTAATATGGCCATTTTGGATTCTCTAGGAGGTGCTAAACAGTGGAGCGGATACGTAGATACAATAAATCTGGACAATGAAGAAGTTTTATGCTAATTGATTACGTTATAATTATTCAAATTAGCCTATTTTTATTTTTTTTGGTAGTCTAGAAACGGATCTAATGTTAGATAAGTACTGTTTTTTATTTAATATTCAAAGCTTAGGTAATATTTTCATATTTTTTTAAGTTTCCGCTAAATAGTAGATATCAATAAATGGTATTTTTTTTTAAAGAATTAACATCTACAAACAACGTTTACCATTCTTTTGTTTAATTTTTTCTCCTCCGCTAATTATCACAAAAATTAAGCAAATCAGTGATTCACTTGAATTTCATTGTGTATATAGCCTAGCTAGTATGTTTCTGAGCAATTTTTTCTACATTGTATGTAAACGTAGGTCGCGACACGCATTGCGCATGCGTGGGTCAAATGTCATAGCCACAATGGCGGGAACCGGGGTTGCCAGTCGGTAAAACAGTATACGAACGGATGTCTGCATACATGTTCGTTTTTAAATGGCAATTTAAATAATGATAGCGTTTCGGGAATTAATTTCCGAGTGATAAAGGAAGACTTTTTTTTTAAGAAAGGAATTCTTTGGAGAAAGAATAATTTGAGAGAGTTGGAATTTGAAGTTTTGAATGCCATCCCACAATATTTTTTGTTAATTGGCACTGGTAGGTATATAATATACCTACCAGTGCCAATTAACAAAAAAAATATGTACCTACGTGCGCTTTTTACCGCGGCGATTTTCTACCACGGCGTTATTACTTATCGCGCATTGGATTTTCAACGCACTGCTTAGTGCCGAGAATTGAAAATCCAACAGTGTGTTTTTTTGACGCGCTGGGATGCACTCCGTTGGATTCTCAATTCTCGGCTCACCAAGAGTTAAAAATCCTGTGTGCAATAAAAAAATCGTCGCGTTAAAAGAACGTCCGTGCGTACCTGGGCTTAAACTCAAGAACACACCTAAAAAAAAAAAGAAAATATGTTTATTTGCGCAAAACATGACGCAAAGAAAGAACACAAACACAAAAAATTACAAGCTGGGGGAAAATATGCGTCACATCCACGCAAAACGGCCATCCCTCACCACTCGCTACTTAGCAATTTTTTTTACCACATTCTTAGTTAACTATAAATAAGTCGAAATGGTTTTAAGTTCCTCATAATCATAAGTCATAATGTTCTTATCTCATAACGTCATTATAACACGTACAGTCACGAGCACCAATATGTATACACTTCGCAACTTTAAAAAGTGATTTTCTCCTACTGTACTGATTGTAATTTTATGTTGTTACGAACATAGTATTTTGGAACCCACACTAATATGAAATAGGTCTTAACTCAAAGTTATATTCGTTATTCCATGCGAAAATCGCTTTTGAATTTTACTAAGTGGATACGCTGTTATTATTACCTACGACGTAGAGACGTGATCATCGTTCGATTCAAATTTTAAAGGGACAACCATATTTCATAGACGACTTCCAAAATGGGATAGGTTCTACTTTATGTACTTATGTTTTTTTTTTAATGTGTTTTTCTTCGATGGTTTCGTCAATTGTGAACCGATTTTGAAAATTATTTTTTCATTTAGTAGAAGAAGCTTGCGCGGTGGTCCCATATAAATTTTATTAACTTTGCTTGGGTAGTTTTTGAGTTAGCTTCAATATTACGTATTATTCCCACTTAGATATGTGGAGGTTATAATAAATTCCTGTCACTAAAACTGAAACTCTTCTTTTTTTTGTTTCTATTATCTAACTAAAGTGGTTATAAATAATTACATAAACGCCTTACTAATAAAAAATTTGAAATAACGGGATCCATACGTAGGTAATCCATCAATTCCACTTATAATTCGTTAGTAGTTTTATATATAAAAAAAAAAAAACATATTTATATATATTTATAAACAATTCGCAAACATTATGGTCTTATTGAGAATATCAAAAAGGATCCAAATCCATATTTTCTTCAATATCACTTTTAAATATGAACCCAACCTAAAGACAAATTATAAAGTTAAAAATATAAAACACCAAAAAAAAACAACCAAACCTACTATACCACCAACCACATAAGTATAAGAACCATAACTAATAAAATAAATAAAACGTGTTCCCTTAATTCCAATAAAACCAACACTAAGTACATCAATGTTTAATGAACTTTAAAAAAACTTTATGACTTTTTTTTTTATTATACAAATACATAGGTCCTTTCGAATTAAATATGTCAAAACTAGCTCAAATTAACTCTGTCTGCCAGTCGATCTGTTTGTCTTTCTATTACCTTTAACGCCTAAAACAATGAACCGACCGCTAAGTCTGACAGATAGGTGAAAAATGACATTATAAACTACTTTTCCCACTGGAAAAAAATACATGCAGATTAAGATGCTACACAACTAGTTAGTTGTAAATAATTACTAAATAGGTACCACGCGCAATATTTGCCATTGGAGGCAGGCAAAGGCCTTGCAGTCAAAACAGTATCCTAATTAATTTAATTTTGATCTTGTAACTTTTAAATATATTTCATAATAAACAAGTTATTTTTTTTTTTTTTGGCAATGCTACTTATCAAATTTCGGCAAATTCTGTAACCTAGAATTCAAGCAAGATTAATGCAAGCAGTGTGGGATCTATTGTCACAAAAACTCCTTAGGCACGTGTTCCACCGCCCCAACGAGGAAGCGACTAGCTATCAACGATTTACTCGCTCAAGAATCGTACAAAAGATTGTAGGTCCCGTCCCGTGTAAATAAAAGAGATACATATATTAAATTATTAATAGTTGATGGCTGACTGTTCACACAACCGGCGATTGCTTACGGTTTGTCGCAGTGAGAAGACCTAATATCAAAGAGCGTTGTATACTCGCTTGGCGGGCAAAACACTCCACTCGCTGCTCGTTGCTCTTGAACTCTTGCTACTTTTACTAGATTCTCGTGAATTGCCGGTGCGGCGGTGGGGCAGGTGCCTTACGAGTGCTACCAGTTCATGAGTTCTTAATTCAAAATAATTAGGTAGGTTTGTTTTGTTTTTTAAGTATGCACATGTCAAAATAGATAAATCTTGCAATAATTCGCAAACAAGTGTTAATCGAAGTTTTAACATAGAGGTGACACGAAGATTTGTATGCAGAAATATGCAAATCATTGTCACATGATCCAAATGTTACTAGCTTAAAAAATGACCTAGGTGTCATTGTTTTTTGAGTTCTCGAATAAACACTAATTATTATTACTTATTTTGCCTGGTCTATTATTATTGCTTTTTTAGGGTTCCGTAGTCAACAAGGGACCCATAAAGTTTCGCCATGTCCGTATGTCTGTCCGCCTGTCCGCGGCTTCGCCCAGAGACTCTTAATACTAGAAATCTGTAATTTTGCATGGGTATATGTATATGTATAGGTATACTTACATAATTATTAATCACAAAATCTAATTTTAGGGTACCTGGGTCCACGTAAAGTTTTTTGAGATTTTCGACTTTTCTAGTACTCAAACCTCAGTTGGTCCAATAGAGTTTGAGTTTTCCTTCCTGATCCTTATAAGAAACAGGATCGATTGACATCAAAAATAGTTTTTGTGAAAACTGCCCATTTTCCTGCAGATATTTTTTTTTTCTCCATGCTCTATGTATTCTGATCAAAATGTCTCGAAAAGTAAAGGACAGTCTCCTAAGACCGTTTTCTTGTAGGACAGGACCGACCATGTCAAAAATCCGCCCTGTATAACGAAATTAAAAAGAAAACTCTAACAGCTAAGTAGGCTCTACAAGTTATCGAGTAATAATCGACCAACTTACCTTTGCAGTCGCAAACACATGTTCTCTTGTCAAACTTTTCTGTTTTTAATACTGAATAAGAGGCTTTTGGTAATTTGTTTTTTAGTAACGTGCGACGTGCGTTTAGTTCGTGCAGAATAAACGTTTTCTTTCTTTCTTTGTATAATTATGGTTATTTTTTATTCCTCCTCTTTTGACTGTAATCTAGATAAAGGTGAAGCCCTACAGGCCATTTTTGCGTTCTTCCGGAAAAAAAGTATTTATTGAGACTCGCACAGGAAATCACAAATTAAACTAAAAACACACCAATAATAAATAAAAAAGAAAAAACAAAGTAAAATTAAAAATGAATGCAGTCCTGTACGAGGCCAAAAGGCTCCTATCTCAGCATTATGCTGCGACATTAAAAAAATAAATGTCGCAGCGCTGGTATAGATAGCTAAACAATATTCAATTATCACTAAGAAACGTCATTAAGTACTTCTAACCCCGGTACCAGGACTGCATAGCACACTAGAATTAGATTGTATCGCTCCACTATCATTACGGAGTGTCAAGGCCCGCACCCGTCCTCTAGTCATGTCACCCTGGTACTTATAATTATACAGCATTAGTATTAGGTGTGCTATTACAATGAACTGGCTTCGTCCGTGACTGTGCTTGCTCTTCTGGTTATTTTAAATGTGACTTAATTATTTTAAATTACCTCTTTGTTTAGATTTTTCTTTTGTTTCAGTTTGAAGATAATTATTAATTAAGCTAAGCCCGTGTTTACCACCATTTAATGAACCGATTACATAGGTAATTATTTAATAACCAATAGTATGGTAATCCATCAAATCCATGACATTTCATTTTTGTTACATTGCACCATTTTAGATTTTTAAATAACTTCATACTAATCATAAAAATTCAGCACTTGGGAGTCTGCCAACGGGCTATGGAACAAAGCATACTAGGTGTCAAACGTCAAACTCTTTAATACTTCGTTCTAAAACAAAAATAGCGGACGCTGGCCGCACAGTTGCTGGACTAAAGTGAACTGGGCTGGCCACATCTGTCGCATGTCGGAGCAGCAATTTGCAAAAATCACCACTCAGTGGATCCCAAATAGCAGGAAACGACTACGCGGCAGGCCCAGAAAGATATGGCGGAATGAGCTGGACTCCTTCTTAAAGGATTGGCCCGCAATCGCAGTAGACCGGGAAAAGTGGAAAGAGGGAATGGAGGCCTTTGCCCTGCAGTTGGACAAAACAGTTCGGTATAAAAAAAAAAAATAACTTTTAGGAACCAACTCAATTCGTCATCAGAATAAAATAATTTCGCGGGCTATTCTCGCGCATTCGCCATCATTAATCAATGTTGCCAATTAAAATAACTTTACATAAATATTTTGCGATCGTTACACGAAAGTCATGCTCATACTGGAATAATTACATCAATCTAAATCATTCCTAAATCATTTTAATTGCCATGATATTAGGCTGTTAGATTGCTATAATATATCATGTTTAAATGAAGTGTCAGAATGAAATATTTCAAACTAGAGGACCTGTGCATATTAATTTTTTTTTTATTCATTAACAAAAATATCGTTAAAGTAACTTACTTAGTTGCTGACTTTACGTTGAGTTTGCTTTTTTTTATATAGCATTAAATAATAATAAATTATAATATAGCATTCTACTTCTGTTTTTTTTTTTAATCGGTCCAGTTGTTTTTGAGTTTATTAAATTCATTACAAACAAATCTTTTGTCTTTTTAATATAAGTGGAGACTACCTAGCTTCTACTCGCGACTTCATCCGCGTTTAATTAAAATAAAACATATCCTATGATTACAGTCGGCAATTAGTGAAAAAAAATCGAAATCTGATCAGGAGTTTCGAAGATTACACCGTACATAAAATCTCTAAAATTTTACCTCTTTATCATATTACTATTGAACCTATTGATTGAACCTATAGATGTAGTCACTGAATTCCAATAGCCATAAATTCAATAAAATGGAAATAGAAGCATTAAGACTCAGAGGGCAGTCGGAGCATCACACAACTGACCGTACTAGCAAAGAGAACCACCATCTATAAAGAATTAAATAGAATCATTAATTTTTCCAACTGAAAAGACAGCTGTGCTGCTGGGGAGTTTGTTGCGCCACTTCTTCTTCCCAGCTAACGCACTAGGAAGTGGTGAAGGGTGGGCGTTTTGGGGGACTGTCTTATGTGACGTTCGTTCGAAAGTGCTGATTCTCAGCCTAGTTTGAATAAATGACTTTTAAATTTTGTTTTTTATAAAGTATAAAAGAAGCAGAAGACACGAACTTCAAAACTGAGGGCCTGATTTCGAAGGGAGAATAAATTGAATTGAAATCAAATCAGGAACATTCTAAACGATGTACCACTTTCTACATAACTCAAAATCAATCTGGTTCTGGCTAGCCTTTTCCTAACTTTGTTGGGGTCGGTTTCCAGTCTAACTGGATGCAGCAATACCAGTACCTATTTTACACGGAGCGACTGCCTATCTGACCTCCACACCCCAGTTACTAGGTAACACGATACTCCTTGGTAAGACTGGTTGTCAGACTTTTGGGCTTCTGACTCGTAACGGCTGTCAAAGATCTATGAATGATAGAGGTACCTCCGTACCTTTATGTATGTATTGCCCCCTTGGTAAGACTAGTTGTCAGACTTTTGGGCTTCTGACAACCTGCAACAACTACGAATGACAGAGGTACCTCTGTACCTATAAGTATTGCCTCCTTCTTGAACTGTCTCAAAACTTTTCAAAGAAACCGCAATTATAAAACGTAGACAGCTAATCATTTTAAAAGGTGGTCATCATAAGTGCTTTTGCTTAATCTTACAACCAATTTAAGTGTACCTACTCGTGCAGTTCATCATATTTTTTGTTAATTAATTAATCCGCCTAAAAAAGGTCGATAATTTTAGCTTACAGGTGTACGGGGCATTTCCGGCATGATTATATGAATAAAATTGATTATTATTTAATATGTTATTATTTTATACGTAAAATGTATGCTATAAGAATTTGCAAGGCTAATAACTGTTTACAAAAAAGTCAACTTTACAGTTTAAAATTATTTTGAATATGAAAGTGGATGGCCAGCGCCGCCGGCAATGGGGTAGAGCGAGAGGAGCGGTCGCTCTAGGCGCCAGATGGCAAGGGGCGCCAAAAAATGTGAAAAACAATTTTCCAGCGCAAAATAAAATTATAATATTTTGCAACAAGTTGGTTTAAAAAAATTCGGGGTTTATTATTTATTTAACCATGAAACTGAAGTAGAATTTACGTGAAGTGAAAGCGTTGATCATAGGTTGCCGAAAGACAATCTCGCTTTACCCTGATCAAGAGCTAGGGCCAGCGCAGTGGCTATAAGAGTGGGGGAAGACCAAAGAAACGATGGATGGACTGTGTGGAAGATGATATGGATAGAAAGGGGGGGACTACCGAGATGACGGCTAATAGAGAAGTGATTTATTGAAGAAAAAGACATGTTGCAACGACCACAAATAAATTGGGATAAGTGCAGGAGAATCATGATGAAGATACGTTATTTGATATACGTTTTTCAGCTTTTTATATACAATGTCGCCCGTGGGTATTTGCCCGCCCGTATTTTTCTGAATATTCATGACAAAATATCGAAAATTAACTAAAAAAAAAAAACACGTGTGGCACTCGGAGACTGCCGCGGTAAAGCTATTGCATAGCATTTTTTATCAACTTATGCAATTTGTGTCACAGTGACAATTTGTGTCACAGTGATGCGCGCGCATCTTAAAATTTCCCTCTATGGGGGTGTTAGGTTATTTTCGTTACGGAATTTCTGGATTCGGTCTCCACGCTCAAGGCCCGCGATAGAAGCTATGCAATAGCTTAACTTTTTTTTTTCAATATCCCGCTATGATTTTATGGATAATTTTTCATGAATATTCAGAAAAATTCGGGCGAGCACATGCGATGGGCGATATTGTATTTTAGGAAATATCAAACCGATCCTTGGTTGTAAGGTTCTCCCACGCCAAACTATAAAGACTATACCTACACTAAGATGACTGAAAACAGCAAAAATAATAATATCATACATCGCTGGCATACGAATTAATCGTAGGTACTATTCGACTGGATTCGTTAATCAGGAGTAAGATAGCTAATCGGAATATCACGCCTGTAATCCACGAAGGATTAGGCAGAGGTCTATTATAATTTATAGTACACCCACATTTCGCCAGTAATGTTTAAGTCCCTTATAATAGAGGGCGAGCTTATTGCCATCAAACGGGCACAAATTCAGACCCAAGAACACTTCGTCCGGCCTGAGAATATTTGTCCAGTAAACCTTATTAATCAAATTAAGAACACCACGAAAACCTCGAACTGCCAACAAGTCAACATAAAAAAATATAACGGTCAAATAAAGATGCCAGTATTTCGGCCAAGCACCTCACTTTACTTTCTCAAAATCGACCGATCCGCCTTGATACGGCATTTCGTCTCTTGACATATTTAAAACCACACTGACATGTGTGAAAACTTTGGCCTTGTGTAACAGGTTATATCTTTGATGGGGTTTCGTTTCGCCACATTATAGGGCTTTTTCGAAAATGTTGCTACATTAACAACCTGAACATGTCTTACTGCTGCTATCAATTTCGGCAGTATTTTGACGTTTTTAGGTTGGAGGTTACACGATTTACACCGATCGCTGGCGCGCATCGGAGTGCATTTTAAAATGTGGCAAAGGAAATTGAAACGTTTATGAAGTAGGCTGTACTTAGTCAAATGTCATATTTGTATGGAAATTACACTGCTGTATTTATAAATTGACTGACATCAGTGCAAAGGCTGCGTATGCTTCAATTTCCTGGTTAGCGGCCGAATATCCATTTCATATTATTTCTAGTCAATGCTGAATTTAAATATTTGCCTTAACTATGGAGTTAGGCAGCTGAAAAACTATAGTGCCATAGGGTAAAAAATACCATGTCAGCAAGGCAACGGTAGGGAAGCTGACTGCCCACGATTTCAAGGAGAACTCATCTTAATTTTCAGTGGTGCTAGTAATTCTTTCCATAAAAAAATATTACAAACCAAGGATGTCACCGTTCCTGCCGGGGTTGCAGGTTTGTCCGAAAGGGATATCGCGGCCCCGGCACACAGGCAACGGAAGGAACACGGGTGGGTTTTAGTCAGTAAAAGTCTGACACACCCCCCCGCTCCGCCCAGTGCGGGAGAGTTATTTGATAATTCCCCACACAAAAAAAAAAGAGGTAGTCGCCGTTTACTTGCACTATGGCACAATCATATAGAAACTGCTTGTTTTGAATGACGAAGACGACAGAAGTTGTATGCTCAACGTACTTTCGGTGACTTACCGAATAGTACGGAAGACGCGTTCCACATTTTAGGTATAAGTAAAGCTACAAGTACACGTCGGGCTCGTCTTGTCGGGTCAATTCAGGGAGCGTAACGTAGTCAGAAGATATAGGAGTTACGCGATAGAAAGAGAGGCAACTAGGTGCATATAACTGTGGGTAATTAGCGCTGTGCGACCTGAATTGCACCGTCTATATTAACCCACGTTCGCACGGACGTAAAAATATCGCGGCGGGATTTTATCATGCACTGGATTTTTAACTCGCGGTGTTGAGCCGAGGGTTGAGAATCCAACGCGCTGGGACGCAGGCTCTTTCCAGCGCGTTGAAAAAACACACTGTGAGATTTTCAACTCTCGGCGCTAAGAAGAGCGTTGAAAATCCACCACACGTAAAAAACGACGCAGGAAAAAATGTGCGAACTTGTGGCACTACTCATTAGTTTGGACTGCTGATGTCAGTCTCTAGACGCTGCCGGCGGCAGCGTGACGATTCGGTGCTCTGTGGTTCAGCTTGATGCAAACTTTATGGCTGCTCTGAACACGGGGCGAGTAGCTGCGCATTAACAAACTCATATGACCGCGGAGATGCGGGGTGGGGTATTGCGCAGCTCGTTGCACACTTCAAAACAGCCATAAAGTTTGAAACTCACTGTAAGTTTCAACATAATTCTAGATCATACCTATCATGTTTTTCATCATAGTCTTCGTCTTCAAAACCCAGTAATGTTTTAGTCAAATATTGGTAATGTTCAATGTAAGTTTGATGGCGTAAACTGAAGGTGATAATTATTTGATAGGACGTTTTCATTAAGGTTTGGGATAACCATGGCTTAATAATGACGTGTTTTATGATGGGCTGTCCAAGAATAGGTTATGTTATGTTTTAAGTGTCGTAATAGGTGAGTTATGTTTATTTTACAAATGTCACGGACTTAACTAAGCTTGCAACTGAGAAGCCCATTTCAGATAATTATATCGTGGCTTTTTTTGCAGTCCTCCTCGTGTATAAATTTAATAAGCATAAGCTTAGTAATCTATATTGTTCCCACTGCTCTGACACAGGCCTCCCCTCTTCGAGAGGGAGTGGGCTGTAATCTACCACGCGAGCAGAGTGCGGGTTGGTAGATGTGACATGTCTTTGAATTTTTGGTTCTAGGATATGCTGATTAAGAATGGCTTACTCAACAGCAACACTGCTTTCGGCAATGACTGTACCTGTGAAAAGAAATAATTGTTTTAATGACAAATACAATGACTTCCAGTTCCATCTAGATCTCTGTCCAACCTTTCGGGGAATAAAGGCGTGATTATAAAGTCACATAAGAGCGTTTATAAAGAAAGTTGGCAACGTCGCAAATAGCTGTCAAATATTTCGCTGTTTTGATTAATTTGGCATTTTTTTTTATTTTTTATGTTGCCCAACACTAAGAATTTCTTCCTGTATCGTGAGTGCGTTTACAAACATAGAAACTCACATACATTAACACCCAGACCCGAAATAACTACTTGCAGATCATACAAATATTTGTTCCGTTCGGGGATCGAACCCGCGACACGTTGCGCAGCAGTCGATCGCTCAGCCACTGCGCCAACCATGTCGTCAGTCACGTCTAGTTCACTGGTTAGCCATAGGTATTTGTTATTTACATACAGTAATTTTGACAAATTAATCAAAATAGGTAAATATTTGACAGCTATTTGCAACGTTCTCCACTTCTTGTACGCAGCAAGAAGGATCTATATCGAAGCTTTTATTTAGATACTCCTTACAAGCTACAAAAACATGCATTTGCAAGCACTAGAACTATTGATATTCCATCATCTCTGTAAGCACTTGGTATCGTAGGGTTCCAAGTATTTGTTCAATATAAAGTGTAGTTACATACTGACTCGTGGAGGTCCGTGTTCACGGTTGTCGCTAAGTGGAGGCGTCATTGTTTGTTTATTGTTTTTACTGGCTATTTGTAAGGTTTCTTACGACTATATTGAAGTATGTGTTAGTAGGTTATTTATAGGAGTTGATGTTATGGGTTATGCGGAAATGATTTCGTCAAATATTGACATATCGAAACATCCTGTAACGTTCAATAAGAATCTTTTGGTGCCAGAAGGACATTTAAAAGGGATTTGTTGGTAAATAATAAACAAAGCTTGCTAGGTTGCTAGATAATTTTGTATTAGTTTTTTATTAGATTTTTTAATTCTTGAAATGTATTGAAATATACTCGTATTGTATTGTGATAGTCTCAATATGTTAAGTTAAATGTTTATTAACTCAACAGCAAACCGACGCTATGCTTTGCAGTGCCCTGACGGGGTTCATATACAAAAACCGACAGTAATAAATATTGTAAATGTGTGATGTGCATGAGAGCAAATAAAAAAAATAAAAAAATAAATTGTGAAATTTTCGACGAAACTGTAGGTATTGAAAAACAAGATGGCGGCGTTAGTTCCGTCCGATTTTGGCCATATTTAGGCCATACCATATTATTGTCAGACTAAAGAGCTAAAAAAGCTTAAACATGAAGAAGGCGACACGGGCAGAACATATAACCTTTTGTGGCGAACCAACAAATTATCTATGGTTCCCACTGTTAGATATAACCTGACAACTAGTTGGTCTAGGCAGTCTATGGTTCATAAAAGACGAGAGGATTTTTGAATTTGAATGTAGAAAGATATTAGCTCAATATTATTACGAGACTCTGTGCAACGAGTAATTAACAAGTTTATTATCATGTGTTCGTGTATACATGTAATCTTCCGCTGTCGCTTGGATATTTGCTGTGTGGTACAGAAACACGTCTATTACAACTGGATCGAGTTTCATTTAAAGGGCGCCATAACGCGCCTAAACCTTTTTACAGTTACTAGCTTTACACGCCCCGACTTCGCACGAGTAGCACTAAGCCCTACCTACCCCACCTACCCTACCTACCCTACCTACCCTACCTACCCTACCTACCCTACCTACCCTACCTATCCTACTTACCCTACCTACCCTACCTACCCTACCTACCCTACCTACCCTACCTACCCTACCTACCCTACCTACCCTAATTTTCTCACCGTTTAAACCTTCCCTGGACTATGACAAACATTTCAAAACCAAAATCATCTAAATCGGCCCAGCCTTTCTTGAGTTATAAAATTACAACAAAAAGTGGCATTGATTTTTATAGATACAGATGTGGGGTATTACACTATATTATGCGAAAGTTGGGGACCGGCTGTTGCATATGGTGTAACTCTGGGGGTGGCCTATGTCCTACAGTGGACAGTGACAAGATGACTTGATTAAGAGTAAAGCCCTAGGTATATTCTGAAACTAAGTTGAAGTAACCAGAAACTTCTAATTAGCCAGCCAATTACTGAAGTTATCAAGTTACAGTCGACTACACTTAATGAGACACCACTTGCAATAACAAAAGAATAACTTAACAACTTAAAAATAATGGTAGGCTATAAAATAAAACCTTCATATTCTATTTCCTATTTGATCTTTCACCCTTTACCCTTGTGGCCTGTAATAATTTAAAAAACTACTTTATAATACCAGTCTATTATGTCTCACTGCAGGGCAAAGGCCCACACTTATTCAAGAGGACTTAAAAACCAAAAAGAAACGACAAAGGGAATAAACCTACAGAATAAATACGCTAAGTAGTTTTAGATAAATAATACCTACATCTATGAATACAACCCTATCGACGTCAATTTACAAACACTGCACTTCATTGTGGCGCTAGTAGCAAAAACAACTGTCAAAGTAATGTCAAATTCAATACATTTCATACGTTTAAAACATTGGTCGTGGTTTCTTTTGAAAATCGAATATCATGTGGCCAGTGACGTAGAAAAGCGAGTGCTTATGACCACACGATGGAAGTGAAAACTTACGGCTGGAGCCGGGTATACGCGATTCAGCGTTAACGATCGACTGGAGCCGAGTATTGATTCAGCGTCACCATGATGGTTCAGTTTCATTCACAGACACACATTCCAGAAAGAGCACAAAGTGCACATAAAGAGGTTTTCACTTCAGAAAGCCAATAAATTAAATCTTGTTGAGAATTGTTTTTTAAACGAGTTTTTGATAAAAACATGGACTTGTTAGAATTGATTGTTCGTTTATTGAAGGTAAAATATCAATGCATGTGAATTACGCAAGAGACAGGTTGTTTTGGTCGGTTGAAAAAGGAGTTATTGTAGTGCTTGGGAAAAACATGCAGAATGACGTCAAAGAGTCGTTGACGACTTTTTGTTTCACTTTGACTAATGTTATTATTTACACGGATGAAAGCAGCCAAGCTCGTGAATAACAGCTGTGTGGGTCGATCGAAGGTTATAAAGCTACGCTTGCCGCGGTCGGTTCGTGGATGGGTGACCATCCATTACATATCGAGACATCTTTGTGCCTCGGAAAGCACGTTAAGCGATTGGTCCCGGATGACATTCGAAGATCTTTGAAAGTCGTTACGGGTAGTCAAAAGCACAAAAGTCAAATAACCAGTCTTACCACGGGGTACCTATCGTGTTACCCAGAAACTGGGTTGTGAAGTAATGGTGTTCAGCTGCATCCGGTTAGACAGGAGGCTGATCCCATCATAGTTGGGAAAAGACTAGGCAGGCAGATTGATTGGAAGCAGCACAGAAAATACCTAAGTTATAGATCTCAACATCTCAAGCAATCTGAACCAACCTTTCAAGAGAGAAAAATAATCTTATGAAAGCGATTTGAAGATTTTGGAGATTAAAAATACAATTGTTTTAGCTGGGTTACAGTTCGATTCAAAATTAATGGCGGCTCGGAAGTGCGATACTAGCTGCGCAGTACCCCACCGCTCACCCCCGCTGACCCATGAATTCGTTACTGCGCAGCGACTCGCCTCATGTTCCGAGCCGTCATTATGGAAGTTTCAATCGAGGTGTATCTATAATTTGATGTAACCCAAATGTAACTCAATTCCCCTTAAAAATCCTGAACAAACTAGAATTTATATGAGGTGTTATAAACAACAAAGTAAAAACACCTCGAGGGGGCGCCCTAGAAGGACATAATGATATAGTAACCTTTATTGGTGACGTTTTTCAGAAAGGTCAGGTACGACGCAATCGGCGTGCGTGTATGACCAGTACCCTAATTACGTAATACACGATCAATCAGAATCTGAATCGTTTTGAAACAGATTGCTAATCCATTGCTTCATAAGTTCGAAAAAAAATCTGCTCAACAACGTAAATAACGCAATGAATCTTGTTGAACTGTTAAAATGAAACAGATTAGTCGTAATCGTTTACGAAAATGTGATGCGTCATTAAATAGCAGATGTGTGAACGTAAACGAAACAAAAGGAGTAGGTAAGTATGTAAGGATCGTATTGCAGGTGGTGTTCTGTTGTTTCTCCCTACCCCTAGAAGGTGAGTGTATTTATGAACGTGAGTTAATGTATGTGTATGTATATTATGAACAAGAGACAACATCAAACTCAGAACCAAATCATCATTATTATCGTTTGATTCGGTTCGTTATTGAAAAGATCAAAGTCAAATCATTTTTTTGAAATAGGCCCTTGCAAGGCACTTTTGAACGTCAAAAATTACCTGCAAAAAATTGAATTGATTCTAGTCGCCCCTTCCAAAAGGTAGTTTTCGTATGGAGAAGAATGGACAAGAAACTCCACCGTTACTCTTTTAAAATGTGTTTACAATATTTTGTATACATTAATTATATAATTATAATTATGTGAAGACATCTTGCGTAATGTAATGTGCATCTAGAGTAATTACGATTACCATACCACGATAGGTAAAAAATATTGAAAAATGAAGCAATGACAGATAAATTAATTTATGTGATAGATACTTATTTACAAACATTGTAAAAATATACGATATTCCTATTATTTGAATCAGGGCTATATAATGAAGCCAAAAATAAAGCCGATATAACTTGGCAGGTCTGAGCATTGGCTCTGCGAACTTTCGTGCATGTCACTATAATTATGGTTCCTAAAAATGTAATTGCACAGCCTTCGGCGCGAGGTTTGGAACTGTCAAATTACATCGGCCGTAGTGTAGCGACCTAATTATCACAGAGGTACATAATATGTCCCAATTACTGTAAAATACTTTTGGTTCATTTATATTAGTTTTTTTTTCTGACCGGATATAATTAGTGAGACCCGTACGTAGACCTTGGATATTTTGCTGTGATAATTTAATATGTCAATATTGCCAGGACATATAAATACAATTATAATTTAATTGGCAACACATTCACAACCCCCTATTTTAAATGTCATGTCAATATTGCCAGGACATATAAATTAAATTATAATTTAATTGGCAGCACTATTCACATTCCACCTATTTCGTTGACGTCTCTATTTAATGCATCCTGTGTAGACGTGTCCTGTAATTATGATATATTAATACGTGAAGCAAAAACTTTGTACCCCTTTTTACGCAAATTACGCGAACGGAGGAGTCTGAAATTTGGCACAGTTAAAGTTTATACGGAGAAAGAGTGCTGAAAGCTAATATTTTGATATAATATTTATTTATTTGGTTCACCAACAATTGTTTACACTAACATCTTGATAAAAATAACAACTTAAAAACTTTGAACAGTGTAACAATTACTTAAAGGTAAACACCACATGAACAAAAATTATGCTAATTTGTAAGCACTAGGTACACGTACAGTTCACAAGCCAACTTAAAACTAAGAAAAATAATAATATGTAGCCTAAATAAAGACTTAGTTTAAAATGAGAAATGAGATTGCTAAAGTTATGTAAGTAACAAAATAATGAATGCTTTACAACAACTCTGACAAACAACTCAAGATTTTAGATTTCTGCTTAGTCAGAGAATCAAAGTGGAATAATATGAATATATTATATTGAATTTAATAGTAGATAAAGGATACATGCGCCAATTGCGAGTCCACCAGCACCTGACCGTATCATTCATCATTCCATCATGATTCTCCTGCCCTATCCCAATTTATTCGCGGTCGTCACAACATGTCTTTATCTTCCATACTTCTCTATTAGCCGTCATCTCGGTAGAAAGGGGGTGACCTTTCTATCCATATCATCTGTCACACAGTCCATCCATCGTTTCTTTGGTTTTCTCCTAGCCATCCACATTCATACTCACTTTCCTGACGACATTTTTCTCATTCCTCCGCATCACGTGCCCGTACCATAACAACCGATTTTCGCACAACTTTTCAGTCATCGAAGTCACCTTCAGACTGCCTCTTATATACTCATTTCTTAATCTATTCATTCGTGTAATACCACACATCCCTCTTAGCATTCTCATCTCAGCTGCATAGGTACATTCTGATCCATACAAGACTAAATTCATTACGCACCTGCACCATAATTGCGTGATACACGATCAATCACAATCTGAATCATTTTGAAACAGATTGCTAATCCATAGCTTCATAAGCTCGAAAAAAAATCAGCTCAACACCGTAAATAACTAAATGAATGTGGTTGAACTGTCAAAATGAAACAGCGTTTACGAAAATGTGTTACGCAAGCTAAGTATCTAAATCTAAGTATAATTTTTACCCAAATAAGTTCTTACCGTATTTTTTTCAACTCCAAAAGGTATTTCACTATTTTCGGTTAAAAAAACCCGACATATCATAGAAACCTATAAAACTCTGTGCCACAAAAAGAAAAAACGTTATGTAGTTTTATTATTCGAAATATAAATTATTAACTGCAAGTCATTGTGACACACTCATTTACCTCAAGAATAATGTTTGACATACACGGTCACTTGTCATGTCGCATATTAAATTGACACCCCTACTTCATGAATAATATTTATACTCATTTGATTTTGTGTCTTTATTTATTTTATCTGCTGTGCATATTTGTTCTAGGTAAGTTGTATTATGAACCCTTAAGGGGTTGTAGATAGATGTACCATAGATGTATTTCTATGGGTTGTAATTACGTAGGTACATATAAACGAGCAGTTACTGGTGGCCCACCACAGTCAGATGAGTAGCCGACCTACAGGAGATCGCGGGAAAGACCTGGATAAGACACGCACAGACCAGTGAGGCATGGCACAAGAGGCAGGGTTACCTATAGTTCTAAATGTATGAGTTCTATGATTTTCCATCGAATCGTATATCCTAGGTACTTATTATGACAACATTCACCACATCTATACATTAAATGTCTTACATCTAAGCGAATACTTCGTCGCATTTTACCTTAAGAAACACTTCAGCCTGTAGAAGGCCGTTTTACGCATCTCCTTCAGAGAAGATGGAGTATTCAAAAAACGACCAGTAGGTTAATAAACCGCTCAAAAGTGTGACATAGGAATCAATCCGTTAATGCAGTATATAGTCTGAAACATGAATAGTGTAGTACAAACAAATAATGGAGGCGATGAAGAGAGCAGATTCACCGAATAAATATTTTGTTATGGAGTTACGTTACTTTGTCAAATCCTACCAAAGGGCGCTAAACTGGTAAATCTTTTATACCATAACAAGTGTAGGATTGACCAAAGAAAGCAATGGCCTTAATTTTTTTATTTTCGGAAGCGTAGGTCAGTAGTTCCGGATACATTTTTGACTTTTCCATAGTCTTTATTGCCATAGACGTTTAGATAGGTATTATTATTTAAACTGACAGTGACATTGACAGTAACCATAGGGTTATTGTTGATGTCACTGTATCTGGCCAAAAGGTTTGATAGAAAACTAAGTTTGATAGACATTTGAGTAATCTCTGTTGTGCACTTGTGCCAGTAGGCACAGTATTTTTATTAACATCTTTACTCTGTAGGGAGTACCCTACAGAGTAAAGATTGTTAATAATTACAACGTTACACGACGGGTTAAAGCAATCAGCCACTATTAAGTACATACAATGAATAATAATGATTCTGATCTTTAATCCCTTGCATGTGGCGCTGAAGTTGATGATATAGCTTGATTTGTAGCAGATAGGGAAGATCAATTATATGGTTGATTTTATTCTCGGAATCTCTGCTAATGGTAGCCCGTTATCATATAGGGTTAAGTATTCCAGAATCGAACGAGAACCGTATCGACGTAATCTGGTAGAAAACCAAAATTGTCGACATAACTCACAGAATATGGAAGCTAAGTTTGCAGTGGGCCGGCTATATTAGCCGTCGAACCGATGACCGTTGGAGTAGAAGCTAAACTAAGTATAGGTACCGTCAGTAGCCATTAATTCATTAGTCATTCATTCATTCAGTCTTCATCATCCACCCGGCTTTCCCAATTTATTTTTGGTCAACATGTAAATTTATTTTTCACCACACCACCTGTATAGGTACAGCTGTACAGCTGTTATTTTAGTGTTTAGGTACTTCCTTTCTGCAATATCATCTTTCTTTTTACCAACGCTAATTATACCTAGGTATGCTAAAATATGCGATAGTTATCTTTTCAGAATTTCGAATCCAAAAAAACAGCTCAGAGACATCAAAATAATTACGTAGGATTTTCGCAGATCCATACATACCTCTAAAATCATCGAAAAGTATCACTTGCTTGCTTATAAAATACGGAAGTAACACAGCCAAATTAAGTAACGATCTTCCTTATGCCGAAAGTAATTCCCCTTCTTATGTTATTAATTACATTGACATAACCTTAAAATGTTTGCGTAATTTAAAATCCTGAATAATTAACTATTTCTAAAGAAACAATAACGCAAATGCAACGTGTTTGTCAGTGTCAAATGTCAGCCATCTTGAATGTTGAAACCGTCAAAAGGTTTAATAAATGAATAACATTTTTCTACTTAGATGTGCAATCGTTTTAAATCTTGTAAAAAGTCTTTTGTAGGTACCTAGTATTGTTATTGCAAAAAGATGCAATGAATTATTTGTATTGTCAATATTCTAATGATTTCAAAGAAAATAGTGTATGAAAAAATAGTTTCTACGTACCATAACTAAAAGAGTAAAACATGTAACTCCTACTTCAATAATAGATATTTAGCGAAGCGGGAATTTTCCGCTTGTCTTTATTGAACCTTCAGATTTGTCTCAGGAGGATTTTGTTTTAGCAAAAATCTACCATATTCAATCAAACAATCTGCCTAGCCCTTTCCCAACTAAGTTGGGGTCGACTTCCAGTCTAACTGAATGCAGCTGAATACCACTTTATTATTTAGGTCAGCATCAAACTCCGCCACCATCTTTTTTTTTTCAGTCAGATCTGTCATAATGACATTTCCATTCAGTACTGCCAACATTACCTTTAAACAATCGCACCATCTTAAATATAAAATCTTGATAAGCAGTCGTTTCACATGCAACATAAACGTTTATTAAATTATGCCATAAAAAGAATGGAAATATTAACAGCTTGTCATTGTTTTAATAATACTTTATTGACGGTAATGATGTTGAACGCTAGAATGATTAGTTTTTATTGTCTTAATTTTTGCAAGAAATAAGCGTGGATTTGATAATTGTTTTATGTTCTTGTAGATATGATTACCAAGGAGAGTTATATTTTTATCTGTGTATCCATAGAAATCTATTATGTATCTGTGTGTTTGTAGCTCCATCGTAGCTCCCAAACTGAACTGAACTGAAACTGGCTAAACTGATTGTGTTTTTGTTTGAAAGGTGTCTTGATCGAGAGTGTTCTTAGTAGTAGTGAGCTAAAGGATTGTCGGCAACTAGTATTTCAGTTTGATGGCCACTAATTCAAGTGTCAGTCCACCCCAGAAGAATACCTAAAAATCAAATTTATTTATCATAAAAGAGACCAAAAACCTACAACACTTACTTTATATTTTTTTTTTTTTTTTTAACTAGGGCATCTCGCAGGTTACCACTAAGGTAGTGTCTGCTTAACCGGGCTTTCCTGTGGCTGCCTTAAGCTTCTACACTCAAAGCCTCCAGCCAGGGGCATAAACTATTCTAAATTAAAACTAAGCGAATGCTCGCTAAGGGCACCCCCTGTGGGGTACGAACCTCGGCTTAGGGCATTCGCTGAGGGGAGGACAGCAAGAGGGACAGGCTGGATCAAAAGTATATCATGATTATTGATCGGGGAATTTAAAGCTACTGGCTCAGCGTCGACGCGGGCTGGCGCATCTTCGAGCAAGGGTCGGGGGGGAGTATCGTTTACTCGGGGGGGTCGCGGTCGCGATCGCGGTGGACCTCGACGGCGAGGTCGGTATGACGGGTGTCGTTTGTGTTTGTGTACTGTGCTGGTGGCCCTACTGCTCTCCTGGAGGAGGGTTATGGGGTCATCAGGTTCTGAGAGAATATGCCTCGGGCGGCGGATCCTACTAATCGTTGAGGGGACATAATTTGCTGCCTCGACAACCAGAGGGTTGCGATGTTTGGCAGCGGATTCAAAGTAACGCTTGGACATGCGTTTTAGGAACTGTTGGATCGTGGGGATTTTGAGGTCGAGATGGAGGATCTCATTCCTAACATACCAGGGGGATCCCGTGGCCTTACGAAGGAAACGGTTTTGGACTGTCTGAATCCTATGGATCGAGTGGGGTTTTGCTTGAGCAAAGACGGTGCCCGCATAGGTCATGATTGGCCGAATGCACGCCGTATAGATGCGCAATTTGCACTTGAGTGACAATTTGCTACGTGCATTCAGGACATAGTGGAGTCTACCTAGAGCGAAAGCGGCTCGCGAGCGAACCGACTTTATGTGCTGTGCGAAGGAGAGATGATGATCGAGAATTACACCTAGATATTTGGCTTGCTTCCCCCAAGGGATCGGCTTGCCGAACATGGTGACTGGTCTGGGAATGGTGGGTGTGCGTCGCGGTTTGGAAAAGAGGACCGCTTGACTTTTGTCGGGATTGACCTCGATTCTCCATAATCTAAACCAGGCGCCAAGATTGTTGACTGCCCTTTGTAGGTTTAGGAGTATCTGAGCCGTACTATACCCTTTGCAGTAGATGGCCGTATCGTCTGCGAACAGAGCCAACTGCGCCTTCTTATGCTTAGGGATATCGCTAGTGAAGAGCGAGAACAGGAGAGGAGAGAGCACGGAGCCCTGAGGGACTCCCGCGCGTATGGGTCGGGGGGAGGAGAGCGCTCCTTCTATGCGATAGCGGAAGGTGCGGTTCGACAAATAGTCTCGTATGATGAGCACGAGACGGTCCGGCACACCGTGTTTGTACAGCTTATATAATAAGCCGTTGTGCCAGACTTTGTCGAACGCTTTCGCTATGTCGAAGAAGATTGCGCCTGTTAACATACCGTGGTGGAAACCTCCGGATATGTGTTCTACTATACGGTGGGCCTGATGCACGCTAGAGTGCTGAGTTCGAAAGCCGAACTGTTCGTTGGGGATGAGGCCCTTGGTCTCTGCGTAATCTCTGAGACGCTTTTGAATAAGCCTCTCATAGATTTTGCCGAGGACCTTGAGCAGACTGATGGGGCGGTAACTGGAGGGTTCGGATTTGGGCTTACCGGGCTTTGGGATGCCGATGACGGTGGCCTCTTTCCACGATTGGGGAAAGATGTTATTGCTTAGAGCACCATTGAAGATGGTGGTCAGTAGCATGATCAAGTGAGCGGGAAAGAGTTGGATCACCCTATTGGTGAGTCCGTCTGAGCCGGGGGCTTTGCGTTTTTTGAGACCTTTGATGATGTCATGCACTTCGTCCGGAGTGACGGGAGGCAGAGGACAGTCAGGGTCTTCGACGGGTGGGAGAGAGGCTCTACGTTCGACTTCCGCGTCGACCTTTTTAAGGTGAGCTTGGTCTACTGGTAAGGAGCTGGGTGAGCATTGGGTCTCGAGACTGTCGGCTAGGCACTCGGCCTTGTCGATGTCGTCGAATGCTATGGATTTGTCTGGGCGGACTAATGGGGGCATGGCAGCTGACTGCTGGGACCTGAGTTTCCTCTGGAGTTCCCAGAAGGCCAGGTGAGTTGGCTCCAGTTCGCTCAGCATCTTATCCCAGCCCGCTTCACGCAGCTCAGCTATGCGTGTCCTTACAGTTCTCTGTAAGTAGCGCATGTGAGTTTTGTTAGTGGCGCTGGGAAAGCTACTGTATGCACGGATAGCCGCGTTCTTCTCGGTCAGTAGAGCACGCGCATCGTCCGGCAGGTTCAGGCAACGGTTGTCCGTTGCCGGAACCTCCCTTGAACAGTCGTTCAGGACGGTTTGCACGTGATCAGTGAGCGAGTCGATCGCGGCCGTCGTGTCGGCGACGGAGTCAAACTGATCTGGAATGGAGTCCAGCTGGGGGGACGTGGTGGGTTTCAGCTTATCGCTTACTCTCCTCCAGTCCGTTACCCTTTTGGTGCCTATGGGTTGGTTGGGATCGGAGGGACCTGTGCGGGAGGCCAGTCTTATGACTACGGGACGGTGGTCAGAGTTAAGCTCTTGTACCGTTTCTATTGAGTCTAACCTAAGGTTGACGTTCTTAAAGAGCGCCAGGTCGAGTACGTCTGGGGTATGATTGGGGTCGTGGGGAAAGTGAGTGGGAGTCATCGGAGCGATGACGTCAAAGTTCAGGGTAGCGGAGAGGTCGAACAAGTGTCGCCCTCTTATAGAGGTTCTGGTACAATTCCAGGAGGTATGTTTTGCATTGAGATCGCCCGCAATGATTACGGAGTCACTCATGCCTAATAGAATGGCGAAATCGTCGGAGATGAGTTGGAAGTTCTCAGAACCGACCATTGGTGGGATATAAACCGAAACTAGAGTGACCGGCTGATGGCCAGTCATGCCTAGTAGGCAAATTGAGACTTCTAGTCTGGAAAGTGGAGGAGGGTCTAGGGGAATGCAGTATAGTTCCTTTTTATAGTAAATAAGGGTGCCACCCTTGTGACAGCGCGACCTATCATTACGGACCATACGATAATTGGCTATAGATGGGTTGCGACTACTCGGTTTTAAGAATGTTTCCTGTATGAGGAATAAGTCTAGTTTGTGATCGCGGACGAATTCCGCGATCTCATCGCGTTGGTGTTTTATACCGTTTGCATTGAAGATGCCTAAGTTAAGGGATCGGGGTTTAAACCTTGCTATAACGGTGTTAGACATTATGGGGGGGGTTATAGAAGGATTCAAGGGCGTGCGTAATCTCCGGGTACGCATGTAAGATTTTCTGCAACATAGGAACGTCGCGGAATTTCTTGGCGGCTGTTATATCCCTGGCCATTTGCTGCGCGCGGGGCGAGAAAAAGGCCTGATAGGTGTCTGTGATGATACCGAATGTATCATCATCGGAGGGGCCATGGGCCCTGGGAGTGGGAGCGGGGTGCGATGCTTTAGGAGCAGGTGCGGGAGCGGGAGCGGGCGCTGGAGGCCCTGAAGTAGCGGGGGGCGGGGGGGACGCGATTGCGGGGGTCCATAAGGGAATAAAGGGGGATCTGCGGGGGCGCGGGCCTAGGGTTATGCATGGCTGGAAAGGCCTGCATGTGGTGAAGTTGGGACCACGGGCTAGGCCTCTGGGGGCTTAGCCTTTCGGGGATCTGGGAGGAGGGAATTTGGGGGTATTCCCTATAATTTTGCTGCCAAGCGTCTGATGGACGCTTGGTCAGTTTAGACGGATTGGTTTTTGGGGCTTTAGAGCAGCCCCGGTAATTTGCTGTGTGCCCTTCGAGGCCACATAGCACGCAGCTCGGAGGAGTGTCGCAAAGGTTGCGATCCTTGGGTCGGGTACACTCAGCAGTGCCATGGTCCCCTAGGCACTTGACGCACCTAGGTTTCGCATGGCAGTGCTTCTGTGAGTGGCCATAGAGCTGGCAACGATGGCATTGCCCTATGGAGCTATTTTTCCTGGGCTTCTCTATGATGAAGCCCATGAGGTTACAGATTGAACTGACATTGAATATCGGGTGATGCCCCTCGGTAGGGGAGCACACGACGAGAACCATGTCGTATGCTTCCCTGCCGCGCGAACGGTGCATACGGTGCACCTCGTCTACCGGGATTTTCTGTGACTGAAGGTCAGCTAGAATATCTGAGGGAGAAATCTCTTTAGGGATCCTCTTGATGACGACCCGGGTCTGTTTTTCTTCCGGGAGAGAGTATGTGTGGAATGACACACATCTATCTCTCAGAAGCCTAGTTAATGCCCTATAGTCATTGGCTGTCGGGAGAGTTACTTTAATACCCTGTTGGGTAGACCTAGCGTTGGTGTAACCGATCCGCTGATCGACACACCATTTAGAGATAGCCGTCCACTTGTCCTTGTCCTGGATGAACACAGGAGGTGGCGGCGGGATTTTCTTAATACCGGAATTTGGGGTGGGGGCAACCTGCGATGCGGATGACGCAATCGGGCTGGGGGTGGTGGAGGGGGAAGCTACGGGGGCGCAAGTAGCCGGGGTGGCTAGGGTAACTACCGGGATTGAGCATGACTCCTCAAAAGCAATTACTTTGCTGGCCTGTGAGGATGACTGCTTCTTCTTCTTCCTCTTGTTCCCTTTTCCGTGGACAGTCACGAAAGTGTCATCCTCGGATTGGGAAGAGGAAGAGGAAGTAGCGCCATGGACCTCGGTGACCGAGCTATGCATTTGCGGTGGAGGAGTGGGAGCGCGCTTTGAAGAAGCGGTCTGGCTGTCTGTGTCCATAGACACGACGGAACTATCTAGTTCTAGTGCAGGAGTAGCATCTAGGGCATCGCTAAAGATAGCGATAGAGTCAGAAGGACAGACTGGGGACTGCTGTTCAGCAGGGATTGAGTCCGAGGGACTTGACGGGTACTCCTGCTTGGCAGCGAGTGACTCGAGTTCGGGACCGAACTCGTTAATGAGGTCTGGCGACCTTATTAGTATCCTATTAAGGACGTCTAATAGGATGGAGTTTATGTTCTTAGTCGCAATGAGTCGTTCCTCAGTACTGAGGACCGACGCCATATTGACTAAGTTCTTTAAAATTATCCTAGCATGAATTTATAAGGGAGACCTACAAGCCTAATTCCCTAAAACCTATCTCCCCGGGGGAATACCGGGGATGTGTAAACCCTCCCTGTCGGGTGTAGACAGGGAGGTTGTGTACCTAATTGTGAGCCCTAAGCTTGCTTTTGCCCGTTGCCTATCTTAGTGTGCAACGGGGTCCTAACCAGTCTAGTGCGCCGGGGTAGATACACCCGACCGACACTAGTTGTGTGGCTGTTGAAGAAAGACTGTCACCAATGCCGACTAGGAGATCCCCCAAGGCCGAACACTGGGACCCGTCCAATTGACTGCCTTACCCTGATGGGGCTCGGCGGGTGTGTTGGGTCAACACCCCACTCGGTTTCGTTGGCACCGTATGGTATCCACCGAGGACCACGAAACTGTGGATTTTCCCTGAAGGGGCTAAATCGCGACGATTACGTTCAGATGACAACTCTGATAAGAAACTTATTAATTGTGTCTTGAAAAAGACAACAATTAATAACAGTAGATAGTCCCAGACTATACACGTAGCAGGAACCACAACAGGAGCCACTGAGCCGGAACTCAGGAAATCAGGAACTCGGGAGCACACTAGAGCGCACGTCCGTCCGGGAACCACAACAGGTGACTTACTTTATAGATAACGTAATCGTATTTATTTAATAAATATTCTCAAACTTTGCACGCTTAGTGCAAAATAATTGAAAATTCATGATTCACTTGCCATTTTCAAGTGTTTTTTTGTTCAAACGGATTATTTCCAGTATTTAACAGGTTAATTGAGATGTCTTGAATCAAACTTAACAAAATATTAACTCAAACTCAAAACTCAAAGCATTTATTTCAAATAAACCAATTACAGGCGCTGTTGAATTGTCAAGGGGTCGGTCAGTCATAAATATGAAGTTAGTTGGTAACGTAGGTTTAACAGGAGCATTGTGGGGATGTGTGTTAGTGGGTGTAGGTACTTCCAGTAAATAAAAGCAGCCAGCTTTTTGAGGAGATAATTTCAATCACCATCGACCAAGTCGAAATGTCGACCAGTCGCGGACCCGACGTGTGACGAAGTGAACGAACATTCAAATAAAGATGGCCACCGATAGCGCACGCAAGTGATGTACCTACCTAGTATTTAGTAACATTTAGTGTTGGGATTCTAACAAGCAGAACACTCATTTAAGTTGGCAAACTTTTCAAACAACAGTGTTGCCAAGATAAAATTGCTGCTTGTAAAACAGGGCAATATTTCGAAGGTGGCCATTATACACAGGTTATGAGCACGGCAGCCAGGTCTGTAATTAAACATCATTTGTAGCTATAATCATGTTGTATTATGTAATTGTGAGACCATGGTCCATGGAGCGTAGCGGAAACCCTTTTTATCACTAATGCCCGAGATACACGAGCCTAGTTTTTCAAAGCTAGGACAGCAAGTTGTCCTGGCTTGGCACATGCTAGTGCTGTTTACATGATGCCAGATAATTTTAACCCAGTACAGTACAACACGTGGTTGTGGTCAGAAAAACAAAACGCGTAGTCACTGCACACTAGCCAACCAAATACTATATGCTTCGCCCTTCGTCGGCCACATGAAAGCTAGTACACAAGCAAGGATAGTAAAATCAGTGGTGGGAGTTGCTACTAGCTCAAAAAATAGAACCCCATCTTATTAAACTACCCTAGCTTGAGACGCTAGCTTTCTAGCCTAGAAGCGAAGCTAATTATATTCTGTAAACACGAAGCCGGAGTAATTAACTTGCTAGCTTACTATCCTGGCCTAAGAAACTAGCCTCGTGTATCTCGGGCATAGCTCCTTTCAAAACAGATAACACGGACGGATTTTTCTAACAAAGCCGTTGAATTTTACTTTTTAATTAGGTAGGTAATCTTTCCTATTGATCTTTATCTTTTCTAAGCTCGGAGTTTCTTTAAAAGATAAGATCTAGAATTAAATTAACCGGAAGAGAACTGCAATTACCGACTTGGCTTGCAGAGTTAGCAAGCTGAAGTGGCAGTGGGACATCCCCATTTATTTCGAAGGAAGGACCAATAAGTCTTTGGAACAAATGAGTAGAGGTAAATCTTGACTCAGCAAGAATAGCAGGAGATGCACCTCAGAGGGACCGACGATCCGAGTTTCTTGCCCGTTCTTCTCCATAAAGATCTACGTTTTGGAATGGACAGCTAACTTCAACTTTCTCACTAACTGACCGACTCCTGGACACTTCAAAACGGCCTTTTCTTTTTTAGGTTGCGAAATTATCAAATAACTTTTTATTTTTTAGGGTGGGAAATTATCAAATAACTTCTCCCGCTCTGGGCGGAGCGGGTGGGCGTGTCAGACTCTTACTAACTAAAACCCACCCGTGTTCCTTCAGTTGCCTGTACGTTGCCAGGGGCCACGGTATCCCTTTCGGACTTTCCCGCGACCCCGGCTGGCATCGGTCCTAGCGGACCCCGTCAGTTGTGCTGACATCTCTTTGAGGCGCGCGTGGAACACTACACGCCGTCGACCCGGGCCTGGTTCTTATCGGACGGCGAGCTACCCATTGCTCACCGTCCGCAAGCCCGCGCCTACGGTGGCCCGCCACCCGCCCAGGGATATGGAAAGCCGAAAACCGGGTGTTATTTCGCAACTTGGGAAAAGTCTATTATAATATATAAAGTACCTACATATCTAAAGTATAATTATCTAGCAATGGACTGCAAAAGGCTAAGTTTAAAATCATCTTTACTGAAAAGCTTTCATACAAATCGAAAAGATACTCACTCTTACTATCGAAATTCGCGCAAATCCACGATGTGGGTTAACAGTAAGTACTAGAATAATAAGTAGACCAGGTACATATTATAATATACCATAACATCACGCCAGTACCCCAAAGGGTTGGGCAGAGGTGTCTATTAGCTACACCCACATTTCGCCAGTTATGTTTAAGTCCTAATCAATTTGAATTATTTTCACAAAACAATGGCTGTTAATTGTCTATCGTAATTAAACTAGGATATTAATATCAAGACAACATAATTACTCATTTATGTGATAAACTTTTGTTAGTTCTCTAACAACAGCTATCTAATTACGTAACATAGTTTCGTAAATGATTCCGACCTAATCTGTTTCATTTTGACAGTTCAACAACATTCATTGCATTTTTTACGTTGTTGAGCAGATATTTTTTCGAACTTATGAAGCAATGGATTAGCAACCTGTTTCAAAACCTGATTCAGATTCTGATTGATCGTGTATTACGCAATAGGTACAGGATAACAACAAATTGCCAGCAAAAAAAAAAAAAAAAAAAAAATTCATCGACTGTTAGTATTTCAAGAGCAAATTATTGATTGCTCTACAACCACTATTGTTTTGTGGAAGTAATTCTAGATTTTCTTGATGATGGACAATGTTATAATAATGTCGACAGCTAGGAAGCGGATGGTGGATTATTGACGGACGTTGTGACGTCACCAGTCCGCCATATTGTTACATATTTTCCACGATCTAGACTTTTATAGGGAGATTAGTCTTAGTGCATTAGATGCGTAATAATACCTTGGTATTATATCACGTGGAAGTCGGAATTACGTCGATGCCCTGTCACATCCGCGGGAATAACCTCAATCAATCAACATAGACATAGGCCTCTCCCAGGCTACGCCACAACATCCTGTCCTCCACCTTCTTCATCGCAGTCTGTCCCAGCCTCCTTTTTAAGGTCGTCGGTGCACCTAGCTGGGGGCACCCGTACACTTATCGATACGCGGTCTTCACTCCAGGACTCGTCTGCTCCACCGGCCATCGTCCCTCCGACAAACATGGCCAGCCCATTGCCACTTCAGCTTGCTTATCTGCTAGCTATGTCGGTAACTCCGGGAAGAACCTGTCCTATATTTGTTCGTTTTTGACGTCAATTTAAATTTGTTGTCAAAGCGTTGCCTGATTTACCCCCAGTCTTTGAACACCAATTGTGTTTATGTGTTGTGTGTAGCTGGTCGGCGTTGGAAGGCCGACCGACCAACTTGTGAAGACCGTAGGAATCCGCTGAATTCAAGAAGCATAGAACAGGTCTAAATGGCGATGCTTGGGGGAGGCCTATGCCCAGCAGTGGACGTCTTTCGGCTGAAATAATGATGCTGATTATATTGTGTATCATTTACTGACATCAGTGAAGGAAAACACCTTAAGGAAACCTGGACTTAAAGTTAATATAGGTAAGTCTGAAATCACCAACCCGTCTTGAGCAATCGTGGTGATCAATGCTCGTGCCTTCTCTGTATGAGAAGAGGCCTTTACCCCACAATGGGCCAATAAGAGGTTGGTATTATTGTTATTTCTATAACTAGCTCTGTCCTCCATTATGATTATAAGAGTTGCCCTTTGAAGTGTATATTCAGATATATAGAAGTGCTTGTAAATAATTGTAAACTCATTAGCTGATAGGGCAAAGAGCAAAAGCACCGATCATTGCCATAAACGTGCTGAAGTGCCGTATTACTGACGCTCGTATAATTGCTAGTAAATTGTGTTGTTTTACTAGGCTAAGCATATCGTATTTTTTATGGTGAGTATTTTGGTTTGGATGGTTTTATATTAAGCAATTACAGGGTTACAGCAAAATACAATCAAGCTACACTGCACTTTTTTGTATGCATGTTCAGGATATTCGCATCCGCATTCGCAATTCCGGAGCTTCCACATTAATTTAGATCCGCATTCGCATTAATCAAAGCGGAGTTCATGCGGATGCAGATGTGGGTCGAAAATGGTGAATATAAGTAAAATCATAATCAACAGAATGGAAATTATAATCATTTAAATCATCAGCTCTAAACCGTCACATTATCACGAATTATCATTGTTTCGTTGTATCAACATACAACGACACAATACTGCAAATTGCAAAACACATTAAATTTTGAATTTCACCTTGCCGCCTTTACGGATCCCCTAAAAAAAACTTAAGATATCCGCATCCACGCGTCAAAACTTTTTCTTTATGTCACCATTATTTTTTAGGTTTTAGGCCTTATACTTTAGGTACATGTAAATGCACGGTGGCTCGATTAAGGAATCCCAGAGTGTACTTAGTTACTTCTATGTCTTGATCTAGGTAGGTAAACCCTTTCGAGAGAGTTTAAATGTTATAAGTAAATAACTTAAGGTGGATCGTTCGTAGTTGATTTTCCAAAGACGATTTCCAGTTTTGCCCATAAAAAAACTGCATCTTTTGAACTTGCTACCTACATCTAGTTGAAGACCTGACGCGGGATCTTTTTCCTGGCTTTTACGCTAGGTATGACCATTAAGTATAAATTGGGTCGGAACCAGTGGAAGTTTCTAGCATGCGACTGGAAAACGCATTCCATTTATATCGTGTAAAACGCTACTTCCTCGCATTACAAACAAAAAACATCGTGCAAACGAGGTCTTAACCAGCTAGCTACGCGGTTAAATCATGACTCAATTCGCTAATCGCTCGATCGCGTGGACAAATGGCCCGTCCGGACAATTTACATATAAAACAGTTTCAGACAATCCTAGGTCTGAATCACGTAGATAAGTTGCTAATATCAAGCGGTAAGGGGGAGTTCCTATAACAAACGCATCGTTATTCATAGATACCGATGGAAAGATTCGGAAATTTCTAAATAATGTTTATTGCAGAAGCCGGGGGTCTAAAAGCCATTGTAGGTATCTCATAGGTTCAATCAACTCATACTATTGGAGTCCACTGTTGGGCATAAGCCTCTCCCAGGCTGGGCCACAACACCCTGTCCTCCGCCTTCCGCATCCAGTCTGTCCCAGCCAGGTCCATCTAGCTAGCTGGGGAGCGTCTCACACTACGCTTGCCGATACGCAGTCTCCACTAAGGGCCTTGTCTCACAGGTTAATAATGTTTTATATAAATGTTAATTTTTTAAACTTGGGTTCCATATTAAAAAAAAAGGAAAAAAGATTTTAGATAGGTACCCACATTGGACCGCAATGAGTGCGCAACTGCAAACAACTCTACAAGGAAATTTATCACGTTTGATAAAGAGATGTATTTATGACGTATGTCATTGTAAATCTAAGTCTTCACATAATTCTAGTGCATAACACGATTGTAAATCATCACATCTAACGAGTAAGCAGCAGTACCATAGATGTATTATTTAGCAGTACGGAAGGGGCGTTTTCTGGCATCCATCTTACTGATCCGTCACTTCTTACGAACGCCATCTTGAAACCTAGCTCTATTGTCTCTGATTTATAGACTGCTTGTCATTTGTTGTTGGAATCATAGACAAGTATGTAACTATTCTATTATTATATTCTATTCTAATTTTTAACATATTTTCGATGAAGAATAATAATAGATTAGGTAATAGGTAACTCTTTCATGATTATTCTATAAAACAACAATGAAGTTGGCAGAACATTTAAATAGTCGTTCAAGCAAACGTGTTTCTAACTGGTTTATCGGTTTTATTGGCAAGTTCAAGATAAGTCTTTGGTTTTATAAACCTATTGACTAGACTAGATTTAAATGTAATTTTATACTTAATTGTTAGATCTAGTCACAAACTAGTTAATTTAGTCGTATGATGGAGTGGTTTACTGCGCAGTGGCCCGCCCACTGTCATTGCGTCAGTAACTTGCACTGTGTTATGTCAATGGGCGATTTTTTAACGCGATTGTTTATGGTGCACTGGATTTTCTAGTCTCTGTATTGAGTCGCGCATTGAGAATCCAACAGAGCGCGTCAAAAACACTGTTGAATTTTCAACTCTCAGCGCTAAGCAGTGCGTTGAAAATTCAGTGCGCCATAAAAAATCGCCCGAGGATAAACTTGTCGTTTGTAGGACTTGTATTAGGTAAATTGGAATATTATAAAAGGTTCCCAGTGAAAAATCTACCTGTATCCATTTAATATCCCTTCTCATTAATATTTTCTTCACGTTCGGTGGTAGATGACAAGTTGTTGATTAATACTGTGCAATATGAAGATCATAAGGAAGACGTTGTTGCATCATGCATATTTAATGACAATGCAACTGTAAAATTAATAGGCAGAATATTAAAGAGGCGATAACAAAAGTCATTTAATAAATGATGTGGCACTAAGTACTTAGATAAATTTACGTAGGTACTTTAGAAGAGTCAATTTAACCGATTCCTACAAAAACTACGTTACGAATCGTCATTTGATCCTACGAATGCTAAATACAGATCGCTATTCGTACCTAATTATTAAAAACAGAATGACTGAAGTGTAGTCTGAAATAATTTTTATACAATTATACAATTTTCGATCTGTTTAGTTAGATTATAATAATACAAATGTTGTTGTTTTTGTCTATACTCGTATTGTAGATATTATTATAATAGAGTATATTAATGTTTCTTTATGTCTATAGTCTCAGTATTTTGTATTGTTTATTACAGTATAGGTACCTACGCAGTGTAAAAAAAAAATCGTATCCCGCAACTCTACTTACCAACTTTGTACCTACCATTTCCTACGAATAAACATCTTTTTCTGGAATAAATACAATTCTTGGTATTTCTTGGGAAACACTATTGCTTATTTGAGCCCAAACTCATCTCATTTAGTTAAATTGTGACGGATTTCCACAAACAACATCACCAAAAAGTTTAATATTAAAAATTTTTACTTCATAAACAGTAAATAGGGCATCAAGTAGTACATAATTATGTGTTCGTGTGTGTTCGGATCGCGTGCCGAACCGTGGAATCTAAGCTATGCATTACACTTGAACTATTAAGACTGATATTATGAGTCCAGCGAAATTGAAGACCTACAGAAGTTCCATTTCCTTCAGCAATTATATCTACTTAGCCTTTTCCCAACTACATATTTTAGGGACAGCTTACAGTCTAACAGAATACCAGTATTTTACATGGAGCGACATCATATCTGACCTCCTCAACCCAGTTACTGAGTAACACGATACGATAGCACATTGCACGCAGAACGGGTGGTCGATGGAGCTGTAACGTCTGGACAGAGTATCTGGACGAACTCAATTATCTGCATAGTATGTAGGTATAGGTGGGCCCCCAAGAAGGTGGACCGGCGAAGGACGCAGAAATCCTCTAGATACGGGCAGTGCTGGACTGCTCGACGTGGTGACACTTGGGGCAAGCCTATCGGCATATGCCCAACACTGGAAGTCTTTCGACGATCCTTGTTCTCACTTGATAAAAAGAAACAAAATTCAAAAAGCACGAGCTACCTACTGAACTGCAAACGACAGCACAAATGACGATGATTAGTAATAAGTAGTCTTTACAGTCACCTATTGACATGTATCCAATACCAGAGACAATGCAGGTGCGTTACCATCCCAAAGACAAACATGAAAAGCCTCATATTGTGACTGTACTATTCAATAGTACAGTCACAATATGAGGCTTTTCATCATATTTATGGTTTTGGTATCATGTTTTTGATACCATTTGCAGCAACAGCATTAAAAACACTGAATGCTGGTACAGAAAATAGAAAAATCGAAAAAAAAAAAAAATCTTGGTTACCTTATCGGTTTTTTTTTTACTGTTCAAATTAGTTGTTGGAAATGAGGTAAACTACCTACCCGTTACGTTTGATCCATTATTTACGGGACACCCTGTATATGATGTGTAACATCTGACATCCCACCTTGGTAATAATGTAATAAGCAACATTACTGGGGCGGGGCCTCGTGAAGGTCGTTTCTGATGGCCATATCTAGCACCGCGCGCGCCCATTGGTCAAATTAAATAGCACGCGTTTCCCCGGCTTCCTGTTACTTCATACACTACATCCTTCTAAATATGAAATCGTGTTTATCTCTTAAGCCATTTGTTGGAAACCATGCAGGCTAAAACCTCTAAAGTAAGTACCTATATTGATGGTTAGGTACATATTTTTAGGCCGTTTTTTTTTTAATGGAGAATACCCAATCACTTTCTTACTTTCGATTTTGAAAGATCATTTTCCTTACATGACGGCTGTCATAAGAGAGATTAAAACTTATAGGTATAATGTAGATAATATCTTCTCAACTGGATTTTTATAGGTAGGTATGTAATTTTTATCACCGTTCAGACGATTTAACACGTACGAATACACTTTGTAAGTAAATATTTACTTTACGAACTAAAACATATGATAAAACCTATACTTATCGTGAATGTGAAACATCTTCATACAAAAAAAACTACAGAACGCCGCCTGTGATCCTGACGTGATCCTGACATACTCCTTTTGCGTCGTTTAATATACCTCTATGGTCGTTACGATATATCTGGTCATACACTCACGCCAGTTGCAAGTAAATACTACGCACCTGACCTTCCTGAAGAACATAACCAATAAATTCACTATGTCGTTCGCCCTCCCGACGTTTCCTCATCTCTGACTTGATATTTAATAACAGTCATATAATACGTACACACTGAAAGTTCTTAGTGTTTTTCGAAATATTGTTCATTCCTTTCTAAGCAACGTCGCATTCGATGGAACAACTGAGTTACGGACCAAACGTTCACGAAGTTTCACGGCGTTTTTGGTCTTCGGTCAAATTATGGAGTGTCCATAGGTTCCTCCGTCAGGTTTTTTTTTGCACCTGACCAATGCCTAAGCTTGCCCGAATCTGTTGGTAGGTCACTCACTTATCAGCCTCTATCATGCGCCGCACAGCAATGATGTTATCGTCAGTTGTCGCCATTGCAGGACGTCCCTCTCGCAGGTCATCAGTAAGATTCCTACGACCACGCTTAAACTCATTGAACCAGTTGTAAACAGTGGCACGTGATGGGTCTTCATCAAGAAAGGGTAATCGAAGTCTATCATTACTTTGTTATGTTGGCTAAGACTACAACGAAAGTCGTAATACTTAAATCATAGAGCGAAAATTTTCTTGCGTAAAATTTAGACGCGCTACCCGCACTTTTCAAATTGACGCCAATCTATAGGAATAAATGACAGATGAATTCAATATAGGTACACCATCAGGTTACCAAAGAGTTCTAAATTCGAAATTTAAATAAATTTTTCATTGGATTTGTTTCTAACCAGTCAGACCTAAAAACGTTCAGTTTTACCCTTGAATGAAGAAATTGTACTGAACAGGTAGGTAAATATGTTTATTATTATTAAGTTTTGAGGAGCTCGTGGGTAAGTAATAACATCCGCACGGGTCGATCCATCAGGTTAAGCTAGCCGTCCGTAGATGGGTACACATAGGTACCTATCGAGACCCCTCCGTGCTCCGGAAAGCACGTTAAGCCGTTGGTCCCGGCTGTCATTCGGGGATGCGCGACGTGTACGGCGTATAGTCCAAGAAACCTGTACAACTTTACAAAGAAGACAGTAAAATCACTCAATCGATATCACTATTAGTTACTGATGACGTCACACGGTTTACCTACTCACACAATCTCATCGCAAATTACATAAGAAAGAGCAAAATGTTTTTCCGTAAGGAACTTCGTTCCTGGGGGACTACTTCCTAGGCGAAATCCGTAGTTTCAGCCGTCGTTACGGGCGCTTCGCTCTCCTTCTGACTTACGGTATGTCTGTAAGTGAGACGGAGAACGACTGACGGCCTGGCGGGGTCCCCCGACCGCACATAATAATATCAGCCTGTTACTGTCCCACTGCAGGGCAAAGGCCTCTTCTCATACAGAGAAGGCACGAGCATTGATCACCACGCTTGCTCAAGACGGGTTGGTGATTTCAGACTTATATTAACTATAAGTCCAGGTTTCCTCACGATGTTTTTCCTTCACCGATGTCAATAATGTCCAAGATAAACTCAGAAAGTACATATGAATTGAAAAAATCACATTGGTACTTGCCCGGATTTGAACCCACAACCTCGTGCATGAGAGGCGAGGCCTTAACCACTGGGCCACGACCGCACATGTTTTGTCAAATCTGAATTGGTTTATTCCACTTCAGAAAAAATACACGTGGTTTGAGATCCTATGATCAGGCAATTCCCGTAATTGATATGAGCGTTCGCATTCTAATCTCATTCGCAATCTGACAAAAATACAATCACACATTACCAAAATGTTTGACAAGTTTGACAGATTGAGACATAGCCAAGTCTCAATCTGTCAAACTTGTCAAAAATGTTGTGTGTGTGAACGTTTTTTAAGTACGAGAATTGGCCTTCTGATCTGAACACTGGTACTTTAGTATAAACAAAATGCATGGAAATAGTATGTACTATTTAGTACCAACAAAATGCATGATATACAGGGTTAGTGCTTATACATATATTCGGCAATACTTTAGGGGATGTAAAAGAGGCCATTTACAACCAAATGACCCCTTTTGACTTGGAATTTGGCATAGGGGTCATCAGGGACCATTTGGTTGCAAATGATTGCTGACATCTACCCAATAACTAGGTATGTAAGTATAACGTTTTACACGCTTATCCGTACGCGCGTCAAACGGACCTTTCGAATTTCAATTATCTAGGTAAGTACTACGTTTTTGAACTTTATCAACAATCAAAATATTGTTATTGTGTACAAACTTTGGCACTTTGACTTGATAACTTAGTTCTTTTCAAACAAAAATAATAAACAGCAAAGTTTCTTGAGGAAAATCAAACAACCTATTTGCCTTTAGTGCCATTTATGAGCTCATAGTCAATATTTTGGTGTCACACTCACAGCATCTAGAGTAGGTATCTACTAGAGGAAAAATACTAAGATCTGTGTTACATCATTTACGAAATAAAAAGCCATTCATGAAAATTATGACTCAGAATTATAAATATTATTGCAATTTGTGTTGTTTATTACTTTAACGTTGACAAGAGAAAAAATAAACAAAACAGGCACCGAGACCCTACGTGCCTTGTCACACGTCCCGGTTGCCGGCTAGCCTGTGCCGAGTACCCGGCGGCTAAGTACTCGTAGGTATATGGGCATGTTCGTTATCTTTAACACGTATCGGCGAAGGATATCGTCAAATGCCCATACAATTAGCCGCCGGATACCCGGCACCGGCTAGCCGGCAACCGGGACGTATGAAAAGGCACTTATTGAAACACGATCAATCACAATCCGAATGATGTTGAAGGATATTGCTAATCCTTGCCGGACTACCGCCATGGGATCTGGAGGCGAAGGTCCTCGCGCACATGTGGGAGTTGCGCGAGGAGGCGAAAGCACAACAAATCGCGGCACAGCGGACAGAGCTCCGGCGGGATCTCATGGCGGCATGGAGTGTGCGATTGTCGCAACCCAGCGCTGGGCACGCCACAATTGCGGCGGTAAGTCCCCTCTTTGAGGAGTGGCTGGAGAGGCGCCACGGCGTCCTCACCTTCCGCCTGACGCAGGTCCTCACCGGACACGGTTGCTTCGGGAGGTTCCTGTTCAGGATCAAGCGGGAGGAAACGCCCGGGTGTCACCATTGTGTGGATCGCCCGGAGGACACGGTGGAGCATACGGTGGAGGTCTACCCGGCTTGGGCGGAGCACCGCCGTGTCCTCACGGAGGCGATCGGCGGCGGCGATCTCTCGCGTCCGGCCCTGGTTCAGGCCATGGTCCGGAGCGAGAGTGCATGGGAGGCCGTCACCTCCTTCTGCGAAGCAGTTATGCTCGCGAAGGAGGAGGCGGAGCGCGCGAGGGAGATTGAAGCTGCACGCCCTCGCGCCCCTAGTCGCCGCAGGAGACGCCCCGGGCGTCGGGAGTCACAAGCTGACTTCCGGCCACCGTAGGCGCGGGCCTGCGGACGGTGAGCGATGGGCAGCTCGCCGTCCGATAAGGACCAGGCCCGGGTCGACGGCGCGTTGTGTTCCACGCGCGCCTCAAAGGGATGTCAGCACCAACTGACGGGGTCCGGAAGGAACAATGCCTGCTGGGGTTGCGGGTCTGTCCGAAAGGGATATCGCGGCCCCAGCACATAGGCAACGGAAGGAACACGGGTGGGTTTTAGTCAGTAAAAGTCTGACACTCCCTCTCGCTCTGCCCAGAGCGGGAGGAGTCGTTTGATGATTTCCCACCAAAAAAAAAAAAAAAAAAAAGGATACTGCTAATCCATTGCTTTTTAAGTTCGAAAAACTGTCTGCTCAAAAACGTAAATAACGCAATGAATGTTGTTGAAATGTCAAAATGAAAGCCATTCTTTTTATTTCATATTTTTTGGAAACATTACATTGACAAACCTAAACTAGCGTCAAACATCAGAGACCTACGCTAATTAAATATTCCGAATCTCGGCGCGTTCGAATTATAACACAAACTTATGTTTTTGCTCAAACATTTAAAAAATTAAACAGACTGAAGAAAAAACAGATCCGCGTAGGTACGAGCTTTTAGCGGGAAAAAGATAAAACTTTTTAGGTATGTGTTTTTACACTTCGATAACAACTAAGGCGATGAATTATTTTCGGTATCTTTTCTTTTTTAATATGTTCCAATTGGCTAGAAACTTAGGCTATAAACGATCAAGTTTGAGTAGGCAAAAGGTTTTTAAATTAATAGGTACTTTGCGGGACACTAAACGTACCCAGACGTAATATTAATAACACTTCTATTGTGTCTCGTTCAGTATCCGTTAACCGATTAATTAATGCTCTAAGGGTTGTCAATATCCATAGGCAATTCATTGGCTACAAAAATTAAAAAACCCGACAGCGTAAAAAGTGAACTTTAGAAAAGATGGATACAAGATATAAACAACCTCATGCAGTCGGAGGCAATAGATCTTCATTGATACATTTTAAGAAGATGCCTCCATCCTGCATCTTATAAAAAGTTCACTTAGTTAATACGATATCGGGTTTTTTTTATTTTTTTTATTTACTTTTTTTTTTTACACCTTTTTTATTTTTCACGTTATTGAGACTTATTATATCAGATCTTTATCACAGCTTAATTATAATTTTTGAAATTTTTTGTGAATATGTTTGCTAATAAACTTTAACTCAATATGGCGTCTACGTCTGGTTGTCGCCATATTGAGTTTTGATAACTACTATGTCCTTAGTGACACTCACAACTTGAGAGTGTAAATTTTTCTTGATCTTGTGAGTCACAAGATTAAGAAAAATTCAAAATCGGCCCACGCGTTTGGTCTCTAGAACGCCATACAGGAACAAACATTCAATAAATAGGCGTAAAAATTGTGACACAATGATCTGAATAAATTAGGTACTTACTACATGCGTTAATCGAAGATAATAATGATATCATTGATATCATAATCAGCTATGTCTTAATTTACATAGGTATACCTACATACCTACTATGGACGAACTCTAAGCAATAACAGCCGTACAGGTCGGTCGTGGTCGCGGTCGGTTCGTGGATGGGTGACCATCCATGACATATCGAGAACCCTCCGTGACTCGCAAAGCACGTTAAGCCGTTGGTCCTGGCTGTCATTCGTAGATCTTTGACAGTCGTTACGCGTAGTCATACGCCAAAAAGTCTGACAACCAGTCTAACCAAGGGGTATCGCGTTATCCAATATCTGGTTTGTGAAGGTCCGATAGGCAGTCGCTCCATGTAAAATACTGACCGGTATTCCGCTGCATCCGGTTAGACTGGAAGCCGACCCCAGCATAGTTGGGAAATGGCTGCAGGTTGATAGATTTTTAATGCTCTAAAGGTTTGTTGATATCCATGAGCAATTAAAACCTACGAAAAAAAGTGGAGCAAAGCTCTGAAAAAATTAAGCACTACATGAATTAATCGAAGATAACAATGATAATATTATTGATATCGTATCAGATATCTTAATTTACTCATACCTACGTAGGTCCTAATGCGGGATTAAGATAACAAGGCTTTCACATAAAATAAACAAAAGGATATCCACGGATGCCTTTGAAACTGATTTATTTGATAACTAGCGCCCCGCGTAGCCTGACAACCATTGAAACGAGTTTTCTACGGATTTTGTCGACGGAAGAATAGAAAAAATCTATAATTTTGTCTATTCTTCCGTCGACAAAACCCGTTTCTATTGTGCTAATGCTAAGCGTGCTGCTTCGCATGATTTTTACGAAGTTTAATATTAATGTACTGTACCTAGGATAAATAAACAATCCGGAATAAATTCTCTTAATGATGCTGAAAACAGCATCAAAATCAGTTGCGATGTTTAGAAGAACAAGCAACGTGGTCACACAGTCACGAAAACCGACATTGTTTAATACTATGTATTGTTAAAGACGTTACACAGTTCCCCTACTCCTTTTACTTTGGAAGAAGCAACCAAATTGGAAGGTGTCAAAATCGAATCCTACAGTTGACCTTTACTACCAAAGTGAGTGAATTTTGTTGAACCGTGCAACACCCGTGATTTCTCTTATTTCTTCCAAATTCGAATGAATATCTTAAAATTGATTCCTACCTACCTATGAGCATTGATTTACGTGCTACATCTGTTATCCATTATTTAAAAAGAGAAAAGATTTGTATGTTTGTATTTTTGTTCCTAATGAATAAACTCAAAAACTACTGGACCTATTTTAAAAGTTCTTTCACTTTTAGAATGCTATATTATCACATTTATAACTGAGTAACATAGGCTATCTTATGTACAAAGATATAGCGCGGGCGAAGCCGCTGTTGTTCCGTTATATTTTAATTTGCTGTAGTTTTATGCGCCGGCGTCGATCGAACCAGTAAGTTACTGCCTTGACCTAGTCGTCCGCTTGTCTCAAAAGACCTCGCAGCCAAAAAGCTGATATTATCTTCCTTTTATCATAAAACAAGATTCATTATTATAATCACCATTGGAAAATAATATTCTGAAAATACCTGGATTTATTTTCGTACTTTTGAACCTGCACCATAATAATTACATAACACACGACAATCAATCACTGTCTGTTTCCTTTTGACAACATTCATTGCTTTATTTACGTTGTTGAGCACACAAATTTGTCGAACTTAAGAAGCAATGGATTAGCTACAAAATATCCTTCAAAATTATTCAGATTATGCTGATTGTGATTTGTTTTGTGTAAGACTGCTAACTGGATCTTCAGATGACAGCTGGGTCCATAGACTTAACGTGCTTTCCGGCAGAGGAATCTCGTTAAGTAATGGATGGTCCCATGGACCTGGACCGTGGATCCATCCACGAACCGATCGCGGCAAACGTAGCTTAACCTCCGATCGACCCGTGCGGCTGTTAATATTTAACCACGAGCCTCTATGATATGCTAATAACAACCACTTCCAAAAAAAACCACAACAAAGTGAAAAATAACTTTAATTTCGGAAATTGGTGTCTTTGGTGTTGAATTTGATTGTCGCCAATTAATCTGTCAAGTTTGTGTACTGCTATGGTCATTCTGATTGTTGGTATTTCCAAAAGTACAAAGCAATTTGTAAAAGATGCCTTTTATTAAAATAATCAAGGTCAATATAACAAGATTCCTTGCGATTTCCTTTCAAAGTTGTGCTCATTATTGCAGTATATTTTCTCATACTTCGTCACTCACTATCCTACATAAAATCACGCCTGTATACTCTGAACGGTTAGGCAGAGGTATACTCATAGCGCACTACAACTCTATTATTCATCAACATCCTAATCATAGATAAACCATAAACAACAAAAACAATATGGCGGCGATGAACGGCGCGAATACTGACCACAATGTTTTTGCCACAGATTAGATAATAATTACGATATTCACGTGTTTCATCGACACAACATAATAATGTAGCTTCACGACTTTGTAATTTAATATTATTCTTCAGTCATATTGTTGTTATGTCATGTTATTATTTTGCATTTGGTTGGTTATTTACATTTCATGTTTATATTTTTTATTGTGCGAACAACGTAATTGAGCATCTGACTTCTAGGTATGTACTATCAAAGAAACTCATATCTAAACAGTTGGTAAACAAAATCCCGTGAACACGATTACCACATCCGTTACCGCCCCGGTTCTATAGTGGCAGAGCGCTGCAAGCAAGAATAGTCCTTGGTGGTTTTAGTTATGACTTTCTGCGATGGTACACGCTTTTTAAGAGTTGTGCCATTTTGGAGACTTATCGAACTCTTTTACAGTATTTTTTCTTCTGTCTTTTTTCTTATTTCATTTGTATGTGAGGACAGAAAGAGATAGTAAACAATAGTTTAGGATGTTTTTGTGAGGAGGTAGTCTGTGGAACCGAATTAGCATGACAAGGGGTATCGTGTTACGGTGTTACCTAGTAACTGGGTTGTGGAGGTCAGATATGGAGTCTCTCTATATAAAATACTGATATTCAGCTGCATCCGGTTAGACTGGAAGCTGACTTCAACATGTTGGGAAAAGCTAACCGGATGATGGTGTATTTTAGCTGGCAGGCAAGACTATGACATTAAAAACACAGATTCAACAGTATAATTGTATAAGACTGTCTTCATACTTTATGTAGGATATTACTATCTGTTCAGTTGTAAAGATAAATTCTACCTTATCAACGTCTGAACGCCAACTAAACTGATTAGGATAGGTTTTAATTATATGTCACATTACTTTTGATTGTATGTCACATTAGGTAACTATGGGTAAATCTGGCTGGAAATATAAAAAAATAAAAAATGGTGTCAAACACAAAGAAAACAAAGATTTTTCTTTTTTATTCTGCACAAATTAAACAGAAAAGAAGACATAAAATACACACATACAAAAGTAGCCTAAAGCGTTCGTTTTAATTAAGAAGACACGCTAAGAAAAAGTGCAGCATAATTTGAATAAATGACTTTTAATTATGATTTTGTTCAACCGCTCACGATTTCATTTAGGTATGAATTTTTCCATTAATTTCCACAATTAAATACAAATTTGCCTAACGATTAACATACGATTCCCGGAAACAGCATTATCAGAATTGATACTAGAAGCAATTATTTTAATTCACCGAAACGCACAAAAATAATCAGTCATATTATTTAAACACAACTTCCTTTAAAATTAATACAAAAAATACCTTTGAATAGTTTGAAGTTCACATAATATTATCATGGGTCGTCGAATGCAATCATGGAGCGAAAAGATATTTGATAACGAAATGAAGGTTGGTTTACCTAACAAAATTATTTAAATGCCCCATAATTCATAATTATTATTTTATTCCTACCTACTTAGTTGTGCATGCTTTTTGAAAAAAGAACATTGTTTCAAGATGTTGGTAACAATGGGAATTTGGCATGGCATTTTCAAAAAAGAAATGACGTTTGGTTACACGGATGTTACCAGGTAATTAAATTATTTTAAATCTGATATCATTATTTTATGTAGATAGTTATGTAAAGACATGACATACTTAAATAAAATAATAATCTTATGATACCAGACTAAAAATAAATCCGATAGCGAAAAGATTGTTTCACACTTCAGAGAGCTTCCAATTTGACCTAAAGATTATAATCTGCTAATTAATTATTGATAACTAGTTATTTAATTAATTTTAATCTGACGCAACATACCTACTTGATTATTGAAATCATTTTAATTTTCTCAATAATTAAATGGTGCGTAAAGTAACAAAAATATTTTAAGCTGGTCGCTTACTCTATCTATTGGAACTTCGTACTATACCTACCTACGCTAGCATGTAGCAAACATGCTAGGAAATTCGACATTATTTTGACAACCTTCTTCGAGTTATAAATCGAAAATGATGTAGGTACTGGTCAAATACACGCGAGCAGGCGGCTGCCAATGTTACTATGAAAATCTATATGTCGTGAAATTTAAAAATGGAACGTACCTTTCCTATTTTATTTAAATTTGGATTTGGCTTGCAAATAGAGTAAAGTAAGAAACAAATGAACAATATTGGGACGTGAAAAATTATCGGTGTTCATCATTGATTCTGGAACTTATAAATTTACTTGGTTTTTCCGTGCTATATTTGAGAAAAGTTGTATGTTTATTTATACAAGCCTTGGACGCAACCAGGCATGGTTACGTCCAAGTAGGTATGTGTGCCTTGGCCCATATTTTCACGTTCGTCCATCAGTGTTCGTACATAGTGCTGTTGCAGGTAGCAACAGCACTATAAGTAACTGCAGTGCAGCTACTGCACTACGTAAGTATAATACTGGCCGAAATGAATCCCTGTAGGCTGTAAGGTAAGGGATAGGTACAGAAAAGTCGAAAATTCATTCATTCACAGACATTTCATGCATTCTGAATCATCATGACTTCGCGAATTCGGAATCAAAATAAGGATATCGTACCTTTTACCTAAAATTTTGCGAAACCTTGACAAAGGCAAAATATTTAAACAGCCTTTGATACTATAATTATTAACTTGAAATGTGAGTTCTATGGAATCTGGAATTTCTCAGTAGCAGCCCGGAGTCTGGATTTGTGCCCGGTTGATGGCACTGGCTCGCCCCCTATTACATGGAACTTTAAACAAAATAGGGATGATGACTAAAAATTCTTTTTAGTCCGTCTTTGTGATTATAAAAAAAATTGGACACGATTTTTTTCTTTTTTTACGTAATCTAAAGATTGCGGCGATACATTGAGGCAAAATGTGCCATGACGTCACGAGTATGTAGATTCTATACATACTAGTGACGTAGCGACCCCCACTCCCCAACTTAAAATGCGTTTTATCTAAGTAATTTTTTATTAATATGATAAAGCAAAAAATACGTGTCTAATATTTTTTTATTAGGTATCTGACGGACGGACTAACTAGATTTTTTTTTACCCAGGCATCGTTCCTATTATGTTAAAGTCGGGGGCGCTCATACTTCATGCTCAGCAGGGCGACCACCAGACCAACGTGGTCGAGTCTGAGCAAAACTTTGTTTGCTAAATACTGTTACGCTTAAATGATGGCATAGTAAACGTAGTCTCCTACATTTCAACTTAGTATTATCAGAGTTTGGCAGCTGGGTGGTTATAGATCATACCATAATATTTTCTTTTCCAGGTCTTTTGCGAGGAAGGCCTTTGCCCCCTGAGGGACAGCATAGTTAAACCGGTTACTTATTATATTACCGAGTATTATCGATCTATCGACAAATGAATCGCACTTGGCCACAGATTCTATATAAGTTAACAACTTGTAAATCTTATTTAGCCTTTTAAGGCATCTTGTCGGGCGTTAAAGTCCTGATTGGTAGTATTCATCTCACAGATTATTGAAGAATGTGTTGAAATAGATTATTTTATTACTAGAGTTATGTCACGTTTTGTGATTATTATTAAATAGATCTACCTGAGTAATTCAATTGAAGTCTGGAATTAAATATTTTTGTAAACATAATCAAAAATATATCTGATATTAAATAGATTTGTACCTAATATTCTTGACTTAAAAGAGTGTCCTTGGTCTTTCCTGCCAGTTCTTGTTCATAGAGATCTAGGTTTTGGAATGGGCAACTAGCTTTTACTTTCTGACTAACTGACCGACTCTTTGACAATTTAATAAATGGTTTAATTGAAATAAATAGTTTGAGTTGGAGATCTATTTTAGTTTTTTTTATTTTGTTTCAGATGGGTATAATGCTGAAAACAGAAAGCTCCACCATAGTCTTCGATTGATCTATCCGTTTCCTTCAAAGGTCAACTTATTTATTTAATTGAATTATTTCTTTTAAGTAAGAGGTTTTTATTTTTTTGTAACATGTGCTAATATTGGTAACTTAGTTTACATAAATATTTAATTGCCATATTGCCATAAAATTGTCAATCAGTGAGACATGCGTTTTTTTTCCTTAATATTATTGTAAACATGATAATTTATAACATGCTATACAAATAAATGGTAGGTAAAACAAACAAAAAACTAAGTAAATAAACATGACGTGTATACAGCAATAAAAAGTTTTTTGTCGACTTAAAACTAACGTGCCTTATGTCATAAACAAATTAACTGCGAAGGTCACGTAAAGATTTTGTCCTTTAATTAAATCCAAGAAAAGCTTACGACACTGTGTTGTACACAAAAATACAGTCTACTTGGTCATGTAACGAAGACTCAGCAGTAGCTGGATTTAAAAAAAGAACCATTATACGTCGTCAAAGGATCGAAAATCTGTAACTGCTTTTAAGGCTCTGCATAGTAAGATATCGCGAGGAGTGCCGCAAGGACCAATTTTTTGGCCTATATTGTTTGGTAAAAAAAAACGATACGTTCACAGTCGTTCTTTAAAACTGTTTCTGTAGATCTATGTTTAACAGTAAGCCATTATGATTGATCATTCCTTGAATTCTATATTGTAGTGAAGATAATGCTAAATAATAATAATATTATCTAAGTCTACGGTTTCACATAAAAAAACTTTAATGTGAAACCTATCCCTGAAATATTTTATTAGTAGGAAAGGTTAATTAGTGAAAAAGTTCGCCCTAGTCTGACTGTCAGCCGCTGGCGATTTCAAAATTTCACGTCCTCACAAATTTTCACAACAGTCGACTTGTCGCTACCGATGTCAAAATCGATGTCTGGATGTAGCATATCTAAAGCTCCTTGTGGAAGCTTTCTTCAAAAGAATCCCTAATACCAGGATAGCACATGTGTATCAGCAGTAAACAAAAATATTTCACAAACCTGTCATATTCTAGCGGCCATTATAACAGTGATATGCTATCACAGGTCAGATGAGAGTGCGATAACATTATCTATGCACACATGTCCTGGTTATCTACTATTCACAACACGTTTTTAAGCATTGACACCTTCGTTTTGATAGTGTTTGGCATGGTGAGCATGATCCAGCCAATTTGATGTAAAAAAATACAATGTAATTATAAGGCGACTACCTTTTATCGTCGGCTTCGCTCGTAGAGGTCTGAAAAACCCCACGAAAACACACTACCGGGACAAAATGTCCTAGCCCAGGTGATGACCTATTTTCGTGTCAATTTTCTTAGAAATCCGTTCAGCCGTTAAGGCGTAAAAAGGTTACAGACAGAGTAACTTTTGCATTTATTACATTACTTGCTGCGCCCCACGGTTTAACCCTCATTAGTCTCGATCCCGTGGAAACGTCGGGATAAAAAGTATCCTTTGTCCTAACCTAGATCATGGTCTATCCATGTGCCAAATTTCATCCAAATGCGTACAGCCGTTTTAGCGTGAAAGCGTAACAAACAAACTCACTTTCGCATTTGTAGTTAGGATATAAATATACTTAATATAATTTATATATAGATAATATATACTTATATTATTATATAGTAAGGATTAAAGTACTTTTTCATAATTAAGGGAATGAAGCAGGCTGATCAGATATCTGCTAAACTAAAGGAAGGAAGCTTGAGGTCCTTCACAATGTGTGAAACCTTTTGTAAACCCCAAGATATAGATGTCAAATCAAATCAAATCAAATCTTTTTATTGTGGGCATAGGTAATACAGACAGATGTTAGATAAATTACAGTTCCATTATGTCCTGCCTAATAGGCATACAATAATTAATTATGTCAACATGCAGTATAAAACAATTCTTAGGTATGACATATAAAACATTTCATAATAATAAAAAATCATATTCATTTCATTTATTTTTTTTTTTTTTTTTTATTTTTTTTTTTTCATTTTATATTTTTTTTTTTTCATTTTTTTTTTTTTTTTTTTTTTTTTTTTTTTTTTTTTTTCGTTGTGGCAACGATATCCGCAAGGTCCGAATATCAAACTCAGTGGCATGCAATTGAGAAGAGTCCATGTCCAGAAAAGACTGGTTATAAAATATATTGATGAAGATTATAAAGAAGTGATTTAATTATGCTGGATCTATGATTTGATTTGGTCCGAGAGAAATTGAATTTTCGCCGGTTTTATTAATTGAGTTTTAGTGATAGAATCTAGAGTGATGCACTTAATTTGTAATCAAAATGCAAAAGTGTTTTAATTTAAATAGTTTTGGTGACGCAATTTGCATTTCACAGCGTCGTAAAGATTAAATTAATTTTGAAATTATTGCATTTATTTATATTATTCTAACCGTAATAGTCTGGCTGATCATAACCGAGGAATATTTAGGTTAGGTTAGAACTGACGCCCTACGTAAAAAAGTAATTCGTAACTTTCCAAATGCCTTTTTTACATCAAAACCTAAATAATCGGTGTTACGATATTATTAATAATTATTGCATTTCATAATCAATATTTTACTTCACAAGTTAGCCATATTTCTTATTTCCATACAGTAATACTTATTGACAAATTAATCAAAACAGCGAAATATTTGATGACAGCTATTTAGACGTTGCCAACTTTCAGTAGGTATATACGCTCTTAAACGTAACTATAGTGAAATGTGAATGTTCCAGGACCTCTGCCAAACCCTTCGGGGAAACAAGGCGTAGTTAATGTTAGGTTAAAAATGTTATTATTATATTAATACGTGAAGCAAAAACTTTGTACCCCTTTTTACGAAAATTACGCGAACGGAGGAGTATGAAATTTGGCACAGTTAAAGTACTCGTACTTAACATATATGGAGAAGGAGTGCAGAAAGCTAATATTATTATTTAATATACATTAGAAATAAATTAAATTAATAAAAAAAACATTACACACACTACCATGCGTTTGACACAAGATGGCTACCTTATAGCCTTAGAATCATGACATTAAAATGAATTATGGTCGAATTTCGACCTCTGGGCGACCACACCACTAGTGTTCGAAAATCAAACAGGAATTCTACGTGTCTTCCATACAAGCATTTGGACGGATATTGAAGTGATTTTATGTCCCCTAGCCATTGAGGAATCCGGGCGTGACAGTATCCGCAGTTTTATCAACTTTCAACTTCCATAACATTACCATATTGGCACCCTATTTTTTTAACACACTTGCAGTTGGAATCGTTTTAAGTTTATTGCTTCTGCTATTATGGTGGTGCGTGATTCTGGTTTGAATTTTCTTAGAATATTGCGTACGGTTCTATCTTAATACTTAGTAATATTTATAGACTACTCGTATAAGTATATGCTTTATGTATTTATTGTATATTTAAATGGTACACCACAGACTACCTGCAGTATTGTCTCTCCTTCTCCCTCCTCCATCCAAAGGTTGTCTTTAAAAGATCGCTTTTTGCGACAAGACTGCCCATTATGTCACTCTACTTTCGTTTATCTATGGTGTCACTATGTAAAATTTATACATTTATTTATCTGTCATTCGTATGGTGAGCATAGAGTATTCTATTCTATTCTAATAATATCTTAAGTTTTTTACTTGTATTGTTGAACTGTCAAAATGAAAACAATTTATATCTGTCATTTGTATGGTGTACCTAATAAGAGTATTCTATTCTAATACCTAATAACTAAACTAAAGATTTTGTTAATCTTAATGTTGAAATGTCAAAATGAAATCCATTATTACTGTAAGTGTGTTACTCTATTACCCCGCTGAGGATCGAAAGCAGGACTGCTAGCCCGCTAATCACTATTTTCACCTTTTATAAACCTATCAACAAGCAAACAAAAAAATCACCAGTTTACCAATATTTTTTTAAATCCACCTCCATTCGTTAGGAGCGGCTCCTTCGATCCAAACTGCTCATAATCTAATACCGTCACGCATCACGATCACAAAGACGAGGCTATAATTAAAATCATCTCATTATATTGTACTCAGTCTTATTAACTGACTTTAAAACGAGGTTTTAAAATTATTTGACGTTTATTTCATTTGGCTCTAATATTAAATTTATTTTTGTTTGCGTCGAAGTTGTTTGAACGTCGAACTTACACTAAACTATGGTTGTCTTTGGTTTTTTTTGTTGTTACATAATTCTTTAACGCAGCTTGCGCTAAGAGTAAACTGGTAGAAATCGTCACGTAAAGAAAAAGCGTTATACCCTTCGATCAATAATGCACTTATTGATCGAAGGTTATACCTACCCGAAAAAGTTTGTTTCAAGTGTCAAAAGTTTATATTTTTGTTTTTTAATACAGAGCCATCTAGTGTAAGGAACTTCGTTCCAACCGCGCATCTCATGACACGACACCACCCGACTTTTTTTTATTCCGAGTGTGACGTCTTTTTCATTATGTATTATTTTATTTATTTTAATTTCAAGAGCAAAGACTAAAGAACGTGACCCTACTAGACCCTCCGTGAATTGAATTTCAAAACATTTTAAGTAGTAGGTAGGTATGTACTTACTTACTTATAATTTTATCAAGCTAGCAGCATCACTTTCTTTTATTTAAGTTTTTTCCTTTATATTTTGGAAAATATTGTGACGCGCCGGCTTAAAATTAAATTAACATTTAGGAGAACGTTAATTTATTTTAAGACGTTTGTTGCAAGGCTATCTTTCTGTGGGTCGAGTCAAAAGTTACTTTCGCATTTAAAATTATAATGAGTAGCTTTAAAAGTTATTTGAAAATAGAAACCAAAGCGAGCCGCGTTCGTCACTAGCCAGTGACTAGCGCGAGTAAATATAAGCAGAGTGCAGTGTTTGCTAACTACATAGTCGTGTTAACTGTACTCGGTGCTTTGTTTCTAGGGTCTCGCAATGAAAAGCATACACTGCATCGGCTGGGTTACTTACTTGCTGTGTTTCCTTACACAGAAAACGGCTAAGTATATTTAATATGTACGAACATCGTTATGGCCATGTTAGTTGACTAGCATATACTTATTTTATATTGTTAAATGAAGTGTTTTCTTAACCTTCTAAAGTAAAATTATGCTGACTTATAAAAAATTTACTACTACTCACCTCCGGCAACATTTTCCTTACAAAGTTGCAAAATACAACACAACACAATACAACACAACTTATTAAGATAGTTAGTAGATATAAGTTCTCGGTATCCAATGGTATCTTCCACAATCGGGCATCATGATTGCCAGTGCAGATAGGCCGGATAAAGTAAGAAACGGGACGAGAGTACAGTTATAATAAACTGTAAACGAGGCAGGCATATTTTTTACACGGAAAATTGAATTGGCATCTTTCGGGCATTCTCTATTCGAATTCGACCCAAAGATAGGTAAAGACAAACGGCTTTAGAAGAAACGGTTTAAAAAAAAAATGTTGTTTCAAGAAGGCGATTGCATTGCAAAAGTGCCTATTTTGGACCAATAATATTGATTGTGCGAATTTCGATGAACTCAATAGCCAATTATATATTGGCTATTGAGTTCCTCGAAATTCGCATACGGTATTATACACGTCTATACATACCTAATTATATTAATATACATATTAAAGTCGCTTTTCGCGTTTGTCTATGTATATGTCCGCGTTGTTCTTCTAAACACGCAACAGATTTTGATGAGGTTTTCACAATTATTTAGAGATTCCGCAAGGTTTATGTGTAAGTATAAAACATTAATATTAAACTTACTTATACCTACCATTTCGAAATTTGAAAAGTCCTGACAAAAAGCCTGACATTTGCTTTTAATGTCCGGATACTTATTTAATTTTTGAATCTTATTTTTTTTCAGTAATCATTTATCTTTTTTAAATAAAATCCCCTTAAAATCCAAAAGTCTGGACAAATGAGAAGTCCGGACGGGGGCCCAAAAATCCGGACATGTCCGGACAAATCCGGATGGATGGTAACTCTAGTCAAGTCGTAAAAACCGTGCGAAGCAGGGGCGTGGTCGCTAGTGAGCACATAACGAGTATGTACGAGTACTTAAAAGTGCCATGTGTGTTTCTATGGCAGTCGAAAATTAATACCTACTCGTGTAAAACATTATCTATTGGTCTATGGTTAGTGTTGCCATGCTAATTAGTAGTCTCTGGCCCGCGGACAGACGACGAACCTTGTGGCTTGTATCCGTATAGAAATGACGTATTTTGCGTTAATTCGGGAAGTAAATGAAAGTAGATGTTCAGTTAAAATTGTTTTCTATGGTGTCCCACTGAATGAACCCTTCTACCTCATCAAAATCTACCTTTTCCGAACTATGTTGGGGTCGGCTTCCAGTCTAACCGGATGTAACTGAATACCAGTATTTTACATGGAACAACTGCCTATCTGATCTCCACAACCCAGTCACTGGGTAACACAATATACCCTTTGGTAAAACTGGTCGTCAGATTTTTTGGGCTTCTGTAACGACTGTCAAAGATCTAGGAATGACAGCTGGGACCAACGGCTTAACGTGCTTTCCGAGGCACGGAGGGATCTCGGTATGTAATGGATGGTCACCCATCCACGAACCGACCGCGGCAAGCGTAGCTTAACCTTCGAGCGACCCTACTACCTCTTCTTCTTAATTTAAATCAGTCCTGTTCCAGCCAGCTGCTTATCAATGAATCTACACAAGAATTTAATTCAAACATTTATATTAGTTCATAGTAACAACTTGCAGGACAGACATACAAACGCGTAAACTCCATTACCCTCCTTTTGGTTGCCAAAGTCGGGTAAGTAATGTGGATCACTTTCAAACCTTACGTGGTGCGTATTGCCTTGTAAACATATTTATTACATGAATTAATAGCGACATCAATTTGGATTATAGGCCCATTTGGCTGCCTCGTCTGTCTAAAGGTTCTTAGCGCTACTGCGGAGCATGAGGTCCTGAGTTCGATTAACGAGTCAGGCAAAGTATTATTGGGTTGACGTCATCACGTCAACGCCAGCTGTCGTTGAAAACCAGCGCTGGGGCTCTGTCTGGCATAGGGTCGCAGCATTATGCTGAGCATATTTTGCCCCAAATTGTTATTTTCGTGTTTTGTTCTTTCTTTGCGTCATGTTTCCCACAAATAAACGTATTTTCTTTCATCTGGAATGTCTCTGTAGCAGCCGTTGATGGCAATAGGGATGACGACAATTTTTTTTTTTAAGTCAGTCAGTCATGGAGATTGTTAAAAAATATTGGACACGTTTCTTTTATTATGTAATCTAAAGATAACGGCGATACATTGAGTTAAAATGTACAATGACGTCACGAGTATGTAGATTTTATACTTACTTGTGACGTAGCGACCCCCACTCCCCAACTTAAAATGCGTTTTATCTAAGTATTTTTTTATTATGCAAAAAATACGTGTCTAATATTTTTTTATTATCGGACTGACGGACTAATTAGAATTTCTTTTTTTTTACCCTGGTATCATCCCTATTGACTCGCCCCCCAAAATATGGGAACTGGCGAAATGTGAGTGTACTATGGATACACCTCTGCGTAACCTTTTGGGGAACACAGGCGTGATGTTATGTTGTTTATTTATAAGCTTGTGATGAAAAAAAATCAGCTGTTCCCTACATTTATTTACGCTTTCTGTTTTTATTCGCGATTTCTGGGTTGACCCATAGTAAAAGTGGTTCGTATCGTTCACTAATAGGGATGTTGAATGGGAAAAAAAATATTAACCCATCAGTCAGATAATAAAAAAATATTAGTCACGTATTTTTTGCTTTATCATATTAAAAAATGGCGCATTAAAGTTGGGGAGTGGGGGCTCGCTACGTCACAAGTCAGTGTAAAATCTACCGGCCAGTGACGTCATGCCACATTTTAACACATTGCCTACTCAATAAATTGCCGTAATATTATAATTACGTAAAAAAAGAAAAGAAATGTGTCCAATATTTTTTAACAGATTACCAGACCGACACAAAAAATTTTTTTCGACATCCTTATTGCCAGTCACCATAAAGAACTATTATTAGGTATTCACACCAAAATTATGCAGTACTGGAGTTTTTGTAACTTAATCAAGCTATAGGCAACGAATAGCCGAATTTGAATAAAGTTTTGCGGTAACTACCTAAAATGTACATTTTATCATGGATTACAAATAGCAGAATATTTAAATAACCTGAGGCGTTGCCAGGTTTGTAGAATTTTAGTTTCTTTTTTAACCTTTCGTTTTTATTGTAGCATCGCGGACACTGGTGGTGAACCACTTTTCAACCTTATTACTAAGGGCATAAGGATGAAAGGTGGCTGACCGCCTTTGTCCGCGGTTGTAAGCGCAGTAGCGCCTCGTAAGACAACAAAAATAGTAAGAAATAAACCAATATTTTTTTTTTACTTCACTAGGGATGATGGCTGGATAAAAAAAAAAGAAATTCTAATTAGTCCGTCAGTCCGATAATAAAAAAATATTAGACACGTCTTTTTTGCATAATAAAAAAATACTTAGATAAAACGCATTTTAAGTTGGGGAGTCGGGGTCGCTACGTCACTAGTATGTATAAAATCTACATACTCGTGACGTCATGGCACATTTTACCTCAATGTATCGCCGCAATCTTTAGATTACGTAAAAAAACAAAAAAATACGTGTCCAATATTTTTTTATAATATCAAAGACGGAATAAAAAAAAAATGTTTAGTCATCATCCCTATTAACATTCTGGTGATGTGCTGTGCCGTGCCAAATATTGTACAGCACTCGATTAGTCTTGAATGTTGACAGTTTTCAAAATGAGCTTTGCCTTAGAAATTAATTTAATTTGTAATTTTAGACACTACTCAAGGATGCATATTATCAGGAACGGCTCACAAATCCTTCCATAACCTAAGGGCACGTCTTCCCTACCATTACTGCGCCCCCCGGTCTACTCCTTGATATGCAATGGCCTCTGTAACACCATGAAACATGAGGCTCCAGGGGCTAGTGCAAATCTTGGGGTTAAACCACGCTGGGATCCGTGCATTTCATTCATTCATTCATACCTAGGCATTATAAAGAAAACATAATAGGTAAGTTACGTTTTTTATTAAAGAACTGGCAGTGCTTGGTTTTGTGCTGGATATAGAAAAACACGTCATTTTCCGTGGGAGTCGAGAGTCTACTCTAAAGGATTATACATACAAGCGGAATCCTCATTGAAATCAACGGTGAACTAATATGGAATATTATAATAATAAAATCAGCTTGTGTCGCTTCAGGGCAAAGGCCTCATCTCATACTACAGCGCGTCCAACTTATCTGTGCAGGCGGAAAAACACAGAACTAAAAATTAATGTATCGAATTTGTCATGCTGTTGCATTTTTCCTTGACAAGTAGCACCACCGTGAACTGCACACTAAAGCTGGTCATACTGTAGAAAGAGTGACATTGGTTCACTACACTAATATTAAAAAGGGAAATGATTTGTATTTTTGTTTATAATGAATTAACTCAAAAACTACTGGACTGATTTAAAAAATTCTTTCACCAGTAGAATGCTATATTATCACTGATTAACCTATGCTATTATTTAAAAAGATATAACGCGGGCGTAACAACTAAGTATTGAGTTGTGGTTTGCACTTATTTCCTACTGCGCATCTCTTAAAAAAAACCTAAAAATCTCCAGAGAATATAAAATGTACTGTACGGCTGTTGAGAGAATGCGTGCCTGACACCTGTCAGTTGGACGATTTCTAGTAGTAATAAGGATCAAATTCGTAAAACACATATTTATTCGTTAGTATGACACTGACAGATGTCAAACGCATTCTCTCGATAATACCCTGGTGGAGCTCATGCTCAATTGCTCAGCAGTTCAACGCTTGCGATCACAAGACCAACCGTTTTGTTTTATTTAACTTTTATTTCAAGTGTTTGAGAATCGTTAGAATATTATCATGATCCTCAATCTGCGTTTTTATGTTATAGCTGTCGACATTTTGACTTTCCTATTTATTTGACTGTAAGTCGATACCTAAATAAAAAAACTTCAACCAACTGTCAATTCGATGTGTGAGCCTGAGCCCAAAAATAAATCATTACAATTTCATAAATTATTCAAATAAAATACTGTCTTTATCGCACGCCGTCAAATTTTAAATGCTAAAAAAGGACAAAACTAATTAAATATTCAACACTGTATTTGAAGTTTAAAATAATCAAGGAATATTCATGTTGGACAAACGTGATCACAATACTTGAATCTATTTAATTCGTGTGTTAAATAGTAATAATTAGAATTTAATATAAATTCTTTACGTCAATGGTCTTTGACGTGAAATTAGTAATTCAGTAAAGGAAAAATCCTTCGACTTCGATTTCTAATACTATGACAGTTTTATTAAAATTTACGTGGGTCGCATAAAAGATATCTACACCTAGGGTTACCATTTCGAAATTTGAAAACTTCTGACAATAAGCCTGACATTTGCAAAAAAAAAACGGATATTTAACATCTTCTTATTTTTTTTCAGTAATCATTACCTATCTTTTAAGAAAATCCCCTTAAATCGAAAAATCCGGACAAATGAGAAGGCCGGACATAGTCCGGACGGGGAGCTAAAAATCCGAAAATTTCCGGACAAATCCGGACAGATGGTAACCCTACCTGCACTCTTATTGTGTGACACACGATCAATCGCAATCTGTATCATTTTGAAGGACATTGCAAATTCATTGCTTCATAAGTTCGAACAATTTGTCTGCTCAACAACGTAATAACGCAATGAACGTTGTTGAATTGTCAAAATGAAACAGATTGATTGTGATTGATCAAGTATCACGCAATTAGGGTGCTGGGTTCGATTCCCAGGTCGGGCAAAGTGTTATTGCCAATAACACTAGATAGAACACCCAATAACTTATTGGGTGTTCTATCTGAAACTTCTCAGTAGCAGCCCGGAGTCTGCATTTATGCCCGGTTGATGGCCATAGGCTCGCCCCCTATTTCATGGGACTTAAACATAACTGGCGAAATGTGGGTGTGCAATAGATGTAGACTTCTGCGGTTCTGCGCAACCCTTCGGGTTAACAAGGCGTAATGTTGTGTTATGAAATATCCTTCGATTTCTAATTCTACGACAGTTTTATTAAAATTTTCTTTACGTGGGTCGCATTGTAGTAAAATAATACCATGTGAAAGTGTCGTAAGCAGAGGCCAAAGGTGGTATTGGGATGGTTTGGAATTAATAAACGATGTGAAACTAAGGTTTGACGAAACGTTTGCTTTGTAAAGTGATGGTGCAATCGCATGATTATCATTTTACCCGGTCTGTGGTTATGTACAGTGTATGACTAAAATATACTCCCGTACCCTAATTGCGTGATACACGATCAATCAGTATCTGAATCGTTTTGAAACAGATTGCTAAAACATTGCTTCATAAGTTCGAAAAAAAATCTGCTCAACAACGTAAATAACGCAATGAATGTTGTTGAACTGTCAAAATGAAGCAGATTAGTCGGAATCGTTTACGAAAACGTGTTACGTAATTAGAGAGCCGGACTCCTAAATCGAGCCACCGTGCATTTCCAAGTTTCCAAGTGAGGTTTATCAAAATAATTATGAGTCAAAGATGTACATTGTACACTTATTAATGAACTGCAACAGTGGAACTAGATTAGATAAAGTTAATTATCTAAATGATTTTAATCATCTAAATGAATGATTTTTTTTAGTTATAGGTACACAGTCCGGTATAGTACACAGACCGATAAAAAACCAAGAGATGGCGCTGCGAACAATACAGTAAAGCATGCCAAAACTACACCTCGCGCTGTGCATACACGGTCACACGCACACATTTACAATTAAACACCAATCCAACTACCCCTCACTAACTGTACACATGTTTACGAAACCGGCTTCACGTGGCTGTCGACAGCGCTATGACTTGGATTTTTATTTGGTCTGAGGTTTGTAAACGAACGTCTTCGAACTAAAACACGTCAATTATATTTTTTTAATTAGATGAGGTCGGGTCGGGTTTCCTATCTGAATAATTTGAGAAGGCCGAAACCAACTCAGAGGTCGCAGCCTCTTTTAAAGACTTGACTTAATCTTGGACGACCATGCAGATTGGTGGACCTATGTAGTAGGTACCTACTTACTTTTTTATTGACAATTTTATTCAAAAGTGCCTGTAATTGGTTTATTTGAAAATAAATGCTATGAGTTTGAGTGTATTGGCTTGCTTCTTTATTCAGTCTAGTCCTAGTTCCATAATAATTTTTTGGAATTTTTTCTTCGGTTGGAATTTTTATAAGCGAAAATAATAATTTCATATTTAATTGCAACATTACGACGCTGTGAAATCCAAATGACGTCACCGAAACTATTTAAATTGAAACACTTTTGCATTTTAATTGCAAATTATATATGTATCACTTTAGCTAGATTATTCTAGACTCGCTTAAAACTAATAGAATACACGTTTTTGGTGTGTAACATCTTTCCTCTCGCTTTCGTGGGAGTGATTTCGTGAAAAGGGACGGAAGTGTGTAACAGGAAGCCGGGGAAGCGCGCGCTATTTGATTTGACCAATATTCCTCTGCACCTAGCTTCTGACGTTTCATAAGTTCCTGTGAAGGTATATGTGAAATAAAATAATTTGATTTGAATGAGAATGCGGTGCTAGAGTTGGCCGTCAGATGGTACCAACCAATTTTTCGAGAGGTTGTAAACAGACAGGATGATGATGATAGTGATGATGGTAATGGTAATTTCTTTTTATATCATAGTCAGCCAAGATGTCAGTTGTTACACATTTTAAGCGACTACTGTAAGGCTCGATCGTTTTTTACCCCTTTTAATGACTAAATAGTAGGTCCTAGGGAATTTTCTTATATTATAAACGAACGGGCGTGATATTGCAAAAATTCTGCGGGGTAAATGCAATGCACCACACTTATAATTTGGCAGTGTCTTTAATTTTGACAAATTGACAAAATTTATTTTATCAAACATAATGCCATATGGATTGTGATTGAGTTTTTTTTTTTTTTGCATAAAACATGGTTAACCGACCAGCATAAAGGAGGAGGTTCTATGTTCGACTTTATGTTAGTTTTTTTTTATCGATATTTTCGTCAATAAATTGTAGACCGATTTTTATAATTTATTAATGTCCAAATGACATTCATGTCAATTAATTAATGTCCAAATGACATTCATGTCAATTCATTCATGTACAAATTACATTCGATTTTATATTCTGTGTTTACTTTATCTCACACGCTGACATAATACATGTTAAAATTTTACAAATATCGTATAGGTACTTTTACAATGTTAATATCTATCTAGTAAATATCTATCACATACCTAATCGATTTATCTATCATTGTTTCATTTTTAATTATTTTTATATAGTAACATTCTTGTGCATCGTCTTCACATATAATTATATAAACAAAATATTGTAATAGGTACATTTAAAAGAGTAACGGTGGAGCTTCTTGCCCATTCTTCTCCATACGAAATTATCTTTTGGAAGCGGCGACTAGAATCAATTTTCTTGTATATTTTGACGTTCAAAAGTGCCTTATATGTGCCTACGTGAAATAAATGATTTGACAAATATCACCAAATCAAATAAACAACAAGAAATTAACACTTGATCTTGATGTACATAAACACTACATCCTTGTTGTAGACATAGAAACTAAGTTTACAATGGGAATATAAATCAGAATCTCTATTATTACTGTCGACCCTCCGTTGACAATGAGTTAACGTTCTCTTAACCTTTATAATATAGGAACTTTATATTTTAAAATTATAATTTTTAATTGCCGGATTGTTTACCGAAGTGATATAAGAAGAAAACTATCAAAATTGGTTGGTCCACGATTTTTTACAAACGGGCCGAACATATTTTTTTACTTTTTTGTTATTTCAAACAGAATATCGCGATATGGTACTGTGCAAATGTACTTTTCAGCAATTTATTTTCAATTTCAAACGAAGCTGTACCCTAATTGCGTAATACACGATCAATTAGAATCTGAATCGTTTTGAAAAAGATTGCTAATCCATTGCTTCATAAGTTCGAAAAAAAATCTGCACCACAACGTAAATAACGCAATGAATGTTGTTGAACTGTCAAAACGGAACAGATTAGTTGTAATCGCTTACGAAAATGTGTTGTGTAATTTGATAGCTAGGCCCCTAGATGAAAAAAATACTACCAACATATATAATACCTACGTGTTTTTACATGATTGTCTTCTTCCAGCCTGACTAAACTCATCCCAATAAACCTTACCCAAAATAGGCTTTAAAATCGACATTACGAAGCACTATTTCCCATCATTTTCCTCATTGATGACGTGAATTTCCGCTCAAACCGCGATAATCTTGCTGGAGTCAATCAAGCGTCAGTAATGTGACATAGGAATTCTTGGAACTTGCTCCGATGCTGCCTTCGTAACTTGACAGGTTGTCCCGTTTACTTGTAGTATACAACTATAACTACAAATTGCCGTTCTCAAGACAGCTCCGATGGAATGTCAGTAGACTGTATCTCTTGAGTAATCGTGGAGTTTTCTATGCTGAGATATACGCATACATTTTGTAGATTTTTTCTCTATAATTATGTTGCATTTTCTTACGACAGTAACAGTTTCCTGTGCTAGAGTTAGTTTTTTTAATCTCAGAGACTAATTTGACATTTCTAATGATTGTTGTTTGTTTTTTGAATTTGGAGTTTGACATTTGCACCTGTCAAATTAGTTTCTGGATTTAAAAACGAACTGTAGTCATTTCACAAATTAAAGTCGCTTTTCGTTTCTGTGTTTGTGGCCGCGTTAATTCTTCAAAACTCCGCAACGGATTTTCATGCGGTTTTCACCATAATTTAGAGTATTTATTCCAGAAAGTTAATGTGTATAATCTATAAATATTAACCTTACATATAATATAGGAATTTCGATATTTTGTCAAGTTGTGAAAATCGTTATAAGTTTTGTTTTTAAAATGTTTGTTTGTATAGCTAACCAACCAACCAGTCTTCAGTACTTTAAATATGCGTGGGCGCAAGCATGAGTCTAACACGTCGGTGACGTGGGACCTTCCAGTGAATGTAATCGTAAGGCGCTTCCGGGTTGGTGTTAAAGACTGTTCGAGATTCTTTTTCTCTGTGATCTGCACGAACTTTTCGTGAACTTTCTAAATAAATAATAACAAAATTATTTAAAATCTTGTAACTAATCATTTGTATACCAGTGAGTGGTGTCATAGTGTAGACCTTTTCGTATTGTATCAAATGAACATTCTATATACTATGTTTCTGACAAATAAACATCACGCCTGTATTCCCGAAGGGTTAAGCAGAAGTGTACCTATAGTACACCCACATTTCAACAGTTATGTTTCAGACCCATGTAATAGGGGCGAGCCTATTGTCATCAACCGGGCACAAATCCAGACTCCGGGCTACTACTGAGAAATTCCAGATGGAAAAATCCAATAACAATATCAAGCCATCAAATCCAATGTCAAGCTCGTTTTTGACAGCCAACTCTAGCACCGCGCGCACTTATTTGTCAAATCAAATAGCGCGCGCGTCACCGGCTTCCTGTTACACACTTCCTTCCCTTTTCACGAAATCACTCCCACAGATTTGATTCTTAAGATTTTTTTAAATTTTGATTGCATTAAAGCGAGAGCCTTATGTTATACATCAAAAGTTCTTGCCTAGGTATTCAAATCAATTTTACTTCCACATACATTAAACCAAATATATCATTCATTATTTTGGCCAATTGAGTCGTCTTGTAAACATCGACTGTTGGAAATTTGTTCTCCCAATAACCGTTCAAAAACCTTATTTGCGTCATCTCTTCCAAAAGAGTTTCTATAATTAACGTAATAACACTAAACTGGCTGTTCGTGATAACCTTTTTAATTCCGACTGTCATAAAATTGTAATAAAACAAGAAATTATCAACGACACAAATGATAAAATTAAAAAATCTAATCAAACGAGTGAGGATTGTGACAATTGTTTTTATCTGTATTTTATCTTTGGCAGTGATAAGTCTTCTGTTTATGACTAAGTACACGCGAATTCGAATAAATACGAATGTTACATGAATTGTTATGAAATCTTCAGTAGCACAAGTGATGCATATGAAAATGATAAAATAGCAAAAGTAATGGACTGCAAGGTTGGCCCAGAAGGAGAAGGCGAGACGAACTCGACTATTTTATAGAGATTGGCTCCAAGAAGGACTAGGGCGACCCAGTTGGAGGATATGTGGAAGGAGCGAAGAAAAGCCTTTGCCCTGCTCTGGGACACTAAAGGCTAATTTAACAGCGAATGATGATAGCCAAACAAAATAATTTACATTTGAAAATGAGAACCATGTTAGCTTAGACAAAATGAATGCTCATGTTGGATTAAAACAAAAATAATATTACAAAAGACTTTGAATACATAAAAACGATATCAATAAAGGTGTTAACAAAACCAGGAAACAAACGTTAAAAATAAGAAATAAAAACTTATGGATTCAACAATTTGCAAAGTCGTGCTCATGTAGACATTAATATAAGATTGATTAGTTCAATCGCTTAAAACCGAACAAGTCAAACTGTTTCTATTCTACTATGCGAAAACGATGCTCATCCCTGGTGCGCAGGGATGTTCATCTGTCGCAGTAAGATTGTTGAAGCCGTGATATAATTATATCCCTACGGATATCTAAGGGATATACCGTAATATAGATAAACGAAAGCAGTTCTTAACACTATCTTACTAGGAATATAACTATGATACGAGCCAATATAGTAATATAACTATTAGGGCACTCCGACCAAATAGGTTAGGTTAGGTTAGAACTGTGACGCGCGAGCCGAGCGAGCGAAGCCAGCGGTGCCGCGGAAGCGGCCGGCGAGCGCTACATCGAAATTGGTCGCAGTAACAAAATTAGGGCACTCCGAAAGTTATGAACCGCTTTCATTTAACTGTTTGTTTGTTTACTAACAATTCTAACACTTTGCAAACAATTTTTTTTTTTCTCTTTTGTTTTTTCAATACATTTATTATTTATTCATTTTTAAACTCCATATGTTGAGCTACAGACTCTAAAAGCTAACAACCTCCTAATTCAAAATTTGTTAAATCACTTTTATTATTATTATTATCATGCAATGTATCGAACTGCTAGAGGGCGGAGACCTGGTGACCTGAAACACAGGCCGTTAAAGCCTACCTTAGGCACCAGTATCCCACAGTAAACTAAACCAAATACCATCTACCCATGTGTAACAATGTCTGTAATGTTTATTGTGGTGAGAAAAAAAATACTTATTATTATTAATTAAATTATGTAACTATATTTCCGCTGTACACTGAAAAAAAAAAAATACTATATTACGGTATACACCTATATCTCTAGGGATATAACTATATCACGGCTTCAAACATCTTTCTGTGAGACATCGTTTTCGTCGTCGTGTACGTACTATTGCTGTATGGTTCACTTGAGCTGAGCAATCGAAGTCTGTGCTATGTTATGTGAAGTATTTTTTATTTATGTTTTTAATTTTGTAATTTTGCGCCTCCTATGATCGTTTGTTGGTCGAAATAAACGGTTTTTATATATCATGTTTACCAGTCTTTACCCAGGTTTCTAAAAGGCTTTCCAAATTAATCTGTCGACAAATTTCAAGCCAAATGATTTGATTGGCTGTTATTTCAGCCCACCAACCAGCAACCTGCAGATGGTAATGAGATTTAGAAGCGTTTCATAAAAAAAAATTGTGAATATGAAACTTACAGACGCGGCGGTGCTAATTATCAAGTCACTACTGAAGTCGTCTCCATAAATGTTGCATTTAAAATAAACATAGTGTTCACATAGTGATAACATAATTATAGCCATTCTTAGACACTTATATGTATCCAACTTACATTTTATTTGCTCAACACGAATCCTGATAAACTTGTTTCTGGTTTGACGCGGTTTTTTGACGTTTTTATAGGGAATTCCTTGGTTTTTATCGATTTGTGCGTAGATACCATAGAAATATAAATTTCTTATATCTATGGTAGATACCTACAGAAACTGGATATTAGCTTGTTTTTGTTGCCATCTTTTAATATAGCGAATTTTTCAAATCATTAAATTTAATAACGAGTTCTTTAATGACCTGAGAATCCTGTATATTTTGAGAAATAGATAATGCATTGGCGATATCTTTATTGCCATGATGGGAAACACATCGTTTCCCATGGGCATCTTTGAGGCTATTGAACGATTAGGCTTGGGTAATCTTGGCAATTTGGCATCGTCCAAATATTGCAATCTTTATGATTCTAGTAAGCTTGTCAAAAAAACATAGGGCCCAATAAAGCTCCTTGCGGCACTCCTTTGTTTAAAAGTACTTCAATTTATTGTGTGAACGATTTGAAGTACTAAAACGTCAGTTAAGACAATTATAGAGAAAAAGAACACAAAAAATTACTAGGAAATCTCGTCAAGTCTCAATTTTCGCCGTCGGTAATCTGTGTTTTTGCTTTCCGTGTTTTAATGCCATTACAAAAGACAGGCATAATTTGTTTCACTTTTGAAGAAATTAAAAGCAAACTTAAAAGTGAATAGTTTTGCTCACTATGTATGCCATGCGTAAACAGCATCATATATGTATAGTCAAAATGTTATCAAGAAAAACACGGAAAGTGGATCAATGATGATCACTTGCCGGATTTGATCAAAATGAGTTCGAATATAGACGTACAAGTTGGAGGATTGGTTGATGTTGATAAGTATCTGAATCAACAAAAGGTTTACCTAATCTGTTATACAATTTACGCCGCTCCTATACTGATATCAAGTATATTTGTAACACTTTATATGTTCATTGTATCTCTTGTGTTACTATCGTTTGGACTATCCGTGATTGTTGTTTTGTCAAAATTGAAGGATCAAGGACCTTCTTTTTTTGAATAAGTATTTCCGCTTACCTGATTCGTCAGCACATCTATAACAACATAGGCGAGATACACGACCTCCTCCTCGTCCGAGCCCAGCGCAGCGCCGCCGAGGCCCGCAGTGCGCACGTGCAGAGCGCACACCCAGCCCCCGCTGATCATCGCGCCATGCACTGCCACACCACCTCACAACAACAACCTCCTCAAACAACACTACCAACAACACTCCCGGTTCAACAACTCACCAACAACAGTCCAAGTCACACACACTTTCTTAACGGGACAAGTGGGCGACCCACCGAAAATTCACGTATACTCCGCTGTATGTTCGTTCACTTTTTAGAAACCTCTGACGGTTACTCAACATGAAACAAGAACTAGCGTGCGGCGCGGACGGCGTTTTACCGCTAGCCGTCTACGTAAGCTGTTTCCGCTGTAGGTGAAAATCTAGAATGAACTCACATCACATAGCCACACCAAATCAAAAGAGTCCAGTCGCTAACTCTATGGAAAGAACAAGCTTTTGAATGGTGTCGTTGAACGTTCCTAATTTGAATACCGTGTTGGACCACAGATTTTAAAGTTTTCACTTCGCGCGCTTTAATAACACTAAAGTACTTATTACGCGTCACTATATAACTTTAACTTTGATATTTGTGGAATATATTTGATATAAAAATGTAAAGACAGCTCGGGACGAGCGTGTCTGTCGGATCGTTGGATCGACTGCCGCTTGCTCGCTCGCTTGCCCCCCTGTTGACACTGCGCAGGTAGCGCCAGGTGAGCGACGCGACGTTGCCAAACCGACCATTATCAATGATGATGAGATAGCTGCTGCTTCTACCACGTCATTTCGAAATTCACGCACCGTTGCCAACGTAATAAAATGCTGTTTATACTCGAGACATTTTGGAAAAGTTGCATTTTAGAGCGTCGATGGAATGTGCCGTGTAGCAAGTATCGAGATTGTGTGGTCGCTGTGAATGAGAACGCAGTACTTTATTATTATTTTGAAAATCTTTCTAGACAGTTTACCGTGTGAATTTAGCAGGATACATTGCGTGCACAACACGGCGACCTCGTTACCGTAATGTTAGAGAAAGTGTAAATAGTAGTTGTGTTATGCGATCGTGTTTTTAGAGTATACACAAATAAGGCGTACGCGGCAAGGTCGAAGATTAAGCAATTAATTAAATGACTATTTTTAACGTATTGCTAGTTTTTTGTTTTGAATCAAAATGCTCGTTATTTGAATTATATCTTTGCTCAATTTAATCATCATACTTAATCTTATGTCACTTGGCTAAAAGTCTATGCATGATTTAAATTTAAGAATTCACAGGTAGGTAAATCGATTCATATCGATTATTTTATTTCTGGAATCCAAAATGGCGGATATTAATTGAATAGACGTTTAATATGCCTAACGATTGGAAGTCACTGCAGGTCAATCGGTAGTCGACTCATTAAAATGCGTTTACCTAGTTTTGTTGTAAATAAATTGTTTTTGATCGGTGACCATTGAAGTTAAAACTCGTGAATTGTTGACTTACTATCGACATATTTCAAATATGTAGTTTTTTTTTTTAAATTCAAGTATTGGCAAAGGCATGGGGAAAGGTACTTCCATGTGCAGGACCATTTGTGCCTACTTTTCTTAGCAAAAATATTATTAACTTATGAACATTATGAACTTTATTGAAACTAGAATATAATTTGTTTAAGTATAATTATAAGTTTTATCCAAGTTTCAATCAATGTACTTAAAGTATTTATCCTAGTTAGCGTTAGCTAGGTTTTTGGAACTGGCTAGGGCTGATTGAGGCTGTGAAAGACAAATTAAAAATAATTTGGCGAAGGGCACTATTCGAGATATCGCGGAGGAAGATAGCGCTATTCAAAAGCTTGTGTTAGAATGAGAGGGAAGTGGCAATTGGCCACCTGTTAAAAAGTGTCTACGTGCAGAATGTGGCTTAACAATAAGAAAAATAAAAGTTTTGTAATGTTAGATCAGCATTTAGACAACTGTGTTTATAATGCTCCAAGTTTTAGAATTTATCAAAAGCAAATTTATTGTGATTAATTTGTATTATTTTTTATCTATGTCGTATTTCGTAACATTTCTTTTTCATCTTTTTAAATAGTGATATCAAACTAGGACCTGTACCTACCCTAATTACGCAACACATTTTCGTAAACGATTACGGATAATCTGTTTCATTTTGACAGTTCAACAACAGTCATTGCGTTATTTACGTTGTTGAGCAGATTTTTTTTATCGAACTTATGAAGCAATGGATTAGCAATCTGTTTCAAAACGATTCAGATTCTGATTGATCGTGTATTACGCAATTGGGATACTGTTCTGCACAAACAAAATACCTAGTTAGGTTCCCAGCATACAACATAGGACCACAGGTCAGCTGTCGCTAGGTACTTACCTGAAGGTAAATATAAGCAGACGAATAGTGCCATTCTCATTTTTTTTAAATACCTATAATAATACTTTTTGGGTAAAAAACTAAAATAAAGGGTTAATGCTTCCATGTATTCCTGAAACAATACAACTATTTCAGGTTTTACATAATGTAAAACTCTGATAAAAGATACTTACTCCACTAATTACCTACCTAATCTGCGTTCGCAACTTATTTGCCAAACATGTAAACAAACACGAGTTTTAGGAAAAACAAATGTAATGCCTCCACATACTCGTAAGGTTCAGTTTGCGCTACAACTTCACATTTTTTTATGACTTTGTCAACAGTACTAGTCAGTTTAAAATCAACTTTTATTTCACTTGCATAAAGTTTATGTTTTTCTGAGTGGAAAACTCGTTTTTGTTTACATATTTGGCAAATACATTGCGAACGCAGATTAACTAATGTAAAAGTGCCTTTTTTTTTTTTGGGTGGGAAATCATCAAATGACTCCTCCCGCTCTGGGCGTAGCGAGAGGGAGTGTCAGACTTTTACTGACTAAAACCCACCCGTGTTCCTTCCGTTGCCTGTGTGCCGGGGCCGCGATATCCCTTTCAGACAAACCCGCAACCCCAGCAAGAAAGTGCCTTACAAGGGCCTATTTGAAATAAATGATTTGACTTTGACTTTGACTTTCACTATTGACTGTTTTCTTATTTACCTATGTACCTACCTGGCCTACTTACAAGTACCTAGGTATTTCTACAAACACTATAAAAGATGCTTTCAATATTTTACAGCATGTACTCGTGTTGTCTCCCAAGTAGTTTTCCGTCCGGCCGCTAGGGGCGCTGACGTCATTGTTATGGCTTCCAACACTAATTTTCACCTTTGACTCCACACCATGCTACTTGGTTTAACATGGCATTTATTAACATACAGTTACATTTATAAGGAAAATATTGGACTGATCCTCTAAAAACTTATTGATCTTCATAAGATGGACACTTTTTTTAATAAGTGAGCGTTTTTTTAACTTTCTGGCGTTTCCTCACATTTTGTCGCAGCTCGCAGTAAGTTTGGATGCCCCGACAACACCTTCACGGATTGGACCTTAATTTCAGTATGAATAAATGTCTCTAATTTTCGGGCCAAAGTAGATGCCTAATTATTATCAGAACACCTTTTAAATATTTTAGTTAGGTAGGTCTGCAACCTGAGTATTCACAGAATGAGTTTTTTCAGTGACGAATGCTAAGCGATGGGACGACAGAAATAGAGCTTCAATACATTCAATAAAAAATTACTCGTATATTTGGTGACCATTTTTTTTTTTTACGAAGTCTTCAAAATTGGTGCTAAATTGATGCAGCACTAATTAATTATGTATCTATTTAAATCATTTAAAAAAAACTTCAATTAGGTACTGTTAATTTTTTCGAGATACTGTTTAATTTTCCGAAATACTGAATACTTTTCCCACTGACCTTAATATACTTTATTTCGTGTACAAAAAGTTGCCATTCCTAGGTGAAAGACCAAAACTTGTGAACATTTGAACAAGCTTGGTGACTGGTGGTCAAAAGAAATGCTCGGTCCTTCTCTCATCATCACCATTCTCGCAACATGTCTTTATCTTCGATACCTACTTTCCTATTTTCTCTCTCTCTCCCTTTCTTTGGTCTTCCCCTGGTCGTTCCTTCTCTGTGAACTAACGCAGGCCTTAGAGTCCGCGCCACCCGAAGTCCGGCGGAAAATTGTGGAACTACATTTTTTTTATTAAGCAGTTTGATGCACTGACATAGACACTAGCGCTAGACGCACTTGAGTGGTGGCGCGGACTCTAGTTCTACGACACTGGGTTTACATGCTGTATTTACTTCAACATTAAATAATTACTTAAGTATTAATTATTAACTAGCAACACAAGGCATAGTAATTAGCATTTTTTTCATGCTTATTATTCTCCCGACGGCGACGGCCCGACCCGTTTGAGCTGAGTTCAAAGTCACGACATTTTTTGCTCTAAACCGACAATTTAGTTTTATTTGAACATTTATATTCATAGAAATCAGCGAAGGTGGACCAAGGACTTGCAGTTCCAAGTTTTAAAAGAAAAAATGTTTTTCCTGTTGCAAAGGTGGCACGCTAGGATGGCGTGCAAATCCGATTTGAAAAATCACATTTCAGGAAGTTAAAAAGCGAATTCAAAGTTCATCAATTTTGAATTCGGTTTTCAAATTCCTAAAATTATAGATAAGTATGCCTTAATTAAAAGAAAGTCTAACTTCAATATTATTTCCCTGAAGACATTGAAAATTATAATTTATGTATGTTGGTACTTACGATCTGTTACTGTACATAATTACCTCCCTAGTACGACAAGACTTTTAAGTAACATCGGCAAAGTTCGTAAAACCGATCAGCATCCGAACTGAGTGCGTCTTCAAAATCACCAATCTTTATTACTGCTTTAGGTGAAAATGATCTTTACGAAAACGCAATACTTAACTTGTAAAGTCATTTATCAAATACATTCGTAAAATGGAAATTAATTAAGTAATGAAAATTTTCAAATTTATGCTACAACTAAGTTCTGTCGTACTGTACGTATACCATAGACGTTTAAAAAATACTAACAAATTCGTCAAGGAATTTCATTATTTATTTCGCAGCGATTGAGTGTCAGACAGACCCTCCCTAGACTCCCTACCTTTGTTAGGTTCGCTAGTTCTACCCGTAACGACTGTCAAAGATCTAAAAATGTCAGCCGGGACCAATGGCGTGCTTTCCGAGGTTCGGAGGGGTCTCAATATGTAATGGATGATCACCCATCCACGAACCAACCGCGGCAAGCGTAGCATCGACCCGTGCGACTGTTATAACTTAACTACGAACTCCTCCACAGTCACGGGTACGACTGTCAAAGATTTACAAATGACAGCCGGGACCAACGAGGCACGGAGAGGTCTGGATATGGATGGTGGTCACCCATCCATGGAACGATCTTGGCAAGCGTACCTTCGACGAACCATGCGGCTGTACCTAATTTAAAGATTCCTCTCAGAAATATCATAAATAGAAAAACCGTGTAGTAACCATTTTTGAAATGAAAAATATCTGACATTGGAGAACATGTTTAGTATTTTTAAGGCCATATTATCACAATAAACTATTAAAGTATACATTACGTGAGTTTCTCATAGTTATTTGCGGAAGATGTTGCCATTAAGCTTATTATAAATATCTTTTATTCGTCAATCAAAATGAAGGACGAATGCGCTTGGCCGTGGCTCACAAAGTTTCTCTAAAAAAAAATTCAAGTAAAATGTTTGTGTAAAATATTATTTGTAAAGCAAGAAATATTTTCGTAAAGACAACATTTTACAGAGTTTTCAATAGGTAGGTAGGTTAGTTAATAAAGTGTTTTGATGTGTAAAATCTCTCCTCTCGCTTTCTAAAAATCTGTGGGATTTCGTGAAAAGCGACGGAAGTGTGTAACAGGAAGCCGAGAGCTGAGAGCGCGGTGCTAGAGTTAGTCGTCAAAAACGACCTTGACGAGGCCCCTTTAATGATGCTACCAAGGTGAGATGTCAGATGTTACACGTCATAAGCGACTACTGTAAGGTTCCCTCGAATCATCATGCTGAGATAAGAGCCTTTTGGCCTCGTACAGGGCTTCCTTCTTTAAATTTAAATGTTGCTTTGTTTTTTATTTATGTTAAGTGAGTTTTTAGTTTAATGTGTGATTTCCTGTGTGAGTCTCAATAAATACTTTATCTTTCTTTCTTACTTAAACCCAAGGTTTGCAGCCTATGACAGCTAGACCGGCTGCCATAGACTGCAAACCTTGGGTATTCTTTATAAATCTCACCATAGAATCTTAGATGAAGGAAGCTTAAAGTGAGCTGGTATTCCACCTGATGCTACGGTTTGACACTATTGACTTTCCACTTCAAGCTCAATTCACCCAAGTTTTCACGGTGACAGTACTACAGAAAAGACTGGCAGGTCTTAACATTAATGTATGGATAGTAGGCCTGGTACACATCTTGAATTCTTGACAGTTCGTTCGAACTGTTGCACTGTTTGTACACCGCACCGTGAACTGACGTCAACAAGAAACGAGATTACGCGGCCATAGTAAATGTGGGTACTGTGATACTGTCGCTAGTTCGACGTCGTCATCTCGTTCTCGTTGAAGTTCCCGTTGATATTTGGCATTTTGTTAGGTTTGTATGATCGTTTGCCAGTCGACAAAGGCCTCCTTCAACCGTTTCCATTCCTGCCTCTCTCTAGCCACGGCCACTGACCCCATATTGCTGTAGCGACCTGTCTGATGCTCTGATGTTATCATTCCACCTTTTCGATACTCTGCCTCTCTTTGTTTGGTCATGTCTTGAGTACCACTGAGTCAGTATTTTGCTCCAGGTGCAAAAAAACCAAGCTGTAGGTCGCGGAAATGCGCTGGATGCGAGAAGCACAAGCTCGAGTGCTTGACAGGACAGGGTCGCTGTGGCGATCATTGGCGATGCACATACACACTTAATAGCTTCGTCAGTGATAGAGGTCTACTGTAATAATGATCTAATAGGTGATGGTGATGGTGACGATCTTATATTCAATGGATCTGTTAAGTATTAAAAAAAAAAACACGATCTGATAAGTAGTTAATGACAAAATAAATTTATATATTTTTTTATTTTTTTTATAGTTCATTTAAACGGTATAGCACCTACATGAATTAACATAGAAAGTAGAGACATAAAAAGGTATCTACCTACTAAGGTACATATTGTTGTCAATTATATACTTACCTAGTACCTAGATAAGTAAGTATATAATTTAACCAAAAACTAAGATGGAACAGTGGACTGGGATTGCATACTTTTTCTCACAAAACACCAGACTCATAATTTTACTCCATTCATCCGCAATCACATCACAGGGCTGGCAGTCAGAAAGACGTTGAGCATCTTTGTCAGATGTCTTAAAGACGCCACTTAAATCTCAAGAGACCATAGATTGTAGATTGACACCACCAAAATCAATTTACCCGCCACCAAAACTCCTGACATCATCTCTATGATCCATCTAGGATGCAACCATAAATCATCCACAATTAGGCGAGGAGCAGCGTTCGCGCCGCCCTCGCAACCGATTGGCGGGCTCATTATAAAAACAAGATGGATGCCGGCCCGCTCCGATTACCGCCACATGTGACGTTTGTAAACAGATTCCCGTCGACGAATGTGACCTATTTACTAACCGTATGTAATCGACTGCTGAGTTACGCCCAGAATTGTGTAAGTACCTACATTCAATCTCACGTCAGTAGAAAAAATTGCACTACGAACACCGCCTTAACTGAGAGTGAGAAAAAAATCAGTCTGCCTAGCCTTTTCCCAACTATGTTGGGGTCGGCTTCCAGTCTAACCAGATGCAGCTGAATACCAGTATTTTACATGGAGCGACTGCCTATCTGACCTCCACAACCCAGTTACTGGGTAATACGATACCCCTTGGTAAGACTGTTGTCAGACTTTCGGGCTTCTGACGACTCTTAACGACTGTCAAAGATCCACGAATGACAGCCGGGACCAACGGCTTAACGTGCTTTCCGAGACACGGAGGAGCCTCGGTATGTAAAGATGGTCACCCATCTACGGACGAAACCCGGCAAGCGTAGCTTAACCTAATGGATCGACCCATACGGCTGTTATTACTTAGCCACGAGCTCCTCTGAGAGAAAGAAAAGAAAGAAAAAAAAAAGAATTTGTCACAGAAACACGTGCTAAAAAAAAATACCTAATTAACTCGAGCAGAACAATCAAATAAAACACAACAGATTTGAATATAATCACGAGCACAAAACAGAAATAGTCGGCAGCTGCTGGCACGTCATGACTGTGACAAGAAGGCTTCCACTCAGCATGATGCTGTGCTATGGGGACCCACAGCACAGCGCTAATTTTCAGTAGTCACTGCTCACAAGGGACAAGGGACGATAAACCCAACACCACCTTGGGACTGGTCGCCCTCCCGGAAATAGAGCAAGTTCTCCGGATTTGAGGATTATCGAGTCCTCCCCCTCTTTTCGTACTTCAGATGACCCTACTATACCCCGTCGTAACCTACTCAATTCTTCCTCGAGTTCGTTGATCTTCTCGTCGGTCCGTAGTGTACGCGTGTTGTATGAAAGGTGCTGAAAGGTGCTCCATCACGATTCGATTTGAGCATTACGTTACGATACTGCCTCCCTCACTGACGAGCATTCGCCTGTAATGTAACATTTCAGATTATACGAGTAGATATATTACAGACATTGCGCACTGTAATGCTCGGTTCTCCTCCCTCACTGATGTAGGTAGTGCTCGAATTGTATCATTCAGGTTGCGTTCTGTAATCCTCGGTTCTTCGCCATCACTGACGTGACGTTCGAATTGTATCATTTAAGGGTTGCGCAAAATGTACAACCCTTAAATGAATAATATTAGCTAATATTAGCTCGGTTCTTCTCTCTCCTAATGCTCGACTCTGAACGTTACATTACAGGCGAATGCTTCCGGTGAGGGCGCACCTTAAAATCATCATATTCCTGACTGATGAGTAGGTATAACATCACGCTATAGATGTAAAAAAAGTATTTGGAAACTTTCCAAATGCCCTTTTTACACCTAAAACGGTTACAACATCAAATTCACTGTTATAATTGCAATGCATTATTAATACTTTAGGTCACTAGTTAACGATATTTCATACCTATTTCCATACAGTAATATTGCCAAATTAATTAAACAATAGGTAAATATTTGACAGCTATCTGCGACGTTGCCAACTTTTAGAATTAACGCTCCTAGGGTCGCACACTTTTACATGGTTGGTATTAACTGAAGGAACGTGGATATTCTATACTTACACTTCTGTTCTCGCCTTCAACCTTGTTTTCAAACATAACATGTCTTCTCCTAAACAATGAACATGCTGTAATCATTGAGAGACAAGGCCAGAGTCACTTAATTCCTTACAAAAGAACAGGACAGCATTACATTGTTATTGCAATATGTAATGACATGGCATGTTTTTTGTTACGTTACACCTGCAGTCTGCACGTTACTTTGGTACCTAAGTAGCTTAGGCGTAAGTAGAACCTAATCTAGGCAGAGTGTACTTATTGTATTAGTAACTACTTTAAAAAAGAGGGTCTCGTGGCTAGGTTTACCATCTATGTAATCCCAGGTTGCCTGTCTAGGATTTACAAAATGCCTGTCTATTGTAAAAAAACGACTGACAGTTATTCAAAATGAAAAGTTTGAACACTACTAAACTAATAAGTAGGTACCAATTTTTTTTTTTTAAATCTTATGAATAAGTTTAAAAATCTTCACACGAAACGTTTTTACCGTTTTCTTGGGTTACTAATTATGGTTTTACCGACTCTATTATCAGGCAATTCCTTTCTTTACTCAACTGTGCATTAGGGTTTAAAAATGCCTGTCTCATCTTAGCGCCGCCGCGCCGGCCGCAAATGCCTGTCAGATGGTAACCCTACTCGTGGCTAAATAATAACAGCCGCACGGGTCGATCTTCAAGGTTAAGCAACGGTTGCCGAGGTCGAGCCGTGGATGGGTGACCATCACGCACACGCGAAAGCACGTTAAGCCGTTGGTCCCAGCTGTCATTTGTATTGTACATCTTTGACAGTCCGGGTGGTAGAAACCCGAAAGCCTGGCCACCAATATCATGTCCGGGTATCGTATTATCCAGTAACTGGGCTGTGAAGGTTCGATAGGCAGTCGCTCCATGGTATTCAGCTGAATCAGGTTAGACTGGAAGCCGACCCCAACATACTTAAGGCTCGTACAGACCAGCGCGACGCAAGCGACGCGACGGCGCGACGCAACTCAAATAATACAATTTCTAAGAAAACTTCACGGTATAACAATAACCGCTGTCGCGTCGCGCTAGTCGCTACGAGTATATAGTCTGTCTAAGGAAGCTTTCGTTGGGAAAAGGCTAGGCAGATTGATTGACTTTAAAAAACTATGTTTTTACCTTCCTTTAAGCTTCGTAGAATCATCATTATAAATATATATATATATGTAAGTAGAACCATCAGTTTAAAATGACCGCTAAAAGTGCTCAGCTCTAAAATATTCTAAGTTGAAACTGCATGGTTTCTCCAATTATAAAGGTACTAATTGCGCCCCGCGGTTTTACCCCCATATATCTCGATCCCGTGGTAATATCGGGATAAAAAGTATCCTTTGGCCTAACCCAAGTTATGGTCTACCCATGTGCCAAATTTCATCCAAATCCGTTCAGCCGTTTTAGCGTGAAACCGTAACAAACAAACAAACAAGCAAACTCGCTTTCGCATTTATCATATTAGTAAGGATTAGGATTGACTAAATAATTTAAATTATGTGGTTGACGTCATGGGGAACTTAGAGTGGGAAATATGGAATAGGTATAAAGTTCTTCCATTCCAAAAATAGGGACTGGAAATTACCCAATAATTGCGTAGCTACCACAGTTTCAATCACAATCGGAGGGTTTTCAAGTAAAGTCCTAATCCATTGCTTCATAGGTTCGAAAAAAAAATCTGCTCAACAACGTAGGTAAGTAACACAATGAACTTATATCTGAAATTACAGTCTATCAGCGAAAAGATGAAGATGGAGAGAGATGGAGTTAACTCTAAAATGTATGGGACTCAGTCCCATAAATTTTAGAATTAACTTCATCGTTTCGTAAGTTACCGAAGAGGTTTTATCAGTCCTGTTGAAAATCGTTGTAGAATTACGAAACGCTTCGAAAGCGATTGCTTCTTGTCAGGCCCTCTGAACTGTCAAAATGAAAGCCATTAGGATCAATTTCCATTGTACATATTTGTATTACGCAATCAATAACCCTGCTGGTCTTAGTTTGTAAGTTTAATAAGGTACACGATAAAGAAAAAGCACATTTTTTCAATATATCACCTTAAAGAAGCCTCTTCAAGGTCGTTTCTGACGGCAAACTCTAGCACCGCGCGGCGCTCATTGGTCAAATCAAATAGCGCGCGCTTCCCCGGCTTCCTGTTACATACTTCCGTCCCTTTTCACGAAATCACTCCCACAGATGACAGGAAAGCAAAAGGAAAGATGTTACACATCAAAAAGATGGAGTGTGCTCGTAACTAACTACTCGATAGAAGAGAAACTTAACGACTGGAGCCAAGTATACGCGATTCAGCGTCACCGACCGACTGGAGTCGAGTATTCCCGATTCAGCATCATCGACCAGCAGTTTACAGTTTCGTTCACTATTCAAAAAGAGCGCCTAAAGAAATTTTAACTTGAAAAAAAAAAGACCTCGTATCACGATGAACTTTTCCGCCAACCTCTTTTACCCTTTACTTCCGTATCACATTAGTACGTGAGCTGCATTTAATAAAAACCATGCATTTCGATGATGCATGACCTAACCGGTCGGCCGCCCTTCCTAGCTTGATACGCCTCAGGAAATCTACCACGAAACAACACCACATAAAAACGAACCTAACTTTTTTAATTCCGTTACGTAACTTCCAAAGGAATTTCCCCAAGGATTTATAGAAAAACTGCAATGGAAAATTACAACGGAGTTTTGTAGCTTATCGTCTTTGCAAGTATTACCTTATGTGGTAGAGTTTTTGCTGTAATAAAGTATTGCAGTATTGGAAGTCGCGTTCCATAGCACATGGCTGGGTAGTCAGCCGCCATTTTGCGATTAGAAGCATTTCCCGCCAAATGTGCGGTCCTGTGACGGGATGCGCTTTTTTTAAATTAAAAATGTTTTATAGTGCAATGAACCGCACCTGTAGGTACGGTGTAAAGCTTTTTTTTTTAACAATTGATTTAATGATGAATCAATATTGGGAGGCAATTTATAACCATAACGCCAGTATTGTTAAAGTTAACTCAACTTGATAGGATAAAACATAATTCATTCTTGTGCACAGAAGAAACCAACAGCAATTTGGAAACAACCTCTAAGTCTTGTACCTAAAAAAATATTTTTTTACGATTTTTGCATAGGTTGTCTGTAGTAGTGCGTCCATAGTGCAGGTGTTCTCCAAGGGTCCATACTTGGCCCCGTCATGTCTTGATAATGTCTCTTGAAATAATAACCACATCATACTCGTAAGTGAGGATAGGAAGCAGTCGGAATTGATTTACCGTTAATAGAAAGGGGATAAATGTTTATTTGAAATAAGTAAGTACTTACCAACACACAATATAAACACAAAAGAAGAAAAAACGTATCATGGAGATATGTATAAAAAAAGAAAATTACTATAAACCAAAAAATATGTGTGCGTCACCGCTGCGCCAACTAGGCTCAGCAAAATGACAAACAACTAGTAAGTTGAGCAAAGTATGTAAAACTACATATTAGGTATAGAAAAGTTTATAACCTTCTTTGACGAAGTCTCAAATTATTTGACAGTAAATCAATTGAACGGATAATAAATTGAAAAGCAACAAACAAATCAATAAACATGGTCGTGTAAACATGTTAACTGTACTTAATTGGAGGAGAAAGTTGTTTATGTCAGTTGTCAGATACAATCGTAAAACCCTCAATTTCCCAGTACCCGCGAGTTTATTCGCTTTGCTTTATACGGCTGTATGAGATAATAAATAAATAAAGGCTTGAGCAGACAGGCACGACGCGACGTTGCGTCTTTTGTTAGAGTCACGTCGCGCTGTCGCGTCGCGCCTTTTTGCGGGAGCCTTAAATCAGCCTGTGTTGTCCCACTGCAGGGCAAAGGCGGCTCTTCCTTTTTCACTTAAGGCGATGAAAACCGACTTTTAATGATTTTATACTGAAGATCGGTAGTGTTAATGATTTGAAAAAAAAAAATGTTTAATTAGGTACAGCATTTTCTTAATAACTTATTATAGGAATATTTTAGATTATGTGTATATTAAAAAGTGAAATTAATTTGTAAAATTATGTCTAACGCTGATATTTTTTTTTTTTCAGTAACCCTTCTTATTTTCGTGTAATCTGTTTGATTTATGCTAACATGTGTGACTCCGGATTTTGAATTTGTCTGTCTGTGATGTCAAAGTCAAACAATTTATTTCAATTACTTTTGGACGTCAATTTTACAAAAAATAGAGATGATGTGTTGATTGATGTCTTGTTTAAACCTTTTTAGTCGACTTTTTTGTCGTAGTTGAGTTTTAGTTATAACTTTTATTTTTGACCGTTCAATAACATTTATTGCGTTACTTACTTTGCTGAGCAGACCAATTTTTCGAACATATGAAGCAATGAATTAGCAGTATCCTTCAAAATGGAATAATTTTGAAGGTTATTTGGTTGTGATTGATCGTGTGTTACGCAATTAGGGTGCAGTTTTCTTCACAAGACTGAAAAAAAGGCACTGCAAGACTTACTAAATACAACCAGCATGAATGAGCTGTAGCATCGATCGGATGGGGCAGTGGCTGCATACCGTGCAAGATCAGTAACCACACTCTGGTGTCAGAGTTTTAAAGCCGCCCATGGGCCTCTGACTTAGCTTCACATGCCGTCGAGAAATATCCCTCAGGCCGGTTTCATAGAGATGTTTTCCTTCGCCGCTTTTGAAGTAAGTGATAATTAAGGTAAACGCGGGTGAACTCGACAGTGACCCAGAAGTCGTCAAATTATCTAAAATCGACAATATATTTTTCTACTAAACATTAAACTGGCCGATTTTTATGGCAACATATTTTTGGTAACATATTGCACAATTAAAATAGCAACACTGAGTTGCAACTGTAATGGCGTCAGAGATATTCTACATTGAAAGTGTCTCCAAGAAAAAAATAGTTTTTTTGTAAGTTTAGCTATTAAACGTAGCACTCGGCTCGTGGTTTTGTGTTTCTATTTGTGCAGCTTCAGTGGGGTGTACGGTAAGTCTGATTGTTTTATGAATTAGTTAAGTTAATTTGATAACGATATTACATGATATTTGGAACACTTTTATCATAAAAGTATTATTTTTCGTATGTGACATCTATTGGTACCCAAAAAGTCCTACTTGACCTAGAACTCGTCATTTTATGTACTATTGTGACGATTACTGGGACACGCTTTATAGGTTGTCTCTAAACTCGTCTTATTGTAGATATTTTTGTGTTTTATGCCACAAAATGGGAATAAAACTATTATCGGGACCGTAAAATAGTTGTTAACCCCCTTGTGCAATCATATTTAAAGGTTTGGCCTTCATTTGACGATAAATGGGGTTTCTCTTAAGCTGTTTCTTAGGGGTATTATAACTTTATTGACGAGTTCTAGGTCTTTCACGTGTTTGTCAATTCGACGAGATTTATTATGAGACTGGGAATGGTTTGTGCTTGCGTCTCTTTGTGCCGCTGCGCGCTGTGGGCCTCCAGCACTCGCTTAAGGACACGTGATAAGTGTCTTAATCCTGGACTGAAATCAGATTGGGCCAGTAACATAAACACTTGCATGCAATTTTTGAATGGCACTATTTGAGCTTTCTTTATGGCATGCGGTTATTGTTCTTGAACGTTCCACAAACTTAAACCATGTAAATGGGGCTTATCGTTATGAATCATTTTTTTTTAATTTAGATTGTCGTGATGCATGAACATAATTTTTATTACAGAAAATTATGGCTGAAAAACAATACAAGCAGGAGGATATGTCAAAAGCCATAGAGGCTGTACGTCAAGGGGTCACAACATCTTCTGCAGCAAGACAATTTAAAGTGCCAAGGACCACCTTGATTAACAAAATTAAAGGCCGTAGTTCAATCGGCTGCGCTAAAGGACCACTCTCCGTTTTAACCAAAGAAGAAGAAAATCATTTAAAGACTTGGTTAATTTTCATGGCAGAAAGTGGGTTCCCTGTAACCAAAGATCAGTTGTTAGATAGCGTAAAATTATTAGTTCGCAAACTCAACCGTAAAACTCCATTCACAAACAATAGGCCAGGTCGACATTGGTTCGAGTCATTCATAAAACGCAACCCTGAAGTAGGTCAGAGGGTTTCTCAAAATTTGACACAATCTCGTGCTTTAGTTAAGGAAGAAAATATTCGTACCTGGTTTAAAGAAGTCCAGGACTATTTTAGTACTGCCCAGCTACAAGCAGCTTCTGAAGACCCTCGCAGAATTTTTAACTGCGATGAGAGCGCCTTTTTCTTGTCCCCGTCAGATAACAGGGTCTTAGCGAAACGTGGCTCTAAAAATGTTTACAACATCATACCTAGTGGTGAAAAAGAGTGTGTAACAGTTCTCGTAACAGCTAATGCGCTGGGTGAATTGGCACCACCGATGGTTCTTTTTAAACTAAAGTCTATACCACACAAAATTTCAAAATCAGCACCCAACGATTGGGGATTAGGGCACACAAACAAGGGCTGGATGACAGGCGAATCCTTTTACGAATATATAACTAATGTTCTCTACCCTTGGGTTATAAGAAGTGGCATCCAGCTACCAATTATATTTTTTTTAGATGGTCATTGCTCACATACAACTCTACCATTGAGCAATTTTTGCCGAGAAAAAAAAATTGTACTCATCGCACTCTACCCAAATGCTACCCATATTCTCCAACCCATGGATGTAGCAGTTTTTAGGCCTCTGAAAAGGATATGGAGATCAGCTGTGTATGACTGGCGAAATGAGAATCACTTTGTGAAACTAAAAAAGGAATATTTCTGTCCCTTGTTGGACAAGTCCCTAAAACTATTGGACCAAAACTCCATTATAAATGGATTTCGTAAATGTGGACTGTCACCATTTGACGCTAATAACGTCGATTACACTAAATGTGTCACAAGCCAGTTAAGTCAGTCCACCCAGAAAACAAATGAAGCTGATGTTTCTTTAACACAGTCCAACAGACAGGCTCACTTAAAAATTTTCGAGTCCCAGATCAGCCCCAGGATACTTAAAGTTTTGAATAAGAATAAAATGTCAACATGGAACGGAGACAAATCATTGGACGGATTGTTTACTGTGTGGAAGTCTATGACCACTCAAATTACCAATAGTTCTGGAGACAACCGCGATAAAGAGAATATTAATAGCTCTTCGGAAGTTAGAGATATCGAAACACTAACAAATGAAACTATATCTATTTCAAAACAAAGAACTCCTCCTCTTAGTAATAGAATTCATGAAGATGATAACGAATCATTGAGAGATTTTGGCAATTTTACAGGATTAAGTGACTTAATGGACTTTTCTTTAAAGGATTTATCCGAATTTAAATTTACTGCAAATATAGAAAACGAAGACCAGGCAGCAAATGAAGGACAGGTAGAATTATACGAAGTTGTAAATGGAACACTAAGTCAAATGAGTTCTAACCCAATTGAGACAAGCGACACAGAAATTCCAATATTTGTAGAGCAGATTCCAAACTTTGAATTACGCGAAACAATAAGTAATCCACTCATACCAGCAGGAAAAATAATTCGAACGGTAGGTTCAAACCCTATTTATTTAATGCCTCTCAATAGAATATCACCAATGTCATGTGGCGATATCTCTTTACCTGTATCTTACAAAGACAAAACTAAGGTAACATCAACAATCACATCATCTCCCATCACAAGGACTGCTGCTGGAATGACAGAAAATACGACTCGACACGACGGAACGGAGTGTAGTTTAACCGCGTCGCAATCACAACCACCTATACCTATTTACCTAACGCCTCGATGTCAAATATCGCCAATGTCCTGTGACGATATCATTGTAACTGTACCTTCCAGAGCAATAACTAAAGTGACATCAACTGTTACATCGTCTTCCACATCAATAACTTTTGCTGGAATTACAGAAAATACTGCACGAGATGATGAAACGGATTTTTCATTAACCTTGCCGCAATCAAAACCACCTAACCCTATTTATTTAATGCCTGGCAGTCAAATATCACCTATTTCATGTGACACTCACACATCATATTCCTCGTCAATAAGCAATGCTAGAATTACAGATAACACGACACGACTAATTAATAATTAGATTTAGACGTAATTTAACCATGTCACAATCACCACCACCATCTGAGGAAACAAAAGAAAAATCTAAAAAATTCTATGGTAACCTTATGATTCCAACGCCTTTCAAAGAGGCTTTATTTTGGCCTCCTCATCTAAGCCAGACCCAGACAACCAAATCAAAAATAAAAATACCCAGTGTTGTGACCTCAGACCGGTGGCAAATTTTTGAAAAGCGAAAGATCGATGCCAAGACCGAAAAAGAAGAATGCAAACGGAAAAGGGTCGAAGCTAGAAAAACAGCAAAAGCTAAAAAAGAACAGACACATAAGAAAGCAACAAACAAGAAAGCAAATAGCACTTCAACTCAGGAAGTAAAAAAAGATGATTGGTACTGTCGGTTATGTCAAACAAGTTTTGAAACAGACATGATACAATGTCTAAGCTGTGAAATCTGGTACCATACAACTTGTGCAAAAATCGAACCGTCACAAATAACTTTTCATTGTGTCTATTGTAGCGCCCAGCCATAATAATGTTTTAAATGTTTTAGTGTAGCTTTACTATAATATAATGTTTCATTGATATTTTTGTTTTGTAGGTATACGATTTTATATTTGATTTACTACTAATCACTTCTGCTTCTCAGCACTTTCATGCAATGTTATTTTATAATAAATAAGCATTATGCTATGCCAAGAATAATACTTAGTTTATGTGTTTTTTATCTGACTGATTTAAGTTTAAATTGCTGTCTGATTATGAATAATTAAGGTGTGCAAAAGTATTGGGTATAAAGGCACTCTCTCACCGGGAACATCCGCAAAGTAATGTATCAATCCAAGATTCGTTTGGATATTACCATTACCGCGGTTCTCCTCAATTACTGATTTAAGCTCGAATCTGAACTGTTACATTACAGGCATACGCTCGCGGGGAGGGAGCGCCTTTAGATATTAAATGCTTAATGATTATTTGATTAATTATCGCGGAAGGTAAAGCTATCTGTAAAATAATTATTAGAGAGTTACAGTTTAGCAACAAGCCAATAAGAGGGTTTTTATTTTTTGTTTTGTTATTTTTTAATTTTTTTTATTGCGAAATGGGCCTGCTTTTGACCTTAAATGTATGTTTAGTAATTATACTTGTGTGTATGAATGACTGATGATGAAAAATTTCACGAATGAGAAAAAACTTATTATAAAATTGATTCTGATAAAACCTGATTCTGTGATTATGATCTCATTATTTTTTTATGAAAAATATATAAGAATTTGATTTATCTTGACGTTTTTATTACCTACCTGCTCTGGTTCCTGTTTACACAACTTTTAGTAAGTAATTTCTTGGGATTTGGTCTTCTACCTATTGTTACTAAGACTTGTCACTCATATCAGTCAATCACAATTTTTTTAAATATGTTCTCATCTTGATCTTTAATTTCTAGAGCGGAGAGTTCAAATTAGCATTAAAAATTGACGACTACTGGGTCCTTTTGGCGAGTATTAGTACAAATCTGACGACAACTGGTACAAATCGCCCTTTTTTTACATTTGCTTAAATAAGTATTTATTATAACTCAAAATTATAAAAATTGCTACATAAATAGAATAACGGATAAATTTCCTATTTTTTCTTACAAAAAGTTTCATTCTACATGAAATACTTTTCACACAGCAGTGCTTCAAAGTCGATGAATGTCAAAATCTGACGAGTGTTGGTACTTTTACCACAATACGCACATGAATCCGAAAAGACAGAAGTCCGCGCCTTAGGTTCGAACTCGAGACCTAAGACTTGGCAGTCCGACGGTCACACCACTAGTCTGTCACTGCTATTTATCACCCAGATCTAGTTATTGTTGAATGGCCCAGGAAGCTAGCTTTTTGGGCCAGTGGTCATCTCTCTAGGTACAGTCCGGCCGTCGAGAGAATGCGGTTTTGACACCTGTCAGTTTCATATTAACGAATAAAAGTGTTTTCCGAATTTGAATTTGCGACCTTTAGAAACTTGAGAATATAAAAGATACCTCTACCAATCTAAATATACCTAACATCGTTGAATCAAGAAACAGGTAAGTAAAAACTGTATTTTGCAAGTATTTTTCAAACTAAGTGTCAACAATAAGTAGATACATTATAAATTACACAAAAAATAAAATAGCTTAGGTCCTAATGTGTTTATGTTAATGCTATGAAAAATGTCGCTATTACTAAGCAACCTCTCCATTCTGATATAATCTCACCGTAAACACTTTGGTGAAGTGAACTATCATCCTAGTTGGCGCTAGGGTGCGCTGGATATCTAGGGATTGATTTCTCACTTCACCTAAGATTTCACAGAATACATTTTCACCATTCACGCTAAATGCGACTCTAGAAAAAATTATACATAATATGCAATAAACTGTATCCATCATAATAACCTACCTGAATTACCTAGATACATAACTGTAATTATTTATTTATTATTAAATAACGAATATTTGGACTATCATCGTGATCAAACCAAATTATTATTCAAGGGTATATTTTTAGCATGACACATCAATTTTTAAATGTTTTTGGCTATAAGATTAATTTTTCACATCACTAGTTCTTTTATTTTATTACTTTAATTAAAGGTAACTAAGTACTCATACGTTTTAATTTAAATAGTCTGTGAAATAGTTCCTACTGATTAGGATGCATGGCCATAAATAACAGGGCGCCCAACGGTACACCAGCGCTCCTTTAAAAAAATATTATCTCGTGACTGAGAAGGAATTATGAATAACAGCTAGTAAGGACCCTCGGTAAGTGTGTCTAGAATTATCTAATACCTTTTATAAAGTTTCATATAAGACAAGAAGCAACAAAATTCGATCTAAAGAAAAGCATGCATTCCTCTAGAATCTATGTAGATCGTATTTTGTAACTCTGTTACATACGATTATTTATGCCTGAAAAGCCATTGCAAAAAAAACTTTGATTAATAACTTGCGCTAGTACAATATGTTTTATTTTGCTGGATAGCGTATTAAAATATTTAATTAATTAATTAATGCAAATGATATCGATGGCAATGGCGGAGTCAAAGTCAAAGTCGAAGTTGAAGTCAAAGTCAAAGTCGAAGTCGAAGTCGAAAGTCATGAATGTTGTTTTTATCATTTCTATACGTCGTCATTATGTTAGATGTTACACATCATCGTAAAGCACACTCGATTTTTTTTTTCTTCTCACTATGCATAGTAAAACGTTGTATGATACACGTGCGTAAGATGATTTCCGACTCGTGTCGACTTATACACTCGCTCGCTCGTGAATAAAATGCCACTCATCGGAAATCACCTACCTTCCGCACATATAGCATAAATAACTATTACAATGCATTTGCAAATTAGTGCGGAAAGTGTCACTTTTTTTCACTAGTGCTTTTAACTTTTCTGTTTTTTTTTAAAATTTTTGTGGCCGTCGTCAGCCCGTTGCAAAGAGTTTTTATCATTTGAGAAAAGTTTTACAAATCAGATGACGATGATAGCGATGACGCCATCACCTTAGCCATCTAAGGCGATGGCAATGGCGATATCGATGACGATGGCGATGACGATGGCGGAGTCAAAGTCAAAGTCAAATTCAAAGTCGAAGTCGAAGTCGAAGTTGAAGTCGAAATAGAAGTCTAGGTCGAGTCGAAGTCGAGTCGAGTCGAAGTCAAAGTCGAAGTCAAAGTCATGATTGTTGTTTTTATCATTTATACAACGTGTCCCAAAATTCAACGATAAGCTGGCACCAGACGGTGGACCTGGTCATAACTACCCGAAAAAAAAAAAAAAACAATTACCTTTTGGAAATTACAAAACATAGATTGAAATCCTTCGGAAATTGACACCCCTTAAGATATTTTGAACTACATGTCAATTGGCATTTTTTCCTAGAGTATAATACCATTTTGGAATCTTGATTAGTTGCGTCAATTTTTTTTTAAACTTGCCATTGTAGTGTTCATACTTTTTTTTTGAAAGTGAACTGAAAGTAATAAAACTTAGAAAATTTTAAGGAAAAAGTAATTTGGATTGATTTTTGTGTAAAAGCTTCAGGCATTCTGGGATTTTTAAGGGTTGTGGTGGATAGCAGTGCTACTTAGGTTACCGATAGGGAAAAAAAAACAGAAATATTAGACAAATTGTGGTCATGGTAGTTAAAAATATCTTAAGGGGTGTAAATTTCCGAAGGATTTCAATGTATTTCTTGTAACTTCCAAAAAACATTTTTTTTCTAGGGTAGTGATGAGCAGGTCCACCGTCTGGTGCACGCTTATCGTTGAATTTTGGGACACGTTGTATACGTCGTCATTATGTTAGATGGCATCATAGGCGACTACCGTCAGGCTCACTCGTTTTTTTTTTTTCTCCCGCGATGCATAGTAAAACGTTGTATGATACACGTGCGTAAGATGATTTTCGACTCGTGTCGACTTATACACTCGTCGGAAATCACCTACCTTCCGCACTTGTAGCATAAATAACTATATTCAAACTAGGCTGAGAATCAGCACTTTTCGAACGTCAAAATTACCTAAGAAAGTCCCCCAAAACGCCCACCATTCACCACTTTCTAGTGCGTTAGCTGGGAAAAAGAAGTGGCGCAACAAACTCCCATACCTATATATTATGTAACTGGAAGTTATAAATGGTAAACTAGGACCATCGAGGTAAAATAAATAAACAGTTCATTACTAATAACAATAACAAAACCATGATCAGCAAGACGACCAGTCACCACCAGCAGCACCCGTTCACGAGCATAACGCAAAGATCAGCCATTAGGTACCCCCTCGCCTTATGGGGTCGGAGGAGGCAACCCGACCCCCGACGCTACCGTACGCAGCAGTGAGTGACATCTAAGTTTCAGTATGTTATAAAGTAGGTACTCTGTGCATCTTTTTTTTTTTGAGGTTGGGAAATTATCAAATAACTTCTCCCGCTCTGGACGGAGCGGGAAGGCGTGTCAGACTTTTACTGACTAAAACCCACCCGTGTTCCTTCCGTTGTCTGAGTGCCGGGGCCGCGATATCCCTTTCGGACAAACTCGCAACCCTGGCAGGCATTGGCCCTTACGGATCCCGTCAGTTGGTGCTGACATCTCTTTAAGGCGCGCGTGGAACACAACGCGCCGTCGACCCGGGCCTGGTCCTAATCGGACGGCGAGCTACCCATTGCTCACCGTGCGCAAGTGCGTGCCTACGGCGGCCGGAAGTCGGTTCGCGACTCCCGACGCCCGGGGCGTCTCCTGCGGTGACGTACTAAGTGACGGCCTCCCATGCACTCTCGCTCCGGACCATGGCCTGAACCAGGGCCGGACGCGAGAGATCGCCGCTGCCGATCGCCTCCGTGAGGACACGGCGGTGCTCCGCTCAAGCAGGGCATTCTCCACCGTGTCCTCCGGGCGATCCACACAGTGGTGATACCCGGGCGTTTCCTCCCGCCTTATTCGGAACAGGAACCTCCCGAAACAGCCGTGTCCGGTGAGGACCTGCGTCAGTCGGAAGGTGAGGACGCCGTGGCGCCTCTCTAGCCACTCCTCAAACAGGGGACTTATCGCCACAATTGTGGCGTGCCCATACTCTGTGCATCTAAGGCAGCAATCAGTCGCGGCTTACGGACGCGTCCGATAATTTGTTCCCAGCATAACATTCAAAGCAATACAAATACATATTTTGGCAAGGCGCGAATTTTATAATTCGATGTTGCCACTACATGTTTATTCAATGATTTCAATGATTATGTTAAATTTTCGACAAACTTTTTCTAATAGATTTGTTTAGAGCATAAAAAAATATATTATAATCAACATTTTTTATGTTCAGAATAACAATTTCCAACTCATGTTTTAGTTGAGGTAAAATTAAGCATCGTCATGAACGATAGATTCCTATTATTTATTTATTGTATTTTAGAGAAGATTGTACATGAATGAATTAGTAATAATTATTAAACATTAATTATAACTTAGAAAGATACTGAAATTCCCACTTTTACGGAAAATATTTCAAGTAAAATAATAATAGTAAATATTTGAAATAGGCAACACCGCCACATGACAGGTGTTTACGCGCCAAACAACAATGGTTGCTTGCTAACGTTTAATAAAAGTTTTTTGATGCACGTTTTTTGTTACAATTTACGTGTTTTCTGATCTAAAAACCGCTGTAACTGTTTATCTAACGTTCGTTTACCTAAATTGCATTACAATATGTGGTATCACTGTCGTAAAGTAGGCAAAAAATTAATCGAGTAGTGAGGCTAGGTCATCGAAACGCTGAGAGTGCAGTGTCCGATTTCATGTTTTATTGTTAATTAAGGTCAGTATTTCGGTCGTAGACATGGCCGCGATGACTCCTAGACGTTCCTCGCGGCTTCCTCATACTCACACGCCAAAGATGTCAGAGAGAAAGAAGGGGTTATTTCAATGCGAGGAGATGCCTTCGCGGGAATCCTTGACGACGCATCGGAAGCTGCCGGTGGTTGATAGTGAGAGTGACAGCGAGGACTGCGACCTGGGCATCATCAGTACGTTGGACTCGAGCTCTGGAGACGAAAATGACCAGAATGTTCCAAAGACGCCAGAGAGAAGCCTTTGGCGTGAGTATTTTTACTTATCCTTCTAATTCTACTTTTAAATCCTTTTTTTGTATGTAAACAAGGACATACACCAAAAGTTTCATGAATGATACATGAAGGACCTTTCCAATGGGTATGAGAGGTCAAAGAGCCTTGAATTTAACTTTATAGCACATACAAGATAACCTTGCAGTTATTTTACCTGTTCCTGTCATTGTTGTTTTGTATGCAAGCTGTAATTTCTTTAAAACTATTTCTAGTCATGGGAATTACTGATTTTGTATAGTAAGTGCTTATGAATGACTAAACTAGCTTATTTGTAGTAAAAACTGTCTTTTAATTCATGTAACAACATATACCATTCAAAACACACACTGAATACCTTGTAGAATGTATTTCGTCAATAAGACGACCCACTGACCCAAGTTTGAAAGAAACTTACATATTGCATCATAGATTTTTTAATACAGCATGTGGACAGAAAGCAAATAAGTTTAGATACCTTTGTCTTCATCTTAAAATATAAACTAACTACATTTTTATCATGGAAACATCTGCTTAAACATAAACATATCTATACTACTGACCGCCCCGAGGAATACTCCGAAGGAAAATATAATTATCACATTAGGAAGCAGAATGGTAATCTTATTAAGTATTGTAGTACTCTGTAGACTCCTCCTATAACCCTTTAATAAACATTTTTGGAATGGCAGCTGGCTATCCTCATACTATAGCAGTGATAGCCTCGTGGTGTGACTTGAATGTGAACATATTTTAAGTACGAGAATTGGGCCTCTGGTCTGCTATAAAGTATTGTAGTGTAGTAGTACCCTGCGGACCATCCCCTCCCCTCGTGCTTTCTCCTAAATATTAGTTTTTACAGCATCCAAAGCAAGAGAAAAATTTACCTATTCTTGGTCAGAAACTGGCAAGCTCCTGAATATTATTGTACCTTCTAAACGTCTAATAACTTCTCTTCATTATGCCCTCTTATCTCAGGGCAATACTGATATGCTATCACAACGGATGTGCCCTCTAAATAAACTAGACCAAGAACTAATTTTGGACACTATCTACCCAACTGATTAGCTTATAATAGTGTCAGACTGATAAGTTATCCCACGCTCAGTCACGCATTGATCTCTTTAAGGTTATCATTTTCTAAAAATTAGGTGTGAATTTCTTTGTTATATAATAAAGCTAACTGTATAATTACTTCAACAACTCAGAATAGAATACTCTTTAATAAGGTTCACCATACAAATTACAGATGTTGAAATTTTACATAGGGTGACACAAGGGGGGCAGTCTTATTTTAAAAGCAATCTTTTAAAGACAACCTTTTGATGGATTTAATTTGGATTTTGTGTTTGTATCAGGATAAACTTGATTGAGACTGTAGAGGAAGAAATTTTTCAGTTTAGCACTATGAAAAATTACAATGAAACTAAGAAACATTAATACGCTGAAGTTCAAAAGTAATGAACTTACTTAAGTATTAAAGTTAAATTGTAAAAATTAATCTGGATATAATGATTATGTGTAGTGTAGTTTTCCTTATTGACTTGTCAAGTGTTCATTTTCCAGAATGCTGATTCGGTATCTTAATCAAGCTATATATAATTACAACCTTTCTAATTTCTAACCATTATATAGTTTTACTTACTGTAATCAAAGATTTTGCCTGCTTTCAAAATTATTATTCAGGGCAAAAGGATTATTAAAAGCCATGAGTTAAACTCATATTGTGACTTCACAAGCATTCTAATATACCCCTAGCTATTTAAACCCAAGTCTTAGATTAAATATTCATTACAGTTTCATATTTATTCTATTACTGACAATCAAGTTCTTGGAACAATTAGAAAATCCAAGTAAATAAAACAATATATATATTAAAAACAAAACAATACACAACCTCATAACTTCAGCACAGATTACAGCTTCGTGCAAACTGACACGACGCGCGACGGGGCTCTAACAAAACAGTATCTAAGAAATCTTCACGGTCGAACAATAAAGTTACAGGTGTCGCGTCGCGTCAATCTGCACGAGGCTTAATACAGATGGTTCACTCCGCATTTTAGGTATGAAGCCACAAGTAGACCGTACGCGGCGGACTCGACTTGTCGAATTCAGTGGGTGTAATGTAGTCAGAAGTTATAGGAGTTACGCGGTAGAGACGCAACTTCTAGGTGAATATAACTTTAGGTAATTAGCGCTGTGCGACCTAAATTGCACTTTATTGTGTTGTAGGAAGAGTTGCTTTTAAAAAAAAAAGATTTTTCTGAGTGAATTATCTGAATTCATCTGTGACTTCAGTACAAGTTATATGTCAGTTAGCAAAAACAACTATAAAAGTTTCCCAATTTTACAGCATTCATAATATTAATGTTACTACTGTATTTCACATTACCACAAAGCACAAACAAGCATTGTGTGTTAATTTCAGCAGATTATTCATTATACTAACTACATCATTAGCATATGAGTTAATTTATACAATTCAACTATAATAAAAAATGTCTATTTCACAGATGATACCAGAAGTCAAACCCGGAAACTTCTAAAAGAATGCAACGATTTGAAGAACTTCATCAAGTCTCCGTTTACATTGAAGAAGTATCAGACAAGATATTGTCCGGACTCAAAATGTTCTGGTTCAGTGTCTACTCCAGCCACTCCGCACCTCAACAACCATCCTGGGACCCCATCTTCCACTCACTCCTGTACAAGTGTTCACACAACTTCATCTACCTCAAGCCGTGCCCGAAAAAGTCTGGCCAGTCTCATCGCAGACACGGAAAGCTGCAGCAGTTCCTTAAAAGACCTGAACTTTGACACTGATTCTGGTACGGACTCCAAAGAGAATACCCCAACCAAATTCTTGAGACGGTCAAGTAGGAGGCATAAGTTGACTCCTAAATTCCACAGTTTCAAAGGAGTGTTATTAGAACAGAAGAAAAATGTTTCTCCAAGCAAAAATGCTATAATTTGCTTGACAAAGATGGATATGAGTAGTATTATATCTCCTACACAAATGCTTAAGACTCCTCATACAACAGACGCGGGTGCTTCGCCCCCTAAGTTGGGACACAACCGTCGTTCTATCGTCGAAATTGGCGAAAGTCCAGAATCGAACTGTGACAGTGAGAAAAGCCACAAGAGACTTCGAAATGACAGTTTGACTGATCACGGTCCAAGCACTAAGTACCCGAGATTGGAAAACGCTCCCAAAGCTCGCCTTTCATTATTCAACAGTGACAGACTGAAGGAAATACTTTCAGCTAAATCTTTCTACGGTAAATCCAACCCTGACTTGAACACAAGCATTACAGCCAAGATTTCCAACGCTATTGAATCTACAACTACCAACAGACGTATGAGACATTCCCATTCGCATAGACGCAAGCGAAAACCTGGTCAGATTAACCTAGGAGTGAGGCATAGGATTAGGAAGCCTAAGCATCTTAAGAATAAGGCTGTTATTGCTGTGAAGCAGAATAATTCGTCAGCTAATAGTTCTGTTTTGAATACCACGGTCGTGTCTACTGTTACCATGACTGACGCATCTATGCTAAGTCAGAATTCTTCACAGGAACTTGGGAATGGTAAGTGATTTTATGATTAACTTCGTCCGCTTACATTACGGCCCATGACCCACCGCGTCGCGTCGTATCGCCCGCCGGCACTATTGCTTCGTTTTCGCTTAGCATTATTTCTGACTTTTTATCTTGTTGCTCGGCTCCTCAGGGCCGTAGCGTGATGTTAAGTATCCTATAACCTTCCTCAGGAATCGGGCTAACAAATGTACAAAGAATTTTTCAAATCCGACTGGTAGTTAAATAACCCCCTACATACAAACTTATAAGCAAATTTTATTTATATATACTTTATTGTACACCAGATTATACATTAAAAAAAAGTAATACAAAATTACAATGGGCGGCCTTATCGCTGCTTACTGCGATCTCTTCCAGGCAACCTTGGAATGGACAGTGATTTTCTGGACATAAAATGGGGCTGTCTGGTGCAAATAAAAGGTATATAAATACAGTATACTATGATAGATACACCGATAAATGCTATATAATAGATATATACATACTAACTATATAAGCAACGAAAATAAATGAGGAATATTCTTACAGCTTATAAGAACAAAATCATAACGAGAAGTAATGTTTTTTCACGAGTCTTTTAAACACAGGCAACGATTGCGCGCGCTTTATTGGAACTGGTAATGCATTCCACAGACGAGCAGCCTGGACAGTAAAGGATTTGTCAAGGAAAGCTGTGGAATGCATTGGCATTTTAAGCTTCAAGTTATCTGATGATTTTACCTCTTTAAAGGCGATTATAATTTCGGAGTTTTGATTATCAAAGCATGCTTGAGTAAGAATTCACGCGACTGTTAGCACCAGTTTGAACACCTCAATACAAGTTAGGCACAAGCGGTGCGAGTTAATTTTATTCCGCTTCTTTCGCGGGATTCACCTCGGTTTGGCTAGAATTTTAATAAAATCGAATCTAGCTGATGTTTTAGACTGCCGCATACATAAGTGGTTGTATCACAACCGTAGTCACGCTTTAACATTTGCAATAAGCAATAGGAAGTCTTCAGTAGTAGACTCCATCTTAATTTGGATATATCCCGCCCTCGCCCCCATAACATAGCTTATAAGTTATATCATACTAGCTGCGTCCCGCGGTTTCACCCGCATTAGTCTCGATCCCGTGGGAATATCGGGATAAAAAGTATCCTGTCCCAATCCAGGTTATGGTCTACCCATGTGCCAAATTTCATCCAAATCCGTTCAGCCGTTTTAGCGTGAAAGCGTAAAAAACAAACTCACTTTCGCAGTTATAATTTCGTTGGTGTACTGGACGCAAGCACTACTACTAGCTGAGCGTGAACGTAAACAAGGCGTAATGTCATGTTGTCACTTTGTCCAAGCTTCATCGTAATTCAAAATTCAAATTCAAAAGTCATTTATTCAAACTAGGCTGAGAATCAGCACTTTTCGAACGTCGAAATTACATAAGACAGTCCCCCAAAAACCCCACCCTTCACGTAAGTCTATGACGCAGATTTTTTGTAATTTACCTAGTTAGTTTTATTATTTACCAACTAACAATGTAAATAATTAATTATGCAGCACAAACGAAACATGTTTACGTAAGTAATTATATAATAAATTTTACTCATGTCCCCGAATATATAAAACACGTGACTGTACCATAGATGTATCATTTAGTCTATGGACTGTACAATGACATTCACACACTCGATACATATCAATAACATTACGCTTGTATTCCTCGACGAGGTCAGCAGAGGTGTACTTTTAGTACACCCACATTTAGCCAAGGGCAAGCCTATTGCCATCAACCGAGCACAAATCCAGACTCCGGGCTGCTACTGAGAAATTCCAGATAGAAAAACCCAATTAAACTTTGTCCAACCCGGGAATCGAACCCAGGACCATAAGAGAACAAGGGCAGAGGCTCGTAACTTAATTACAGCCGCACGAGTCTAAAAGCTATGCTTACCGAGTTCGGTCCTAAGATGGGTATCCATCCATTACAAGAAAAAACACCCCAGCTGTCATTTGTAGATCGTTGACAGTCGTTATGGGTAGTAGGAAGCCCTTGAGTCTGACAATCATTGTTGCCAAGGGGCATCGTGTTACCCAGTAACTGAGTTGCGGAGGTCAGATAGACAGTCACACCGGTCCCAACATGGTTCGGAAATGTCGAGGCAGATTTCTGATTGATGATGAGGTCTGATGAGGATGATTTCAACAAGGGCAGAACTTCTACAAACAACTAATTACCATTTAATTATTATTCTAGCTGTTGCCCGCGATTTCGTGTGTGTGTGTGTATTAGTTTTTTCTATTTCATATTTTTATTAAAAGTAGCCTATGTCCTTCTCCAGAGCCCAGGCTACTTACCTGTATGTGTATTAACATAATATACTCACTACAATGTTTTTTTTTTTTAAATGAGTTGTATTGCAAAATGTGGTTAGCTAGCGACCTCGACAATTGATCATATTATTCTTGCTTGCCTGAGGGTCCGGCAGCAAGTTCGTCACGCTCTCTTAGAAGTCACTGCTTGCGGTAGCGTTGGGGGTCGGGTTGCCTCCTTTCTCTCAAGTATGGCGAGGGGGTAATGGTTGAATGCGTTGATTTATGAAATTTCATAACGATCGCATCAGATCAGTGGTTTATGCGTGGCAGTAATAGATAGACAGAGGAACTTTCGCATTTACAATATTAGTAAGGACAAAAGAATGTTGTACAAAATGAATTAAATAAGAAATCCTACTGAAAATAAAGTTAAGTTAAATAAAAATAATAATAAGAAGATTATCCATTTTCAAAGCTAGAATTCTACAAAAACTGTATAGCATTAACTATTTTTAGGGTTCCGTTACTCAATAGGAAAAACGGAACCCTTATAGGATTACTTTGTTGCCAGTCTGTCAGTCTGTCAAGACTTTTCTCAGGAACAGTGGAGGTATCAAGTTAAAATTAATATCAAATACGTAGGTCTACGGTCCCTTGGAGCTCTAAAAAAATCAAGTTGTTGTCAACACAATAAAAAAATACGACCATATTATTGACATATTTTGAGACTCGCAAGAAAATCAAAACCTATAGGGTACGGCCATTGATGCGGCATATGTTGATACACTCAAATAAATCAAAACCTATAGGGTACTTCCTGTTGACCTAGAGTCATGTTTGGCATGAAGCAAGGTCTCACAGTATAAGTAAAGGAAATAATTCGAAAATCATTAATTTGTGTGACTACCAACTTACATTTGTAGCTGGAGAATTTACCGTGACGTATATTGATGTATGGAGAACATGTTTTCAACTACAAAGTTAAGTTTGTTCTTGGGATAAATTCATCCCAACTAGGGAACCCTTCATTGTGCGTAGTCCGACACGCACTTAGCCGGTTTTATAGAATGTGCTGGTCATGTTAAATCTAAAAATATGCAGTCTTCAAGCACTTTTTATCGAATTATTGATTGATTGATCATTAGTGATTATTAGAGTATAATATAATTTTTTTCTTTAAACTTATATCCGGATTTTTTACATACCTATTCATAAATAATGTATTTTGCACTTTTGGTAACTTAACTATTGAAGTAAAGTGAAGTATTACTAAAATGCAATTAATCATCACAAATTGCAGTGAGAAGCGTCAAATATTTTATATCAAAAAGGTTTTTTATGGCTAAAGAATAGTTGGTACGGTCTAAAGCACGACTGCTGAGCGTGAGGTCCTTGCGTTCGATCCTCAGGTTGAGCAGGTATCTATCTGGGTTAAGGATTTATGCTGTTAATGACATAAACTGCGAAATGTTAGTGTACTATGCATTTATGCCCAAACCTTCAGCGGCTGTCCAGGCGTTTTGCTGTCGTAAGTAACATAAATATTTTTCCCAGACAAAGCCGATCCCTTCGACAAAGAAAAACAAACAATAGAAGCGTTACTCAGCCAATGGGAGGAAGAAGAAATTCCCGAATCGGAACTATCTCTCTCAAAACCACTGCAAGAACTACCATGCTTCAACAGCACCGTTATAGAAGAAACCAATCAAATATTCCAGCCAGTGACCGCTGTGCAAGTTAACATGGCAACACTGCCACAGGATTCTGAAGCCATTATAGTAGAGCTGGGTTGCCAGAAGCTCGACATGACGGTGTCAGATAATGTGGCAAGTTTACCACCAACGGTATCATCACCTTTGACGACGTTGACACCAGAAGTGGCGGCGTCACCACAGCCTCTGACAACATCGCCACCGGTAGCGAACGACGTGGTCATGGCGGACATTGATGGGCATGTAGATAATCATGGCGATTTGCCGAAGAGTGGACAGTTTCTGCCTGTTGAAGGCGGATATATACTTGTTGAAGAGAATGCGGCTCCAGGTAAATTATTAACTAAATTTTGCAGGCAATTGCACTAACAAGTTTACAACAGTGTGACTTCCATCCAAATCGTTCAGCCGTTTCGGCGTGATTGTAACAAAATGTTGCATTTTTGCAGTGCAAACTTTATTTTAGAACTATCGTCTTTCAATCAACATCTTTTTCACATCTGCCATTCGTCGTCTTAGAGTGAAAACCTCATATACTCGTATGCGAAAAACTGGTGGGCAACTGGGGATTATTAAATGCTGATCGCGCGATCGAAGTCAGTCAGATAGCGGTAAAATCAGCTTGCGCGATGCAGGATTTTGTGTGACGTCAGTATGATGCGTAGGTCGCATGTGGCGATATAGATGCCGCCACAAAACTGCATGTGTTGCAAGGTTTCTGTTTCCAAAAATTTCATAAAATAAAAAGTCAAAGTTGTATTCCCGAGCTTTTCACTCTAAGGCGACGCATTGCACAAGTTCACAACATTTTTTTTTCGTAAAAGCGAGAATACAGGGTGGCAGGGACATCGACGCGAAGCCGGCTACCATGGATTCAGAACATGATTCTGAACCCCACTGCGTTGAAATTTTTCGTCGGTTATAAAAAAAAAATCTGCTGTTTCATAGAAAAGTGCCTATCTACGCGGTCAAAATGTATGGAGCAGCTGTTTTTTTTTAAAATAACCGACGAAATATTTCAACGCAGGGGGGTTCAGAATCATGTACTGAATCCATGGTAACCGGCTTCGCGTCGATGTCCCGGGCACACCGTATAATACGGAAGAATATCCCCAACATATAAAAAATAATAATTTCAATATACAGGTGTTTACTAAATTACATTCACTGGACACCAGAATAATAATAATAAGCGACTAGGGGAGTCGCCTATTTAATATTAGTTAGGGGTCAAGTAATATAAGCAGCTGTTACATTATTATTCTATTAAGTTCAAGAAACCAGTTTCTTCATACTAAGGGGTTTCGTCATACGCACCCTGTGTAATGACTGGTTTTAATTACCGTAGTGACATCTTTTAGGTATGAAAGGGTAGGTAAAGGGATATTTCTTATTGACCAACTTTATTTGTTAACCACCTGCAGCAAAAATAATATTATATTCTAATAATATCTGTCTTGTTTACTGCTTGTCAAAAGATTCTCCACTTAAATTTGCGTCATAAATAATTCATTATGTTATGTTTCCAGCACAAGAAGAACTGCCCGACCTGGACGAGATCGAGCGCGAACTAAAGATGTTAGACGAGCAAATCTTAAAGATGGCGGAATCCAACAACATAAACGCCGAAGCCGTGCTTGCTTCTACGGAGACTATGCCTTCGGATGCGAATGGTAAGTAGAAAATAATTACCCTATTGATTGACTATTTTATGAAAGCATGACATTGGAGGCCAATTTTAACTAAATGCGCAGCCGTCGACACTCATCGGCGGCAAACGTAGACGCGTCGAGGTGACAGGATAAAAAAAAAACCTGCTGTTCCATACATTTTGACCGCGTAGCTATTGCACTTTTCTATAAAACAGCAGATTTAAAAAAAAAAACCGATCATAAATTTCAAAGCAGGGAGGTTCAGAATCATGTACTGAATCCATGGTAACAGTTTTCGAGTCGATGTCCCTGCCATCCTGTAAAAAAAAGGAATAACAAAAAAAAATAGCTGTCTTTACATATTGATATCCATCACGTCAGCGGAGTTTCGCTAGCTAATTTAATTTGACCCTGTATCATACAAGTTAAACCGTACAAAAATTGGTAGCCTCGTTGATCCAGCCATCGAAGGCGCGTCTGCTCAGTTTGGTATCCTAGGTTTGATCTCCTGGTCAAAAGTCAAAATATTTTATTTCACATAAACCTACATGGGCTCATAAGAAACGTCAGAAGCTAAGTGCACACTCCACGGTTACTCTTTTAAAAATAATTGGCCTTCCAATATTTTCTAATAACAGTATTAATAGGTATGTGGGAGGACAGTGTAGGTCTTTCAACAAGTACCAGGTACTTAACAAAATAGAAGATGCTCAATAAATCTACAGTCCACTAAGCCTACAGTGTTCTCACATTCACAGAATAGAAAAGAATCTAAATAAAAAATAAATAAATTAATAAAAATAAAAACCTATTTTAATCGAAAGTCAGGCTAAGTGTTACTTACTTAATACTTCACTTAGTACCAGCAGTAGGAGTTTTTAGCTGGTTAATATAATTATACTTATATTATAAAGAAGTAAAATTAGTAAGTTTATATGTAGGGCACTAATTCACAAGCTACAGTATTGCCGAGAGTTAAAGGATATATTTTATGTTAAAACAAGAAATTTCACACGGACGAAGTGACGAGCTGAAACTAGTTGCTGAATATAATGGTGAATGAATACCTCTGCTTTCCCTTTTTAAACGACTTCCAAATAGGAGCAGGTTCTATGTTCGTAGCGTATGTCTGTTCTATGTTTTTATTATATTTGTCCACCGATTTTCCCGTCAATTTTTTTTGTTTGAAAGGGTATGCTCTCAAAGTGGTCCCGTATTAATTTTATTAAATTTGGATAGTTTTTGAGTTAGCTTCAATAATACGTTTTTTTTTCACTTAGTCCATAATTCTGTAAGGATGATATGATAAGTTCCTGTCACCGTTATTAACATAGCAGGTAGTGGTATTCGAATTTGTGTGGGGTAGGTACCACAACTAAAAAGTGAAAAATAAAAAACTTTTTACAAAAAAAAAAAACAACTGTCTTCAGTCAGTGAAAAATAACTTTAATTTTGGAAGTTGGTGTCTTTGGTTAAAAATTTTCGTTTTCTACCACCGACTTCCGAAATTAAAGTTATTTTTCACTTTGTAGTGTTTTTTTTTGGAAGTCAGTTATATTTTTTTTTTGTTTTAAAGTTTTTTGTAATATATACATGATGTTATCTTCATGCAAATGATATTGCCAAAAGATTTGACGCTTTATCACATTATAATATTTCAAAACAACTTCAAACACAATAAGTATTATTTCAAAAACAATATGATATGAATCGTGTCAGTAGCTCAAATTATCTCCTACTTTAGAAGATCATTGTGTCCATGTAATATTTCCGACCTTGCATAAAACAATGGTACATTAATGTGAACATTTTCACAAAAGATATAAATAATATTTTAATTTTGTAACTAGATTTTTAGCTTAATTATGTCCTGGTAAAGTTGAAGTGATAATATATAGGAATAGTAAGGTAAAAACACATTTGGGTGTCGTAATGAAGCTCAATTTTAGCTTTTAATATTATTAAGTATTTCCCTTTTTGAGAACAACGCGAATACCGCCCTTATAAATGGTGAAATGTAGGTACTGCACATCTCTGCCTAGATCGTTGGAGCTAACATCGCTCCAACGATCTAGGCAGAGATGTGCAGTACCTACATTTCACCATTTATAAGGGCGGTATTCGCGTTCAGTTTCATTGGTGAAATTGACATTTAGTCCCATGCGGTAGGAGGCGAACGTAAAATCGGACTATTGAAAGTTTTTCATGAAATTATGACAATATGCATAATGCTTGGGTAAAAAAAAAAAAATCTAATTAGTCCGTCAGTAAGATATTAAAAAAATATTACGACACGTATTTTTTGCTTTATCATATTGATAAAAAATTACTTAGATAAAACGCATTTTAAGTTGGGGAGTGGGGGTCGCTACGTCACTAACTAGTAAGTATAAAGTCTACATACTCGTGACGTCATGGCACATTTTACCTCAATATATCTCCGTAATCCAATCACAATTCAATCGTAAGATTACGTAACAAAAGAAAAAATACGTGTCCAATATTTTTTTATAATCTCAAAGGACTAAAATATTTTTTTTGTCATCATCCCTATTGATACCAATTCTAACTTAGAGTAATGTATTGAGGATTCTAATGATTATAATTCTGTAAATACAAATTTGTTATGGTCGCAAATCATATTTAGATCAAGATCCAATCTGACACTGACCTGCAAATAACAAAAAAGTAAAAGTAAGAAAATTTGAATTTCGCGGGCTGTGGCCTTAACTGTTTACAATGCAGTTCTGGGCTGCTACTGAGAAATTGGAAAACCCAAAAACACTTGGCCCTACCTGGGAATCGAACCCAGGACATCACGCTCAGCTTTCCCGACCTCTTGACCAAAAAGACTGCCCATTGATTTACATTTTGATGTCCTAGTAATTACCAATTAAAGCTTCACATTTTGGCGAATTTCTTACCAGTTTTACCAAAGGGGAAAACCCTTTGGTAAGATTGGTAAGACAACCCATTTACGGTGGGTTGTAATTGTAGAGGTCAGATAGGCAGTCGCTCCGTGTAAAATACTGGTATTCAGCTACGTCAGGTTAGACTAGAAGCCGCCTATCTTTTAAGGCTAATTTAATCAACAATATTGAGTTGAATTATTCATATATGTTTAAGTCCATTTTAATGTTGAAAAGCTTGGTTGTGTTTTACATCTAATTAACATAATTATGTATTGTTATTAAGATGTTCCCACCACATCGTCGACTGAAAATGCAGGAAAGGATGAAAAAACTAAGATGTTTCCCATCTTCGAGAAACCTAACCCTGGTGTAGCAGTCCCTGGCAACACAAAAGGTAATTGTTAGTCTATTCAATCATTATTTTTAGCGTCATATTCAAATTCAAATATTTTATTTCAGATAAACATCCATATATTGTTAACTAGCTAACCTGGCGAACTTTGTTCCGCAATCAATCAAATATTTAAAAAACCCTACCTACCCAACCTACCCTACTTACCCTACCTATCCTACCTACCTACCCTACCTAGGTAGGTAGGTAGGTAAAAAGTATTAGTATCCTATGTTAGACTCCTGGTTCTAAGCTACCTCTCCACCAATTTTCAGCTAAATCGGTTGAGCCGTTCTTGAGTTATAAATAGTGTAACTAACACGACTTTCTTTCATATATATAGATAGTAGTATAACTTAGCCTAATGTTAGTTTTAAATTCACACGACACGACACTTAGACGACACGGTTGGCGCAGTGGCTGAGCGATCGACTGCTGCGCAACGTGTCGCGGGTTCGATCCCCGCACGGAACAAATATTTGTATGATCTGCAAGTAGTTGTTTCGGGTCTGGGTGTTAGTGTATGTGGGTTTCTATGTTTGTAAACGCACCCACGATACAACAAGAAATTTTTAGTGTGGGGCAACGTTAAAAAGAAATTAAATTAATAAAAATTAACAACATAGATTATTTGGATAAGTGTGTGTGAACACTTATCCACTTTTGTAAGAGGGGAGAGTTCCACCGGTCTGAAAACACATTCAGGATGCCATTGGAGGAAGAGCGCAAGCGCGCCATCATAGCAGCGCATCGCTTCCGCATTATCGCGCCGAACCCGTCGACGCACGCTTCTGCAAACATCCCTGATGCGCTACATCGCCACGGCAACCTCAAAAGCACCCTGAAAGCGTTATTGTACTGAACGCGCAGGTCGCTAAAAGCCCGCTGGATATACTTGGTCCACAGGTTACACGTGTAAAACGACTGGCAGAAGGCCTTAAAAAGCGTTATATTTAGCGTTATTATTACGACCCTAGTTGGGAAAGACCGATGGAAGCTGATCTGTAACTAATCTCTCTTATCGTATATTTTAAGGGGTCACAGAGAAGAGTAACAAGCGCTCCTTGATTAAGACGGGCGATGACCAGTACGTGATAGACGCTGGACAGAAGAAGTTCGGAGCCACGCAGTGTGCCGAGTGCGGTGCTATTTATCAGGTAAAAGCTTCTAACAAACTCAACTAGTTTTGTATTTACATAAATCTTATTATAGTTTTTATTGGTACCGCGGAATAAAGTCAACAATATCCTATATTATTAAACGAGCAATATTTGCATATATAATTGTAATCATGTTGCAAGAGGAGCTCGTGGCTACGGAACAACAGCCGCACTGGTCGATCCATCAGGTTAAGCTACGCTTGCCGGGGTTGGTCAGTGGATGGGTGACCATCTTTACATACCGAGACTCCTCCGTGCCTCGGAAAGCACGTTAAGCCGTTGGTCCCGGCTGTCATTCGTGGATCTTTGTCGTCAGAAGCCCGAAAGTCTGACACCAGTCTTACCAAGGGGTATCGTATTACCCAGTTACTGGGTTGTGGAGGTCAGATAGGCAGTCGCTCCATGTAAAATACAGACAGACAGACGGACGGACGGCAGAGGCATAGGAATAGGGATCCTTTTTCCACCCTACGGGTACGGAACCCTAAAAACAAATTGCAGCTATATTTTATTTTTAACACAAGTTCCTTCATTTGCAGATCGGCGATCCACAGGACGAACACGATCATTTGGTGCATCACAATGCTACAGATGTACTGAAATTCAACGTAAGTATTTAAAACTAATTTATTTGACTTTAAGTAACTAAACAAGTACACATAGATGATGCCTCAGAGGCATTCTCTGCTAATCTTTCATCCGGCTTAGCTTTAAACAGAACTTTACCTTTACTCTTCTTTAAATTCAATATACAGGGTCAATTTAAATTAGCTAGCAAAACTTCAAAAACGTGATGGGTATCAATCTAAACACGATACAACAAAAGAAAAACTGACTTTCTAAACTCATATTTTTAAGTTACCACGGGGTAAAAAAGCCTCAGGTAGTTCCTTGAAATATAGGTTTAGGAAACGAGTTTATTTTTTGCCAGGCCAGGTCTTGAGGAAGAATATAGGCTTGCGGACGCAGTCGCAGGCAGAAGCTAGTATTATAATAATCTTAAAGTCAACACTACCATCTAACACCACACTTCAAACACACACACACAACACACCAAACTCAAACGTTTGTTTCTACACTGTCAAAGTCTTTTTGAATAAAAGCACATGGACTTGGTGTGAAGGTGGGAAGTGGACTTGGTGTCCACTAAGATACTGGTTCTTCGTGTGACTTTGTCTTTAATAATAATTTCAATATTTTAACTAATTGAAATTACTATATTTCTAATAATTGTAATTTAAATGATTTTAATAATTGTAATTTAAATGATTCTAATAATTGTAATTTAAATGATTCTAATAATTGTAGTTTTATTCAAATAATTGTTGAAAATTAACTATAATTTTGCATGCCCGTAATGAGGGTGAAATATGACCTGTGCTATAATTTAATTTAACATCTCGTGTAACCATATTTCAAGCAAATAAATGATTTATTTATTTATTTTTAAATGTTCAGAATTAAAAGTGTCCGATAAACTGATTCTAAATTGGTATAAAAACTATTTGCGCGTAGCCATAGAGCCAGTTATGAACAAAAACCCTTAAAGTAATTAAAGTAAAAAAAAACACCATAATTAATGTTCCAGAGTTTCAAAGACGAGTGCGTAGTAGACCGGTCTGAAAACTCACGCTGTATCCGCGTGCGAGGAGGCGAGACCGGCTGGAAGAAGGTGGAACAACTCCTCAACAGGGTCGTGCACCCACACCTCGGCTACGGCAACGATCTGCCCAAGGAACTGATACATACTTATACGGTAAGTTCATCATCACATAGGCCTCCCCCAAGCACCGCCACTTCGACCAGTTCCGTGCTTCCCGCATCCAGCGGATTCCTGCGGCCTTCACAAGGTCATCGGTCCATCTTGTGGGAGGTCTTCCAAGGCTTACGTCTCCCATCGGCATTGGCAGTAAGTTATATGGCTTAATAATATGGAGAATGCAAGTAAGACTGCATGTTATACGATATAAGAAAAAATGTCGTGACGAAACAGAAAACTTACTTTGCAGCTACCGTGTTCTCTTTTTTTTTGTGTGGGAAATCATCAAATGGCTCCTCCCGCTCTGGGTGGAGCGAGAGGGTGTGTCAGACTTTTACTAACTAAAACCCACCCGTGTTCCTTCCGTTGCCTGTGTGCCGGGGCCGCGATCCGTGTTATCTCTCCACTACCCTTGGTTGACTGAGTCCTCCGACTAGCAGATGAAACTGTTTTATTTTTAAGTGAAACTTCTATACAACGTGTAACGGAATAAACGCAAGAGCTCATACACCCCAATTAGAATATTAAATTATAAGACTAAAATAACATCTGTAATTTAATTTAATTAAACCACACCTAGTATTTTTTATAAAATAGATGTCCTGACTTAACATGAAACGTTTGAGCAAACTACTCGATCTCCACGCACACTAATAGCGCGCCGCACACGTGCGTGTGACTGCCAGCCGGCTAGGTAGGTAGGTATTGCAAGCGTACGCACTAGGTATGAACGTTAGTTCAATGACCGAACATTACTAGTAAAATTAAGATATCACACTTTCACAGGCTTTGGACTGTAGGCTTTGAATCATTTTGTTTACTTAATTCTAAGATATTAATTTAAATTTAATTTGGTTTGGTTTAGTAAAGCGGAAGCATTTTTAAATCAAGCAACTTTTCGCCCGTCTACGATCTATCAGAAAACGTAAGCTAGGGTGGTCTTATCGGCGGCCGCCCGACTCACTTATTATCTCTGATGCGTACCTAACTGTCGCGATATCATATTCAAAGACTGCGTTTTTAAAAGATTTGAATAATAATATTTACAATAATTAAAATCGACAAAGATAAAGGTACTTACAGACTATTTACACTACACTATTTCTTCGTCTCCTTTTTAATAGGCTTTCGAAATGTCCACCGCCTTGCTCGATGCACTTTATTGCACGTTTTCGTAAGTTAAATTTTAGTTTATTTAGCACTTCGGTGTCACTTTGCACAACACTAAATGCATGATAAATTTTTTGTCTGAGGTCTTCGACACTTGTTGCTTCGTTTACATAAACGAGCGATTTTATTCGACCCCACAAATAAAAGTCTAACGGCGTTAGATCAGCCGATCTGGGAGGCCACTGCACTGGTCCTCCACGACCAACCCAACGGGGGCCATATTCCGCATCAAGATGCCGCCGAACGTTCCATGTGAAATGAGCGGGAGCAGAATTGTAGGTAGGTATCTCCAGTCAACCTCGGTAGAAAGACAGGTCCGAGTACGCGTGTACCTAAGACGCCCGCCCACACGTTCACGGAGAACCTATGCTGAAACGAATCAACACGGCATGCATGTGGATTCTCATGTCTCCATAAATGCTGGTTATGCTGGTTGTAAATGCCAACTCGCGTGAAGGTGCTCTCGTCCGTCCAGATGATGTTTCCTTGCCAGTTCTCCAACAACCATCTACTAAATTCCAGACGTGGTATGTAGTCGTTCGGCGTCAGCTCCTGACATCGTCGTAGGTGAAACGGGAGTTCCCCATCAGCGCGTAACGTTCGCCACACGTACATGTGGCTGCAGTCAAACAATGGCGCTGCTTCTCTCGTGCTGCTCTCTGGGTGTTCGTCAAAATAATTGAGGATGTTTGCTTGTAACCGAGTAGTGCGCACATTCGCCCCTCTATCTATTGCCGTGTTAGGACGAAAGGTACCGGAGTCCCTCAGACGCTGAGTTGCACTTAACATTGTCCTGGCGCTCACTCTGGTACCATATCTTGCGTTGAACTCTCGACACGCTAACTCGACATTATCGTAGCAACGAGCCAGTGTCCTCACCATCTCCGTGTACTGAATATTGGTGTACTGGAATGCCATCGCGCGCGTACACAAATTAAATTCGGAACACTTGTCGCTGCCGGCGAATAACTAACTAAACCCTTTATGGAGCGGGCGCGCCGCGGGCGGTGACGGTGCTGGCGTCGGCATATCAAACGTCAAAGGGGTAAGTTGGCAAATTAATGCATCTCGCTCTTTCACATAAATCTTCCATTTGCAAAAATCGAACCACAAAATTCCTAGTATTTCGGCATTTCTCAACAAAATAATGTGAAATACGGTATACACATTTGTTCGTGCATTTAAAAAAGCTTTATTACTTTGGAATTAGGTTTAAATTTCCTTAAATTAACATTTTTTTGAACACAACTAGCTCAATTGTAATAAAAAGCAATGTTAAAGTGTGTGTAAAGAAAGCTATGAATGAACTACAAATTCGGTTTTGCATTTAAATTAGAAATATTGCTTTGCAATAAGGATTAAGCTTCCTTAAATTAACTATTTTATTAAACGCGCACTACACATAGGATAGCTATGAGCGTATTACAAATTCGGTCATGCATTTGAATAGGCTTTATTCCTTTGAGATAAGGCTTAAATTTCCTTAAATAAAATATCTTATTACCTTGTTATGACGCGGTGGTTCTAATTTCAGTCAAATAAAAGATATTTTCATGAAAAATTAACATATATAAATAATGACGGAAATCGATTCAGAAGCCGATTCTGAGCAAACTACTTTCAGGTCTTGCGCTTATTCTGTTACACGTTGTATAGACGGGGGGTGTTAGGATTTTTTCTGTCACGATAAAGCGTTACGGCCGCGTGGAGGGGGTAGACGAAATATCGCGTGGTGAGAAGTGGCAGCGGCGGAGGGAGAGAATAGATTGGAATCTCAAGTTTTTATATCATATTTTAGTTACGATAAAGACGATTGTATCTTTCATTGATTATAAAGCAGATGAGCCGAATGAAGATTGATGACGGAAGATGTGCATTTGTTAATGTTCCTTTGTATGTGTATTATTTTAGAGTAAACTATGGATGTATTTTTGGTTCCGGATTGAATTCAGTTTATTTATTTGATAAAATATGTTTAAATAAAATGCATTTATTAAAATGTACCTAACCTAACCAAATCATAATTTGCAGTAAACCTGCGAAAAAAAAAACACTTATCCGTTGAAGTTTCACTTCTACTATGTGCCCCAGCACACATTTCGTTTTTTTATATTTACAATGGCGGTCGACCACTTTGCACCCTTATGCTCTTAGTAATAAGGTTGAAAAGTGGTTCACCGACAGTGTCCGCGATGGATGATACATGTTGTTTTTGGATCCAGATCATAAAAGTTGGTTTTCTTTAACATTTCAGGCGTACCTGTACATGGAAAAGAAGCAGATAATGGGGTGTCTCATTGTAGAGCCTAAAGTACGAGCTTACAAGCTGATCCCTGGTGACCCAGACTGCTGCAGTGTAGAAGATTATCCTGTGAAGTGAGTATCACAAACATAATATAGCGAACACAAAAAAACAGAAAATCGAAAGTTCCCGAACAGCTCCGAACTGTTGTGTTTCGTAATTAACACCAGCAAAATCCTAATTCTAACTAATATTATAAATGCGAAAGTGAATTTGTTTCTTTGTTTGTCACGCTAAAACGGCTAAACAAATTTAGATGAAATTTGGCACATGGGTAGACCATAACCTGGGTTAGGACATAGGATACTTTTTCTCCCGATATTCCCACGGGATCGAGACTAATGCGGGTGGACGCAGCTTGTAGTTAATAAAATTTGTAATATTCAACTAACATTGTACTGTAACATAACCCAATGTTCAAGTATTGGTCAGATACAACACGAGTTGAACAGTCACCTTACCTAGCAGTTTACTTGGTGAGGTACTTCTCTCGGGTCACCTACTGTACTAGCAGTATGTACATATAATTGGACTACCCTGTTGATCTTGTGGTCGCAAACGCGACTACTGAGCGTGTCGTCCTGGGTTCGATTTCTGGGATGGGCAGTGTTATTGGGTTTTTTCCATCTGGAAATACTGACAGCTCTCTCGTCATGTGGTTTTTTTTTTTTCCTCTAAAAGTATACGCTGATTTGACCTATGGGAAAATCTATTTTAGACTTACATTATCACAGCAGGTCGTATCAATATGAATTTCAAATTCCTAATGGAAAAACTGCCAGGCTGTTACTAAGAAATTCCGAATTTCTCAGTAACAGCCCGGAGTTTGGAAGTTGGCGGTGTGATACCTAAACTACGTTCGCAATTCATTTGCCAAACATATAAACAAACACGAGTTTCAGGAAAAACAACTGAAATGCCTACAAATAAGGCTCGGTTTGCGCTACAGCTTCATATTTTTTGACTTTTTCAAACAGTACTGTCGGTCTAAAATCAAATTTATTTACACTCGCATAAAGTTGATGTTTGTCTAAGTGGAAAACTCATGTTTATTTACATGTTTGCCAAATAAAATGCGAACGCAGTTTACGTGCCTCGCGCACGTGGCGCCGTGTGCCCTGCGCCTGTTCTCTCTCCGCGAGTATCGGGTTGCCGTCCCTGAGGACTATGAGAGTCAGGGAAAAGAGAGTGCACCTGTGTCTGCGCACACATTTATGCACTAAGTATCACGCGCCGAAGGCTGGTGTCGGTTGAGATTGGTCGTCATGGCCAAAATTTGGTCGCCAGACCAAATTTTGGCCTTCTTTTGACTTGAACTTTTTTGAATTTTTGGCTGGCTTTTAAAAGGACTAGTAAATGGTCCCTTGCTTCGGCCGCTATGGCCCACGCACAATGGTCCACTGAAGGACTAAGTGCGGAAACCAAACCCCATAACATAGAACATAGAACATAGGTCCCTTGCTTACTGCATATTCTTAGGTTGGTCATTAAAAATATCTGTTTTCCACTTTCAGATGCGGCGTATCCCGAATATGGACGCACATAAACCACCGTCGACGCGGCATCGCGGCTCGCTTGCTAGCGTGCGCGCGAGCATCCTTCCTTTACGGCGAAGCCCTACGCGTCTCAGATATCGCCTTCAGCGCTCCCACGGCCGCTGGCAAGGCCTTCGCCACCAAATACTGCGGGACACCCAATTTTTATGTGTATTTGGACTGAAGACATTTAGTACTCCAAATATACGAACTAAGTGTGAAAAAAGTCGTTCTTCTATGAACGGAAATACACTGTAGTGCCACTTTAGTGCCCAAAAGTGTGAAAAAATTTTTTTTTCTGTGTTCAATTAGTGTTTGCGGACTCTTAAAAATGTAAATATGAAATTAAGTGTTTTTCAAAATGTTGCTCATGACGTAGGATTAACGTTTGCCGATTTATGGCGCAAGAGCGTTATCACACTGATGGTTTGCCAGCGTGTTTCTAGCGAAGCGATCTTTGAACGTGCACTCCGCGGGTACGAAGCGAACTAACCGCGACTCGCGACGTATATGCCGCGTTTACACAATATTGCACACTCGCTTGTCTCGCTCTCCTTACGAAAACGCGGCAAACACGTTGCGCAGACGAGGCTTGCTCGCTACGCACACGCAGCGAGCGCGTTGAACAATCGCCTCGCTGATAACTCGTTCGCATATCGTCAGTGTAATAAGGCCCTAAGGTTTGCTTTTGATTCGGTTTTGTTTCGAATCTATTGCGTATCGCAGTATCGACCGCTTTAAAATTGTAGTGTAGGTTATGGCAACGGTTTTGCCAAAAAACTACGCTATTTTGCTGCAAATAGTCGTCCTATACAAAAACTCGTAATAATGTGTGTAACTCAGGAATGAAATGCGAAAAAACAATAACATACCTCAATATGAAATGTGAAACCGCAGTGCATTTGTGACTTTTTAAAATTCAATTTAGTGAAAAGCACCCGGTTTTTTTGCAAGGCTCAATTCCTGGCTCAAAGCTGTTGATTAGCCTTTCAAAAACTGTTTGAGTAGTTACTTACTGCCAGTACGTATTGGATGCATGCTATCATATACTCTGATTTTTTATTTGCTAGATTAAAATGATATTTAGTGTCGATATAAAAATATCCTAGTAAATAATCTAGTTACCGAGTGACTCTCACCATGGATCACTGAATCATTCTCTGCAGGATCTTCACTGTTGTTGTGTTGTCTTTGTAATATTCTTTTAACGAGCGAGCAGTCGTCGCTTAAAATGTGTAACATCTGATATCTCACCTTGGTCATAAAGGTCGTTTTTGACGGCCAACTCTAACACCGCGGGCGCTCAATGGTCAAATCAAATGGTGTGCGCTACCCCAGCCTCCTGATAAACACTTTTATCACGAAATCACTCCCACAGATGAGTGGAAAAATGTTACACATCAAAAGGTCGATCGCAGCTGTCGTTCTGCTCTATTAAATTAAAAATCAGAGTATAGATTTTATTTTGTGTGTTTTTATGAACTTGAGTTATTTCTGAAACTGTTGATGGAAAGTTAAATTTGTGATGAGGAAACAATTAATATGGTATTTATAATATATTGTCGTCATAAACTTGTAATTAAGGTTACACTAACAAAGCATGCAAGAATGACAACTGTATTACACATGTATTTTTATAAAACCTTTATCTGTTACAAACTGCCATTTTGAAAAATGTTTTACTTATTGCCTGTGAAAATAATGAAGTCTAATTTAAAATTTTCGAAATATTTTTTTGTTGTACCATATTATTTTTGATACTACATATTTTCTTGATGGAAAAAAGCCATGAAAAAATATTCAAAGTGTTTATGATAACTTTGGGACCAATTAGGTATCTGTATTTTTTACTTTATAGACAATTTTCAGTAACAGTCGAGAGTTATTGAATAGTTTGAAAGGACTAAGCTGTTCTTAGTCATTATTGCGCATGGTTTTAGAAATGGGTATATTACTTCTTTTATTCTGGGACTGACTTATCTATCTAAAACATCAATTGCCGTGCATTAGTCTCGCAAAAACTCAATTTTTTTCTCAATACTTAGGTGGTGAAGGAAAAAAAGTTTGGAAAAAACCAAAATAGAAAACATCTGAATTTTGTCTCACATGGTACGGACTTCACATGGCATCTAGTTAAATATAAATGCCTCTCCTCTTATTCATAAACGTTGCTTAAAGTTAAGAGACGTTTAAACGTCAAAATATTATGGTTAAACAGGCGCTAATCATTACTTAACGTTTATGAATAAGGGGTAAGTTTTTTACAAGATATAGTTTAGGGTTGTTTCCACTAGTGCCGAAGATCCTAACCTCTCAGCTAAAAGGTAGCATAGCGATATTAAAAATGTTGAACCAAAACTGATTTTCCTTAGGGTCGGTTTACACCGAGACGTGACGCGAAGCTACACTGCACGCACTTTTGGAGATAGTGATCCAAATATAACTTTTTACTACACAAAAAGATCATTTAATTGAGATAATTCGAAAATGACCCGCGGCGTTGCGCTTCGGCGGTAGGCGTGGCGTGCAAGAGCGGCGCGCGCTGCGCTTTGCCAAGCCGCGTGACGTAGCGCGACGCCGCGAGGCGCAGCCTGAAGCTGTCGTGGCGACTTGTCTCTACTATTAGCTGGCGGGGCGGTAGCTCGCGGCGAACGTAGACAAGTTCCGCTGCGCCGCGCTGTGTCTCGTTGCACAGCGAGGCGTGTCCCTGCCAGCGACTTCACGATGCGCCTCGCGACGTTGCGATACGTTTCGCGGCGCAGCACGAAACCACTGGCCTCTTCAAACATCGTCACTTCACGTCTCAGTGTGTATTGACCCTTAGGTGTAACAACGAGTACATACAGAAACATTAAATAGCAATATAATTTATTAAGAGTATCTCTTGATTTCTTAATTCATTGATAGCAGCAGAAAAAATAGTAATATAAGTTAGAAAATAAGGAATGTTTTAACTAAATTGAAATATTCAATTTTTAATTATAGGACAGTGCCAATGTCGTTTTTAAAGTCCGTAATTTTAGTATAATGTGCCTCAAAATAGGATAAGTTATTTTAAATTTAAGTAATTTTAAACTTTTCGAAGTCTTTTCTTTTTTAGAAATTTTTTCTTGATTGATTCAGTAAAAAATTTGAAAGCTTATCTAATATTTTTGAGATTCAATTTTTTGATATGGCTGCTGTGAATGGTGTGTCTTATTAAGACTTCATGCTTATGTCAAGCCATTTTTATAGTATTTTGGAGCATCATATGTTATCAGTATTTGTATAACAAACATTTCAATTGAATTAATTACAAGAAAAGATCTAAATTCCTGATAAATCCTTAGCTAGAATAGAGTTGATTTACCCATGTAACACTTTGTCATGTATCCCTTCATTTTTATTGCATTTGGGAGATTATCAAAATAGTCTGATTTTAACGATTTTAGGACAATTAATCGTAGACCATAAACCTTATCCAAAACATAGAACGCTTACTTTAAAATAATCCACAGTATCCTAAAACATACATACCTCAAGATAATTTTGTTTAAAACACGGTATTTTACGCTTTTTAACAATTGTCGTGTTAACAGGTCAGTACGCTTATTCTTAATTAAAGTTAAAATTAGTTAGAATAATAATAACGTTAGCGCCCCGGTTGGGCAGACTTTCAAAAGGACTTAATACTCTTAATTTTAAGTGAATTTGTGTCATTGAACTTTGCCCGTTTTTAAGCTTAGCGCAGATCCCTCTCTAAAAATGTTTGGACATTAGCTTAATAGACGAATAATTATTTTTGTGAAAACCTCACACCAAATAAAAAACCAAGACAGAGCGCTGTCAACAGTAAAGTGAAGCCGGTGTGCACTTTGTGTGGTGAAGTATGATTGTAGTGTCACTGTAAAAGGTTGTAAATGTGTGCGTGTGAGCGTGTATGCACAGAGCGGCGGTGTAGTTTTGGCATGCTTCACTGTATCGTTCGCGGCGCTCTGTCTTGGTTTTTTAGTTGACTTGACCTTGGCGCATCCCCTTAAGCTTTGGTTTCCAAGGAAAGCGGTTCCTTCGTATTATAACGGCCGTTATGAAAATCTGTCATTTTCACCAGTATTTGACATTAAGGTGTCAAAAAACGCTCTATAATTGGACAGCTGTTATTGTATGACCGTTCTCCGGTTTCTTAGGAAACCGAAGCCTTACTATCAAGTGAGCCGCCAGTTAGCTTTACCGTCAACTAACATAAAAAATGCAATATATGTAATTATTTCCTTCCTCAAAACTGTGCTAAGCTTAATAATTTTAAATTGTATACATACTTTCTCGTGTCATTGAATACTAGTCTCTCTATTAATTTATATTACGATCTGAATATCTCAGCCTTCTTTTTTACTGTGGAAATGTTCTCACAGTTTTAAAAAAAAGTATAACTACTATACGGTCGATGAATCACGGCCGGTCTGAACATAGGCTCTCCGAACTTTCGCGCATGTTCTCTCACTCACACTCGCCTCATGTCACCATTTGGTTCGTAAAAAATGTTATTACGCAGCCTTCTGCGCACAGTTCAGACCGGCCATGATTCAACGGCTGTGCTGTAATGCTTTTGAAACATTTTTCTATCTTTTCGATTTTATATAATGCTAAGGGGCAAGCCCAAAGATGTCTCGTACCTTACGTATTGCCATACACGTTGTAAATAATATTTATTTATAATTTTGTTTCTCTATGTCTCAGCTCTAGTTTTGACAAAATTCTCGTTACTTTTCGAAGTGCTCTTTTTAAATTACACAGAAATTGTGAATTTTGGTTTTAATAATAATAAAATTGATTTTTATTAAAACTGGTGTTTTATTTAATTGAAAGTAGTTTTCATATAACTTACAGCATTATTGTGTTTACTATGAAGTTCGATTACCGTTCAGATTCAGAACCCGAAAGCCTGCTTCATTGCGTAGAGGTAACTCAAACAATAAGATTTATAATTCAATGAAACCAATTACAGGCACTTTTGAATTATTGTCAAGGGGTCGGTCAGTCAGAAAGATGTAAGCTAGTTGCCCATTCCAAAGCGTATCTGTGGAGAAGAACGGGCAAGAAAGAGGAATGTATAAACCTGCATTAGAGCACTCCTACTGGTCTGGACATTTACAGATGTTGAAATGGTGTTACTTGACCCTTGGTGCCTAAGAAATTGTTGTTTCACTGGCCGCTGCATCTGCAAGCTAGATCGGCTGGAGTGTGGCGGAACAGGCCTATGTCCAACAGTGGGCTGTGATACGCGTATTTCATTTACCGTGTTCATTTTGTGTGAAATCACCACGCACAGCGGGGCGAGCATGGGCGTACCCAAGACGTTTGTGACAAATCATGATAAATTGTATCATGTCTAACTATTTGTCTTAAAATCTAGCACGGGTCAACCATGTGACATAATCTAGAGGCACATGTCTTGTTGCTGAGTTCATAGTGTGACATAATAAACGCGTTTTTGGAACGAAGTTCTATAGCGTGGCTTCATACTTGCGACTGTCTTCTCTAATTCGATAGAGAGACTAAGAAAGTGTGAATTTGTTCAAAAAGAAAATCCTAGATGGCGGCTGTGAAAATTTTCACATTTTTCGTCATGGGTGTCGTTTTCATATTTTTCTAGGGTGCTAAAGCCGATAGTGACATCAAAATGTAAATCCAAGATGGCGGCTGCGGAAATGTGTGACTCAAGCCATGTCACAGTAGGCCGTGCTCGCCGAGCAGGTTCATCTCACCACTAGATATTTGTCACGGGTCTGCAGGCTTATTCGATTCGGGAATCGAACCCGGAAACCATCATGCCCTTCCAATACCAGAGAATGCCATAGAGTTGATATATTTTGATAATAGTTACAGTCCCTTTATTACTTATTTTTCGTCTGACAGTAACCCATCAGCGTGTCATTGACTCTGGCAGGGCCACCAACAGGGATTTTAATTTTAATGACACAAAAATTTTGTCGCTAATTTGTCGAAATTTGTCGCCAAATATCAGAATTTGTCGGTCACTGGTTCAAAAGATATAAGGGTTTATAGGTGGCCGATCTGGTGAGAGTCTCCCCAGCAGGGCCAAATTTATACCTCAAAAACTAAGGCACCTAGCGAAGATCTGTTTTCTCCCATATTTTGTCGTTAATTTGTCGAAATTTGTCGCCAAATATCAGAATTTGTCGGTCACTGGTTCAAAAGATATAAGGGTTTATAGGTGGCCGATCTGGAGAGAGTCTCCCCAGCAAGGCCACATTTATATCTCAAAAACTAAGGCACCTGGCGAAGATCTGTTTTCTCCCATATTTTGTCGTTAATTTGTCGAAATTTGTCGCCAAATATCAGAATTTGTCGGGTCTTAGTTTAGGAGATATAATGAGTTCAATTAGTAAGGTATAGTTCAAGAGTTAGATTGAAGAGTTCACGAAAAATTGGCAAGAGAAAATATTTCTATTAATATGTGTAATATACTTCTAGTTTTATCGGTCTACAGTCCTTAGAAATGTCCGAGAGACATAAATTCTCAATTAAATACATGTTTTTATGTTTTAAATAATAGTTTACAGTGGCTTAAACTTGTTTGAAAACATTAAACCTTGCTCTTGGTCTATTTGGTGTCAAGATGTACAGTCGCATGCAACTGTTTTATGAGTGTGTTTTTTTGTGTGATGTTATGCTATGTACCTATGTTAATTTCACTACATAGGTACACAAACTTAAAATTTCAGATATAATCTTAAAATTCAATAGATACCTATTAATAAGGTACCTACTAAATGGTTCGTCCTAAATGAGCATATCCTCGCGAGGCATATACAACATGTAACTGGAATAATGCACACCCTGCCCGATACACCCCAATTAGAAAATTAGGTTACAGTCATAATTTATGCACTGAAGCACGTAAGTAGTGTTTTTTAGGGTTCCGTACCCAAAGGGTAAAACGGGACCCTATTACTAAGACTCCGCTGTCTGTCTGTCTGTCACCAGGCTATATCTCATGAACCGTGATAGATAGACAGTTTAAATTTTCACAGATGATGTATTTCTGTTGCCGCTGTAACAACAAATACTAAAAAAACAGAATAAAATAAATATTTAAGGGGGCTCCCATACAACAAACGTGATGTTTTTGCTCGATATTGATAACGGCAACAGGTAGACGCTTGAAATATTCACAGAATATTTAGTTATATATTCACTTTAAAAATAAATAATTAAAATAAAACAAATTTTTAAAGGGTGCTGCCGTACAACAACCGTGATTTTTGTTTTTTTTTTTGCCGTTTTTATAGATAATGGTACGGAACCCTTCGTGCGCGAGTCAGACTCGCACTTGGCCGGTTTAAAAAAAAATAGCTATCCTAATTGTAGCCAAATAATATATGGACATCGATGGACTACATTAGTAGGTAGCGCCTCGGTATTTGTATCTAAAGGCACACACACAAACACGCTATTGACGTGAAAAATCAAGGTAACTTACATATTAATCTGCAATCATACGGTGCGGCGGCGTCCTCTTTTCAAAACACTCGAATTGTCCACCACCTTGTTCAATGCACTTAAATGCCCGCATTCGTAATTGTTCTTTCAATTTTTTACACAAACAAACCTCGCTGTACCAGCCGGTGGAGGAATAAAGAAAAAATCCTTTAGAGCAAGTTTGTTTATTTACCTATTCTTTTTTAAGTACTTTGAGCGGCGCGAACGCCGAAGCGCCGCGCCGGTGACGTGCAGCAGGGGAAACCCTCGTTCTATCTCGCACTTTTCCCCGTTTTTGTAATTGCGGAATACCTATAATAGAGATAACAACACTCGAGTTTGTAACTATTCATAATAAGTTCCACTTTAATTAAACTGGCTGACTTTAACTTACGTGACGGGCAACTCGTTATAAGTAGCTCGTTTGTACACGCGCATCTATCTCTTTCTTACTTACCGTAAATGAAACGGAGCGATCTATTTGCCAGCGACTAAGTGGTAAATGCACATTGTGTTAGATAAATAATTACATATATTTATTGTAGATTTATTTATAGGTAATGAATACAGCTTTCCTTTGGTGGTTGAAATTATAGAATAAGTTTATATTTATTTAATTCGAAACAAACATTCCTCAATATGACGTCATAGATACTGTCTAGAAACTACATAAAGTATTTTGTACTTGCTTGTACCACTGGGAAATTGAATTCTTTAATATCTTTTTAATTACACACCGACAAAATCTGTAACTTGGCGACAAATTTCGACAAATTGGCGACAAAACTTTGGAGAAAACATCTTCGCTAGGTGCCCTAGTTTTTGAGATATAAATGTGGCCCTGCTGGGGAGACTCTCTCCAGATCGGCCACCTATAAACCCTTATATCTTTTGAACCAGTGACCGACAAATTCTGATATTTGGCGACAAATTTCAACAAATTAACGACAAAATATGGGAGAAAACAGATCTTCGCTAGGTGCCTTAGTTTTTGAGATATAAATTTGGCCCTGCTGGGGAGACTCTCCAGATCGGCCACCTATAAACCCTTATATCTTTTGAACCAGTGACCGACAAATTCTGATATTTGGCGACAAATTTTTTGTGTAATCAAAATTAAAATCCCTGTTGGCGGCCCTGCCAGAGTCAATGACACCCCACCAGCTACCTAATAACAATGACAACAAAGACCACTTGGATTTAGACAGTGATGCAAAATAACAGAGGTAATAAAGCACCAGTGGCTCAAGAAACGTACAAAAGATTGTAGGTCCCGTGTAAATTTAAAGTAAAAGAGATAATACTTAATTATTTAGTTAATCGCTATCGCTGACTGTTCACACCACCACCGCAAGTACTCGTAAGTCGCAGCGACGCCAAGAGCTACCAGAGTACTCGTTCAGCGACACTCGCTGAGAGACTGACGCTTGGTAAGTACATAGGTACGCATACCAGCACAATTGTAGTGATACTTATCCTTATATTTTTGTATTTACGAGTACGTCTGCTCCTTCTGCGATTGCATCCAACGATGTAGGTCAGTGCCTCCAACTTAGCTAATGCTTGTTTAAAGGGTTCACGTCAACAGTGCAACGAGTTATCGACCTCACGACACCTCTAGTCGCCAGCGGGCCTTCCGATGGGCTATTGGCGCTAAGCTAGTACAACTTTTTAGCAGTCACTATTGACAGAAAAGTACGTGTGATTCATGAAGCGTTGTTAATTTTTTAATGTTTTACCTCAATTTTATAATTTCAGATATTTTCTTTTGTGTGTACCTATGTGGCTTAAATTACTGTAATTAGGTCATTAACTGTTTTAATTAAAGACTATAAAGTAATATTTTTTTTTTACCCGACTGCCAAAAAGGGTTGTTTTTATGCTGAATAATTTCTACTTGTAACCAAATGATATGAATTGATGAATAATGCGTGTGTGAATATTAGTATTTACTGTATGTAGTATGTATGTCATTAATTATACATATAGACGTTATTTAAAGGATGTACCGGGTGATGAAAAATGAAATACGACCATTTTAAAACAACATTTATTTTTACATACATTAAGTCGGATTCAAAATGCCTGAAACATACTGATTTTTGTACACATCAGTTATATATTATTATTAATTTCATGGACAGTAAATTATATATTTCTCTTTGCACGAATCTGTGGAGACATAAAACTTATAAGCGTTTGTTATTTAATAATCACCTCGCAGTACACACTACTATACACATAAATATTAAAAATTTCATTTTTATCTTTAGGAATTTCATTAATTAGGTATATTTATTAAATTAAATTTGTTAAAAATATAGATTTTCAGTATATCATTAAACGTAGGTATTAAGATTAAATACACCATGATCCGCAGTCCGTTTCAACGAACACAATGTTAAGTGCTGATCTCAAATACCGATTCTAAACAAGGTGTGAGTTTGAGCTATACTATAAAATATCTATTAAAAAAATTAACTACCCAAAATTGAGAGAAAAATACGTTTTTTATTTTATTTTTGTGCTACAATGGAAAGAAATCTATGAGCACTAATTAAATGCCTTCATTCATCAGCGAGTTTTGCGAAGAGGTAAAGGTATAATTATTACCAAAAATATTTGCAGCCGATCACTGCACTTTGTGTAAACAAAACGGTACTCGACACGTCCTCACATACATTGTGCGCAAGTACATTCACTTATCACTATTATGAAGATAATATATTAAAAAAGGAGGAATCTTTCAATACTATTTGGTTATTGGCAACGGACGTTACGATACTACTAGTGAAGGATCCGAGCACGCGAAACAAAGTCACCTACGACGATATTGTTTGCGCCCAACACGATTACATGAAAAATATGTAAATGAAATATGCCCGAGGGCAAAGACCGAACGGAAAGCCTACATCTCCGACATAGCACGACACTGGCAGTATTTCATCTAAATATTGAAAAACATAGAAAATTATGTTCTAAGCTACCTTTTTACACGTTACAATGACTCACATGTTATTGCGTTCACTTAAATCGTACAGGGGTGAGGACAGCAATATACAATGTTTACATATTTGTATTACGTTGACATTTCTTAGGGGATCACTTCCGCACTGTCTTGTGTTCGACACTAACGTCTGACACTCAATCCAAGACTGATGTTACTCCACCACTATTCGCAAGTTTTAAAAACAACTTTTCCCTTTACCACCTAGTCTTTAGTTTAAAAACACCTAGTTCAAAAACTCATTTAAATGGACGAAATACCCCTAAAAATGCGCTAACGCCATATATACAATTTATGAGAAAAGATTAGCATTCGATGACCCGACTATAGAAGAACTGCACTGCATTCATATAAAAAATTGGAACTAAATTGTTTACGTATAATTTTCAAGTCTTTGAAGTTTAAACAACCGAAAACATTGTGAGCTTAAAACTGGCATTTATTATAAATTAATATGTTTAATATTAGTGAACTAAATAGCTATAGTCAACAACTGAAGCGTAACTAGAATAATAATGAAAATTGTTTTATAATTCAATGTGCTTCTCTATGAAATCGTGATTTTTCTCTAAGTCGTGTACTTTTATATCAAAAGCTTAGCCAGGCGCTGCTTTTACTAGTGCTAAAGTTTACATAACTAGATAATAAATAAAAAAAATTCAAATACGTTACTGGCGAAATGTGAGTTTACTTTAGGTATTCCTCTGCCTAACCCATCGGGGAAACACGGCGTGATGTTATGTTTATGTTATGAAAAACAAATACTTAACGTATTTTAAAAAAAGTTATTCATCAAATTTAGTTCTACTAAACAACTTTTTTTTTTTAATTAGTTGCTCGTTGGATTCTTTTTTCATTTTATAAAATAAAAACAAGTCATTCGTTTACAAACGGCAAAAAAAAAACCTTTTTATCTTTTTCCTGTAATAATTTTCTTTTCTTACACTACCGATTCAAATATCCCTCTAGCCAGTTCCTTCAGAGATTACCGCATTCCTGTTCTATTTCACAATCACATGTATTATTAAATAGTTTTAAATAATGTCTAACGAATTCTCTTTTATTCATACGGTACAGGACAGATTCAAATCTACGTGTTTCTTTCTCAAAAGACCATTTCAGACACTAATCTACATGGTCCTCACATGATCTGACCAAGATTATGTCTGGATTTTAAAAGAGACTGTGACCTCTGAGTTTATTTCGGCCTTTCTTCTTAGAGTAATCAGATAGGAAACGCCGACCCTCATCTAATTTTTCATATATGATTGAGGTGTAAAAATAAAATCATTTATCATGTACGTAAATCTGTTTTATCTGTTACTTCCATAACTAACTAGTTATATAAACTCGCACATAGCACCCGGCCTACAATTGAAATCAGATCAAACTAAACGTGTGCATACTTAAGATCTCGAAATGACAGTATGTTCCCTTTACTGAGTGACGACTTTTACAACTTTAACAGTAGTTAAAAACTCAATGGTCAAATAAAATATAGGCAGATGTGACTGAAAACGCCGGGAGGGACGCGGGACGCCCAAGGAGGACATACAGTGACCATATTAGTGATGTTCTTCAGAAAGGTCAGGTGCCTAGTGCCCGCAACCGGTGTGCGTGTGTGACCAGATGTTTGGACGTACACGAGGCAAAAAGACTATGTAAAGATCGTAGCAGCTGGCGTTTTGTAGTTTCTGAGTGAATTTATTTATGCATGTGAAATATAACAAAATATTTTATGGACAAATTATCCAGTAGTGTATGTCTCTGTATCACCAATATTAGAAAATATTCTTTGAATTTTAGTTGTCACTCAAATTCTTTTATAAATTCTGCAAGACTATTTAAAGTATTAAATACTAGCTACCGCCAGCGGCTTCGCCCGCGCATTTTCTTTATAAATTATAGCCTATGTTACTCAGCGATAATATAGCATTCTACTTGTGAAAGAATTTTTAAAATCGGTCCAGTCGTCTTTGAGTTTTTTCATTACAAACAAACAAACATACAAACATTTTATTTTTTTCTTTATGATCTTAATTTCGATACTGGATTTACAACAATATAGTCAGATGAAACTCAAGCCAAACAATCTTTGTAAACATCTTTCGGCAATCCGGGATAGTTTCGAATTTCGAAAAGTCTCAAACAAAAGGGGGAGGTCGAGGCTTGGCCGAAAATGTAAAAAAGGGGGAGCTTCGGTCGAAAAGTCATAAAAGTCGCGACTCAGTCCGAACAGATCCGACTACCACGTAGCACTGCAAGACAGAAAGTACCCCAAACTTTAGCAGTCTACAATATCATATTATACCTTTTTTTTTTTTGTTACTTTTTGTTACTTTTGCATTCCACTTTATTTTGCGTTACGCTAGTACTTACTTAAACAGCTACCAATTAGTACTTTTTTTTAAATTACATATATAATAAAGAATGCCATGTTAATTTTTAATTACACAATGATTCTAGAGTGATGCCGTTGGTAGGGAGGTCACCTTATTGCACGATTGTCCGAACGCGGGTGACATCGGTGGAAAACCCCTTTTTTAGTAACCAGATATTTTAAATTTCTGTGTCTTTGGAGAAAAATGCCTATAGTATTAAGTCCAGGACCTTATATAACCTAGGTTATAGATTTATATGAACTCCAATGCAGCCGCGCTCGTTCGACATAATCAAAGTCGTTTTTATAATTGACAGGCAGTCAAAACCTGTGGAAACCCCCATACAACATTATGAATTAACATATACTTTCATTTAATATTTTAAATGTACGTTATATTCTCTTCTACTTACATTTAAAGTGAAACTTATATAACACAAAAAAGAAAAAAAAATACAATTTCAATATAGTTATATTTAAAAAAAAATAACGATAGTGTTACGATTAGAAAGCAAAAAATAGCGAATTTTTGTTACTTTACATACGATACGAAGGAAGGAATTATTCAGTTTTTTAGTATGGTAACATAGGATATGGTGTTTCCGCTGGCAACACTACATTATGGCACATAACACAAACTCCAGCTTAACTTTCTTATATTAAGGACCATTTTCTAACAAATTATATATTAACAATTTTATTATTTTGCCGCTTAAGGTATTTTAGGATATTTCACATTACAACCATGAAAGAAATTGCTTTAAAAGGTAACCAATGACTGAACTAGAAGCCACTTTAAACAAAATAGTGAAAACTTGGTTAATATGTTACAAATCAACAGTTGGGCGACAGTGGCGCAACAATCCATCGCAACTACTATGAAAATCGCGTTGATATTTTACAATGTTTCAGTGGAATGAATGCAGTACGATGGTTGCTGACAAACTTTTAGCCATTAAAGCGTACCACTTTAAGTTGCCCAACTGTTGGCCAACAATACCTTAAATGGTAAATAAAGTTTCACTAAATCAAAAATATATTAAGATTCATAACGATAGAATAGATCATTTTGTATTTTAAAAATATTTCTTAAGATAGCACAATGTGTAAGTACATAAACCAATTTAATTTTTTTTATATAAATAATAATGATAATTATATTTAGTAAATTAATGTTAGGATAGGTTAGTAATCTTTGTACTTAAAGGCTAAAATTGTGTCCAACTTATAACGAAAAAAAAAATAGTATTTAATAATCTTTGAAAATATTTTTTAACTCAAATACTGCTATAATGATATTCAGCCGGCCGTATTAAATACGTCGTATCTTTGGACCTTACGTTCTTAAAAGCTCAACATTACAAAAAAATATTAAAAACTAAGTTAAAATCTACGAAAGCACTTTTATTTGTTACATTTTAGTCAAAAATTGTGCTATGAACGAGTTAGACAAAACGAAATTAAAATTATAAAACCTATAGACAATATTGGAAGACGTACATTTGATAATAAACAATTAAAAATAAAACGATTTTAAACTATTTTGTATAAACTAAATAAAGGGCCACTCGTGTGTTAGATTAGTCGCGATTTTTTTATTGTGATTTAATTGTACTTTTTGGAAAGAACCACGTTATACTCCTCACACTTGACGAATGAGATCAAGACCGAAAAACATACATTTTGACCTTTATGACACTTTTGTTACGTAACAGAAGTGTCATGAAGGTCAAAATGTTACCACTTTTTAGCTAGTTTTCATTCGCCAAGAGTGCAACAGCAACATGAACTTTCGTTCCTCGACACCAGTCTTTATATGAATATGCCATGGTTTTAGTTTCCATATCTCAATAGGTTTTTAAACTCATTTTCTTTTTCACGATTTACAATTTAAAATCATTTCAGTTATAAAACACATGCATTCAACTTTGATAGTACAAAAAATACTATAGTAAGTAGGTATATTCCTTCATAAGTTATTTTGACTAAGAAACTAACACATCAGTGACCACCCCAAAAAAAGCTCCAAAAGAAATTAAATTAAATTAAAAACTTCTGTAATCAAAAATATACAGATATTTAAATATTCTTCATTTATTTGATCTAGAAAAAAACATGGCTATACTTTCATTGTATAATTTCACTACAAAATTATTATTTTTATTCAGGTTTATTTTTAAAATAAATAAAATAAAAATTTGGCCTAATTTGAGCAGATAATGATTGCGCTCAATGATTTTTGGTTAAGGTAAGTGGACTACACATTTAAAAACGGAATTAAAAATGTAAAGCAAAATGTCATAGACAACAGAAATGAGTTTTGTTAAGGCGAGTTCACATTTTATTATTTATTTCCACTTAAAAACTCTGTTTTATTTTTGGCCAAAAATATCTTCGAATGCAAAAGAAAAATAGCTGTGCAGGATGAACAGCACAGCCTCGCATTGGAACAACAGCTTTAACACTACAAAATACGGCCCATTTTACTGTGCATAGTCCACACCTTGTCCAGTTAAGCTTTAATCCTAAAAAGCTTGTGTACTCGAAAGTGAAGTGAATACTATTGAACTAGCCTCAAGGCGTTGCTAAACATCGATGATCCTTAATATAAAACCGTTTAGATCAGCTGCGGAGCGGCGCGAACGACGACGGTAACGTGTGTGGAGTCTTTAACAGTTAAAAATTTGTTAGGTAACGTTTATACTGTGTGCTAACACCATTTTTTAAATGGTGAAGTTTTTTTTTTTTTTTTAATTTCTCAGGATAATATCGTATAGCGGGTTCCCATTTTATGATATTTATCGTGTCGGTATCGTACCGTCCCCGTATCGACACCGCCGCCCACCCAGGTCGCTCGCACCTTCACACGAACCAGTCTAATCTAGATAGACCAAAATCTAGACTTTCATACTAACTTCAAATCGACTAAAAATACACCCAAAGTACCTTTTTCACATCACTAAATAGTCTGTTTGGCGATTTTACGCAATATTACAAATAACGCTCATGGGAAGTTAGTCGATTCTCCGTTCCCAAATAATTTTAGTCGATTAAAACATTTAATAAAATGTTCTCGACTACATTCTGTCCTAAACCAGCACTTACTGTGAATATCGCAATGATTTTAATGTATAAGTTACAATTAAAAATAAACGTTTTTAAAATCAACAACTATCAATTTATAATAGAATCTTGAAGCAAATAATTATAATAATAAGAATTAAGAACAACTTATAAGTACCATTTTTGTGTCAACTGAATTAAATATACGTAAATAGACCGATCGATTAATCGATTCATTATAAACATAACTGGCGAATATTCGAAAACTCCGCGCTTCTAATCGAGCAGTCGAATTTAGTCGAATCGCGTCACAACCCAATAGACCCGACAACGTCACAGCACTACGTGTTCGAATTTGGAACGTAGTGATGTGCGTTCACAAAATCGACTATGGTGACAACTTACTAAAGATGAACTAAATGATGTACTTTATAATAATGCCAATAGATCCATTGTACTTTAGTGATTTTTTTGTCACACTATAATGTAACAAGGAAAAAGAATTTTAGAATAGAATTAGATACTTCATTGCATATGGCTTCTCACAAGTAATTATGGAAACAAATGGCATTATTCTACAGACTTACAGACAATTCATGAAGAAATTCACAATAATGTTGAATTTTATATACATATTTAGTAAATTCTCACATAAAATCGACTAAAGTTGCCAGCTTTTTGGGAACTCTGACGTTCGGAAACACCATGGGAGCATCGCTAGCCGCGATATATCGATAAACGCTTCGTAATCGATTCATAATCGCCTAGAATATAATCGCCAATGAAACTAATCTTACATTTCCTGTTATTTTTGTTTCAAAATTACTGTATTTCGAGGAATAAGTTGCAAAAACCCTTTCACTCGAAAATATTAAAGATCTTGAAGTCAATTCGAGATTTTTTGAGAAGCTATAAAATGTAACGAGTACCTGATTTATTTTGTAATATCAGTTAGTTGCGTTTGACTTCCTCACAAAAACTGGCGACTATTTCTAACAACCATACATCGATCATGGAAACATTTCGTCAGTCACGATACAATGATGGAATCGTCACGAAGCGCTATCGTTACGGCGGTAAGTAACGGGGACTCACGGCTGTACGTTGTATGTATTGCTGATCGGGACATTTGCGTTGCGGGCCTACCGAGCCATCGCACGAACTTTATCTGTAATAGAAAACCCCATTTTAATTTTCATGTACGCACCATTTTTACCTGCTTTTGATGTAGTGGTCGCAAGCATGGTATAATAATATACTACGCCAAGTATAGCATTCCGAGACACAGTGGTCACGTGGGTGACACAAGGCTACATCATTACATCTGTGTTACCAGAAGTTTGTAATAAAACCACCTTTATTACCTGTGCGAATCCGATAAAACAATGAGGTTTTAATTTTTGTTTCGTTTGATGAGACAAACGAAACAGAAAAGTTGAAAGGAAACCGTTTGGCTTGGTCTGGGCATGTGATGAGCAGAGAGGAAACGCATGTGACTAAAAGAGTGATGTATATAAATGTTGATAGATGGAGCGGGAGAGGAAGGCCTAAGGAAAAATGGATGGATTGTGTGAGGAATGATATGAAAGAGAAGGAAGTGAATGATAGCGTGACAGTTGATAGGGGGGGAGAATGGAAAAAGAAAACGTGTTGCGCCGACCCCAAGTAACATGGGACAAGGGCAGGAAGATGATGATTGATGTGACAAACGAAACGATAATTTAAATGCTTTGTACATACGTTTGAACAGAATGGTGACTGAAAATCTTTCCTTAATTCGTGTTTTGTTGCAATAAAGTGGCAACTGGATAGTGACGTAAGCATGTGTCACTCCCCGGAATGCCAGACGTTGTTTTATTAGACCATGATCGCAAGCGCAACTGCTGACCAATGAGGCACTGGGCTGGTGGCAATGGGCTCGCTCCTTATTACATGGGACTTAAACATAACTGGCGAAATGTGGGTGTATGTACCATCGGAAAAGTTCATATCTAACCACCGTAAGGACTATTCCTGCTTGCAGCCCTCGGCGGCTATAGAACCGGGCCGGTAACAGATGTGGTCATCGTGTTCACAGATTTTTTTTTTAAACTGGTTAGATATGAACTTCTTTGATGGTACATGCTAAGGCACATCTCTGCCTAATCCTTAGGGGAATTAGAGGCGTGATGTAATGTTTATTTTTTTTTCATTTCATTCATTTTGACCTCGTGTTTGAGACACTCCCAAAAAATCATTCAGTTTTTTTTGCCCATTTGAACGTAGGCGTAGTTAGTAGATTTATATTGTCTCTCCTAAAATACAGATTACTCAGTGATCTAGCTATATAAGCGAGCAGCGCTTCATCAAACTATAGGGATGCTGACAATTTTTTTTTATGTCTGTCATGTAGATTATTAAAAAATATTGGACACGTATTATTTTTTTTTTTAACGTAACGTAATCAAAAAATTACGGCAATACGTTAAAATGTGGCATGACGTCACTCTCCGGTAGATTTTATACTGACTTGTGACGTAGCGAGCTCCTACTCCCTAACTTTAAGGGGCATGCACTAAGGTAGCCCGCGAAATTAAAATTTTCTTTAGTTTTTACGTTTTGCAGGCCAGTGTGAGGTTTTATGTTGATTAAAATATGATTCGCGACCGTAACCAATATGGCTTTACATAATTATAATCATTACAATCAGCAATACAACTCCATAAGTAAGCACAATCGCCAAATGTCATGATTTCATGAAATAGTCATTCAATGTGATTATTTGAACTTAGAGAGAGTTGTATTGATCATTTTTATGATTTTAATTTTATTAATAAACATTTAATACGACCGCAAATCATATTAAGATCAACATACAACATGATACTGACCTGCAAATTGCAAAACACGTAAGAAAATTTGAATTTCGCGTCTAATATTTTTTATTATCTGACTGACGGACTAAATAGTTTTTTTTTCCCCTGTCACCACTTTATTTGCATACATAAATGATTTTGGTGTTACAACTGCTTGTGTGTTAACAACGTGAGGTCTCGTTACCTATTCGCTCTAGCGTCGGTTAGAGTAGCTCGTACTGCCGGAGGTGCATGCGTTGTATGATGTCGCGACAGTCGTTGAACACGCGCTTGATGTTCTCGGTGTCGACGGCGCACGTGAAGTGTGGGTAGCAGTAGTGCTTGCCGTCGCCGCTTGCTGTACTTATGCGCTGGAATCAAAAGGTAAAATTAATTATATTTTTGGCAAAATATTGTAGCGTTGTGAGGGAACTTAGGTGCAAGTAGTCGAGTGATAAAATATCTAAATTAGTAAGTTCTTAGTCACATCACTAAAAACGGGGAACAACACTATCCTTCCGGAGACGCTCGGTCATTTTCGTTTCCGCTGGCAAGGACGACAACAGTTGTTCCCTGACCCTCAGAATCCTATGTGCCCCGACCTAGGGGTTCTTCGTACGGGCTGAGGGCAGGTGCCTAATGGTATTCACACTACTGATGGTAGCGGTGCTGCACATTGCTTGCGCACGCTGCCAAGGTCTCGATGGCCTAACAACTTGCGGCCTACCGCCGCAGCTACCTGCGCGAGGCTGTGCCTACCGCACACTGCTTGCGCACGCTGCCAAGGTCTCGATGGCCTAACAACTTGCGGCCTACCGCCGCAGCTACCTGCGCGAGGCTGTGCCTACCGCACACTGCTTGCGCACGCTGCCAAGGTCTCGATGGCCTAACAACTTGCGGCCTACCGCCGCAGCTACCTGCGCGAGGCTGTGCCTACCGCACACTGCTTGCGCACGCTGCCAAGGTCTCGATGGCCTAACAACTTGCGGCCTACCGCCGCAGCTACCTGCGCGAGGCTGTGCCTACCGCACACTGCTTGCGCACGCTGCCAAGGTCTCGATGGCCTAACAACTTGCGGCCTACCGCCGCAGCTACCTGCGCGAGGCTGTGCCTACCGCACACTGCTTGCGCACGCTGCCAAGGTCTCGATGGCCTAACAACTTGCGGCCTACCGCCGCAGCTACCTGCGCGAGGCTGTGCCTACCGCACACTGCTTGCGCACGCTGCCAAGGTCTCGATGGCCTAACAACTTGCGGCCTACCGCCGCAGCTACCTGCGCGAGGCTGTGCCTACCGCACACTGCTTGCGCACGCTGCCAAGGTCTCGATGGCCTAACAACTTGCGGCCTACCGCCGCAGCTACCTGCGCGAGGCTGTGCCTACCGCACACTGCTTGCGCACGCTGCCAAGGTCTCGATGGCCTAACAACTTGCGGCCTACCGCCGCAGCTACCTGCGCGAGGCTGTGCCTACCGCACACTGCTTGCGCACGCTGCCCAGGTCTCGAAGGCCTGACAACCCGCGGCCTACTCCGCGAGCCTGTGCTGACAGGCCTACACGCGCTACCGATACCTGTCGGTCTCACGAGGGCCGTCCGGCCTGCCGCCGGGCCTGCGCTGAGCAGGTCCCTCCACGTCTGCCACGTGCTACCAAGGACGGTACCCTTCCTATACTAAGTGTGCGAGTGCTCAAGACTCAGTGTGTAGGACCTTACCCACGACTTAGCCGTGTTATTTAATCTCTAACTACCTATCTACCAATATATATATGTTTACCTATATTGCTGTTTTAATTATTCTACTTCTACCTACCTAGCCGTTAACGGCCTGCGCAGCCTACCCTGCGCAGCCCTAGCCGTTACAATATATCATTTTTGTAAAATAAATAGTTTTCCTTGCACGATCTACTTTCCGAGCACCTTTTCTCATTTTTCTTTCTCTTAAAACGTCATTCGGATTATAATGTTCACACATTAAAAATAATTACCACATTATCAAGTGATGCGCTTACTAACGAACAGCATTTAATATTTATTTATAGTTTATAATTTTATTAAATCTTTCCTTGGTTTTTCCATCACCAGTTTATTACAAAGGCCTTCCATAAGGTCATTATGGTGTTCTTAATTCTTTGTAAAAATTTATAGGTATATGTATTTTTTTGGGACCCACCCCACATACGCCAATAATAATGTACACACGCATCTACAGATCTCCAAAGACAGTATGCGCTTGGGAAATCATCGTCTTACTTCGGAAATACGAACGCGCAATGTTGAGATCTAATGAAGAGGTGTTGCAACCATGGAAGTACTGCCCTTTTTTTTATAACCATAGTTATAAAATTATATATTAGCAATGTATGTAATTCCTTTACTTTTTTAAACTTTTATGACCATCTGCGACCGGAGTAGGTAATCTGACAGAGAAAACTTCATGGTAAGTGCACTACAACAGAATGCGACCGGAGAAAAGTTAGAAGCTTTGCCACCATACTGCTCTGTACCGTGTACTCCGTGGCGCGATGTACGTGCTAATTCGGAAATATGAAGATTACCGAAGCGCATACCCTTTTAACTCTTAGCTGCCTTGGCTGATTTAAATTTCTGAATTGTTATTTGTTTAATATTTTTATTACGGACGCTTCTAACGTGCACGTCTCTCTACATTGTTCTCACATGTTTAATTTCAACATGAATGATGTAACCAATACCTTGTAACAATTTATTTAAAAGAGTTTCCGTGGAGTTTCTTGCCCGTTCTTCTCCATAGGTACCTACCTACTACGCTTTGGAATGGGCAACTAGCTTCATATTTCTGACTGACCGATTCCTTGACAATTCAAAAGTGCCTGTAAATGGTTTAAATGAAATAAATGCTTTGAGTTTCTGGTTTAACTGTATTTTTCACTCGTTCTGTAGAGCCGTCGTGTTGTACTATTCTGAGCCAATAGTTTCCCTTATATTACATGTATTATACTTACAAGAAACTCGTCTCGTATGAAGTACTTGGCCCGCGCGACGTCGGGATGGTCCCGCGTGTCGAGCACGGCGTCGGGCGGAGTGCTGTAGCGCGCGAACTCGCCGAAGTACTCCTCGAGGCGCGACTTGCCGGCCAACACCTTCTCGGCCAGCAAGTCCTGCTTGTTGAGGAAGAGGATCACGGATATCGTGCGCAGCCATCTGTAATATTGAATTATGTATGTTAAAACATTAAAAAAATATCATAATTTATGGTACTAACTATGTTCAACACACCAACTGTTTTCTTAATTTTTTTTTTATTAGATTCTGATGGCCGTAGGACGTAAAGAATAGTACCATCCCATTTCTTCCCGTGGGCATGGTATAATAAAACAAGGTATGGCATTCCGGGAGCGACACATGCCTACGTCACTATTCAGTTGCCACTTTATTGCAACAGAACTCGAATTTAAGGAAAGATTTTCAATCACCATTCTGTTAAAAAATATATTCAAAGCATTGAAATTGTCGTTTCGTTTGTCTTATCAAACGAAACAAACATATACCAACGTAATTTTTAATTAAAACCTCATTATTGTATCAGATTCGCATAAGTAATAAAGGAGGTTGGGGAGTTATTATTACACACTACTGGTAACACAGAAACGGGCTGTCTAATTGGCATTCTGACATTTTGTCATGTATCGCTATTCTTGTCGAACCCGTATGTTGGTCTCGCTCAGTCCCATTGTACACAGTGATTCTCAAACATTTATTTGTGGACGTCTAACAAGTTGGTTTGATACATTTTTTTCTTTGACCACAATATCAAAATGATTAAAATATTTTTTGTTTTTTTATTTTGAATAAAACTTCGTAAGTAGACGAGTTTAACAATGTGTTTGAGGATTATTTTAGTAATCCCTAGAATCCACTTATTATTAAGAATGAATATACACTTATATTATGAATGCTAAAGTAGATTTATCTAATTTGTTTTTTTTTTTGTCTAGGGAAACCTACAACGCGCGGGTAGAGCTACAGGCAAAAGCTAGAAGTAATTTAAAAAAATATGTCAATGTTTTATAAAATTTCCCCAAACTAAAAAGTTTGAGAACCATGGATAGCGGTGATGACGTAGTCTTGTGTCTCCCACGTGACCATTGTGTTTCGGAGTGCCATACCTTGTTTTATTATACCATGCCCGTGGGTATCGTAAAAGGCGACTAAGGGACTTACTAGAGAATGGGCAGCAGCGTTCTCTATGTATTTTAACACCATACTGCGATCGCCAACCCGCCTGCCAAGAGTGGCGGATAGGGCAAACCCCCCCCCCCATTTAGGGGAGGCCTATGTCCTGCAGTGGACGTCCTTCGGCTGACATGATGAATATGATGAGATACTGATGCACGTCTGTTAAAATTCAAACCAGCCAAGTGTGAGTTGGACGCGCCCTGTTTGGGTTTTTCTTTACCGCCTACAGAAGCCAGAAACTCTGACAATGTCACTGTCGATAAACCTGTTAGGTATCGTGTTACCCAGCAACTGAGTTGTGGAGGTCAGATAGGCTGTCGCTCCATGTAATATACTGGTATCCAGCTGCATCCGGTTAGACTGGAAGCCGACCTTAGTTAGGAGAAGGCTAGGCAGATTCAAAATATTTTATTATCAAAGGGACTTATGAAACGTCAGAAGCTAGGTACAAGATGGTTCCCATGGAGGATAACCGGCACGAAACTCCATGGTTACTTAAAAAAAAATTGCCAATGGCATAAATGACAGATGATGATACCTGTTGTTCCATATGCTCTTGAAGAGGTCGAGCGACTCCCGCAGCCGGTTCTGCGTGGGATCCTCGCGCAGCACCATGTTGTAGGAGGAGCAGGCCGTCACGAAGATGATGGCTGTGACGTCGTTGAAGCACTGGATCCACTTGCGTCTCTCGTCACGTTGGCCGCCTACGTCGAACATGCTGGAAGGGGAACATAGTCATAAAATACTATTGTATTATATGTTGCGATTTTTGTTATTTTTAAATGCATTGACGTTTGAAGTTTGAGCAACGAAAAAATTGGAATAAAATTTAAATAAGTTATATAAAAAAGTGTAGCCTTTTTTTTGAGGATGGGAAATCATCAAAATAATTACTTCTCCCGCTCTGGGCGGAGCGAGAGGGCGTGTCAGACTTTTACTGACTAAAACCCACCCGTGTTCCTTCCGTTGCCTGTGTGCCGGAGTCGTGGGTCTTGGTATTGGACCTAGACACGATTTACGGGGCTGAAAAATCGATCTAGCTTGGTCTGGGAAAATTCGTTTCTATATTTTCACAGCCTCTGGAATGTGATACAACGTTGGTATACCTGGACGTACACTCGACCAAGTACTTATTTATTACGAGTGGAACAACTCACTGGAAATTGACTTTATCGACGACAAACTGCGTCTCGAAGATGCCGGAGGTGAGCACTCGGCAGCGCAGGATGTCCTGCTCCGTCGGCGTGTAGTTGGGCTGCTTTATTATGTGCACCTGGTCCAGGAAACTGGAACAAAGAAATAGCATTAAAAATTACAAATATTTTGCATCAGGGAGCGAAACCGGTATGATTAATACGGGTATTTTTTCGGTTACAACATTTATATTTTTTACAGGTAGTTTTAAAGGTTACCATAAATAGGGATGACGACAAAAAAAAAATTTTTTGTCCGTCTTTGAGACTATAAATTATATGTCACGTGTCTATAAAAAATATTAGACGTGTTTTTTCTTTTTTTACGTAATCTAAAAATTACGGCGATACATTGAGGTAAAACGTGCCATGACGTCACGAGTATGTATATTTTTATACGTACTAGTGACGTAGCGACCCCCACTCCCAAACTTAAAATGCGTTTATCTAAGTATTTTTTTAATAATATGATAAAGCAAAAAATACGTGTTTAATATTTTTTTATTATCTGACTGACGGACTAATTAGAATTTAAAAAAAAATACCCAGGAATCATCCCTATTGAATACAACCAGAGTACGTGCCGTCGGCATTAGCACGCACGCATATCTCCACGGCTCTTCAACCTTTATATTAATGATCTCATAGTCGAGCTCAGTGGTATGCGTGTCGGCTGCCGGGTTGGTGGTGTTAGTATTAACAGCATCAGCTACGCGGACGACATGGTACTGCTGGACTGTGGGATCTATCGGAGAAATGTTGAAGGTCTGCGAGGAGTATGCTGCCTTGCACGGACTTGTGTAAAATTTCCGTAAATGTTTATGGTCTTTAAGGCCGCCGGTAAGTGCCCTAATCATGAACCTAGTTGTTAGGGCATAAATATAGTCCACCAATTTAAGTACTTGGGGCACATACTTACCGACGACCTTAAAGATAATGCAGACATAAAAAAGGAACGTAGGGCACTGGCAGTCCGAGGGAACATGTTGGCCCGTAGATTCTCTCGTTGCACGGACCAAGTCACTCTGTTCAAGGCGTTTTGTCAAGGTCTGTATGCGGGGGTCTATGGGTCAGCTACACCAAAAGATCGCTAGATGTCTTACGCATCCAATACAATAATGTTTTTAGGATGCTGTTGAAACTGCCCCGTTTCTGTAGCGTATCGGAGATGTTGGCTCAGAACCGAACTGACGGCTTCCATGCTGTGATTCGCATAAAAGTCGCATCACTGATGCGCAGAACGCGGGTTAGTGACAATAGCATCCTGAAAACAGTGGTGGAGAGCCCTTACTCCCCTTTTCTGAGGCACTATGTGGGGAGAATGGTCAGGTAGCATATTCCTTGCTTTATCGTTCTCTGCACATCCTGCCGCAGTCACCAGCTATTGTTACCCTTGTTTTATGTACTACTAACACTAGTGATAAGGTATTTTACTAACAAATTGGACCATATTGTTGTCCGATATAAATAAATAAATAAATTAGTCACAGGGCGCGCATCGCCTGTGTGTGTAACCGGTATTAAAACGGTAACCTAAATAGAGGTAACATGTTTCTTCTTCTTGGTTCCCCAGATATCGGTAACCTTAGTCATAGAAGTAACCAAAATTCTTCGATACCTGTACGTAATATACAAGGCGGCAGGGAACATCGACGCGAAAACTGTTCTCATGGATTCAGTACATGATTCCAAAAAATTAGTAATTCATTTAAGTGCCAAAGTTTACGTTTTTACAACAAACTCAACAAACATTGACAATGTTGAAAATTATGTTCAAAATGACACGATTACTTTGTAAAATATTATATTATTTTAATTATTGTGAATGTGAGGACTATGTGGATATTTTTATTTTCCCTTTTCATTTCTTTTTTTCTTTCTCAGTTTTAATGATGGTCTGGCAGTTTGAGTAGTTGATGCGGCCTACCCAAATATCCTTTCCTTGGTATTGTTCGTCGAGTTGAGCTCCTTAAGTTCTGAGTTGAGCTCCACGATTACTGACAAATGCTTGCACTGACTGGACAGGTCCACTCAAATCTGTGTGGTTCTTTCCTCAAAAGACCATTTCAGACACTAATCTACATGGTCCTCACATGACTTGACCAAGATTATGTCTGGACTTTAAAAGAGACTGTGACCTCTGAGTTTGTTTCGGCCTTTCTTCTCAGAGTAGTCAGATAGGAAACACCGACCTCACCTAGCTTATTTTTAATATGACGTGTAAAAGTGATTCCGATATCCTATTTACAGAATAAACAATTTCATTTCATTTCATTTCATTTCATTTACTCCCAAGCCATGTCAAAGAACTGAGCCTCAATAAATTTAAATCATTTATATTAAACAGAAACTATGTCAAAAAGGTTTCTATAAAGTTAAAGATTACTTAGACGACAAAAAGGCTGGGACTAATTAAGTTACTCCAATGTACCCCCTCCCCAAGCAACAAACAATTATTTTAGACTACATGATATTATATGAGCTCCTATAATATGTTTGATTTATTTTATTTAACTGTAAGTCAATTTATTTTAATTTTGTTTTCATTTATTGTTGACATAATCTACTCATTAAAATGTTTTACGTATTTTATGAGTTGTATTGCAATTTGTGGTAATGTAAATTATTTTAGCATAAGCACTATTATATAGAATCAAGTTTTTCCAACTGAACAGACAGCTGTGCTGCTGGGGAGTTTGTTGCGCCACTTCTTCTTCCCAGCTTAAGGACTAGGAAGTGGTGAAGGGTGGGCGTTTTTGGGGGACTGTCTTATGTAATTTTAACGTTCGAAAAGTGCTGAATCTCAGCCTAGTTTGAATAAATGACTTTTGAATTTTGATTCTGAACCCACATGCGTTAAAATTTTTCGTCGGTTATTTAAAAAAAAACAGCTGTTCCATACATTTTGACCGCGTAGGTATTGCACTTTTCTATGAAATATTTCAACGCAGGGGGGGTTCAGAATCATGTACTGAATCCACGGTAACAGTTTCGCGTCGATGTCCTTGCCACCCTGTAATAGGTTATTGATCCCTGCCTGTAATGTTTTAAGTTATAACGACTGTTTACTTTGATTTTGGAAGAGTTTGGAACGGGAGTTTCCATGGTATCATGTAGTACTTACTACTTGGCACAGTCGATGAGCTGGTACTCGTTGCTGCGCTCGTAAGTGCGCTGCACGCCCAGGTCCTTCCAGAGCGCTTCTGTGTGCTCGTAGAATTCCATTGGGTAGTCGAAGTCGGGCTGAGACGCTACGTCCTGGAATGTGACACAAACAACATGATTTTTCATATTCATATTCATTTATTTGCGTTCCACAAGGTAAAACAAGATGTTAACAAAAGGCTTAGAGCTAAGAGCCGTTGTAGACCCTGTCAGGGCACAACAAAAATATTTTTAGGTACATTACTTACTAGTTAAAAATCTAAGTCGTAGAAAGTTAAAAATAAACATAAAATAGAATTATACATGAAAACTAAATAAGTAATTACATTCGTTTATAAGTCAAAAACAATAATATAAATAATTCAATTATCAATAAGTAGGTATCCATTTTCTTAAAATACTATTATTATATTTAGATAAATAAATTTAACCTAAGTAGTAATATAACATAAGTAATTTTAAGATCTTTATGGTTTATGGCAAAAATTGAGGCTAGTTCGGCCGAATAGGATTGCATATTGTTTGCTTGTAGTCAAAACGCATTAACAACGTGGCTCGTAACAAGAATTTGCTAGCTTTATACTCACGTCTTCTTTTCGTGTGGTTAGTGAATAACCTGTTGTCAGAGTTTTAAAGCCGCCCATGGGCCTCTGACTTGGCTTCAAATGCCGTCGAGAAATATCTCCCAGGCCGGTTTTCTCACGATGTTTTCCTTCACCGTTTTTGAAGCAAGTGATAATTATACAATACAATACGCACATGAATCCGAAAAGTCAGAGGTCTTGGGTTCGAACTCGAGACCTATGACTTGGCAGTCTGACGGTCACACCGCTAGGCTATCACTGCTCTCAGTTAAAAAGCTTTTACAATCGTGAGGGTGAAGAATATAAAGGAATTTATTTTATTGCCTCTCGCAGGGCAACTTATAAACTAAACGACTACGCTAAGGGCATCCCCTTGTGGGGTACGGACCTCAGCTTAGGGTGTCGCTGGGGGGAAAGCAAGGGACAGGCTGGATCGCATTAAGAGTATTTGTTTGGGGATGAATTTACAGGTACAGGCTCAGCGACGCGGGCTGGCTCAAACAAGGGTCGTGGCGGGTTTACGAAATGTGTATAAGCGACCATTTTTTGCCGGCTGACATCTGTAATATACTTCCTAGCTTACTGTCAAAAAAGCTGTGTTAAAAGTAAAGATAAACAAAAAAAAAACGAGCCAGCCTTACAGCAGTCACATGTGTAACATCTTGGCAGACAGTACCAACCTCTCAGTAAATGGGTTGGTACCATCTGACGGCCAACTCTAGCACCGCGCGCGCTCATTGTGCAAATCAAATAGCGCGCGCTTCCCCGGCTTCCTGCTACACACTTCCGTCCCTTTTCACGTTCGTGCTTCCCACATATAGCAGGAAAGCGAGAGGAAACATGTTACACATCAAAAATCTGATTTTTTTTACAGAAGAAGCCCTTATTTATGCTGAGATAGGAATAGAATAGAATAATTATTTATTTGCAAAGAACGTAGGTACAAAAAAAATGAGATCTTTATACATTCTACCTTAAATTAGGCATGCAAACATTGAGTACAAGTGCTTATTAGTCTAAATATATACTGTCAATATGAAAAAAAAACTTGAGAGGTGTCAAGGGACACCCGGATGGAACGAAGTTCAGAGAGAGAGAGAGAGAGAGAGACAGACAGACAGACAGACAGAGAAACACGCGCACGCCGCACGGCTTACAACTATAGCAAAAAGTGTCGTTACAACTTTTGGTCTTAATTTTTTCCGTCTAGCCCCCTTTCGTAACGCGCGATAAGGAACTTCGTTCCAAAAATTCTTATAATACAAACAAGGAGCCTTTTGACCTCGTACAGGACTGCATTAATTTTGAATTTGACTTTGTTTTTTTTATTGTTTTTTATTTTTTATTTATGTTTAGTGTATTTTTACCACACCGCCGTGCGTTAATACCAGCGCTGCGGTATTTATTTTTAAATATCGCCGCATTATGCTGAGATAGTGGCCTTTTTGGCCTCGCACAGGTCGTTACTATGTTTGTATTTAATTTTTTTTATTATTATTTACTGTTTGTATTTCCTGTGCGTGTCCCAAATAAAATATTTTTCTTTCTTTCTTTCTTTATTTCTCGAATTAATCAGCTAATAAAACTTTATCATACCTGTATATAGTCGACGCGCGCTTTGTTCTCAGGCTTTTCAAGCGGTATGGGCGGCGTCAGGGTACTCATGGCGCCCGTGATTGTCTGAAACATAACACATTGTCAAATTAATTATGGGCCTTATAAATGCGAGAGTTCGTCGAGTAGCAAGAATAGGGATGTTGCCTGAAAAAAGAAGCTAATTAGTCCGTCAGTCAGATAATAAAAAAATATTAGACACGTATTTTTTGCTTTATCATATTAAGAGCGTTTATTCTGAAAGTGGGCAACGTCGCAAATAGATGTCAAATATTTCCCTGTTTTGATTAATTTGGCAATATTACTGTATGGAAATAAGAAATGTGGCTACCTAGTTAACTGGAATATTGATTATGAAATGCAATAATTAATATCTTAACAGTGAATATTTAGTTTCAAATGTAAAAAAAGTATTTGGAAACTTTCCAAATGCCTTTTTTACACTTAAAACGGTTACAACATCAAATTCAGTGTTATAATTGCAATTCATTTTTAATATTCTAGTTCCCTAGTTAGCCACATTTCACATAGGTGACATTGTATAGTACATCCACACTTTGTCAGTTATGTTTAAGTCACACAGATACAATACATAACAGATATAAGTATCATAAAGCCCAGGTCCCACTCACAAGTATCGCATCTCGTATGTTCTTCTTGATGTCCTCGATCTTCTCGCGGCGTTCTTTGTCGGAGAAGCCGTTCACGTGCAGGATGCGCATCTGTTTCACTATGGTCGACTTGCCGGACTCGCCCGCGCCCAGTAGGAGCAGCCGGTGCGTCGCGCGATATAGCTGGAAAGTTAAAATGGAGCATTTTAGTATTTAAATACAACAGCGGTTGAAAATCATGCAGTATTATTTATCATTAACCCCCGACACAAAAAGAGGGGTTTTATAAGTTTGACCGCTATGTGTGTGTGTCTGTCTGTGGCACCGTAACTCATAAACGGGTAAACCGATTTGAATGGGGTTTTTCTAGCGATGGATCTTATACATGCTTTATCAAAATCGGTTCAGCCGATTACAGATTATCAGCTCTTTTCTAGTTGATGAATGGTGAGCGTCTTCCACAAGTCTGATCTATTTGAAATTTGGTATTCTGTTACTTCAATAAGAACATAGTAACCTTGTTTGCAGGATACCCAACTCCCTTACCAACTTACAGCACAGGTATCGTGTTTGGGCTCATTGGAATGGTCTCAATGAATAGCTTATAGATAGATGATGAACAGGATCTGGTGATGGAGTAGGAAAGAGAAATGAGGAAATGTTTGTGACAAGGGTTTTTGAAATTTTAATATATTTTCACTTCCTGGACACAAAGTTCATGTTCAAGAGTTTTTTATTCATTGATACTATCTCATTGCTTGTCCAAGGTCTCCTCGTCGCTTTCTTTAACTCTCTGAAGACAGAAACGGAGGGTTCTCTGGGAAGACCAAGAGTTACGTCTAATTCCTAGCAAAAGCTGTCAAGAAGCATGTCTGATGTAATCAGTATCTTCTGTGCGTTATTTGCACGTCCTGCACGTGCGTCTCATGACCACAATAGAAACGGGTTATCTACTGGTTTTGTCGACGGAAGAATAGACAAAATAAAAAAAAACGAAACTTCAAAACCAAAGACATCGACTTCCGAAATGAAAGTTATTTTTCACTTTGTAGTGTTTTTTTTCGGAAGTCGGTTGTTTTTTTTTTTTTTTTAAAGTTAATATTTTTCACTTTTCAGTTGTGGTACCTATCCCACACAAATTCCTGCTATGTAAATAACAGTGACAGGAAGTTATCATCATATAATCCACATATACTAAGTGGGAAAAATACGTATTATTGAAGCTTACTCAAAAACTATCCAAGCAAAGTTAATAAAATTTATATGGGACCAATCCGGGAGCATACCCTTTCATACAAGAAAAATATTTACAAAATCGATCCACAATTGACGGAGAAATCGGCGGACATACATATTTTGTTTTTTTTTTTTTTAAATACGCGTCGAACATATAACCTCCTCCTTTTTGGAAGTCGGTTAATGACAGATTGTGATTGTTTATCTGTCATTTTGTCTATTCTTCCGTCGAAAAAACCCATTTCTATTGTGGTCATGCTATATAAACGTACGATGACATGAGGCAGAACATATCATCTCGCCTGTACTTTCTGGAGGTGAAGGCAGAAGTATACAAAACAAAATTTTGCCAGTTATAGTCCCACCTACCCATGTGATAGGGGCGAGCCTAATCTGCGTTCGCAATTCATTTGCCAAACATGTAAACAAACACGATTTTTAGGAAAACAACTGTAATGCCCACACATAAGGTTTAGTTTGCGCTACAACTTCATATCTCCTGCCTGCGGATAATTATATAATTATGTATAATTCTTTAAGCCTGACTTGGTTTCCGTACGTTCTTTTCGGGTGACCACTGAAAATCAGCGCTGTGCTGTGGGTCTCCATAGCAGAGCATCATGCTGCGTGGAAGCCTTCTTGTCACAGTCATGACGTGCCAGCAGCTGCCGACTATTTCTGTTTTGTGCTCGTTATTGTATTGTTATTGTTTTGTTATCTACTCGAGTTTTATTAAAAAAAATTATGCACGTGTTTCTTTGACAAATAAACTTATTTTTCTTTCTTTCTATATTTTTTTAAAATCAACTTTATTTACACTTGAATAAAATTGACGTTTGTCTAAGCGGAAAACACGTGTTGGTAAATAAATTGCGAACACAGATTAGATAGATATACAACTCTTACCAGTACGACATTATAAATTACAATTTGGAATTTTACAATTAACCAGGCACAAGCTAAGTATTTGTAATTTATTGATGGAAAGCCTTAAAACTCCGTGCTTAGCAGTTGTTTGCGTCCAATCAAACGACGCAGTCTTTGATGATAATAAGTTTTAAGACTAGCTGAGCCGTCAGACGTTGTGCTGTTGAAATTTCAATTTCGATTTTTCGGCTGTTCCTTTGCCGTGAGCTTTGAGTTTTTGTGTTGTTCGCCTCAATATAGGGGTGGTTTACACCCCTGTATTTTATGGAAAAATATTATTCAAATCGGTCGAACCATTTTCGAGTTTTTGCGAGACTAATGCACAGCAATTGATTTTTATATGTACTATATACACGCGAAAACTGATACCATGGATTCAGTACATGAATCTGAACCCCCCAGCGTTGAAATTTTTCGTCGGTTATTTAAAAAAAAATCTGTTGTTTCATAGAAAAGTGCCATACGTACGCGATCAAAATGTATGGGACAAAAGATTTTTCCATGGTATCAGTTTTCGCGTCGATTTCTCTGCCGGGTATAGAAGATTATAGACCAAGTGTTCACCTGTTTATCCTTCTGCAGCTGCTTCGTGATGGCATCGCTGCGCCGTTTCTGTTTCTTGGCGTCGTCTTCGCTGCTCTTGCCGCCTGGCGAGCCGAAGCATCCCATTGCCGACCACGCCGCCCACCTGAAGACAAACAAAATACAATGTTAATGAAATGTCTGAACGTTGTGGAGTTGTGAACATAAAAAATACGTCACAAAAACACCCGTCTTGCAAAAAAAACGTATATTATGTATGTAAATTTTTATCCATCCACCATATAATATTAAATTTAATTAATAATATTACAGAACACAGTACACAGATCCTTAAACAATGTTGTCTAAAACGAACGAAATACTTGTACAATCTTAGTTGGTTCAATCTATACATACAAATAACTATATAAAATTGAAGTGTGTTTGTAATGTCAAAATAACAGGTAGCTTTTTACTAAATGCATATGAAAGTTTAAACGGTATTTAAGTACATCAATCAATCTGCCTAGCCTTTTCCCAACTATGTTGGGGTCGGCTTCCAGTCTAACCGGATGCAGCTGAATACCAGTATTTTACATGGAGCGACTGCCTATCTGACCTCCACAACCCAGTAACTGGGTAATATACGATACCCCATGGTAAGACTGGTGTCAGACTTTCGGGCTTCTGACGACTCGTAACGACTGTCAAAGATCCACGAATGACAGCCGGGACCAACGGCTTAACGTGCTTTCCGAGGCACGGAGGATTCTCGGTATGTAAAGATGGTCACCCATCCACTGACCAACCCCGGCAAGCGTAGCTTAACCTGATGGATCGACCAGTGCGGCTGTTGTTACTTAGCCACGAGCTCCTCATTCCTAGGATTAGGATGATGGTGTTAGGGGATTCCTAGGACTCCCCTAACACCATCAAATTACCCCTTCGAATTCAAGAGAGTACAGTTTCCCATCAAAGTATGCTTCGCAAGGACTACAAACAAAGCTCAAGGTCAAAATTAATTATCCAATTAAATAATGAGGCTCCACGTGGGCGAAGCCGCGGGCATCAACTAGTTATCAGATAAATAAGCATAATTATTTATTACCTGTTTGCATTTGTTATTTGTGTGAATAAATTGTAGCAATATGGTAGGAGATAGTGGTCACCACTGCCTCTTGCTATGAAGACAGTCCGATAAAAAAATGTTTACAAAAAATCCTAGATCCTGTGTATTTATCATATTCAGGAAATGGAAGAACCAGAGACTTTTACAGAACCTTATCAATGTGCTTAGCAAATGACTATGAAACGTTCATTCTTTCAACTTATAGTCATCATTCATCATTTCAGCTTAAAGACGTCACTTCGACTGGTTCTGTGCTTCCCGCATCCAGCGGATTCTGCGGCCTTCACCAGGTCATCGGTCCACCTTGTTGGGGGCCTTCGAACGCTACGTCTTCCGGTGCGCGGTCACCACTTTAGAACCTTTCGACCCCATCGGCCATCTGTACTTAAGTTTGGCATTACGGATGCAGACAATTTTTTTTTAGTCCGTCATGGAGATTATAAAAAAATATTAGACTCAATTTTTTTTTTTTACGTAATATAAATATTACGACGATACATTGAATTAAAATGTGCCATGACGTCACAAGTATGTAGATTTTATACTTACTTGTGTCGTAGCGACCCCCACTCCTCAACTTAAAATGCGTTTTATCTAAGTAATTTTTTTATTAATATGATAAAGCAAAAAATACGTGTCTAATATTTTTTTATTATCCGACTGACGGACTAATTAGAATTTCATTTTTTTACCATGGCATTAGTTCTCCTATGGATCTCTTCATTCTACCCCCACACCTCCAAAATAACAAGCACAATAATTTATAGTAGGTATTCATTGAAATGAAATGAAATGAAATGAAATTGTTTATTCTGTAAATAGGATATCGGAATCACTTTTACACGTCATATAAAAAAATATTAAAAATAAGCTAGGTGAGGTCGGTGTTTCCTATCTGACTACTCTAAGAAAGGCCGAAACAAACTCAGAGGTCACAGTCTCTTTTAAAGTCCAGACATAATCTTGGTCAAGTCATGTGAGGACCATGTAGATTAGTGTCTGAAATGGTCTTTTGAGGAAAGAACCACACAGATTTGAGTGGACCTGTCCAGTCAGTGCAAGCATTTGTCAGTAATCGTGGAGCTCAACTCAGAACTTAAGGAGCTCAACTCGACGAACAATACCAAGGAAAGGATATTTGGGTAGGCCGCATCAACTACTCAAACTGCCAGACCATCATTAAAACTGAGAAAGAAAAAAAGAAATGAAAAGGGAAAATAAAAATATCCACATAGTCCTCACATTCACAATAATTAAAATAATATAATACTTTACAAAGTAATCGTGTCATTTTGAACATAATTTTCAACAATGTCAATGTGTATATAAAACTGGTTTATTGTGGTGAATAATTAAAATGTCAAGTTTTATGGTTTTCACAAGGCTTAGCAGAGCGAGCAGCTCAATCCCAAGCTTTTTTATCTTCTAAATAATCTGAAATTTTATAGTACCCTTTTTTACAAAGTTTGGTTTTAATCATTCACAAGTCATACCATTATTGTAGCTTTAATACTTTCATCGAAGTCGTATCGACAGATTGAAACGCTACATGTTATCGAAACTGAAACGTATCGACATTGGCACTATACTCAGATTAAGCTCTTTCAAGCACTGCATTTTCAATCGGATACACCGAGTAACGATGTCTGAATGCATCCCGAAATAAAACAGTCAACACTAGTGACAGATGTCACGATGCTTAAGAGTGCGATACCAATTTTTTTAGAAACAAAGGTTCCCACGTTCCATGGCACCAACTCCATCAAACTCCTTGAAAAGATCTTTTTCTTCTTCTTTTCTTGTGAAAAACAATAGACGACGTATATTTAGTAACCTAATCCGCTTAAGAGTCATAAACCCTGTAAGAAATTGACACGTGTTTCAACTCTCAACGAGGCATCCTCAGTATGACTATTGACTTGTTGCGAACCCGCACCCGACGTATTGACACGTCGAGAGCAGAGAAATATACGTCGTCTATTGTATTTTATTATGGATTTCCGCAAAGTCAGGCCTGAGTCAATTAACTATCTTTTCTTGTGGTTAGTGACTAACCTGGTGTCAGAGTTTTAAAGCCGCCCATGGGCCTCTGCCTTTCACGTGGCGTCGAGAAATATCTCTCAGATGCCTGAGAGTTATTTCTTCACGATGTTCTCCTTCACCGGTATTGAAGCAAGTGATAATTATACAATACGCACATGAATCCGAAAAGTCAGAGGTGCGTGCCTTGGGTTCGAAACTTCGAACTCGAGACCTATGATTTGGCAGTCTGCCAGTTTGGGCTATCTCTTGTTTTGAATTGTTTAGTTACTGTTGCAGTTGGGTTTGGGAAAAAATCTCCTCAGGCCCGTATTTTGATACCCTACAATCCTACATGGTCATATAGTATAACTTCTTTTCTACTTTCTTATTGACATCTTAATCCGCCATTTTGATTTTATAAAAACAAATCCTAGCCTATAACCATCGGACGACATGCAATGCAACATAGAATTTGTTTCAATGTGTGTTACATTTCATGTTAGTATGTTACGTTTCACCAATCTCTACCGGGCATTAGAATGCTTCGAGGGTATAAAGAATTTCGTATACTAAGATAAAACGTTATCATTATGACCTGCAACATTTTAATAAAACATTTTTTTCTGCCGATATATTTATCCCAATTTATTTGCGATGTGTGGAATGTCTTTTTCTTCCATACTTCTTTATTAGTCTCGGAAGTTCCGCCATTTTATCGACACATCAGGCAAATGTCACAAGAAAAATCATAAAGGGTGACAAAAAAAAATATTTTGTCCGTCAGGTAGATTATTAAAAAATATTGGACACGTATTTTTTCTTTTTTTACGTGATCAAAAGATTACGGCAATACATTGAGTAGGCAATGCGTTAAAATGTGGCATGACGTCACTGGCCGGTAGATCTTATACTGACTTGTGACGTACCGAGCCCCAACTCCCCAACTTAATGTGTTTTATCTAAACCATTTTTTATTAATATGATCAAGCAAAAAATACGTGTCTAATATTTTTTTATTATCTGACTGACGGAGTAAATAGTATTTTTTTTCCCCTGTCAACATCCCTATTACATAGTTATGACCTAGCTTCTAGAACCTAATGTCTCTTTATGGTATCATTAATAACCAGTACTTAAAGAATCGCTAAACTAAATGAGGTGCTAAATAATTTCGCCGCGTATCGACGAAGCGTATAAAATATTAGTCGTGTTCCTATTTCGGAACGCTCTGAGCACATAATTGTGGACTATAGCTAGTGCTACGGACCGTTTTAGAGTCTAGAAATGGGCGAATATTTCTAGAAAGTAATAGGAATTGTGTTTCATTATCATTACACTAGCTTCTGCCTGTGACTTCGTTCGCGTCATGGTCTAATAAAACAAGGTCTGGCATTCCGGGAGTGACACATGCTTACGTCACTATCCAGTTGCCACTTTATTGCAACAAAACACGAATAAGCAAAGATTTTCAGTCACCATTCTGTTAAAAAATATGTACAAAGCATTTAAATTGTCGTTTCGTTTGTCTAATCAAACAAAACAATTCAATTTAAACATAAATCAACGTAATTGTTAATTAAAACCTCATTGTTTTATCGGATTCGCACAGGTAATAACGATGGTTGGGGAGTTATTATTACAAACTTCTGGTAACACAGATATGATGACGTAGACTTGTGTCACCCACGTGACCACTGTGTCTCGGAATGCTATATCTGGCGAAGTATATTATTATACCATGGTTCGCGTGAAATGTCTTGTTTGAACATAAAATATACCCTACTAGCTTCCGCCAGCCTGATATGTTAATAAATTACAGCCTATGTTACTCAGCGATAATATACCATTCAACTGGTGAAATATTTTTTAAATCGGTCCAGTAGTTTTTGAGTTTTCATTACAAACAAACATACAAAAAATGAAATCTATTCTCTTTATAATATTCATAATATATAATAATATAATATAATATTATATATTTATAATATTCTTCGATCAACAATTGTTGACCGAAGATAATATTAGTTTAGATGACACTCGGCAACACTGTAGCTTCCTTTTGTAGAAATGAGATCAGCAGTTCCTAAGATACGGGGGTATCTTCGAGATTATAAAATTCTCTACATACAAACTCACAATTTTTACCTCTTTATAATATTATTAGTGAAGATGTATGTTATTATGAAACGGGTGCCTTACTGTGTGGATGTCAAATTATACAAAAGTTGCGACCAGTCTTAAGGCGACGACAACCGACTTTGAATGATTTTTTATTGAAGATCACGTCTAAACGAGTAGTGTTAATGATTTAGAAAAAATATATGTTAAATAAGAGCATTTTCTTAATAACTCAATATATAAATATTTTAGATTATGTTTATATAACATGGTGAAATTAATTTGTAAAGTTATGTCTAACGCGGATAAAAAACTGAGAATCACGCAAAATCTATCAAGCGTATTTTTCTGAAACCTTCACGATTTTAAAGATAATTTAATTATTGATCTTTTAGTATGCTTGTTTTATTAAAATACCTTTTGTTTTATAGAATAGAATAGAATAGAATAGAATATTCTTTATTATGTACACCATAAAAAATACAGATAAAAATGTAGTCATTTTACATAGGGTGACACAATGGGCGGTCTTATCGCTAAAAGCAGCAGCAGCAGTTTTATGTATAATAAATTAATAATACGCCTAATTTGGGACAGCGCTCCTTGATGGGCGAGTCCTATTACTGGCTTGACGCACGACGCGTTGCGTGAGCTCAGTACAGAACACGTAAGCTAACCACTCAAGGTCACTGGCATATATCTGCGTCTTGGGCTGTGGAGGTCAGATAGGTTTACATAAAATAATATGATTTTGAAAACTAGACAGTCGCTACATGTAAAAATATTGGTATTCAGCTGCATCTAGTCAGACTGGTAGCCAACCCCAATATAGTTGGGAAAAAGCTACTTAGATTACTGTTTTTATCGATCAGTTGAGCAAGATATAATTTCCTTATAAAGCTGGCCATTTTTAGCAGCATATTTGCCTCTTGCATAAAACCACAGAAAACAAAGTTATTTTTAAACCCTTAACAGCTTACTAAAAGTCAGCAAGTTATTCTAAAGCCGATACGAGAGAAATCGCACAAACTAAACTTCTACCTTTCCTCAACAGGTCGAGTGTTTCCCTTCGATATAAAGACTCGATACACGAGGATAGTTTCTCGAGTCGAATAAACAATTTAAAAAAAAGTTGAAATGTAACTGTTTATTCTGTAAATAGGATATCGGAATCGCTTTTACACGTAACATTAAAAAAATATTAAAAATAAGCTAGATGAGTTCAGCGTTTCCTATCTGACTTCGCTTGCGTTTTGGGGGACTGTCTTAAGGCTTGTGCAGACCAGCGCGACTTGTCGCGCGACGCGACACGAACAATACAATTTCTAAGAAAACTTCACAGTATAACAATAACCGGTGTCGCGTCGCGCGACAAGTCGCGCTGGTCTGCACAAGCCTTTATGTAATTCTGACGTTTCGAAAAGTGCTGATTCTCAGCCTAGTTTGAATAAATGACTTTTGAATTTGAATTTACTACTCTGAGAAGAAAGGCCGAAACAAACTCAGAGGTCACAGTCTCTTTTAAAGTCCAGACATAATGACCAGACCATGAAGATTAGTGTCTGAAATGGCCTTTTGAGGAAAGACCGAAGGTTTGAGTGGATCTATCCAGTTCTGGAGTAAGCATTTGTCAGTAACCGTGGAGCTCAACTCAGCACGAGTAAACAGTTCAAATTCGTATAATAGTAGCACTATACAAATTTTAACTGTTTATCTAGCCCGGAAGCTTTTTGTGGAACTGAAGAAATTACTATGAAAAGTGGCGTTCCGACAGTGACACCGTTACTGGGACAGACGGGCTTGCTGCACTATACGACACTCGCATCTCGAAAGGTAAGACTCGCCTCGCCTTCCAAAATTGACATCATCCGGGTCACCAAAAAATCCAATTTCGAGTTGCAAATAGCCTGGCGAGTCTCGCATGGAGATATTCGCCTCTCGACGGTCGAGGAGCTCTCCTCATGCAAACGAGGCTTAAAGCTTCTCGATTGAGCCCACGAAGCGTAACCGAGGCGTGGGCGACCCTCCCCAGATGAGTTATTTCTTTTTTTTTTGCATATATTATATATATTTTTATGTTGCTATGTTAAACTGTTCAGGTCAAGTTCTTCAATATTTTACAATTTTTTTGTCGTACTATTTTAGATTTATGAAGCAGTTAACCGGGAACTATGTTACGAAAATCGTCCAAATTGTTAAGAGCGTTTATCCTAAAAGTTAGCAATGTCGCAAATAGCTGTCAAATATTTACCTGTTTTGATTAATTTGGCAATATTATTGTATGGAAATATGAAATGTGGCTAAAATATTTATGATGAAATGCAATAATTAATATCGTAACACCGAATATTTTAGTTTTATATGTAAAAAAAAGTATTTGGAGACTTTCCAAATGCCTTTTTTACAACTAAAACGGCAACAACATCAAATTCAATGTTATAATTCTAATTCATTATTAATATTCTAGTTCGCTAGTTAGCCACATTTCTTATTTCCATACAGTAATATTGCCAAATTAATCAAAACAGCGAAATATATGACATCTATTTACGACGTTGCCCACTTTCAGAATAAACGCTCTTAAGCGGTAATTTAATAAAGAGAAAGATTATTAGATTTACAAGTCTTTGTTGGGTCTCCAAGTTCATACTCCTGCACTTATCTTAATTTATTTGTGGTCGGTGCAGTTCTGTCTGGCGTCAGCTCAGTAGTTAGTTGTAGCTCGAAGGTTGTAATTGAAACCACCTTTTATCTATTAAAATTCCCAATCATCCGTCCTTTCATTAGGTCTCCAAATTATTACAATATATTGCTATTTAAATATTTTTGGTATAAAACAATAAATTGTCTACGGTGAGATCCGTATGGTTATTAATAATATCACAAACATAATGGGGTATCCCAAAAACTCCACAAAACAAATAAAATCTCGTTAAACATGTTAAGATTCTAACTCCACCACTCCGGTAAAATTAATTAAGCAAACATCACAACATTTAACCAAACAAGAAAAGCCCATATTTCCCAGAGACCTACATTTTCCGTTCGTGTTGCCATCAATAAAAATAACGCAATAAGGCGTAGCAGACTTCTAATTCATAGCCTGAGGCCTAAATCTAAAAATAACTTCTGTAACACCGAGTCAAGGCTACAGGAAAACTATTTGTGTATGCGTTTAAGGCTAACATTCTTATTGGGGTTACCCAGTTCAATATTTTAAGGATGATTAAAACAGAAACAGCAAACAACTAGCAAAATTGAAGTGTACTACACATAATTTTGTATAGAATGAAATTTCTTCTAACTGAACAGACAGCTGTGCTGCTGGGGAGTTTGTTGCGCCACTTCTTCTTCCCAGCGAAAGCACTAGGAAGTTGTGAAGGGATGAAATGTCTTCTAACTGAACAGACAGCTGTGCTGCTGGGGAGTTTGTTGCGCCACTTCTTCTTCCCAGAAAAAAGCACTAGGAAGTGGTGAAGGGTGGGCGTTTTGGGGGAGTGTCTTATGTAATTTGCTGATTCTCAGCCTAGTTTTAATAAATTACTTTTGATTTTGACACCTCTGCCAACCTTCTCGGGGAACACAGGCGTTCTATTGTTTTTTACCTAACTGCCCCAGAAGGCGGAAAACGAAGAAGGAGAAAGGATGAGGAAAATATCGTGAGGAAACGTGTCGAAGACATGTGACATCTACCAACCCGCACTGGGCCCGCGTGGTGGATTACGGCCCACTGCCTCTTACTGAGAGGAGGCCGGTGTCCCAGGAGTGGGGAGATTACAGATTAACTATGCTGCTGCTGCCCCAGAAGGATATTTGATGTTTTTGGATGGCAAACAATTCGACGGTCCACTTGATGGTAAGTTGTTTACGCCACCTATGGCACAGATTTTAGGTATGACGCTACAAGGACGCGGCGAGCTCGTCTTGTCGGGCCAATTCAGTGAGTGTAACGTATTCAGAAGATATAAGAGTTAAGCGATAAAAAGAGAGGCAACTTCTAAGTGAATATAGCTGTGGTAATTAGCGCTGTGTGACCTGAATTGCATCGCCTTTATTGTGTCGTAACAAAACTCGCTTTTTATTTAAATGACCATCTGTATTCATCTGAGCCTATGGACACTTGGACATGCCTCTGGTATTGCAGATGCGTTGCTATCCCTGAGTCCAAGCTGACATGTCTCATGTGCCTGCAACGACACCGGCACCCTTCAAACTGGCAGTGCTGATGGCGACAGGAAAACGTATGGTGGCAGTGCAGTAGTCAAACTCAAACCATTTATTTCGATTAAACCATTTTGCAGGCATTTTTGAACTGTAAATGAGTCTGTTAGTTAGTCAGAAAGTTGAAGCTAGTTGCACATTCACAAACGTAGATCTCTTTTAAATCAAGATATTATCAAATCGTCATGTGTAGGTTGTTATGTGTTATTATTAAGCAGTTGTTTAATGTAATAATTCAAATGTTCTTACCCCTGGTTTCTGGAAGTCTGATCGATTCCCTGATCACTAATTCTGCTGAAATAACGAAAGATAAACAAATAAGATGAGATTTGAAAAGATTTAAACGGCTTTCAAAAACCTAGGGTAAGCTTTTTAGCTAGTATAGGCCTCCGAATCATAGATAAAATAAAATGAACAGTCATGATAGTGCATCTCTCAGCAAAGTAGTTTGGTATGATAAGAGAAAGGGTCCTGTGCCGTAATTACGTAACACACGATCAATCACAATCTGTCTAGTTTTGACAGTCCAACAACATTCGTTGTTGAGCAGACAAATTTTTAGAACATAATTATGAAGCAATCGATTAGCAATAAGTATCCTTAAGGCGAAAGCGTCAAGGTAGCCCGCGAAATTTAAATTTTCTTACGTTTTTTTGCAATTTGCAGCTATCTAATTACGCAACACATTTTCGATTTGCAATTGAGTCAAATTGGTTTCGTTTGACTAGAATTGCTTTCAATTTACAACTTTTGAAAGCAATTCTAGTCAAAACGAAACCAATTTGACTCAATTGCAAATCGAAAATGTGTTGCGTAATTAGATAGCTGGTCAGTATCATGTTGTATATTGGTCTAAATATGCTTCGCGGCCGTATCAAATGTTTATTTATAGAATTATAATCATAAAAATGATCAATACAACTCTCTAAGTTGTTATAATCGCATTGAATAACTATTTCATGAAATCATGACATTTGGCGATTGTGCTTACTTATGGAGTTGTATTGCTGATTGTAATGATTATAATTATGTAAAGCCATAATGGTTACGGTCGCGAATCATATTTTAATCAACATAAAACTTCACACTTACCTGCAAAATGTAAAAAACTAAAGAAAATTTTAATTTCGCGGGCTACCTTAGCGCATGCCCCTTAAAAATCATTTATATATGATTGCTCGTGTGTTTCGAAATTGGGGTGTTGATGTAGGTACCCTGTGGTCAGTACACACGGCGATGACCAGTATGGTAAAAGTTGGGACCACGTGTCAACATCCCACTGTTCATACGATTAAAACAAATGCAGTATGAAACTGCCATGTAACCCGAATTTATACAGTAAACATCGTAGGTACTGCTCATCGAAGTGTGAACGGGGCCTGTCCTAACACCGACAGTGCGAATTTCACCAATGAATCCGAACGCGATCAACACATCCAAATCGCGTTCAAGACCTGTCAATGTCAATATCCCACAGAAAATAATGACACTGACAACCCTGATCGCGTTCAGTTTCATTGGTGAAATTCACCCTTAGTCACCTTTTACGAAACCTGGGGGGGTTTCATCCACTCTTAAAGCAAGCCCATATTTGGTAAATAGTGTCGAAAAGTCGCGTATCATGTGAAGTGCCAAGCAATTTTGTACCATGTGCGGTGAACTAATACGGTCATATTGACCAGGTCTGCGCCCTGCTAACGATTAAGATACGGGACCCTCAAGAACGAAAGAGGTATTTTCTTTACAAAGAAAACGTAGGAATCTCGGTCAGTCACAGTGATTATAAAATGACTAGCGATTGCTAATGAAGGTTGGAAATTATCCCATAAGAACGTACTAACGTGCTAACTAGGATAAAAAGACTATCCTATGTCCTAACTCAGTACCCTAATTGCGTAATACACGATCAATCAGAATCTGAATCGTTTTGAAACAATCGCCGCGTATTCAATTTTGAAACTGATTCTAATTCGTTTGAGTGATCGAATATAACCCGTTTATTTTTTCTGCCAGCCTGTATGATGCCAGTATCTTAATTGCGTAATACACGATCAATCAGAATCTGAATCGTTTTGAAACAGATTGCTAATCCATTGCTTCATAAGTCCGAAAAAAAAAATCTGTTCAACAACGTAAATAACGCAATGAATGTTGTTGAACTGTCAAAATGAAACAGATTTGTTGTAATCGTTTACGAAAATGTGTTGCGTAATTAGATAGCTGGTCATGGTTTATCCTTATGCCCCAATTTCGGTAAAAAACCGTCAGATAGATAGAGTTAAACCTACTTTCGCATGTATAATATTAGTATCAATAAGGATTCAAAGAATTCTTCCACAAAGTACCTAGGAAAACACTAAGTTCATTTAACAACGATTAATTTTAAAACCTACAACAATTCGCCACAGCCTAGCAGTCATGGAAAAATCGTTCGGAACATTCGGCCTTACGTGTCCATCGCTTGGATCATTCATGCGGCCAATTGTCCAGCTGTAATGCTGCAAATATGCTAATAGTAACTCATTATGTTCCGACGCCTTTGTCGTCGCGTGTGCGAGTATGCTAAACGATTTTGGTAACCGATTTGATCTCTTAATATTAGGTGGAGTTATGCGAGTACTGGATGGACTGTATAAGGCTGTGGTTGGGTGACGTCATTGATGTTGGGGATACTGTTTTTTGAAGAGTTGAAGGAAGAGAGTAGAGCTTAGTATGCAAATGTTGACTTTGAAATATTGCTCAGGAAAATGTGACCAATTTAAGTTAACATCAAAGATTGTACAAGTTTATGAGAACAGCAAAATCACCCCTAAGTGCACTGGAAATCACTTTCGGGCAGGGGTTCCCAACCTTTTAACATACACGCCCTCCTAACCTTATTTTAAAATCACTACGCCCTTGAGTAACTTTGTCGACATGCAGACTAGCATAAGAATGTAAAGCGAGCGAAAGAGAGGTCGAAAATGCTCGGACCCCCTTGGAAAGGTTAGAATTTTTTTTGATCATTCAAACAGAAATAGAAGTTACTTTGTCAACTTATGCAGAAAAGTTGAAGAATCAAGAGAATATACCTAGAATTGAAGAGCGAACGAACCGAGCTCGGAAATTGTAGCAAGCCGCCTCGGATAATAATAATATTAATAATAATAATCCATTTAATTCAGGCGACGCAGGCCCATAAATAAATACCTTAACCTAAACATACATATATTTTTATTATAATTACACCAAATCATTATTGTACACGAAGTGATGACTGTGTCGGCGTCGTGTTGCGCTGCGTGGTGTCGCGTAACCTTCCACGAAATCGTCGGTACGCCACACCTTTCGGCCAAAACTCTTCTTTCATGAAGGTTTCTAGGTACTGAGTTGGAACCCGCACCACAAACGACTTGAAGTTTATGTTATGGCGCGACTCCAACTTCTCTACTCTCAAGGTCCACTTGGTCTTGGTTCTGATGTATTCCACGATGTCTTCAGTCATCGTGGAGTGATGCAGACGGGATACGTACAGCTGCGTCGACGGTGTAGCAGGACGCAGCAACATATTTGGTCCCGCCAGAGCAGTACCACATCGATTACGGCAAGTGGGCTTCTTTCGCTTAGATTCCACCTTCACGAAGCCGTCCTTGTCTGGCTGCCCTTTCTTAGGGGCTGGGGACAACATACCAGGAGCCGGTTCATTGCGGCTCTTAGATGCCCCCTCGGTTGATTTTGCACTTTTAGCAAAAACTTTCTTCTGTTGCTGCTCCTTTTGGATGGGAGGTTATGCAGCAGCTGCTGAGTAAGCACGGTGAGGTGTTAACGTGCTAACTTGTGACGTCACCACTACTGCGGTAGAGGCGGGATCGGCGGGGTGCGGTATTGCATCGCTTGCAGTGACGGCGGCCGGTGACGAGTCCAATTTCGCTGACTCGAAACTGGACAGCGACGCGTTGTTTGCACCACGACGAGTGTTCACCTTTGATGCGAACTCAGGTGACCTACATACCGCTACAGTATTGCGTAAGTCAACCATATCGGCACGTAACTCACTGATGGTGTTTTGAGACGCATCCAACTTGAACTTCATCTCGGCCAGGCTTGCCTTCAGAGTAACAATATCCTTTAGCAACCTGGTGACGTCGACGTGGTCAAATGTAACAGGGGGCAGCTTCCGCAGCTCCTTTGCCACAAAGGACGGCACGTCGTCAGGGTGAGTCTCCTTAAACACCCGAAACATGTCTTGGAGACTCCTCTCTCCCTTTTCGTCCCTCCTGCGGGACGGCATTCGGTCGGCTAAGTCGAGCGATGTGTACAGTGTCGTCTTTGCACTGCGTATCTCATCTTCGGTGTAGCTCGAGGTGCAGATCTGCATGAGGCTTACTTCGTCCATGACGTCCAGTTGATGTTGCAGGAACGCCAGGAGCTCGTTGACTATGAGTTTTTCGGAACCCATGACGGCGACGGCTAATGCCACGTTAAGCGCGAATTAATAATTCGTAGCGAAGAGAGATGCGCGACCGTTTCCGAGCGCGCATCGCACTAGACTGACTGGATAGGTTCGGTTTTCTTTAGTACATTCATACAGAAATAGAAAAACTTATTTTGTCGACTTATGCAGACAAGCTGAACCTCATTTTACAGCACCTAAGTATATATTATGAAACACCTAAGTATTTTGAAAACTAGTCATAACCTTTCTAATATCAAGAACATAAAATTTAATACGAGTAAATCTAGTTTATTATTGGAGCCGCCGCGCCCCCCCCATTGGTTATTCTACGCTCCCCGAAGGGGCGCGCCTCAACGATGGGGAATCTTTAGAGGAGGAGGAAAACAAAGATTGCTGCTATGCGCGGGGTACGAACGCAATTTTGGCAAGTTCTATGTTCAGCAGCTTATTATTATTACCAGAATTTTCTATCATCTTCACCATCATGATTCTTCTGCCCTATCCCAATTTATTTGCGGTCGGCACAACAAGTCTTTTTCTTCCACACTTCTCTATCAGTCGTCATCTCGGTAGTCACTCCCTCTCTATCCATCTTTCACACAGTCCATCCCATGGTATAATAATATACTTCGCCAGGTATGGCATTCCGAAACACAGTGGTCACGTGGGCAACACAAGTCTACGTCATCACATCTGTGTTACCAGAAGTTTGTAATAATAACTCCCCAACCACCTTTATTACCTGTGCGAATCCGATAAAACAATGAGGTTTTAATTAACATTACGTTGGTTTATGTTTAAATTGAATTGTTTCGTTTGATTAGACACACGAAACGACAATTTAAAAGCTTTGGTTTCTGAAAATATTTCCTTAATCGTGTTTTGTTGCAATAGAGTGGCAACTGGATAGTGACGTAAGCATGTGTTAGTCCCGGAATGCCAGACCTTGTTTTATTAGACCATGGTCCATCCATCGTTTCTTTGGTCTTCCCATACTCTTATAGCCGTCCACATTCATACTTATTTTTTATGGGGTTACAGAAACATTCCAATATGTAATATCAATAACTAATAAGTAACGCTTCTTCTTCTTTTCGTGTGGTTAGTAGTGCAGAGTTTTAAAGCCACCCATGGGCCTCTGACTTGGCTTCACATGCCGTCGAGAAATATCTCTCAGGCATGCCTGTTTCCTGCCAGGGTTGCAAGTTTGTCCGAAAGGGACACACAAGCAACGGAAGGAACACGGGTGGGTTTTAGTCAGTAAAAGTCTGACACGCCCTGGGAGCTCCGCCCCGAGCGGGAGAAGTTATTTGATAATTTCCCACCCACAATAAAAAAAACAAAAAAATAGGGCATGCCGGTTTTCTCACGATTTTTTCCTTAACTAGTAACCGATGTAAAAGTAAGTTGAGTGCATTAAAACTATTCAAAAATTGTTTGCATCGGTCAAAGGTCGAAAGCGTTTAAATAAAAAACGATCGATAGTAGACCTGCAAATAATGTTCTACTCCTCGTTCTCATCATTAGTAATGCCAAACTCATAATAGATTAACGCACATACAGTTCAACATGTCCGCTCTAGGTAGTCCTAATTAAAAGTCATCGCCAACCACAGCCCCCTTAATTAAGTTTCCAATCCTGACTATCAACGTACTAATTGCAACAAGGCTCAAATTTGGTAGTATTTGCAAACTAAATGCAAGGTGAATGCGCACGATTTATTTTATGTAGGGCATGCCATTATGTGCTTTAAAAGGATAATATCCTTTGGTGATAAAAAGTTGAAGTCTTTTGAATCTGAGTATTGAATTAATTTAGATTAAATTACGGTGTTAGATTCGGGCATAATTATTGCAAAAGCTTAGCTTGGAAAAGTTACATTGCAATCATTTGAAATACAAAATAAGAGGCAATCAAAGTTCAAGACAGCACTTGTTTTTGACAAATTGAGAGTAATGCACTACCTCAAACGCTGCGCGTTAAGGCTCGTGCAGACTAGCGCGACGCGACGGCGCGACACGACTCGAACAATACAATTTCTAAGAAAACTTCACGGTATAACAATAACCGGGGTCGCGTCGCGCTAGTCTGCTCGAAGCTGCATGAGGCGAGCAAAAGTCGTTAGATTATGATGGGTCTGACGTACCTAAGGCTGACAAGCCTAAGCTTATGGATTAAAGGATAATAAACCCTAAAAATAAAGATAAAAAAATACATGGGCTAAGTGCTCTACCAGCTCACACAACTTTAACTGTAAATTTTTCTAGTGCCTTGCGGTCTTGTTCCTCTATGTCTGAACAGACAGCTGCGGTGCTGGGGTGTTTGTTGCGCCATTTCTTCTCCCCAGTTACAGCACTAGGATGTGGTAAAGAGAGGGCGTTTTGGGGGACTGTCTTATGTAATTTTGACGTTCGAAAAGTGCTGATTCTCAGCCTAGTTTTAATAAATAACTGTTGATTTCGAATTCTACGCCTGAATGTCACTTTATTTCACGAGGGCTGAAAGTCTGAAACTGTCTTGTACTTTGAGGATGGTGCCCTGGTTCTCTACGCCTGGGTCTGAAGGACCATTTCAAAGCTTGGCGCCAGCCAACAACCAAGCCAAGTAACTGAGTGTTTAGCAAGAACCTCGTTAAAACATCATATTTAACAGTTCCAGAAAAAGATGATGACAAAATTATAAGAGTTTTTGGCAAAGAACACAATAAAAATAAACTAAATGGTGGCCTAATGGCAGAGGAGCCGATTAAAGAGTTTTATTGAGCAACGCATTATAAAGTAGATCGCAATAACAACAAACGGTGATCACTCGATACATTGACTCCCATACTCAAAGCTTACACCCCAAAAAACGCCATCTCCATTCACAACCTTACATAACCGAAGATAAAATCACTAGAGAAGGTCAAGAACATTGCAACATCTCCACAATAAAACAATAAACAATGGGAGCGTTTACAAACGCCCACTGAAGGCGTATCAATGGCAGGTCTATTTCTGGACAGGATAATACAACAGTTCAAACATGACAAAGGATATTTGGAGATGAACGATTACCTTGACATCTTTTCTTCTTTGAGGTTTTGGGCCAGACGAATTTCCGGTGTCTGGACGTTAATTTTAGATAGCTATGGCAACAAGGGACTTATTTATTTAAAATTAAGTACCTGGGCGACCGAGATCGGCTCGGCTGAAAATTCAGAAAACGAATTTTCCCAAAAGTGAGACCTAGCTAGATCGATTTTTCGCCCCCGTAAACCCCTATATTGCAACTTTCATCGAAATCGTTAGAGCCGTTTTCGGGAACGTAATTACAAATAAGTATATTTAAACAGGGGTATTGGTTATAAGTCGGCAATCCGTTAAGGGGATGTAGGAGAGGTCATTTGCAACCAAATGACCCCTCATGATCCCCATGCCAATGTCAACCATTTTCGAGTAATTTGACATTTAATATTTTCAAAAGAATTAAATAAAAATATAACATTTTAAATTACTCGAAAATTGTTGACATTTGCATAGGAATCAAAAGGTCATTTGGTTGTAAATGACCTTTCCTATATCCCCTTAATTTATTTAATACTTCAAGCACACAAATGTACAGAGGCGGACTTAATGCCATAGGCATTAATATGCCTATGGCATTAAGTCCGCCTCTGTATCTGGATTAATGGATTGCCGACATATTATAACCAATAACCCTTTAGGCAAATATTGCTTAAAAGTATAGGATAGATCTCTAAGTGCCTACAGCCCCGCATGCGTCGATCGAAGGTTTTAAGGTACGCTTGCCGAGACCCGGCTATCATTCTTAGTTCTTTGACATTCGTCAAAAGTCTGACAACACTCTTACCAAGGAGTATCGTGTTACCCAGTAACTAGGTTGTGGATGTTAGACAGGCAAGCGGGTCCATGTAAAATACTGGTATCCTGCTGCATCCGGTTAGACTCGAAGCCGACCCTAGCATAATTGGGAAAAGGCTAGGAAGACTATGAGATCTCTACCTTTAGTTTCCTGAAGGACGACAAAAGGTAAATTCTGACGGATCAAGATTAAATTTATAAACTGACAGTATGTTACTTAGTTCAAGGACCAATGAGAAACCTTTGAACGAGGTTCTAAGTAACTTTTCACATGCTTTTGTTTTACTTGCTTTGTTTATTTGGAGGTTCGGGTGAAGTCTTGTTTAGTCTAAGACAGTGAAACTCATTAGGCAATAGAGCCAAATATCAATACTATAATGACTAAGATTGATTTCTTATGAGAGTGGGGTAGGGTTGCCAGGCCCAAAAATAGAAAAGCCGTACAGATTCATATTTGGCCGGACATTTTTTTTTTTTTTTTAATAAACATTGCCCCACACTAAGAATTTCTTCCTGTATCGTGGGTGCGTTTACAAACATAGAAACTCACATACACTAACACCCAGACCCGGAACAACTACTAGCAGACCATACAAATATTTGTTCCGTGCGGGGATCGAACCCGCGACTCGTTGCGCAGCAGTCGATCGCTCAGCCACTGCGCCAACCGTGTCGTCAAAATTTTGCCCTGAAAGCCTGACACACTGGTATTTAAAAGGAAAAAATGTATCTATACTTTATTATAGATACTTATGTTGTGTATGTTAATACAGTAGGGATGTCGAAAAAAATTGACACGTATTTTTTTCTTTTTTTACACAATCTAAAGATTACGGCGGAATACATTGAGTAGGCAATTTGTTAAAATGTGGCATGACGTTACTGGCCCGTAGATTTTATACTGCTTGTGACGCAGCGAGCCCCCACTGAGCTTTAATGCGTTTTATTCAGGGTTGATAAAAATCATGATTTTTATTAAAAAAAAACAAAATAATCGGATTCATTTGATTTAAATCGGATTAATTGAATTTAAATCGATTTTTTTTTTATTATTTCTGTCACACATGTCTCTAAATGTTTTTGCATTCTCGCTACTAAGCCCATTAATTCCTTCTTACAACGTTTACACACCGCTTTGTTAAACTTGCCGCAAGTGGACTTTTTTTCATCGAAATAAACCCATTCAGCATCGTTTTTCCTTCCAGACATCTTGTTGTATTCACTTGCATTAATCAATCACGAATGACCGCGCCAAAGACCAAACGGACGGATTCAGTCACGAGTTTAAATTTCGGAGAACCTCCGAACGGTGTAGTTAAACAGCATTGGACACGTGTGTGCGCGCCGTAGTTTATTTCGGGGGAAGCCTCTTGACACATTTTGGCTGATTTTGTCGAAGTAAAAAAATATTGATTTAAATCATTGATTTTTATAAAAAAATCACTTGATTTTAATCGTGATTTAAATCATGTCAACCCTGGTTTTATTTAAACGATTTTTTATCAATATGATAAAGCAAAAAATACGTGTCTAAAATTTTTTTATTATCTGACTGACGGACTAAATAGTTTTTTTTCCAGTCATCATTCCTATTAATTGCTGATGTTATATGTATTCAAGTTTCGTGTTGATAAGATCAAGAAAAAAAAATAAAAATATCTGCATCATATGTATAATAAAAATACTGCCTATCTCCAAGGGAAGAAGGCGTGTCTTTATGTATGCAGTTATGTAATTTACGTAACTTTCTTAACCTTTGAGACATTCATTCAAAAAGTTAAGTTAAATAATCAGTGAAATATGTGTAGAAGCAGAAGGCCAATTCTCGTATTTAAAAAACGGTCACATTCAAATCGCAATCTGTCAAACTTGTCAAAAAATTTGGTAAATTGATTGTATTTTTGACAGATTGTGAATGAGATTAGAATGCGAACCTTCTTAAAAAATACGGAAATTGCCCCTCAGATGTATACCTTTTAAAAGCACTTCATTCACAAATACTTACTCCAAGAATCCTTCAAAAAACCACTTAAAAAAATCATCCCAAAAGCAAAAGGCGTCAACTTAACAATTACATAAGAGTAACTTAACATAACAAATGTATAGTAACTGATTTAAATTCCTTGTTGCTGACAACCGACAATAGTGGCTATGACGAAATTGTTTCGAGAGATATGAGAACAGCATTCTTTATACGGGAAAGTCGTTTTGAGGTGTCCGTTTACGTTAAGTTTTGGTATTTGGGATATATGGTGGTGTTGGGAGGAGCTCGTGGTTAAGTAATAATAGCCGCACGGGTCGATCCATCAGGTTAAGCTACGCTTGCCGGGGTGGGTCCGTGGATGGGTGATCATCTTTACATACCGAGACTCCTCCATGCCTCGGAAAGCACGTTAAGCCGTTGGTCCCGGCGGGAATAAATTCTCTAAACGATGGTAAAAACCTCATCAAAATCTGTCGCGTGGTTTAGAAGAACAACGCGGACATACAGACAAACGCGAAAAGCGACTTTGTCGATTTTTTCCGAATCTACTGGAACGATTATGTTGAAATTTGGTACACACATGAATTTCTGTGACCCAAACACGAACGTGTAACGTAAATAAATACATTTTGAATTCATTTTTTGAGGAAAAAATCGAAAATTTAAAAAGATCTTTGCTAACATTGAGACGACTATTTCAAATATATATCGCACCTTTGGGAACATACGGTCACTTCTGCATGTTTTGCAACTTTACAGGAAGAGCATTTTAGCGAAATAATGTAACGTCCTTTTCTCCCAAAAACGATGTTATTCAAGCGATTGTCATCGTTTTCACTGTATATATAAAGTCGATTATCGCGGTTTCTTCTGCATAATATTTAAGTCGTTTTTGCAAAAAATTGCAGAAGTGACGCTTTGTTTCCAAAGGTGCGATTTTGTTAATTAAAATAAATATATAGTTTTAAAGTTATTAAAGAAAATATATGAAATTTGACCATTCACACCCTTATCTCCGAAACTATTAAGCAAAAATTTGGAAAAAAAAAAGAGAATTGTTCTATACTTTTATAGATTTCAGGAAACCTATAAGAAGTCTATGGTCTTAAAATAACATAGTAAATCACTGAATATTGTGCGTATAAACTTACATTTGCAATGGAATGTACGGGGGAACATGTTTTTAACTACAATGTTAAGTTTGTACTTGGGATATATATATAAATTCATCCCAACTACGGAAATCATCATTGTGCGTGGTCCGAAACGCACTTGTTTAAAAGGGAAACATTCTATTGAACAATGCTTTGATTAAGAATCTTAGGCCCAAAATACAAAATAGAACAAAATTACTTTATCCACTTGAAGCTTACAAAAGTTCTCAAAGGTAATAAACGTTGTGCAAAGTCTTAAGTCTTAAGGTTAATTTCAAGGATAGCTGAAGACTAATGTGTGATTTTTAAATTTCTTGATATGGTTTGCTAAATAATAGGAAAAAATACATTACGACAAGATTAAAAAAAAAGGTTTTTTCAACATTATTTTTCTGCTATATTTTGTTTCGACGTAAAAAAAAGTGGTTCAGCCACATGCAAGTAGACCATATAACGATGTTGATGATATTTTTGAATGTTCAAAAATCAAAAGAAGTAAAAAAAGTGATCAAACGTCAGTCTTGCGTCATTTCTCGGAAAACTTGTTGCGAATATTTGTGATTTTCCATGAATAACTTATTTGAATAATCCCTTTCAGCCACATGCAAAACAAGAACTCGACTTTTCAAATCACAAATAAATTTGTTTAAATTATTTTTCCCTTTCTCACAACTAATTAACACATCTATTAAAATCAGTAAATTTCGTGCACAGCCTCTTAACTCTGTACAAAAGGCTTACTAATATTAAACCTCAAGTCCATTTCTATAAATACCATATAGGTCCTTGAACATGACCATACCACCCAAAAATAGAAGAGCCTACAGATATTTTTAAACGTTGGCATTTTACACATGGACTTCTTAATTCGTATTGATTTTCATCATCTCCCTAGCTTTTTCCCAACTATGTTGGGGTCGGCTTCCAGTCTAACAGGATGCAGCTGAATACCAGTATTTTACATGGAGCGACTGCCTATCTGAACTCCTCAAACAGTACTGGTACGATACCCCTCGTAAGACTGATAAAGATTAGTAAGGCTTTTGACTCCCCGTAACGACTGTCAAAGATCTACAAATGAAAGCCAGGACCAACGGTTTAACGTGCTTTCCGAGGCACGGAGAGGTATCGATACGTAATCGGCGCAATCTATTTGCGCAACAGTCATCCAAAACTGTCGCCAGAGCTGAATCTCCAGATGCTCAACGCCCTTCTGACTGCCAACCCTGAATGCGATGTGTTTGCGGATGAACGGAATACAATTATGCGTATATGTCTGATGTTCTGTGAGAGAAAGTATGCAAAGGAGTCCACTGTTTCATGTTAGTTTAATTAAATTATATACAACATAATTGACAATATTAATCTTTTTGTTTCTATGTTAATTAATGTAATTGGTGTTGTACCGTTTTAAATAACTACAAATAAATAAATGTAATGGATGGACGTCCATCCACGGACCGACCTCGGCAAGCGTAGCTTTAACTTCGATCGAACCATGGGGCTGTTATTATTTAGCCACGAGCCTTCATTATTGATTTTAAAGGACATAATAAAAAGGTTGTGATAAAATATTAAGTGGGAGGACGAATATGGCAACCCGGTTGACTCCCAGGGGTGTCGTTAAAAGCGATTGAGAGTTAGTCCAGACGAAACGGTTAATAAGTGAAATGGTGAGAGCGAAAACGCTGGGCTGTTATGTCAACATTGTTTTATGAACATATATGATGTATTTGAATGAGGTAGTAAGCAATTTAGACCAGCACACGTACCATGACAACCATAGGAACGGGTTTTGTCGACAGAAGAATAGACAAAATGGCAAATTGTGATTGTTTATCTGTCATTTTGTCTATTCTTCCATGGTCAAGATAAGCGTGCAGGCGAGCTTTAGTTCATATGCCTAAAGTCATATCATCACGCCTTGTTATCTCGAAGGGTTAGGCAGGGGCGTACCCATAGTAGATAAAGGTACACCTACATTTCACCAGTTATGTGTAACAGGGGGCGGACGGTGAGCAATGGGTAGCTCGCCGTCCGATAAGGACCAGGCCCGGGTCGACGGCGCGTTGTGTTCCACGCGCGCCTCAAAGAGATGTCAGCACAACAGAAGAGGTCTGCTAGGACCGATGCCTGCCAGGGTCGCGGGAAACTCCGAAAGGGATACCGTGGCCCCTGGCAACGTACAGGTAACTGAAGGAACACGGGTGGGTTTTAGTCAGTAAGAGTCTGACACGCCCTCCCGCTCCGCCCAGAGCAGAGAGAGAGAGCCAGTGCAATTCACACGCGGTAGAAGTGAAACTTTCTAAAATTTTGGCTATGATAATGATATGATTTTGATGAATGACGAATGTAACATTTCGGGAAGAGGATAATTGTAGGTTTTAGTATGAGATGGATGAGTATCATAGTGATACAAAGTTTGATAATTATTTTACATTTTATTCGATAATCGCGACAATATTCTGCATTCGTTTTCGTCATATTTGAAGAATTTTATTATAAAAATGATGAAGAATTTTATTATAAAAATGATGAAAAAACTCACTACAAACGTATAATACGTACACGTATACAAAACACCACAGTTGTTGTGATGCCTTTTCTCAAGCTTTGTACTACGCATGCGCGCACAAACACGTATTAACAAACGTACAACGCTAAGGCCCAAGCAAACTCCCACTATGCCTTGGTAAACACGAGTGGAGGGGGTACGAAGCAGAGCACAAAGAGAACCACGAATATAAGAAACACTGTATAATGCTTCCTATCTCATTTTCTCCCACGTTAAATCTTATGAATTTATGTGTCTGTCTCTTTTTACTGTCGCTTTTTCGTTTCATCAGCTTTCAAATCACAACGATGCCAAAGAAGTTTTCACTTCAAAAGTGGGCAAACCAACAAGTGTGTTGCTCAATGCTCGTGCCTTCTCTTCATCAGTGAGGGAGGAGAATCGAGCATTACAATGTCTGTAATATTTAATCTGAAATGGCGAATGCTCGTCAGTCAGGGAGGCAGTATTGTAACGTAATGCTCAAATCGAGTCTGTAACGTTACATTACAGGCGAATGCTCCCGGTGAGGGTGCACCTCAAGCCGAGGTTCGTAACACAAATTATATTTTTTATGTCCTCTCTGGAGGCCTTAATTTATCAAGGTATCCAGGGGATAGTCCGGTTAAGCAGCCGACAACCTCCAGCGGCCTTAATTTATTAAGGCATTCACAGGATAGCCCGGTTAAGCAGCCGACGCCCTCCTGATGCCTTAATTTATTAAGGCATCCACAGGATAGCCCAGTTAAGCAGCCGACAACATCCTGAGGCCTTGATTTATTAAGGTATCTACAGGATAGCCCGGATAAGCAGCCGACAACCTCCTGAGGCCTTGATTTATTAAGGCATCTACAGGATAGCCCGGATAAGCAGCTGACCACCTCCTGAGGCCTTGATTTATTAAGGCATCTACAGGATAGCCCGGATAAGCAGCCGACAACCTCCTGAGGCCTTGATTTATTAAGGCATCTACAGGATAGCCCGGATAAGCAGCCGACAACCTCCTGAGGCCTTGATTTATTAAGGCATCTACAGGATAGCCCGGATAAGCAGCCGACAACCTCCTGAGGCTTTGATTTATTAAGGTATCCACAGGATAGCCCGGTTAGCAGCCGACAACCTTCTATGATGACCTGCAAGATGCAATTCACAACAAAAAAACTACAGGTAAGATGTACAGAAAACTAGGAAATCAATTTCCAAATCAAATTATTTAAAAGTACAATAGTTGCAGGGTCAAGAAGGTATTAAAGTGGTCAACAGCATGTCAAATGCCTGATTGGACCTTAAAAAACCTGAAGTTTTTGCCCCGTAAACTCAATACTGAGTCAGTGAACCGATCAGATGGAAAAACTGTGAATCCATCTATTAATAGATTGTACTTATAAAGTTTTTTATTTGTATTATGATCGCGAAAGTTTATGTTTACTTTTTGTTAGTTACACAATTTTATTTACTGGAGCTTGTAGCTAAGTAATAACAGCCGCTCAGGCCGATCCATCAGGTTAAGCTATGCTTGCCACAGTTGGTCCGTGGATAGATGACCATCTTTACATACCGAGACGCCTCCGTGCCTCAGAAAGCACGACAAGCCGTTGCTTCCGGGTGTCATTCGTGGATCATTCTTTGACAGTCGTTACGGGTCGCCAGAAGTCCGAAAGTCTGACAACCAATCTTACCAAGGGGTATCGTATTACCCAGTTACTGGGTGGTGGAGATCAGATAGGCAGTCGCTCCATGTAAAATATTTATTCAGCTGCATCCGGTTAGACTGGAAGCAAACCCCAACATAATTGGGAATTTTCCTCTTAAAAGGTTACATACACTATCAGCTCGAAGATCTAAAACCTCAAAGACACTTAGATACCTAAACAGTACCGTTTAGGAGGATCCGCAAAGGCAGCCCGCGAAATTGAAATTTTCCTACGGCTTTTGAAATTTGCAGGTTAGTGGAGGTTGTATCTTGAATTCTTAACTAAAATATGATTCATGACCATAATAAATAATATGTATTTACAGAATTAATAGTGTTCGAAATTCAACCATAATTAATTTAAGTCTTTTTAAGTTGTATAGTACATACTAATTCCATGCTGTCAAATCAATATTCTAAGGTGTCTTGTGTCATACGCATGGAAGTTGGTAGTGTGTGTAATGTTTATTTAATTAATTTCTAATGCATATTATATAAAAATATTAGCTTTCTGCACTCTTTTTCGATATAAATTTTTAACTGTGCCAAATTTAATACACATCCGTCCACGTTATTTTCGTAAAAAGAGGCACAAAATTTTTGCTTCACGTAAGTATATATATATATATATATATAAATATAAGATAATCATTAGAATCATTAATACATCTCTATAAGTTAGATATGTTCTCAAATGTCATGAACTCATGATTTCATGGAAAATTTATTCAAATTTCTTCATGTTTTCCTGCTCAGATGGCTTTATTTAGGAGTTATTTAAACACCACAATATTCCATTACTTGTAGAACATGAAGAAGCTTACGGGGTTTCCCGCGATGACGCAAGTGTCATTGCCACACAAGTTACCTATGCTTTCGCTTACTTAATCAAGGTTTGTAAACAGGATAAGCAGATAGTGAAGTTACCAAATCGCTCTTTGAAATTGTGAATTAATCATACAGTATGATAGTCAAAGTCAAACAATTTATTTCAATTAGGCACATAAGAGGCATTTTTGAACGTTAATTATAAGATAGAAGATATTAACATAAAGATGGTTTCAGACGCTTCATTTTTAGAGTTCCGTATCCGAAGAGTGCCAAACGGAACCCTATTACTAAGCCTCCGCTGTCCGTCCATCTGTCTGTTAGCGGGCTATATCTCATTAATCGTAACAGATAGACAGTTGACTTTTCACAGATTGTGTATTTCTATTGCCGCTCAACAAATTATAAAAATAAAATAAAGTTACAAAATTTAAGGGGAGTACCCCTTTTTTAATTTATTTTAAATAAAAAATAAATAAAAAAATGATATTTATAATTATTCATGAATATTCAGAAAAATAGGTTACAAGCCCATGGGCGGCTTTGTATATACGTACATAGACATATTATAAATTAAAGTCTCTTTTCGTGCCTGACTGCGCCCGTGTTGTTTTTCAGCACTACACAACGGATTTGAATGGATTCTGATGCGATTTTCACCATCATTTAGAGACTTTATTCCGGAAGGATTATATGTACAATACATTAATAGAAGAAATGTCAATGTTTTGTAAAGTCGTAAAAACCATGCGGAGTAGGGCCGGGTCGCTAGACTCGCCAGTCTAATAATAAATGACGAATCAAATAACTTGATACGACAACATTGTAAATAAAACAAGCTTGTAAACAGCATGTTTACAATAGCTTTGGGTTTCCCTGTCCCACTCAATTTTATATGAGAGAATGTTGTATGAATGAAAACTGGTAATACCAACATTTGAGCATCAACATAACAAATACATGAGTCAATCTGTGGCTAGTTATTGAAATCGGGAGTGTGTGAAGGATGATCATTTTTTTCTTTTTGTATCTGATCTCAAATCTTTTTTCATTGGTTCCAAGAAGCTACAATTTGGTAAAAATGAATGGGGTCTATGGTTGGGAGTATTTTTGTTAGTAGACTCTCTCTTAGTAGACTCGCAAACATTGATGACTTTTCTCTGAATTGTGTTTCAGAAATTCTGGGAACAAGGAAACTATATTATGCCAGTAACTTTAGATCATCATCTTCCTACGCTTGTCCCATGTTCCTTGGGGTCGGCGCAACACGTTTTCTTCTACCACTCTCCCCTGTCAACCGTCACGCAACATTCACTTTCTTCTCTTTCATATTTCCTCACACAATCCATCCATCTTTTCTTTGGTCTTCCTCTTCTGCTCCATCCATCAACATTTATATTCAGCACTCTTTTAGTCACATACGTTTCCTGATCCTAATCACTTGCCCATACCAGGTCAATCGATTTCCTTTAAACTTTTCTGTCACTGGCGCCAAATTTAACCGGCCTCGCGGTTTGAAATTGATGCGCGACATATTTCAGAATTTTTCGGTGTTACCTTCTTTTTGATTATTTTTGGTCAAATTAACGAGAATATCCGTCAGGCCATAGAGTAAAACAGCTCACAGACGATAATAGCCATTATTTAGCAGTAAAAATAGTGACTTAAGCCGCGTGAGCCGACCGTAACCAATTGGTCACAGTAGGGTTTTGTCGGACTAAGTATTAAATATTATGGCAGTTATACAACGTGTTTTTTTTGATATCCCATAACTCTAGGGTTATATTATTTAAGTTAAAAGAACACAAAATCTCCTAGAATAGGTGGTCCAAAAATGCATAGTTTCGAAGATATAATCAATCTTAATTAAAAAAATTGTCACCAGTGTGACGAATCTTTACTTTTGCGACGTTGCCAAACTTCGCAGTAGTGTAGTAAAGTAAGTCATTTAGTGTAGTAAAGTAGAATTACTTTACTACACTAAATGAATTACTTTACTACACTACATTTTTATTCATATTTAAAGCTAAGAAAATGCGACGTTGTCATATTTCACGTAAGGGTGTTTTATATTTATAATCGTGCCTTTGTCGAATTATTTTGTATGAAAAATTAAAACAAAAAAAAAAATATGATTGAAGAATAATTCATATGCCAGTTGGTTCTTTGATATGGTCTCAATCATACCCTAGAGTTATGGGATATCAAAAAAAACACATTGTATACTTTCTTTAATTAATTATTTAAGGGTTTTTTGTACACTTGCGATAATATCAATCCATGTCAATTTTAACTACAAATAACAACATTACTCCTAAACTAAATGAATTAATCTTAGTCACACAAAACCGAAAATATATATTATGGCAGTTGCTCCATGAAAAGCATGGATCTTGGCAATTTGTGATACAAATTCCGTTAATATTGGACGAATTAAGGCTCTCGGAGACTCGCGCGACGCAACAGCGGAACGCGAGTCTAGTAAAACAATTTCTATGAAGACTTCATGGAAATTGTTCTACCAGAATCATGTCGCACCGTCCCGTTGCGTCACGCCTGTCTGCTTGGCCCTGCTCGAGCATCCTGCCCATAGAAATATAAATAACAGTATATCTATGATCCTGCCTGATAGTTACTTACCTAATAGGCTACAAAAAACGACTCTAAACACGTCATTGTTTTTTACAACTTTTTGTCCGTATGTCGTCAACCGATGAACCAATAATTCAAAATGACGTCGTAAGCTTTTGATTAGACGTAAAATACAGAAATTTTACTTGACAAAATACGGAAAATTCTTCAAATAACAAGAAGAGCTTTGACGTCCATAGCATTGAAAACTACAATACATATAGGCAGAATAGGGATGATGCCTTGGTAAAAAAAAAAAAAAACTAATAAGTCCGTCAGTTAGATACTAAAAAAAAATTAGACACGTATTTTTTGCTTTATCATATTATTAACAAAATACTTAGATAAAACGCATTTTAAGTTGGGGAATGGGGGTCGCTACGTCACAAATACAATCTACATACTCGTGACGTCATGGTTCATGGCACATTTTAACTCAATGTATCGCCGTAATCTTTAGATTACGTAAAAAAACAAAAAATACGTGTCCAATATTTTTTTATAATCTCAAAGACGGAATTAAAAAAAAAAATGTCATCATCCCTATATTGCTGGCATCGAATACTTAGTTCCATTCCCTAAAAATTTTCATGATCCATAATCAACTTATAATGTTACCATTTCTACTCTCTAAATCCGGCAATGAAGATAGGGGCCCGTCCGAAAGTAGTTCGGGAATGAAACCTACACTCGATTAATTAACTTTTTCGTACGTGCAAGAACACATCAACTGTCAAATCGTGGTTTCATTCATTCGGGCTTCGAACTAATATGTCTTTGTTCTGTGTACTTCGTTTTATGTCCGTATGTGACTCTGAGTATGAATCGCCCGTTATACTTCGACCGAAAGTACGGACGTCGAGGTTATGGAGTAGATCTCCTGAGATTGAGGATGGTTGGCTGTAGGAAATCCACCGCGCTGGGCCCAGTGTGGGTTAGTAGATGTTGTTGTCTTAATGGTTTTGCCATTAATTTTGGTTAGTCAGGAAGATATCAATCTGCCTAGCCTTTTCTTTTTTTTGGGGTCGGCTTCCAGTCTAACCGGATTCAGCTGAATACCAGTATTTTACATGGAGTGACTGCCTATCTGACCTCCGTAACCCAGAAACTGGGTAATACGATACCCCTTGGTAAGACTGGTTGTCAGACTTTCGGGCTTCTGACGACCCGTAACGACTGTTAAAGATTCATGAATGACAGCCGGGACATACGGCTTAACGGTGCTTTCCGAGGCACGGAGGAGTCTCAGCATGTAAAGATGGTCACCCATCCACAGACCAACCCCGGCAAGCGTAGCTTAACCTGACGGATCGACCCGTGCAGCAGCGTGCGAGATATTGCATAACATTGAAAAAAAAAATCCATCAAATTGAAAATCTCCTCCATTACAAAATCAGAAAAAAAAATGACAAGACAAAGATTGAAATGCCATCATAGTTATCAACGCCACAATTCCAGCTAACAGGCTTATTATGAACTAATTACCGTGCAAAATTAACTCAACTATATATAGCATTGTTGGACATCCTCTCACGGCAGCCATTATACTTTTTTAGGGTTCCGTACCCAAAAGGTGCCGACGGGAACCTAAGGCTCCGCTGTCCGTCCGTTCGTCACAGGTCAGGGGGCAAAAAACTGATGATAACAAAATCTGGGGATACTGTTTGATCCTGCAGCTAATGTATCTAACATCTACATCCAAAATGTAATTACACCACTCGATAAAGGATTAAAGAATTCGTCTCAAAGAAAATATTACTCGTAACGCACACGGCCGTGTCCACAACACAGCTACACCTCTTTTTTTTAATGCTTTAGTAACGAGCGTACAGATAGTGCGATCCACGAAGACGCGCCCCACTCCGCTCCGCTCCGTAGTAAAATACAGCTTACAGTACAGTAATCGCGGAGTGGGGCGCGTCTTCGTGGATCGCACTATCTGTAAGCGTTATTTTTTTTACTTTTCCTTTATTTTAATTATTTGTTGTTATAGCGGCCATATGTAGTACATATTCTATGTATTTTTAAAAGTGTCTACACCTATTACGGTTCAAATGATACGGCCCTGGAGGCCTACCCCTGAGCAAATTCCGTAGTTTCGGCCTTCGTTACGGGCGGTTCGATCTCCGTCCCACTTACAGACATACCGTAAGTCAGAAGGAGAGCGAAGCGTAACGAAGGCCGTAACTACGGATTTTGCTCAGGGTTAGGCCTCCAGGGCCGTATCATTTGAACCTTAATAGGTGTAGACACTTTAAAAAATACACAGAGTATGTACGCACGGCTACACATCAAGCTATACATTTCCAGTGTAGGCTGACCTCACATTTGTACGGAAATCCTATACAATGCGAGATCAGCATAAACTGGAAATGTATAGCTTGATGTGTAGCCGTGTGTACTACATATAGCCGCTATAACAACAAATAATAAAAATAAAGGAAAAGTAAAAAAAATAACGCTTACGCTCGTTACTAAAGCATTAAAAAAAAGAGGTGTAGCTGTGTTGTGGACTCGGCCGTGTGCGTTACGAGTAATATTTTCTTTGAGACGAATTCTTTAATCCTTTATCGAGTGGTGTAATTAAATTTTGGATGTAGATGTTTGATACATTAGCTGCAGGATCACACAGTATCCCCAGATTTTGTTATCATCAGTTTTTTTGAATTGCCTCCAATTATGGAAGCAAAAATAAAGTATTCACGTCAAAAATATGTAGAGTTAAATATTGTATGATGGTACTGAACCCTTCGTGTATGAGTCCACATCGCACTTGGCCGCTTTTTTTTTTCTTCTAGTTAATCGGTTTAATTCAATGGGATAATACTACTGATTACCTCGACGCGAGCAGGCTAGCTTCTTCATTGGATTAAAAGAGCTAAGAGGTCCCATGGCACTAAAGACTTTGTTTCAAAGAGATTTGTGACTTTCCATGGTATGGAGAGATGCTCAAGCTGTATTTATGGGAAGATGTTGCATTTTCGGGCTATAAATAGTAACTTTAAAACCCTGGCTCGTTGGTCGAGTGGTGGCAAGCGCTACTGCTGAGCATGAGGTCCTGGGTTTGATACCCAGGTCGGGCAAAGTGTTATTGGGTTTTTCTATCTGGAATTACTCAGTAGCAGCCGGGAGTCTGGATTTGTGCCCGGTTGATGGCAATAGGCTCGCCCCCTGTTACATTGGACTTAAGGCGAAAGCGTCAAGGTAGCCCGCGAAATTCAAATGTTCTTACGTTTTTTGCAATTTGCAGATCAGTATCATGTTTTATGTTGATTTAAATATGATTCGCGGCCGTATCAAATGTTTATTTATAGAATTATAATCATAAAAATGATCAATACAACTCTCTAAGTTAATATAATCGCATTGAATGACTATTTCATGAAATCATGACATTTGGCGATTGTGCTTACTTATGGAGTTGTATTGCTGATTGTTATGATTATAATTATGTAAAGCCATATTGGTTACGGTCGCGAATCATATTTTAATCAACATAAAACCTCACACTGACCTGCAAAATGTAAAAAACTAAAGAAAATTTGAGGTACCTTAGCGCATGCCCCTTAAACATAACTGGCGAAATGTGGGTGTAGGTCCTATAATTGCACCTCTGTGTAACCTTTCGAGAAATACAAGCGTGATGTTATGTATGTACACACGTCTATACATCAATTATAGCTTGATGTGTAGCCGTTACCAGTTTATGCTGATCTCGCATTGTATAGGATTTCCGTACAATGTAAGGTTAGCTTATACTGGAAATGTATAGTTTGATTGTGGCCGTGTGTACTATCGAAGAACTCCATATCTAAGCAGTTCCCAACTTCATATCTAAGTAAAATCACGTGAACACGTTGACCACATCTGTTACCGCCTCGGTTCTATAGCGGCCGAGCGCTGCAAGCAGTCCTTACGGTGTATAGATGAACTTCTCCGATTGTATGTTGCAATTAAAATAAAAGCTTCTGGATACCGACAGTTTACTTATTTATCATAGAAATACATTGAGAGCCCCAAAAAAACTCTAAGCGCACACTTAAGCTCTACAGGATGCGGAAACGAGATGAAACTCAACAAGACGTCTTCCCATTTTCGCACTGGCTAGAACTATGAATACTTTGGCCTATTAAGTTACACTACACTGAATCAGGGTCCCTAAACCCTTAATAAGAGAGCTGTAATAAGAGTAAGGGTCCCTAATTAGGTTATGCTCCCTTATGCGGGTATCATACTACACTGAATCAGGGTCCCTAAACCCTTAATAAGAGAGGTGTAATAAGAGTAAGGGTCCATAATTAGGTTGTGCTCCCATAAGCGGGTATTACACTACGCTGAATCAGGGTCCTTAAACCCCTAATGAGAGAAATGTAATAAGAGTAAGGATCCCTAATTAGGTTGTGCTCCCTTAATTCAGGGCCCTGATTCAGTGTAGTGTAATACCCGTTTAAATGGCCCCTGGTTTTAGAAAAACCTTTCTCTGTTCCAATTTCGAAAGAAAAGTATTCCAAATCGTTCGGATACCGTTCGGAATGGTTCGGCTGTCAGAAACAGGAGTCGATCGTAATATCGGTCAGTTAGAAAGGTAAACAGCTAAAGAAACGAACGTAACTTTCTATGTAAGTTCGTGTGACACATTACGAGCAAAGCTGAGTTAAGTGCTAATGACTCTGACAATGGAATGTGTTAACTGTCGCTTTTTGATTTAAGGCGACGATAACCGACTTTTAATGATTTTATACTGAAGATCACGACTAAACGAGTAGTGTTAATGATTTGGAAAAAATATAATGTTAAATTAAAGCATTTTGAGATTACGTTTATATTACATAGTGAAATTAATTTGTAAATTTATGTCTAACGTGGAAAAATATCTGAGAATCACGCAAAATCTATCAAGCGTATTTTTCTGAAACCTTCACCATTTTAAAGATAATTTAATTATTGATCTTTTAGTATACGTGTTTTATTAAAATACAAAAGGTATTTTAATAAAACACGTATACTAAAAGAACAATTACCGGTGTCGTGTCGCGCTAGTCTGCACGAGCCTGTACGGTACGCGGCGTATAGCCGCCGAGCGCTGCAAGCAAGAATAGTCCTTACGGTGGTTAGATGTGAACTTCTTCGATGGTACAGTAACGGCTACGGTGCCGTGCCATTGTGCCGCTGTGTCTGTCAACAAGCTTCCATAGTTATCTATGCAACACTGACGACCGTGCCTACACACGGCGTATCAACCGTAGTTTTTCACGGCAAAAAAACATGGGAGTAGGTACAACGGTTTTGAAAAAATTGTAAAAGACAATTATTTTTAAAAGAATAAGTGGAGTTTTTTGCCGGCTCTTCTCCATAGAAAACGACCAATTGGAACCGTGCACCTATCTTCCGACATTTCATAAGTGCATGTAATTTTTTTTATCGATTTTTGATTTTGGTCTTTAGTTACTGATTCGGTACGCAGAATTGTCATTGATATAAAAATATATTTACCTGTTAAAGTATTTATAGCCACAAGATAACAATCAATTGAGGATTTTCTCCCTTATCAATTTAATACATAATTGCAAGTATCATACAATTTCCATTTGTGAGACGCCGGTGTTATTTTTGGAATTATTATTTCCCCTTGTATTATGTATTTATCTGATAAGGTTACATATTCTATACGTAGGTACCTACGTCATTGTATTGTGTAGGCGAGATCAATTTGTGCATTACTCTACATGTCAAGTTCTGTAAGAAGACAAGAAGTCTTGCTGTTTTCAGAGCCTCTAAGGACCAGAATTGCATGGCACTAAATAAGTCGTATCCATGAAGAATTCCACAAAAAGGCAACTTATGGTCACAGACATACAATCGATCTGCCTAGCCTTTTCCCAACTACGTTGGGGTCGGCTTCCAGTATAACCGGATGCAGCTGAATACCAGTATTTTACATGGAGCGACTGCCTATCTGACCTCCACAACCCAGTAACTGGGTAATACGATACCCCTTGGTAAGGCCGGTGTCAGACTTTCGGGCTTCTGAAGACTCGTAACGACTGTCAAAGATCCACGAATGACAGCCGGGACCAACGGCTTAACGTGCTCTCCGAGGCACGGAGGATTCTCGGTATGTAAAGATGGTCACCCATCCACTGACCAACCCCGGCAAGCGTAGCTTAACCTGATGGATCGACCAGTGCGGCCGTTGTTACTTAGCCACGAGCTCCTTATGGTCACAGACATGCGGTGAAGAAAAAAATTGAAGAAAACCCAAGTACATTAAAAAATGTCGTATCGAGCCGAGTAGTGATCAATGCTCGTACTTCTGTTTGACAAGAGGCCTTTGTAATGCAGAGGGAATGGCTAACAACCACAAGCTTAAAGGCTTGTGCAGACCAGCGCGACTTGTCACGCGACGCGACACCGGTTATTGTTATACTGTGAAGTTTTCTTAGAAATTGTATTGTTCGTGTCGCGTCGCGCGACAGCGCGCGCTGGTCTGCCTTAATACGATTTCACATATTTTCCGCGTCCATAGGACAGTGGCCGAATACCGGCTACTCGTGCACAGTTCACGACCACCTCTGGCCACGTTTCTCAAAAGGGAAGTACATCACAAATGGCATATGACCGCCAAAAAGTGTTAAGCAGAGTACCAACCGAAACAAAACATCTTACAACTACATTTGGCATTAATCCACCTCGATAAACAGTGTTTAAATTACAGCCATACAGTGCTTGACAGGCTGCCAACCTATCGGCCGACTATTAGTACAATTATTACGCACAAAAACGACTTCCCACGTAATACTAAAGCATGGAGTTGTAATTTGCGTATTAACTTTGGCAAAAGTTGAAGGATTATAGTCTTAATATACGACTCCCGCACAGCTTGAACATTAAGCCAGGGACTTGAAGTAGCATTTGCAAATGAAAAGATGCACTATTGAAGCGGTATTTAACAATCAACCCCTTGTAAATGGTAGTTTGACAGACTGGATGCGTAAGGCGGGAGCAGAGTGTTGTAGTAGAACTTGGATGGAGGCCTATGTTCAGCAGTGGGCAGGTGAGGATACTCCGATAAGCCATAGTGCGACTGCGGAGCCACATCACAGACGATGCCTCAATTCTTGTCGTGCTCTCTGTGTTATAAGTTTATAACATCTGCATTATAGAAGACCTTTGCGAGGCCAACGGTCACGCTACCGAACTGGCCGAATAGGGATGATGCCTGGGTAAAAAAAAAAAAAAAAAAAACTATTCTGTCAGTTAGATAATAAAAAAATATTAGACACATATTTTTTGCTTTATCATATTAATAACAAAATACTCAGATATAACGCATTTTAAGTTGGGGAGTGGGGGTCGCTACGTCACAAGTAAGTATAAAATCTACATACTCTTGACGTCTTGGCACATTTTAACTCAGTGTATCGCCGTAATCTTTAGATTACGTAAAAAAAAAAATACGTGTCCAATATTTTTTTATAATATCGAAGACGGACAACAATTTTTTTTTGTCATCATCCCTATTCCGAATTTAAAACATAATTATGATGGATTCATCGATACAACGAAAAACAAGGAGTCGTAAATAGATAAATTGATTGAAATTCCAAAGGGGTTAAAAGGGGGGTACCCAGGCTAGCTTGCATGGGAAGGCATTCTTACCAAGTTTTGTAAAGCCCGTGTTGTGAAGGTATGCAATTCAGCATTTTGTTGTTTATTTACAATTCACTTCTTACTTAACAATATTATTCAGTACTAATACTAACATACGACAGGGAGACAAAAAATACGCGATTAAAAATGGAGATATAACGCGCAAAACAAGACAGTTTTTATTGTAGTCACACTCTTTCTCAATTGCGCTCTAATAACAATAAGTTTTGAGCATATTTCATTAATCGAATAATCGATCACTCGATTCGGGAGCACTGTATCGATGCCACAAAAGTCGAGAATTGTTACTTTGGAACGCAGCCTCAGGTTATTCTAACATTAAAATGAACGCGTCTGGGCCTTAGTCATTACTCTATTGGCAGTATTAAATACTCGATAGGCAAGCATGCATGCATTTACTAATTGCAATTATTTTATCAGCACCGCTCTATAAATGGTGCAAGTAAACATCGTGAAGAGACCATCATAATATATCCTAGAACCAAAAATTTGATGTGTTACATCCACCAACCCGCATTGGGCCAGCGTGGTAGATTACGGCCCACTTCCTCTCATAGAGAGGAGGCTTGAGACTCAGCAGTGGGAATACTATGACAGTAGTTACGGGTAGTCAGAAGCCTAAAAGTCTGACAACCAGTTTTACCAAGGGGTATCGTGTTACCCAGTAACTGGGTTGTAGAGCCCAGGTACACTCTCCATGTAAAACACTGATATTCAGCTGCTTCCGGTTAGACTGGCAGCCGACCCCCACATAGTTGGAAAAAGGCTTGGCAGATTGATTGACTTTAAGTTCGATATAATGTACTATCGAAGAATTTCATATCTAAGCAATTTGAAAACAAAAGCCCGTGAACACGACGACCACATCTATTACCGCCCCGGTTCTATAGCCGCCGAGCGCTGCAAGCAGAAATAGTCCTTACGATTTATAGATATAAGTTCTTCGATGGTACCATCGAAGAAGTTCTTATCTATACACCGAAAGGACTATTTCTGCTTGCAGCGCTCGGCCGCTATAGAACCGGGGCGGCAGATGTGGTCGTCGTGTTCACGGGCTTTTGTTTTCAAACTGCTTAGATATGAAGTTCTTCGATAGTACGTCTAAGCAGAATAAACAGTTTTTCTTTTAATTTGTTATGACCAACAAGATGATGTGCCGAATTCTGGCAAACTATTTCTACTGTATATACCTAATTAGCTAAAAAAGACACACATCAGGAAATTGTTCTAATTGTTAGTATCGGGTAGTGGTAGACAAACCGCGGCTCGCGAGTCGCATGCATATAGAGTGCGGCTCTGTACAAATGTCGATGAGTGTGAGCGTACGGACGCGCGGGGTTTCGGTCATTATGCAAATTATAAAGTTTTATTCAAAATTAAAACTATATTTCTAAGATTAATTTCCGAAGTAGTTTCACCAAAAATTTACAGGACATCGAAAATTAATCATTTACCTACTTACCTTTCAACGTTTTCCAAGGTTAACTTGTTAGTAAGTAAGATGCCTTCATCATATTATTATCAGCCGATATGATGATGAAGGCATCCGACTTCTTAGCAAGTTAATTTTAGGAAGCGTTGTGGTGTGAAAGGGCGTGGAAGTTTTAAAGATTAAGAAAAGTGTATTGAGGCAGTCAGGACACACAGAAAGGATTGGCTGTACTAAGAAATATTAGTCGTTAATATTTGGCTCTAATGACTAATGAGTTTGCCGACCGCTAGTATAGGGACAATATGCAGGATAAAATGTCCTGTTTGCAAAACGAGCTATCTGCTACGATTATTTAGGGAAACTATGGAGTCAATAGCGTCATTGATACGTTTGTGAGGTCACTACCCCGTTCAGTTTGCGTCTATGGCCGAAAATGACGACAACTGTAGACGTTTGAAAGGGAAATTGACGTAATAACTCCTGACTAAAAGTATTTTATCTAGACACTATGTGTCAGTTAAGTGCGGAAAAAGCAAATGAAAACGTTGGTTGGAGGAAATTCTTAGTAATATAATAATAATAATAATAGTAGAATAGAATAGAACATAACATCACGACTGTAATCCCAGAGGGGTTGGGCAGAGGTGTACCTACAGTACGCCCACATTTCGCCAGTTATGTTTGAGTCTCATGTTATAGGGGACGAGCCTATGCTATCAACCGGGCACAAATCCAGACTCCGGGCTGCTACTGAGAAATTCCAGATGGAAAAACCCTTTGCCCGACTCGGGAATCGAACCCAGGACCTCATGCTCAGCAGTAGGGCTTGAGACCACTAGACCAATCAGTTAGTCTAGGCTTGGAAATGAGCCATTCTTCTTCTTTGGGTATTTCACTCAAATCCTTGTATATTTGTAGCGAAAGGTTGAGTTAATGTAAATCAAAAAATCAATCAACCTATCTAGCCTTTTCCCAACTATGTTGGGGCGGCTTCCAGTCTAACCGGATGCAGCTGAATACCAGTATTTTACATGGAGCGACTGCCTATCTTATCTCCACGAACCAGTTACTGGGTAACACGATACCTTTTGGTAAGACTGGTTGTCAGTTTTTCGGGCTTCTGACGACCCGTAACGACTGTCAAAGATCCACGAATGACAGTCGAGACCAACGGCTTAACGTGCTTTCCGAGGCACGGAGGAGTCGCGGTATGTAAAGATGGTCACCCATCCACGGATTAAAGCCGGCAAGCGTAGCCTTACTTACCTGACGCTTTCACGCTAAAAACGACTGAACGGATTTGGATGAAATTTGGCACTCGGGATTAGGACATATGATACTTTTAATTCCGGCAGTACGTTGCCGGGGATAATTTCCGATCTCCACGATATTTTCCGAAGCAGCGGGAAGGCTAGTTTTAATAATAATATGACCATAGATAAAAATGCACAAACCAACAATAACTACGCGTCTTATCAACCTTTCTCATTGTCAATTATACCACCGTAAACAACATTCCTCGGTAACCATGTTAATTACTTTGGTTTGCAATTAAGTATTCTTCAACAAATTGACTTATTTGCTGTAAAAGCAAGTCTTCGGATGACACTCGACTCCGTTCGATTTTTTATTCTTATTTAAATGTACTTTCTGAGTTTATCTTGGATATTACTGACATCGGTGTACGAAAAACATTGTCAGGAAACCAGTACCCTATAGGCTTGTGCAGACCAGCGCGACACGAACAATACAATTTCTAAGAAAACTTCACAGTATAACAATAACCGGTGTCGCGTCGCGCGACAAGTCGCGCTGGTCTGCACAAGCCTTAATTGTGTAATACATGGTCAATCGAAAATCTGTTTTAAAACAGATTGCTAATCCATTGCTTTATAAGATCGAAAAATAAATCTTGTCAACAACGTAAATAACGCAATGAATGTTGTTCAACTGTCAAAATGAAACAGATTAGTCGGTATCGTTTACGAAAATATGTTTAATTAAATAGCAAAACCTTATTTTTGACAATTACACAAAGAACCCCATGAGTTTTTCATTTGTGGTCATATAAAGAAATAAAGTATAAACAATTTCCTTTTCATTGATGTATAGCTTGTTGGTGTTGAGTAGGTAGACCAACTTGCTCATTCTCCTTTACGACAATGTGCATCTGCTCTATTCGCGACCTCGCCGTGTGACCTGGCTTAGTAGAGGGTAAAACTAGTCGGAAAATCCCGATAAAATGCTCGGGAATAAATACAAACATCACGCATTCACGCTTGGTTTCCCCGAAGGCTTGCAGAGTTGAATTGTAGGGTATATTTGGATAATAACATTTAAGTCCCATGCAATAGGAGGCGAGCCTAGGGGACACAATTCCAGAAGCCCAGACATTGGGCTGCAAAGACAAATTCCTAGTGAAAAAAGCCAATAAAACTATGCCCGAGCTAGGTATCGAACCCAGGATCCAGCGTTCAGTAGACGCGTTTGCGGCCACTAGACCTAAACCAACGGTAAAGCCATAAATACTAGATAGTTAATTGACTCAGGCGTGACTTTGCGGAAATCCTTCATAAAATACAATAGAAGACGTAGGTATATTTAGTAACCTAATCCGCTTAACTGTTCCTAAAGAGTCATAAAAAAACCCAGTACACGACGGACACGACGTGTTTCGCTTGGCGTGGCAACACGTCGTGTCCGGGTTCGCGATAAGTCAATCGTCATCCTGAGGATGCCTCGTTGAGAGGTGAAAAACGTGTCGATTTCTTCCAGGGTCCTTTTTTTTTCTTTAGGAACAGTTAAGCGCATTAGTTTACTAAATATACGTCGTCTATTGTATTTTCTATGCCATAAATACCCATAAAAATATGAATTTTAGTTACGAAAGTCATTATAACATACTTAGTTACTTCAGAGATTAGCTGGAGTGAATATAATGACTGGATACTTTGTACGTTGTTGTATTGATACCATTCTAAAAGCTATCTGATAGTGTATTGTATTTTGATATTATCTGAGTGAAATGTCTTGTTTTTGCGGGGCAGCCCCAAATTAGAAATGGGAAAAAGTAAAGTTTGGTGAAATATAAATACTTTGTGTCCAACTGTTCATCATTGGTTGGTTTATTGTTAAAACTGTGGGTGGAGGAGCTCGTGGCTAACTAATAACATTCGCAGGGGTCGATCCATCAAGTTAAGCTACGCTTGCCGGGGTTGGTCCGTGGATGGATGACCATCTTTACATACCGAGACTCCTCCGTGTCTCAGAAAGCACGTTAAGCCGTATGTCCCGGCTGTCATTCTTGGATCTTTGACATTCGTTACGGGTCGTCAGAAGACCGAAAGTCTGAGAACCACCTAGGGGTATCGTATTACCCAGTAAATGGGTTGTGGAGGTCAGATAAGCAGTCGCTCCATGTAAAATACTGCTATTTAGCTGCATCCGGTTAGATTGGAAGCAGTTTAGGCAGACTGTGGGTGGTTTTTGAGGAACAAACTATGGTTTGATTTAAAAAAAAAAAAATTGCCGAACACGTTTTTCCTGTCTTTTACTTTGAGCGTGACCATAATCTAGTCAAGATGCAAATTCCCAATTATTCTTTTAAGTTTTGTACTTAAGTAGTCAGTAAAAGGCTTGACAGATTGACTTAACTAAGTATTTGAATACTTAATTAACTTCTTCTATAAAAATAATAAAAATGAAATGCTGTGACACCAATTTGGTTAATTTTTATTTTAAAATGTTCGTTATAGTCTGAATAAGGTTTTTAGGATAGAAAAATTGGAAATGTTACACAGAAATTTGGAAAACTCGGGAAAATTGTAAGTGCCCTTCTCTATAGATAGACATCTGTCAGGTTTGCTAGGCTATCTATACATCTACAAATAAATAACATTTAATTTTTTGTTTTAATTGTCTGTAATGTCAAAATAACAGCTTTTTACTCAATGCATATGAAATTATAAACCATACTCATAACAAATACTTTATTTTTTTTTAATTCTCTCTGTCTTTTCCGGCTTATCTCCACAACAGTTGGACAGATTTTGACGGGACTTTCACTGGCAGATAGCTTGCTTGATTATTTTAGAAAAAGAATTAAGGTCCACGCGAACGAAGCCGCGGCCAGTAGCTAGTTAAGTTTACAATAAAAAACATTTAAAACCTGTTCTCATTTAAGTTAAATCAATTGCTTACCCCATTGCCAATAACTGCCACAATATTAAGTTACATTTTATGAAGGATGACAATGAATGTGTGGGAGGAAAAACAGGGGATATTGGTACTCCCACTCAGTTATTTATAGCTTAACTTCACTATGAAGTAGTAAATAGAGTACTATACAGATTTTTCTGTTTAATGGGAAATCCTATTGTTATTGGTCGTTCTAAAATTTAGAACAACCAGTCACAATTTTGGTGGGTTGCTGCAGAATTGATTAGTATTTAATTTAGTATCTATACATATTATAAATTAAAGTCGATTTTCGTGTCTGTCTGTGTGACCGCGTTGCTCTTCTAAACTACGCAACGGATTTAGATGCGGTTTTCACCGTCATTTAGAGAATTTATTCTGGAAGGTTAAGTGTAATACTTACATTAAGTAGTTTAAGGCGAAAGCGTCAAGGTAGCCCGTGAAATTCAAATTTTCTTACGTTTTTTGCAATTTGCAGGTCAGTGTCATGTTGTATGTTGATCTAAATACGATTCGCGGCCGTATCAAATGTTTATTCATAGAATTATAATCATAAAAATGATCAATACAACTCTCTAAGTCCCCTATTACAGAAAACCTCACTCAATACTCAAGCATTAATAAAACTAGTTTCAACCAATCAAAAGGCTTTAAACGAGTTTTAAGTAATACTTGAGTTTTGAGTGAGGTTCTATAATACGGGCCTAAGTTCATATAATCGCATTGAATGACTATTACATGAAATCATGACATTTGACCATTGTGCTTACTTATGGAGTTGTATTGCTGATTGTAATGATTATACGAGTAATTATGTAAACCCATATTTGTTACGGTCGCGAATCATATATAAATCAACATCAAACTTCACACTGACCTGCAAAATTGATAAATCTAAAGAAAATTTGAATTTGGCGGGCTACCTTAGCGCATGCCACATATGTATAATACTTACATAATATTAAAATTATTTATTTTTATTATGTTAAAGAAACTTCGAGGGTGGGATGATTTAAATCGCGATTGAAATAAAGTGATTAAAAAAAAAACATTGAAAAAGAAACATTACCTACATAGTTCGGGTATTCCCCGAAATGTAAACAACCGACTTGGATGTATTTTCGCCCGGTCATCATTCGTGATTGATTAGTGAAAGCGGGAATACCTACTTATAACAAAATTGCTGGAAGAAAAAAAGATGCTTTATGGGTTTATTTTCATGAAAAAAAGTTTGCCTGCAGAGAGTTTAACAAAGCAGTGTGTATAGATTTTAGAACATAAACATCAAAATAATTATGTTATGTGACTGCGATTGCAGCAATACCCAAACTTCTTAATTTTTAATTGTTGATTTTTTGTTTGAATGTTATGTAGGGTTGCCAACCATACTGTTAAAAACAGTGTTATACTGTTTTTCACTCTAAAATACTGTTTACTGTTCAACAAAAATAAAGTATAAGAATATACTGTTTTCACTGATATCTAAAGCTATACCTAAATAAAGATGAAGTCGGTGGCAAAAAACGAAAATACAAAACCAAAGACACTGACTTCCGAAATTAAAGTTACCTATTTTTATTTTGTAGTGTAAAAAAAAGTTTTTTTTTTGTATATATAATCTGTTTTTTTTCCTATACAGGGTGGCAGGGACATCGACGTGAAAACTGATACCATGTAATTAGTACAAGACTCTGAACCTGCAGATTTTTTTTTAAATAACCGACGAAAAATTTCAACACAGGAGCGTTGAAATTTTTCGTCGGTTATTTAAAAAAAATCTGCTGTTCCATACATTTTGACCGCGTAGGTAATGCACTTTTTTATGAAACAGCTGTTTTTTTTTTAATAACCTGTGTATTACTGTCTATTTTCCCTGTTTGACTATAAATACTTTATTTCTTGTACAAAAAGTTGGCATCCCTAAAGTTATGTGCCAAATTTTTTAAATTCATAATTTTGAAAGAATTTAATAATAATTTTATTAAGATTCTTTTTTAATTAAAATAAACAAAGATATGTTTTTTTTTTATAATAACCGACTTCCAAATGAAAATAGATTGGAATATAATATGTAAATAAAAAAAAAAAACTGAATTGAGTAAAAATAAACAAACTTTTTTTTTTATAATCGTGATTTTTATCAACCCCATCTAAATATTATATTATCTAAACTAAGAAGATCTAAGCTAATATTATATTATGACTTTTTTTCGTATGTATTTTTGTTATTTAAGCTTACGCTAAAACGGTTGAACGGATTTGGATGAAATTTGGCATGTGCTTAGGACATAGGATACTATTTATTCCGATATTCCCACGGGATCGAGACTTATGCGGGTGAAACCGAGGGCCGATCATAAAACTGGACATTGATTTGACACCAGAAAAACTGAATAGGCTTTGAAACCATTGGTATGTTTGTCATAATTTGGTAAAGTTTTTTAGCTTCATTTTAGTAGTCCGTAATGGCTTGCATTTTTATTTTATTTTAACTGTAGCCTACAGTTTAAATTAAATAAAAATGCAAGTCATCTATTACTAATATCTATGACTTTATAGGTACAGTCTCTTATTAGCTAGGTTTTTTTTTAATATTATATTTCTACAGGATTAACTATATTTTGGCGTATCAGTTGTAAAAGGTAGGTACTTAGGTACGTAAAAAGACTAAACTATTAGTCATTAGACTATCGCCATTAGCGCGTCATCACGCGTCATGCTATTTTTCCCATGGCAGACGGTTGTGCGTAAGTTAGCCCTCCATTGTTTACTTATCTGTGTCAAATCCTGACACATCTATAGAAATCATGACAGAACCATCTCATTGATAAGAAAATTATTATCTTTCAGTTTCTAAAAGCCGAAAGGAGTTTCTTGCCCGTCCTTGTCCATAGGAAACTACTACACTTTGGAATGGGCAACTAGCTTCATATTCCTGACTGACCTCTTGACAATTCCAAAGTACCTGTAATTGTTTTAATCGAAATAAATGCTTTGAGTTTCGAGTTTTCATTATTTTTCTAGTATGGAAGTTCTGAGTTTTTTTAAATAATTAATTGCTTCATTAGTCTTCTTTTTTGTTGAAACTACATTTTATTTTTATAAGAACTTAAAATTGCATAATTTAATCTTAGCAAAATGTTTACTTACTAATATAAACAAACGGCTAGAATGTTTGTGTAATAATGTTTTTATTTATGCATTAGGTTGACATTACAGGCCTACAGTTTAATTGACGGAAAATTCCTTCTTATAATGCATCTGCATACTGCTAGGGCTGATTTGAATGATGCGGAAAATAGTACCATTATGAACTTGAAAAATATAGATACTGGCAACATTAAGGTGCTAATGCTTTGACAGCCATAAAATTTTGAATAAGTCTCTTGATCTGTCTTATAATATATCTTGTCCCATGTTGAAAATATAAAGACAATGAGTAAACTGATGACTGAGCTGACTGACCAAGGTTCAGAACAGAAAAATTCACTCCCAAACACAAATCTAAAAAGGTGCAACAGGGCATAGCGATGATCAACATTGCAAACAAAACAAAAAAAAAGAACTAACAACACCTGTTCTACATTTAAATTCCAATTAAAAGAATTTAAAAATAAAAATGCACTATGGTACACTGCAGTAATATTTTGGCTTTAAATACTGCAATGTCAGTTTAGTTGACATTAAATAGAGATTGCATGTAATGTTTACATTACACAGGGGACCTTGGTTTTTAGTACTTGGTGTCATTTTTATACAGGTTTTCAAAACATAATAAGTTGAGTAACGAAAATAAAATGTGACGTCCCTACTGGCAACTGAATTGTGATAACATGGAATAAATTAATTGTTCATAATCAAATAAATCATTAATAACATTTCCTTAATTAGCAGTAATTTATTATTAATAATTTAAATAAATTTTTGTTCATTATCAATATTTATTGGTCAGAACAAAATGTATTGAACTATACTAAATTATTCATGTTTATGCCCATTGTGAGCCACGGGATGCGAGAAGGACAACAACCAGTCGAAGTGGCAGTGCTTGGGGGAGGCCTATGTCCAGCAGTGAACGTCGGCTGAAATGATGATGATAAAGCCTATTGAATTTGTGTTACTCATTATGTTACATGCTTTATAATTGCCTTTACCTAATAATTTGGGCCAGTTTCCAGTCTAGCCCATGCCCAATTAAATTCAGTTTAAATAAACAATGCTAAAAAAGTTTTTTTTTTTTTTTAATTATGGCTTGCATCATCACTTTCTTTATTTTTTTTTTGCTTTTCTGTTTTATGGCATCAGTATAAACTGAAAACACAATTACAAACTTAATAATCATTGTCTTAATTTCCTATTCAAACAATAATATTAATGCTTTAGCATGAAAGTTTTATTACAGATTTTACTTAACATTTTTAAAGAGGCCCTTTATTAGTGTCTTTTAATATATTCTGATTTTAAATTTAGAAGAGGTTAATGTTCTGCCTGACAAGTTGTCGGCTATAAAATGACACTCGGATCATTTGATATTCATAGTATCGACTTTGATTTATGTACCGGCTCATAGTTATTATTCATTGTCAATGTAAAGGTTATAATTTATTATATGGTACACTCGATATTTAAGGTATCGTAATTGGTATTTCCATTAGACTAAAGACGAGATTAGGAGGAAAAATAAGCATTGAAATTGGGGAAAAATTGTGGTAAGTTGGGAATTTGTTTAAGATTTTCCAAGGAGTAAAACTAGCATTGTAAACAAGACTATTTAAGGAGACTGAGTGTCGAAATTAGGGAAAATTGTGACAGTAACTACTTGTACACTGAGAATTGGCACTAAACTATGCTATGGTTTATCTTTCTGTCTAGATATTACAAATATCTATCTGAAGTGCTGCAGAATGAATGAATGACATTAGATCACTTGACTGCCAAGGAGTTTGAGGACCAAGACTTTTAGGTGTAGGACCTTTTTGGTGGGATAATAGATAAGGAGAACTTACCAGCAGGTGGGTGTGGCGTTGTCCACCGTGTCTTGATTGGGCTGCGAAGGAGACTCGGCTCCCCGCGCGCCGCCCGCCACAGAAGAAGCCGTGGTGTCGCTCTGCCCCCTCACTGCGACCGCATCATCACGTCACCACGTCCACAACACGCACTGCTATTATCTCGACCTCACTGACACTAGTTGCATCTCAACCTGAAAATCACCACACCACAAACTCGTATCACAGTCTCGTAGCAAGTTCCTAGCACCCGCGGCCACCAGAACACTACAGACGTGCACTCACACTGCCCCGGATTCGGACTCAAACCAACTCCGAGCACTGAGATCACGCCCTGATATCACCACACACGATTTATCCCACTAAAAAATGGCAACCTTTCCCACTAATAACCGAGTCGACTCACTACTTCACCATGGAATACTGTAATATTTATAAACTTTCACAAGTTAATTATAGATCAGACGTTACTATTAACGTTTGAACATAAGTAAAAGCTGAGAAAATAATATTTATAAATAGCTTCGGATTATTTTGATACAAATCTATATCGGTGTATCACTCAATACACACCCCTGATTCGGGCGGACTGGATCCTCTTCTTTCTCTTTACGATACGTTTAACATATGAAAATTAGCACGGATTAGTTAATATTACTACAATTATATGACCTACACCCTGATAACTACAAAGACATTTTGTAGCAATGACAGCGATCCCTATCGGCTTCACAGAACCTATAGAAAAAAATCAACATGTCGCCTCCTGTGATATTGCAAGGTGTTTTATCATTGAAACTTCAGTCAAAATCGAGATAAAGGGGCGTGGTCATCGAGAATCGAGAAGATTTTCCATCCATGAACGACAGAGATAAACAATGTCAAGTTGTGCATTTTTGCAAAAAAGATAGGCAATCTTTTAGTTTATCATTTGTACATGTTTTAAATGTTGAATATGTAGAGATTAATAATTTTGAAGGAAAATACTGGCCATAAAACATATGCTCATACAATTTTATTTTATTCGACTAAAAATCAAGCAGTCCTTTTCCATAATTTTCTCATTAAGTTTTAATCTTCTACAAAACTCTGATGGTCAGTAATCGCATTAAATCAATTAAAATAATTTACTTTTGAAATATTCTGTTTCACCGACATTGTGTTTTCTGGAAAATAGTACGTAATAGTGCTTTTAGTTGTCACATCACTATGTGATCCTCTTCCTCCTCATTTGTCTATGCTAAGAACGAATGAATTAATTTGACAAGCCGTGACAGCTGACTGAATGAAACACAAACAAATGTCAAAAATCGTTCAAATGGCGCGATTTATTTGTGGATGAATTTTTTAACCCAGGACAGTTTTTTTGTAATAAAATAAATATTTTATAGTGTTAAACCAAACAAATCAATAAAATGGCAACGAATAACAAAACTTTGCATCTGATAGCGTCCAAACTTGGACTTGGCGAGGAAGATAAAGTTTTGAAGTGAGTAAACAAAATCACGTTTAGGGAAAGATCACAATTTAAGTATTAATAAACAAGCTTATGTATTTAATAGACTACTCAAGCCCATTACTATTCTAATAAACCAAAATGAAAAAATAAAACATGATTTTTTCAGTTTGTAGATACTAAACATTGTTACTTTTAGGTTGTTGTGTTACCTACTAAAGTAAATCTTGTGCATGTCTGTATACATCTTGGAAGCCTGACTTCCACTCTGATAATGCTGCATCATTATGTTTTTCAAATTGGAATACCAATTTTGTACAATATACCATTTATTCTATCCAGATCTAATGCTAACTCCTGTTGCTTGTAATTTCAGTAAAGCAGCAGAATTGGAACGTCTGCTGCAGACAAAGAGTATGGCAGGCAGCAACATGACTGATACCAGCAAAGTTGTCATATGCTTGGACTTGGCTGCATCTATGTTGGGGGCAGATTTAGATATTGTAAGTATTATTACTGGCTAGAAAGGGGGTGACTAGTAAAACAACGGTCAAGTCTCACAAATTAACCAACATCTTTCTCAAAATTACAGAAAACAGCGATAAAATACTCTGGGCTCAAGCCCTCAGCATACACTAATACTAAGAAGGTGGTGCAGAACCTGCTAGAACTGAACAGTGACAAGCTGACCACCACCATGCTGTGTCTGACGCTGCAGTGCCCAGGAGTACAGGAACTAGCTGATAGGATCCTTGAGGAGTACCAGCGGCAGGCTAAGATGGTGAGATCTATTTTAACTTAGATTAAACACGCATGCCTGTATTAACAATTTTCTTCTTAAATCTTTATTTAATTAACAGGGTTTTTATCACTTATTTAGTTATAATGTATTCCCCTATTGTAATATTATTTATTTCATTGAAAAGACAGCATAAATGTACTGCAATCACTAATTTGTTTGTAAATCATGACCCTTTGATTTTTCACTGTTGACATTATTGGGAGATTTTATATCACACCACAAACTGCTTTACATAGTACAGCAGCTTCCGGTGTGATAAAAAATGATTATATAATAATTTAAGCTTATGTAAGTTCTTGTAAGTGCAAAAGGATTCATGAGCTCCATATAATAAGATTTTAGCAAGTAGGATTTATTGTACTATTTAATCTTTATACATACCTATTCGATGACTAGATTTGTATAATTAAATGTGAAATACAGGATGACCTAGCACATAACCCATACAATAATATGTAGACGACAATACAATAATAAATAAAACTGCATTATATCTCCAATGCCGTTCCCAGTCTGCATATGAAAATTCAATCAAATATATTAGTCACTATAGCTACTTGTACGCAAAATACGCGTTTTGACGTGGAGTTGCGGATACCAGCCCTTATTACCTACCACTAAAGCTAGTCTAAGATTGGCAAAACCCATAGTTCGCCCATCACTACTATTTAGATTGTCTGAAAAAAACACTTTTTTAATTTCGATGCTAGGATTTATTTTATAGCTCCAAAACACTCTTAGGCCCACTTGCGCTGTATTCATGGGTTAGCTAAATAACTGGGAATTAACAGCTAACTCAGGGTTAATCCAAAGAGAGGTTTCTTGCCCATTCTTCTCCATGGGAACCTACTACGCTTTGGAATGGACAGCTAGCTGCATCTTTCTGACTGACCAACCCCTTGACAATTCAAAAGTGCCTGGAATTGGTTTATTTGAAATAAATGGTTTGAATTTGAGAGAATTGTTGGATTAACCCCTGAGTTAGCTGTTAATGCACAAATGGGCCTTAACCATTAGTATTGTACAGTGTCTTCATTTATTGTCGTATTGTTGTGTACACGTTGTATATACCAACTGTTACTGGTGCTGGACATTGATTTCCTACACATCTTAGTTTAATTTACCTTTCTTAATTTTCAGGAACTTGACTTGAATCTCCCTCAGTATGTCTGTATGGCTGTATATCAAGCTTGCAGGTGCGTTACCAAGTTCTAAAAACATTATTTCTCGCATACCTGGTGCGTGATAAACCTTGCCTGAGAGTGACAGTGCAACTTGTTTGAAGTTCAAATATCTTCATGTCTTCTTGAAATGCGCACTCTTACCCCTTTGTTAATAAATGCGGAGTAAAGAGCAGTGGTGGCCCAGGCGCTTTACTTTGATTTCATCACCACTGCTCTCAAAACAGCGAAGGAAAACATCGTGAGGAAACCGGCATGTCCTAGAACCAAAAATTCGAAGATATGTGACATCTACCAACCCGCACTGACCCTGCATGGAAGATTACAGCCCATGCCTTCTCGAAGAGAGAAGGCCTGTGGCCCAGCAATGGGAACATTGTAGGTTGATTATGCTCTAAAGTTGTTCCAAATTTAAAACTCGAAAAACGTATGAATCTCTGAACACTGGTTGTATTATTGCATTGTATACTGTAATGTGAGAGAGATAGGACAGATCGTCACACACTGGTCGCCTGAGGGAGATATCGCCTTCCAGCTAGACCGCGGTGAAGGTGGTGTGACGATCAAATCATGTTTGTAGGGTCAACATGGCTAGAGACCTCACAAAATAGAGAGGTTTGGAAAGAAGGGGGCCTTTGCACAGGAGTGGGAAATAATGTAGTGTCAAAACTGTTCTTGTTTTGTGCTGTGAGCTTGCACTTGCCTAGAACAACATAATATAAATTCCTTACTTAAATCATTTTCAGAATGAACAAAGTAAAAGTTCCAAAGAGTAAAATAAATGAAAAATCAAGACTGAAGCCTGCACAGTGGACCAAACTGGACGTAGACTGGACCAAGTTCACTGACCTGCATTTTGCAGCCGCCAAGAAGAAAAAGGGGCGTCCTCCTAAGAATGCTGTGGAAAATGGTAAATTATCTTTTTCTAAACTAATATTTTAATAAAGAGAAAAGATAAATTTGTATGTTTGTTTGTTACGCTTTCACGCTAAAAAGTCAGAACGGATTTAGATGAAATTTTCACATGGGTACACCATGACCTGGGTTAGGACATTGGATCCAGATTTATGCGGGTGAAGCCGCGAGGCGCAGCTAGTAAGTTATAAAGCAAGAAACACGAATCCTATTTACGTGTTCTTTGGCCAGGTATGTATGTATAATAACGTATGTACGTATGTTCAATTAAGTATCACAGCATTAAAAAAAAAACACGTCAATTTAGACTGTGAGAAATTAACATTTTATTAAATTAACATAAAACGCTACGAGGTTATTTTGGCCCATGGCCAAAAATCGGAACTAATGCCGCCATCTTGATTTTTAAATTAATTTCAAGTGACATTTCGCAAATCAATTACACAAAAAATTACCAGCAACGCCCCCATGATCCTTGTAGCAGTGTATAACCACGTAATTTTTTTTTTTTTTTTTTGTAGCCCTGATTTTTTATACTTTTTTTTTCAGAAATAGTTATTTTATGTACCTACCTATAAAACATTTAGTAAATTCGACGCTATGTCATGTAGGCAGCGTGGCCGAGTGGTCTAAGGCGCTGGTTTTAGGCACCAGTCCGAAAGGGCGTGGGTTCGAATCCCACCGCTGTCAAAACTTTTTACTTCCCTTTATTTACATAATTCAACAAAATATTAATTTCTCGAAACTACGCCAAATTCGATGCAAAAAATATCTATAAACATTTTTTTTTGTTTTTTTTTTTTTGTAGTTGATATTGAAGAAAACATGGATATCGACCTACCTAAGCAAGAAGAGCCGCAAAAAGAGCAAATAGAGCTTTACGAAGACTGGAAGAAACGTATGCTAGAAGCGGCCTATAAGGAACTTAAGGAGTTAGAAAAAATCGAGGCTAGGAAAAGTGTGACGCCCAGGAAATCTCCTAGAAAGACCCCACAGAAGTTTTCGCCGTATAAAAGTCCTGTGAAACCGAATGGTGTGAGACTATTATTTCCTATAAATTTATGATTGTAGTTATTTTTTATTTATTTTGAATTTTAGTTTTTATTTTATTTTAATTATGGATTTGACATTTTTAGTTTTGTAATTTTTTTTAATTATTAAAATTAAGTTTAGAATTTTATGCTGGGTTTTTTTTTATTTTATTTAATACAATATTAACGCTTATTAGAATTGGAACCTAAAAATATTATTTTTTTGCCAATTATTTTCTTAATTATTTTTTACGTCAATAATTTCCAAAATCGTTTTCGAAACGAAAATACGTCTTTAAACCTTCTTCACTCAAAATCGAAACAAAAAAAACTATTAGGCCGTGAAACGTGTCTTTTACAACATTTACAATACTTTACATTTTCGTACTATCAATAGTATAAATATGGATGCAGATGGGGACCCCAAGCTAATACTGAACTCGACAGATGAAGTCATGCAGTTTGATGACCCTAGCAGACCATCACTTGCATACCCTACGTCTTTGGGATTCCTATTCGTTTTCACTACACTCCTAGTAGGCGTGATAGTAAGGGCTATAATGCTCTGGATCGGAATGTGCATACCCTACCGAGTTATCATGTTTACTCTAGGAGGGTTCGCGGGATTTTGTGCTAACAGATTTCCGAGCATAAAGCCGATTGTCCATATCTGTTTTATAGATGTAGATGTGTTACTAATAACTTTCCTACCGCTGTTGATTTTTCGGACATCGTATAATGTTGATGCTCATTCATTTTGGCGAAGCTTCCCTCAAATTTTGCTGGTTGGAGTACCAGGAGCATTGTTGACTGCGTTAATGGCGGCTTTCATGGCCTTTTACTTGATTGAGACATCATGGGATTTCTCTACTGCCTTACTTTTTGGGATTGTGTGCTCGCCAATATATCCTTTGGAAGTTGTGAAACAATTAAAATCGATGTCGAAAGGGAAATATATAAGTGTACTCTTACTAGGCGAAGGATTGCTGGGAGATGTCACAGTCATGATAGAGTTCACAGCGGTTTTTGGTTACATAGCCAGTGCGTTAACAGAAGCTTCAGAAATAACGTTATTTTTGATAAGATATGCCGGAGGGGGAATCCTCTTAGGCATAGTGATGGGAAAGATCACAGACACTTTACTATCGATAACATATTACGATTTACTCTGTGCTGTAACTGTCACTTTGGCTGGGGCGTACTTAACTTATTATATCGGTGAAAAGTTTTTATACGTGTCTGGATTATTAGGGACTGTGATAACTGGGGTTTTTGTCAGTAATAAAAAGTCTACAATAGCTGGGGATGTGGAGCAGGTGGTGTCCCATTTCTGGATGATACTGGGTCATGCAGCGAATACATTGGTGTTCACTATGGTTGGGGTGGTGATTTTTGAGAAAGTTAGTGATGTTATCAGTGTACGGCAGGTGTCGCTGATTTTTGTGACTTATACTACGGTTTACTGCTCGAGGTGAGTGATTTTTTGGTTTAATTTTTATTTGACTAGCTTTTGGTCGCGTTGTGGTCGGAAATTATTCCTCGGGAACTACAAAACTAACGGGTTTCCCATACAAATTTTCAACACCTATTTTACCCCCATTTTTTTTTTTTTTTGAGTGGGAAATCTTGAAATGACTTCTCCCGCTCTGGGCGGAGCGAAAGGGTATGTCAGACTTTTACTGACTAAAACCCACCCGTTTAAACCACCTATTTTACCCCCTTAGGGGATGATTATCTAAAAACGCTGAAACACGTAGGTTTTTAATTTCTAACCGGAATGCTAAATACCAATTTTCATGGTTTAAGCTACACAAATGACGATTTTCCATAAATCAACTCATCAAAATCCTGTGTACACACGGTTACTCAGTATAGGATTTCCGTACAATGCGAGGTCAGCTTATACTGGAAATGTATAGCTTAATGTGTAGCCATGTACATTATAAAGGGGACCTCTGTGCAAAATTTCAGCTGATGAGTCAGTCAGTCAGTACTTTTATTTTTATGTATATGTAGATATATTAGGAACAGGACTAATAAATGTCTCTCTGTTAGTCTCTTATACGATAATGTTGTAAGGTTGATGGTGTGCGCCGCAATGACGCCGCTACTGCGTCATAATCGGAATGGCATGACGTGGCAGCACTCTATGGCCTGTGTGTGGGACGGCTTGTGAGGCCACTATCTCTCTGTTAGTCTGAGAGACTAATAGTCTCTTATATGATAATGTTGTAAGGTTGATGGTGTACGCCGCAATGACGCCGCTGCTGCGTAACAATCGGTATGGCATGAAGTGGCAGCGCTCTATGGCCTGTGTGTGGGACGGCTTGTGAGGCCACTATCTCTCTGTTAGTCTGAGAGACTAATAGTCTCTTATATGATAATGTTGTAAGGTTGATGGTGTACGCCGCAATGACGCCGCTGCTGCGTCACAATCGGTATGGCATGACGTGGCAGCGCTCTATGGCCTATGTGTGGGACGGGTTGTGAGGCCACTATCTCTCTGTTGGTCTGAGAGACTAATAGTCTCTTATATGATAATGTTGGAAGGTTTATGGTGTACGCCGCAATGACGCCGCTGCTGCGTCACAATCGGTATGGCATGACGTGGCAGCACTGTATGGCCTGTGTGTGGGACGGGTTGTGAGGCCACTATCTCTCTGTTAGTCTGAGAGACTAATAGTCTCTTATATGATAATGTTGTAAGGTTGATGGTGTACGCCGCAATGACGCCGCTGCTGCGTCACATAGGGTATGGCATGACGTGGCAGCACTGTATGGCCTGTGTGTGGGGCGGGCTTAGAGGACCACTGTCTCTCTGTTTAGCGTTGATTGTGCTACAGACGCCGACTGTTTCGAATGCTGGAGAGGTAAGTATCATCTTAATATTTTTTTTGCTATATTTGGGCATAATCATGTAGAATATGTAGATCTTAAGTACCTTAACTTGCCTGCCAGGGTTGCGAGTTTGTCCGAAAGGGTTAGCGCGGCCCCGGCACACAGGCAACGGAAGGAACACGGGTGGGTTTTAGTCAGTAAAACTCTGACACGCCCTCCCGCTCCGGCCAGAGCGGGAGAAGTTATTTGATAATTTCCCACCCAAAAAAAAAAAAAGTATCTTAACTTGTTGCGAAAGCGTACAAGTAAGTTACTACTGCTGCGTCCGAGGTCCTGGTCTTGTTAGGTAGAGTACTTTTTTTTTTCATGAGTTCCTTGGTTAATCGTACAAGCACAGAGAAGCCATGCCTATACATGCCAGTACGAACGCCCCCTGCGTTCATTAACTACGTGAGGCGCTTTTGGCAATTTTTCGACTCCCCCTCCCCCCATCGTGAGATGTCATGAGATTTGGGAAAAAAAATACTGTGGTTTTTAGAATATTACGTTATTTCAACATATTTTTTCTGCTATATTTTGAATGGAAGTTGAAAAAAGTGGTTCAGCTACATGAAAGTAGAACATATAATGATGTTGATGAGATTTTTTAATTTTCACAATCAACAGTAGTTTCTTGTTAATTAGTCGATTTCGTGCACGGCCTCCTAATGAACGACCCTTTTTTTTTTTTGAGTGTGGGCAGTGGTCAGTTGCCTGCACGTTGCCAGGGGCCACGGTATCCCTTTCGGACTTTCCCGCGAATGAACGACCCCTAAGTAGTTGATCGGGTAGTGGATGATGACGCAATAGACTCGACCCTTAATTAAATCGAACTTAATAACATAATTGGGCGAAAGTGCTCAAACTTAAGATGGTAGGTACCAGGCCCGATGTATTTATAATTTCACTCTTCTTCCAGATCTTCATAATCCAAACAGCAGGCCTAGTAATCCTGTCCCTCCTCATAAACGCTACCAGTATGACGAAAGTCCTGAAGATCCTAGGTCTGGCGGAGCTCTCTCTCGCCAAGAAGGCGAACATGACGAACTGCGTCAAACGTATCATGATGACTCGCGACCGCTGCATCTCCATGCTGAAAATGGACAAGTTCCTCGCCGATGCTAACTGGGACCTGGTCACCGCAGGTTGGTAGACCCTAGATATATCAGTTATAATAATAATAATAAATTCTTTATTTCGGATAATTACGGTTAGTAATTTTCTTATAATTAATGTTAGTAAACATCATAACTACCTATAGAAATTCAAACCTAATATTTGAGCTCGCTTCATGGGGACGACGCACAGGTGAAAGGAAGCACTTCACTCATTCATCACCCCCACAAAACGACTCAGAATAGGAGAGTAGATGTTCTCCTCCACTGTCCTCAGAAAATCAGTCAGTTATAAAGGGTCAAAATAAATTAACTAGGGAAACTCCGCATACTTGATGGGCTATCAATATCTAAACACGACAAAAAATTACCAGTTTATGATTTTTTTTTGGTCAACGACCGCTTTTAGTTTTGTTACTTGAGGTATGAGTTGAGAAATCTGTTTTTGATGTGTAACATCTTTCGTCCCGCTTTTCTGCAATCTGTGGGAGTGATTTCGTGAAAAGGGACGGAAGTGTGTAACAGGAAGCCGGGGAAGCGCGCGCTATTTGATTTTTTGTAGGTATGATGCTATGACCTGATTGATAGCTGATTTGAGCTATGATGGGTGTAGGTAAAGTTCACTCATCTTCTATAGAAAAGGGAGCATCCTCCGACCAGACGGGTGTCGTATCTGGCGGGCAACTGCCCAACGATTGATGTCGGAAAGTATAATGTCGTTCGCGCGTTAAACTCTAATTGCGCGATGCAGGATTTGTCTGCCGTCAGGTCTTTGATACCGCCACAAGTTGACCAATGAGCACGCGCGGTGCTAGAGTTGGCTGTCAGATGGTACCAACCCATTTTCCGAGAGGTTGGTGCTGACAGCCAAGATATCTCATCATGTGCGACTATGCGGCGTAAGGCTCGCTCGTTTTATTTTTTTATTATGTTTGCTATCGATACCCATCCCGTTTGCGAAGTTTCGCTAGCTAATTTATTTAGACCCTGTATACCTATTTTAGGCGGTTTTAGTTTTCATTGTAGCGTATTCGATTTAAAACATAGAAAATAAATGTTGGATTTGCTTGGCTTAAATAGATCAGATGCATTGAGGAAGCGTGGGCAAAACCTGGATAAGACTGGCACAAGAGCGTGGGGATGGGCACAAGAAAAGAGAGGCCTATGCCCAGCAGTGGGTTGGGGCGTGGACGATGATGGTGATGAGCAATGCTTGAACTTACTTCGTATGATAAGAGGCCCTTTACCTGCAGTGAAAATGGGCCTACCTCCATGTAGAATTGCAGACCCATTTTTTTTTAAATTAAAAAGTCATTTATTCAAACTAGGCTGAGCATCAGCAATTTTCGAACGTCAAAATAACATAAGACAGTTCCCCAAAACGCCCGCCCTTCACCACTTCCTAGTGCGTTAGCTGGGAAGAAGGAGTGGCGCAACACACACCCCAGCAGCACTGCTATCTGTTCAGTTAGAAAAAAAACTTGATTCTATACAATAGTATGCAAAATAATTTACATTGAATGGGTCTGCAATTCTAAATGGTATTTTTTTTGGATGTGAACGTTTTTCCTCTCAAAATAAATCGAAATAATCAAATCTGTGGGAGTGATTTCGTGAAAAGGGACGGAAGTGTCACAGGAACCCGGGGAAGCGCGCGCTATTAGATTTGACCAATGAGCGCAAGCGGTTACAGAGTTGGCCGTCAAAAATGACCTTGACGAGGCCCCGCCCCGTTAATGTTGCTTATTACCAAGGTGAGATGTCAGATGTTACACATGATATGCGACTTCTGTAAGCCTCGCTCGTTTTGTTTTAACCACTACGTGGAAGCTCTTGGCCTGCATGTCACCTGATGGTAAGTTTGGATCAGGCCGAAGGTGGAAGCGGGCTTCACCCGGAATCCTCAACCACAAAGGAACTGGCTATCTTACCTCTAACTGCTGAAACACAACAATGCTGTTAACATTGTTGTTATGGCGGCAGACTTAGATAAGATGGTGTAGCTAACCAGGCGGAATTACAACAAGCCCTACCACCAACCAAACCAACCAGAATTTTTTCCCCATTGGGAATCGAACCCGGGACCTCTGGGTTTAAGACACGTGCTCTAACCAATAGAGACCAGAGGCAGTTAAAATGCGGATTGACTGATGTTTGAAAACCAAAAAAAAATCTGTTGTCATTCAAAACTACAACAGATTTTATCTTGAACTAACTTCGAAACTCCTCTATCCAGGTACCACAATAAAGCATCCATACCAGCTCCAAATGTCAGGTCGCGACGAGGACAGCGACGATGACACCTACATGGGGTACCACTACACCACCTGTCCCGACTGCGAGAGGGAGATACCCAACGAACCCACCAAGAAGGAGTTCGCGGAGATGACCAAGTATGCTCTGTTCCAAAAGAATCTGATGAAAATGTAAACAAACCGTATTCAGGTTAAATTTCCACGCAATCCCTCGCTGTATTTTTTTAGGTTTCAACTTATATATCACAATTATTGTTTGAGTAATATTATTAAATTGTATTGATGAGTCATGAGCTCGTGGCTAAGTAACAACAGCCGCACTGGTCGATCCATCAGGTTAAGCTACGCTTGCCGGGGTTGGTCAGTGGCTGGGTGACCATCTTTACATACCGAGAATCCTCCGTGCCTCGGAAAGCACGATAAGCCGTTGGTCCCGGCTGTCATTCGTGGATCTTCGACAGTCGTTACGAGTCGTCAGAAGCTCGAAAGTCTGACACCAGTCTTACCAAGGGGTATCCTATTACCCAGTTACTGGGTTTATGGAGGTCACATAGGCAGTCGCTCCATGTAAAATACTGGTATTCAGCTGCATCCGGTTAGACTGGAAGCCGACCCCAACATAGTTGGGAAAAGGCTAGGCAGATTGATTTGTATTGATGAGTCATCAACGAAAACAGAAGTTACAAAATTTACCTCAATTGTCAAATGAAAAATATCTTTAAAGTGATTCAAAATTAGAATTTAAGTATTCATTTAGTCAAATCAAAGCACTCAATTTGCAAGTCGCACTAAAAAGTTGCATCCACATGATCCATTTGTTTATATTTTCATCAGATACTTTTGGAACTGACTATAACATCGATCCTGCACGTGTAGCATGACAACTGTAGAAACGGGTTTTGTCGACGGACAAATAGACAAAATGACAGATTGTGATTGTTTATCTGTCATTTTGTCTATTCTTCCGTCGACAAAACCCGTTTCTATAGTGGTCATGCTCAGCGTGCTGTTCATAACTATCATCAATAACGAAAAGATTAAAAAAATTGTGAAAACTAAAATATACTTCACAAATAAATACAATAGACGACGTATATTTAGTAACCTAACTTAAGGACTCATAAAGAACCCTGTAAGTGTGCACACTGCTCTCGACGCTTGACGTGTTCACACGTCGGGTCCGGGTTCGCAACAAGTCAATAGCCATCCTGAGGATGTCTCGTTGAGAGGTGAAACACGTGTCGATTTCTTACAGGGTTCTTTATGAGTCCTTAAGAACGGTTAAGCGGATTAGGTACTAAATATAAGTCGTCTATTGTATTTTATAATGGATTTCCGCAAAGTCACGCCTGAATCAATTAACTATCTTATATACTTCACAAACCAGGGAAGCCAACCAGCGCGTGTTAAAAGCACTAAAGATATCCTACTGGCGTCAGTATGAACACGGCAAGATCAGTAAGGACGGCGTCAGAGTCCTGGTACAAGCTGTGGAGGTAGCAGCCGATTCTGATGACGGCAGGGTCAATCTGGACCAGCTGGGGGCTTTGTGGAAGCCTAAGGTAAGGTTTTGTAGGTTTAGAAAGAAAAATAAGTTTATTTGTCACAGAAACACGTACATAAAAAAAAGATAATAAACTCATTTGAAAAAGAAAATAAAACACAATATATTTAAATACAATAACGAGCACAAAACAGAAATAGTCGGCAGCTGCTGGAACGTCATGACTGTGACAGGAAGGCTTCCACTCAGCATGATGCTGTGCTATGGAGACCCACAGCACAGCGCTGCTTTTCAGTGGTCACCCGAAAAAGACGTACGGAAACCAAGTCAGGTTTAATGAATTATATATAAAAAAATAAATTAAAAAAAAACTGTACTTACAATATAATGCTACTATACAACCAATAATAAGAATTAAATGATTAAAAACATAAAAACAATTATCCGCAGGCATCACCGTGCGTCCGTATAACATGTACCCAACTAAAACACCAAAAAAAAAAAAAAAAAAAGTAAATATAAATAATTAAATAACACCATTATCATCATACCTACAAGAATATTCAGTGTTTTATCTCGCTCCCACCATCACCTTCGCGAAGAAGAAGAAGTACCTATACACATACATAACATCACGCCTGTAATCCCCGAAGGATTAGGAAAGAAAAATTTAAGAAAGAAAGATAACGTTTATTTGGACACAGTTCGTGAAACACAAAATACAGACAAACTAAAATTGATAGTAATCTTTTGAAAATAAGGCTGCCTGTCCATTGGAGCGGAGAGGAGAGGTGCGGTGCAGAGTAGTGGTGTGCCAATATTAACCAATGGAATTGCATAAAACCTCCGCTCCGCTTCAGTGGACAGGGATTTGCGAACTAGTTTAAAAAATCATACAAAACCGGGAAGCGGAGTGGGGAAACGGAGAGGGGAAGCGGAGCGGAGAAACCGAGCGGAGAAGTGTAGCGGGGAACCGGAGCGGGTAATAATTACTCGTCGCGTGAACTCTGTCTAACTCCGCACAGTCCGTAACTCCGCTCCGCTACCTCGCTCCGCATCAATGGACAGACACTGTCCGCAACTCCGCTCCACTCCGCTGCCATTCTTCTCTCCGCTGCCTCGCTCCGCTTCAATGGACAGGCAGCCTTAGTGTGTGCCTCACGGCTGCGCCAAAAAGGTTCATTTCAGCATTAATGCCAGACAAATGCTGTCTGACGCTGGTTTTCTAATGAACCCTTAAGGACAAGTGACGGGGAGTACAAACAGTTTCAACATATCCAGATTAGGCAGAGGTGTACTTATAGTACACCCACATTTCGCCAGTTATGTTTAAATCCCATGTAACGGCGGGCAAGCCATCGACCTCAAATACTGACTCCGGGCTGCTACTGAGAAATTCAGATGGAAAAAAACCCCAGTATCACTTTGATCGACTTAGGAATCGAAGCCTCGTGACCCACGTGGTGAGCAGTAGCGTTCCCAGATGTTTAGATGAGCTTCTGTTTCTGACCAGAAAGTAGTACTAGTGTTAGTCCCCGTCCGAAGGTGCGATGACTTGAACCCGACCGTAAACTGACAAGGCAAAAGCCCCCTGAGCACGGACGATTTATTGTTGCGCACTGATTTTTCAACTCTCGGTGTTCAGCCGAGCATTGAGAATGCTACAGAGTGCCTCCCAGCGCGTCTGAAAAACACACTCTTGTATTTTTAACTCTCGGTGCTAAGCAGTCCGTTGAAATTTCAGTGCGCGATAAAAACTCGTATACGAGGTCTAAAACTCGCAGTTTCCTTACATCAAGGAGGTTGCTACTTGCAACAGAGGAACATTAACATATTTCAAATCCGACAAAATTTTGTTCTTTATTTGGGTGTTAACTACTGAAAAATGCGTGAAACCAAATATTTCATTGAGGAACAAATATGTCACCACCTAAACCAGGCTAAGAGACACATATTCTATAATGTTTCGTATTCTTCTATTCTATAACCAGCTTTCTCAATCCCCAAAGACGCACGCAGTATGGCTACGCCGCAAACTAGTAAACATGATGACACCCAAAGCGGCCAACGCACAAGTACCTCGACAAAAATGGCGCCAGCACTGCTACAGGATAGTCACCAACGTCTGGTTCGACTGCTTTATCTACTTCATGATACTATGCAACACGCCCGTCATACTGTGCGAGGTGGCACTACCGATACCCGTGTCCCAAACTATCATGTTCACTATCAGGGTGCTTAACTTGTGAGTACAGTGCTGTTTATCTACTTCATGATACTATGCAACACGCCAGTCATACGGTGCGAGGTGGCACTACCGATACCCGTGTCCCAAACTATCATGTTCACTATCAGGGTGCTTAACTTGTGAGTACAGTGCTGTTTATCTAGGTACTTAATTATACTATGCAACACGCCCGTCATACTGTGCGAGGTGGCACTACCGATACCCGTGTCCCAAACTATCATGTTCACTATCAGGGTGCTTAACTTGTGAGTACAGTGCAGTTTATCTATTTTATTATACTATGCAACACGCCCGTCATACTGTGGGAGGTGGCATTACTGATACCCGTGTCCCAAACTATCATGTTCACTATCAGGTTCTGTGAGACGAAACTAGTGTTCTGTGAGGCATAGACCAGGGTCTGTAAATAAAGAGGCCAGAAATTATGCCTCTTCTTCTCGTGTGCTTAGTGACTAACCTGGTGTCAGAGGTTTAAATCCGCCCATGGGTCTCTGACTTGGGTCCACATGCCGTCGAGAAATAGCTCAGGCGTTTCCTCACGATGTTTTCCTTGACCGTTTTTTAATCAAGTGATAAATACGAGTATACAATACGCACATGAAACCGAAAAGACAGAGATGCCTGCCTTGGGTTCGAACTCGAGACCTATCTATGACATGGCAGTCTGACGGTCACACCACTAGGCTATCACTGCTTATTATGCCTGAAATACTGTCATATTTCAGTTTCTTCTACACTATATACGTTATGGAAATGATAATAAAGATGTGTGCGCTCGGATTCTGTGGATACTTCAAATCGCACTGGAACAAACTGGACTTCTTCATTATTGTCATGGCTACTAGTGGTAAGACAACTTTAGTATTCAACAATTGAACATAACATATTTTCCAAAGGGGGAGGCATATTCTGCGTTCGCGTTTTGGCTTCCAAAAATGTAAACAAATATGTGTATTTTGACACATATATTTTAGTTTGCCCTAGAAGTTCACCAATTTGATTAACTTTTTCAATAGTACTTGTCATTCTGAATTCAAATTAATTCACACCTGCATAAAGTTCATATTTAGCTAAGTAAACAAGGAAACTAGGATTTGAATAGAATTTAGGTGTGTAGTAAATACATTTTGTCCATTATTTTGTTTTTCATATTTATTCGAGTATTTTTATTATGTTTATCCTTTGCCAGCACGTGTACCAATACCAACCTTTCCTTTCAGACTTAGTACTAGACGTGATAGATGCCCTAACTCCTTGGGATAAGTGGAACAGCGTCAACTCCAGCTTTATAACCGCTACTAAACTGTTGAGGATGCTACGATTCCTGCGATTATGCAAACTGGCCAGGTAAAACTATACTTTTCACATGTCTTAGGGGGGTATTACACTATCATATCTATGATCAAAGATATAATGAAATTGTAAAATACAATAGACGACGTATATTTAGTAACCTAATCCACGTACAGTTACGTGGATTAGGTTAGGTTAGGTTAAAGAGCGTGTTTCACCTCTCAACGAGGCATCCTCAGGATGGCGATTGACATAAGTGACATAAGTGGTGGTTGTTGATAATGCGTCGTCCATTGATAACTTCAGATTCGTTGTCGTAATTGATTGTAGGCTCTTCTCTTTCTCTTGTGGCAGAGGTTCTTGAACTTGGTTATTCGGACTTTTTGGTTTGTTCATAATTTTCCAATTGTGACCAATCAGACAAATTTTGCCTGCTCTTTTGGTGTTGAATTGATTACGCTTTTTAGTATGTATGTTTGAAAATGTGGAAAGAAAAGCGTTCCACAGAAGCAGAAGTTGCTGAAGCAGTCAAAAATTTCAGGTTGATTGCTAGAGAATCGGCAACATTGTATTCAAAAACAGAATTAGGTCTGTTTTTGAATACAATGTTGCCGATTCTCTTGTCACAAATGCCTCTAAATTAGACAAAAAATCACCAAAAAATAGTTTATTCCTGTCAAACGACGATTTCCCATTTTTATATAGACTAAAGTGGCACAACTTAACTATATTTTAGTTTTACAGCACTAAGATGGCACTTAGTTATAAATTTTGTGAAAACGGCAATTTTGCTATTCTGAATTTGACGTTTTTAACCAAAAATTTTGATTGTCTAACTGAATCTATTTTTAATCGCGATAAAAAATTGTGTGAAATACAATTAGTTGTCATGAATTAAAATTCACAGCAACACCTCGACTTCAGGTGCAAAAACAGTAGGTACTGTATCTTTCTTTTCTTTTCTCGTAAGTAAGGTATCGCAAAAATAATCGTAATCGTGTCGGCAATGATAAATTGTGTTCAAGAATGATGATGACTCTTTTCCTTCCCTCTTTACTTACTGTTCTCACTCACATCTTCAAGCACTCATTTTCCTCTTGCTCATTTCCGTCAGTTTGGAAACAGGCTCATAAAATACCTCTACCTAAAACTAGCAATCCTACCTTATTAACCCACGGTAAGATCAATCTTCTTCCTGATCCCTTAACAAATAATTTACGGCGGCGACTACTCCGTCATCATCTTCGAGTTTCTGGCCCCTGAGATGTTCCTTTAAGCGCGGAAATAGGTAGAAATCACTAGGAGCAAGGTCCGGTGAATATGGAGGATGTTCCATCAATTCGAAGCCAGCTTCTTGAATGGCAGCCATCGCAACTCTGGACTTGTGCGCAGGGGCGTTATCTTGGTGAAACAAAACAACTTTAGCGAGTTTGCCACGCCGTTTCTTGCGTATTTCCTCACGCAACTTTGTTACTTGTCCTGCGTACATAGTACCCGTAATGGCTCCATGATTAAGATATTCGATCATTACCACCCCTTGGTTGTCCCAGAAAAGAGAGCCCATGATCTTTCCGGCGGATGGAATCGCCTTAAATTTCTTTGGAGTTGGAGATGACGGTCGCTTCCAAGTCATGGACTATTGTTTCGTTTCCGGGTCATAATGGTGAAGCCATGTTTCGTCCATAGTTATGAATCGAGCAAAAATCGGTCAGGATCTTGTTGTAACAAATCCAAACAGCTTTGTGAAATTCTCAGTCGAGTTTGTTTCTGCGCGTCAGAAAGCATTCCGGGCACCCAGCGCGCTGACACTTTTTTCATACCCAAATGGTCTTTTATAATATTATGGACACTTCCTATCGAAATCTTTACTTGTTCAGCTATAAAACGAACAGTAACACGACGATCCGCCAAGACAATATTTTCAACTTTTTTAATCATTTGTTCAGTCACTGCCGATATCGGGCGTCCCGTTCGTGGGTCGTCGTTAGTGGAAGTTCTTCCTCGCTTGACCTCAGCACACCAACGCGCAACCGTAGAATATGGAGGAGCATGAACCCCTAATGTTGCTCTCAAGTCTTGATTTACCTGCTCCGTAGTAAAATTTTTCAAGCAGAGATATTTTATTACCGCGCGAACTTCAATTTTATCCATTTTTAAGAACACGTTCCGAAACGACGCAAACAATAGACTTCTACTTTTAAAAAACAAAAGAGAATTAATTGCTTTTTTTATTATCATCTTAACTAATGTCTGGGCTATGCCTGCCAGTATTTATGTTTTTTCTTTCCAAGGAGAATGTATCGCATTCTCACTATTTATTGAACACCCCTCGTATTTCTATATTTCTATTCTCCTATATCTATCTAAAGTTTTTGAGCACATAGTTGATAATTATCACTTTCTTGGCGTAAAATTCGATAATTTCCCCTTTTCAATCCGGTTTTCGCTCGGGTCACAGTACTGTAACCGCACTTTTGAAAGTAACTGACGTCATCCTCTGGGCAATGGAGAATGAGTCCCTTACTGTTCTTGTATTGCTTGACTTTAGTAGCGCCTTCAACTCAGTGGATTTCGACATTTTACTAGGTATCCTCAAATCCATCAATTTATCTTCTTCCGGTTTAGCGTGGTTCTGTTCTTATCTTCGGGGACGCTCTCAGTATGTTCGCCTGGAGGAGTCCTTCTCTGATTGGTGTAGTCTCACTGAGGGTGTTCCTCAGGGTAGCGTTCTCTCACCTCTTCTTTTTTCAATTTTCATCAACTTTATTACCAGAGTAATCTCCTCTAGTTTTCATCGCTATGCAAATGACTTGCAGCTTTACCGACATTTTACTGTAGCTGACGCGGTTTCTGCAATTGCTGCTATGTTTCATGACCTGGCTTGCATCAGCGCTTGGGCTAAGTCATTTGATTTGCAAATGAATCTAACTAAATACCAGGCCATGATCATAGACTGCAGATTCGTTCGCAATGCGGCTGATGTTACATCTCTGATGCCTTTATATCTCGATGGTGTTCGCATTGACTATACCGAAACTGCCAAAGTTCTGGGTGCAATTATTGACTCCAATCTTTCATGGCGTGCACAGGTCATTGAGGTCAGTCGAAAGATAAATTTTTCCTTTCATTCGCTGAAAAACCTTCAAAGTCGCTTGCCCTTGAAAACTAAAATTTCTGTGGCACAAAAACTTATTCAGCCGATTATAGATTATGCCGACCTGGATGTTACTGAGGAGCTATTAAACAAGTTTGAACTGAAATAAGTTGCTAATGCCTACCTGGTTGTATCCAATGATATATGTATGCATAATATTGGCAATTAGAAGCCATTTCAAGCAAAAAACCGACCTTTTAAAATTTAACCTCCTATGTCTTCGAGAGTTTTGTTTCGATCCACAGTGCGTCAGAGCGGTGCTGTTTTAATGAGCGGTATCCTTTAAGGGCTGTAGATTTAAACCCAGGTAGGTAATTTACTTGGTGTAAATTATTTAATCACCACTGCTCTCAAAAAGGTGAAAATAAAAGAAAAGAAAATATCGTGAGGAACTCATATCATTTTTATGATGTTTGTACTTTGTTCCAGGGTATCAGTGCCCAAAATAATGGCTTACATAGACCGCATGATCGACATACAACTGGCTTTTGGTTATGATGTTGGAAAGGTGAATACACAATAACATGTTTTTATCATTTCACTGACACATACTTTGTAAGTGTAATACAAACGGTTTCTTGAACGAAAATTAACGACGTGTTAAAATTAAATTTATGTCAAGTGATCTGATTGGCTGTTCATATTTCGGTAAATTTAACCAGTCAGAGCAATTATATTATAAGTAAAAAGACGTAGATAGGTTACCTACCCAACATTCGATCTTCAAAAACGGCACAATATCACACTGGTGACACGTGAAAGTGTCACGATGTCGTAATTATCAGGAGCGAAAGAGAGACATCATGAAGAAAATGTGGCTAATTAGCCAAATTTTTACGTGCCTTTTCCGGAGCGTGTATAATATCTACCTCTTTTTACTTATAATATCATTAAATCATAGCTGAAGATTACATGCGTTTTACTCCCCGATTCAAACTTAATGGCGGCTCGGAACATGAGGCGGGTCGCTGCGCAGTAACGAATTCATGGGTCAGCGGGGGTGAGGACAGGGGTACTGCGCAGCCAGTAGCGTACTTCAGAGTCGCCATTATTAAGTTTGAATGGAACTGTACAATTTGTTAGCAAATTTTTGTGTTCTTTTTTGTTCCATTTACTTATTTCATGACTTCGATGTGGCTTTACATTTTATCAGTTGCAAAATCAAATTTGGCTGAGAATCAAATCAAATCAAATCAAATCAAAAATATTTATTTGCTAGAATATGGTACATAATGGTGTTACAATAATTTAGTTTCTGCATATCCTGCCAAAACGATGGCGTGCAAATTTATACATACTTATAATGTCAATTATTTTAACTCACAAACTACAGATTCTATTGACTTATCTTCTAAATAGTCCTTAATCGTATAATAACTTTTCAGTAGAAGCAGTTTGAAAATATATTTTTTAAACATTGTCAGCGGTAGGTCTTGCACACTATTTGGTAAATGGTTGTATATTATAATGGCCATGCAGTATGTATTTTTCTTAAATAATGTTAGTTTTATTGGTGGTAGCTGAAGTCTATCTTTATGGCGTGATGATCGGCAATTTGGTCTGGTAATGGTAGTTTCGAATAAATTATAGTTCCTCTTAACAAAAATACACATTTCAAAGATATACAAGCATGGCAAAGGTACAATTTTTAGTTTTTGAAATAGTGGCTTACAGCTGTCTAGAAAATGAGCTCCACAAATTGCTCTGACACATTTTTTCTGAGCTTTGAAAACTCTGTCAAACTCTACTGAATTACCCCATATTATAATACCGTATCTAAGTATGGATGATACGTAACCATGATACGCTAACATTGCACTGTCATAGTTAATTGTTTGTCTAATTCTTTTCAAGACATATATAAATCTATCTATTTTAACAATAATTTTATTTTTACTCATATCAGTACTTTTTGAACGACAACAATTGAAACACACGATTACATAAGGCAGCATGGGCGTACCCAGCTTTTGGCCCAGGGTGGGGGGGCAAATCAGAAATTTCTAGATGGATCCAGAAAGGTAGCCCGCGAACTTCAAATTTTTCTTAACATTTTTTGCAATTTGCAAGTCGGTGTCAGCTGCCCTCGACTGCCCTGGGTACGCCCCGGTAAGTCAGTCTCCCAAAACGCCCGCCCTTCACCACTTCCTAGTGCTTTAGCTGGGAAGAAGTGGCGCAATAAACTGCTCAACAGCACAGCACAGCTGTCTGTTCAGTTAGAAGAACTATTCTCCAAGTATAACTTAGTATCTCTAACAGACTACCGTATTATCTTACTTCTTCTAGGGTTTCGTCACTGGCGCTCAAGAAGTATGCACTCTCCTGCCACAGTTGGTTGATAACAAGCAGATATATGACTTGTTGACAACGAAATTGGATAGCGACAGGTAATTTAACATCACAAATAAGCAGAAGTATGTACCAGACCACATCCAAATTACGACAGCATACAACCTCTTACCAACTAATTGTGTTACCCAGCAGCTGGGTTGTGGAGGTCGGATAGGCAGTCCCTCCATGTAAAATACTGATATTCAGTGCATCCAGTAGGACTGGAAGCCGACCCTTAAGGAATCTCGCCCACTAGACGGCTGCGACTCCGGCCAGTCGTGGTATTGTATGGTCTGCGGCACAGATGAATACAGATCCACACTCCGCATTTTAGATATGATCCTTTGTAACTTCATCGTACGTAAGTTGAGCTCAACTTGTCGAATCGAGTGGGCGTAACGTAGTCAGAAGATATGAGTTACGCGATAGAAAGAGAGGCAACTTCTAGGTGAATATAACTATCCGTAATAGGGATGATGCCTGGGTAAAAAAAAAAAAATCTAATTAGTCCGTCAGTCAGATAATGAAAAAATATTAGAAACGTATTTTGTGCTTTATCATATTAATTTTAAAAAACTTAGTTTGACCGAGACAGCTGCTCTGCGCCTTAGGAATGCGCGGCGAGGCGGGGGGCAGCGTTGACGAATGAGCGACATGACGGAGTGAGCGTTGCGTTGACGAAAGAGCGGCCTGCACTGCCCCCCGTCTCGCCGCGCACATACCTAAGGTGTTCTCGGTCAAACTATAGTAAATATATTGCAAACAAAAATAAACTTTATGTTTGAGTGTTAAGGTTTATCATTAATTTACATGCAATCAAGGCCATTTGAGCGATGAGTTTTTGTTCCTAATCCTTATCTAGTGCTATTGTTGACCGAAGACAAAAGAAAAAAATCGCAGGTCTTGTTATGTTTGGTTATAGATTAGCAGTAACTCGTCAGCTAGGGTTACTCCAACGCGACAGACCCTGGACCGCTATCACGGTGAAGACCAGACAAGCCACGACATCCACGCTCAATATCATGATCTTGGATGCTATGCAGCTGAAGGAAGAAGGTAACATCACATTATTAATTTTATTTATCTACTAGGATCCACCCCATCTTTGCACGCTTTTTACTACTTGAAAAAACATCGAGATTTTTTTTATTAAATGGAAGTCGGATAATGCCCCACCCGGTTCACGTGGTTCACGGTTCTCGTTCACGCGGCTTATATCACTATTTTTAATGCTAAATAATGGGTAATTATTGTCTGTGGACTGTTTCACTCTATGGCTGACGGATATTCTTGTCAATTAGAACTTAAATAATCAATAAATATATTATATTATACTTTTTAGTTGTGGTACCTACCCCACACGAATTCGATTAAGTACCACTACCTGTGTATGTAAATAACAGTGACAGGAAGTTATCATCTTATCATCCACATATACTAAGTGGGAAAAATATGTATTATTGAAGCTTACTCAAAAACTATCCAAGCAAAGTTACGAACGCTAAAAAATTCGCTACGAACAACGGTTAAAAATTATACCTGTAATTTTTAACCGTTGTTCGTAGCGAATTTTTTTGAATGCCATGACGCGTTCTGAACTTTTTAGTTTTCTTCGTTTACGTGCGCTTCGTACTCTGGTCATACACGCGCGCCTTCTTCCCTGATTCTCAGGTTTTCTGGACGAAATGGAGTACAAACTACTACTAAACGCGATTCAAGAGAAAATCCAACTGTGTCGTCATAAAGGCAGCTTAGTGGCGCCGTCATCGCCTGAGGTAATTTATTTCCTACTAGTTTCTGCCCGCGACTTTGTCCGCGTGAATTTTTTTGTTAAAAAAAAAGCCTCCGTAACACTAGTTTTCCAGTTATTGTTTATATTTGTAGACGCAGCTGCGCGCTGTATCCTGGCTGCAAGGAAACGAGAGGATAGCAGACTTCTTTCTGGAACATTCGGAGATTATAAACTTCAATATCAACGATATATTGATATCCAGAGGTACTACTTAACCTGCGTCCTTTATAAGATACACGATCGTTCGAACTTTTTGTTCGCTGAACGCGTGCTCGCGCCGACAGAGGGCGCTTTCCGGTTTTCCGAACAAAAACTGACATACGCACGCGACCGAGCGCGTATTCGCACGACGATGGCTTTTATTTCTTCCTCCTCCGAATGTGGTCGTAACTACAATTAAAACTGTATTAGAACACAGCATGTGCGGCTTATTTTGGCGCTGTCGCCGGAATTGATTCTTAGTTATAATAAAATGTGTAAACTGTGTTCGCGATTTAGTACCTATAGAATAGACTATACTCATATAATTTGTTTGGATTATTTTATTTGACTGTAAGTCAATTTATTTTAATTTTGTTTTTATTTATTTTTGACATAATCTACTCATTTTAAAATGTTTTTATTGAAAGAAAGAAAGAAAGAAATCATTTATTTGCTGATAATGTAGGTATACATATAAGTTGGAATAATTATTAAGAGTCCCGATACATTTTACCTTACGGCATGCAAAATATTAGGTTTGAATTAATTAGTAATATTTTTAGGAATTTAATGAAACACTAATTTAAAGTTAACAAAGAAAGACTTTTTAATCAAACAATTTAAGTTACAACAAGAAACGATAGGGAATAGCAAAGTGCGCGCTGCCGGGTTTGGGAATGAATCGGTGGTCACGGTGCGCACGGTCTTATATGGACTCGATCATATGTTCCGGGCTGGCCGGAGGGGTGTAGGTTGGAGATGCAGCTAACAATATAGATACAGCTATTACGATCATTATTTGCCGTAGTCGAATTTAATAGGCTGTTACAGATCAGACAACAAAATAAAACCAAAATAATTAATTAATTACATAATAAATCTCTCGCAAATCATTCAATGAAGGAGTATAAATGTCGAAATGTGTAATGTCAAAAAGCTTAATGTCAAAATATTCCAAAACATTAACAACAATCACAATTATTATTAGATAAAGAATTTAGATAATCTAGTAATGTCAAGATCTATTATATCAAATTATAATAAACAACAACCATAAAAACAAAAAATAAATCGCAAATAAATAAATAATAATGTCATTAATCAATTTCATCTAAGACATTCGAAATTGCTTATGCAACGCACATTTATCAAAAACATTTTCATATACAGTTTTGTCATTTAAAAAGTCTTTAATTAACTGTGTAATAACATTTCTCCAGCAATAGTTTTGTTAATTGTTTTTTAAACATTTTTATGGGTACCTAGGTCTTTTAAATGTTCAGGTATTTTATGAGTTGTATTGCAATTTGTGGTAATGTAAATTAGTTTAGCATATGCACTATTATACGTATAGAATCAAGTTTTTCCAACTGAACAGACAGCTGTGCTGCTGGGGAGTTTGTTGCGCCACTTCTTCTTCCCAGCTTAAGCACTAGGAAGTGGTGAAGGGTGGGCGTTTTTGGGGGACTGTCTTATGTAATTTTGACGTTCGAAAAGTGCTGATTCTCAGCCTAGTTTGAATAAATGACTTTTGATTTTGTTTATTTTTTATTTTATACCTACGTGTTTATATTTATTTTACACTATGTTTTGTTCTTTTTGGAAGTCGGTTGTTTTTTGGAAGTTGATTGTCGGTTGTTTTTTGAGGAGCTCGTGGCTAAGTAATACCAGCCGCACGGGTCGATCCATCAGGTTAAGCTACATTGCCGGGGTTGATCCGTGAATGGGTGACCATCTTTACATACCGAGACTCCTCCGTGCCTCGGAAAGCACGTTAAGCCGTTGGTCCCGGCTGTCATTCGTGGATCTTTGACAGTCGTTACGGGTCGTCAGAAGCCCGAGTTTGACAACCAGTCTTACCAAGGGGAATCGTATTACCAAGTTACTGGGTTGTGGAGGTCAGATAGACAGTCGCTCCATGTAAAATACTGGTATTCAGCTGCATCTGTAGTTGGGAAAGGCTAGGCAGACAGATTGGTTGTTTCTTTTTTGTAAAAAAGTTTTTCACTTTGTAGTGATTCTTTTTTCAAAGAATTTTCTAAATCCGTCTGGGCAACAGCTAACGGGCGTGTAGTTTATTGTTGTGCCCGGTTGATGGCAATAGGCTCGTCCCATATTACATGTGACTTAAGTTAGCTGGCGAAATGTGGGTGTAGTATAGATGTACTATCGCGGACACTTGCGCCTGACCTTATTGTCTATACAGGGTAACAGGGACATAGACGCGAAGCCGATGGATTCAGTTCATGATTCAGAACCCCCCTTGCGTTGAAATATCCCGTCGCTTATTAAAAAAAAATCTGCTGTTTCATAGAAAAGTGCAATACCTACGCGGTCAAAATGTATGGAGCAACTGTTTTTTTTTTAATAAGGGACGCAAAATTTCAACGCAGGGGGGTTCTGAATCATGTACGGAATCCATGGTAGCCGGCTTCGCGTCGATGCCTCTGATACCCTGTATATAATAAGGTCGAAAAGTGGTCAGGTGCCAGTGTCCCTCTGCCTATACCTTCGGGAAATACAGGTGTGATGTTATGTTATATCTTTTTCCTACCATTAATATATGTTTCCATATTCCAGGCGACGAGCCCAAAGGCATGTATATCTTAGTATCAGGGCTGCTAGAAGCGACGTACATCCCTCCAGACGATGAAATCGACGAAGCGATACCGAACTACGAGTTCATGACCGATCTGAAGTTCGGGGAGCCTAGTCAAGATTATATCGTGTCGGGGAATGCTGTGGGGGTGTTGGGGGTAAGCATAATCATGCCTTCTACTGGCCGAGTAACACACTTAAAATGTCATTTTGACAATTCAACAACATTCATTTCGTCGTTTACGCTGTTGAGCAGACAAAGGAGAATACCCAAAAATGTTTTGGTAAAAAACCCAGAGGAGATAGAAAAAACTTCTGTGGGGTTAAAGGGCATTTATTGTAGATAACGACAACTGCACGTCACGCGAGTCCATGCCAATAGAACGGAATGTTGACACATTTATATTATTAAAACACATTTATAATTCAATTATTGTATATTTATTTTATTTTTAATCATAGAGGTATATATCTCATTGTATGCTGCACCGGTCCACGTCATAACGTCAACGCCAGCTGTTAATTTTGAGTTTTTATCAATTTAATATATTTCAAAAAAAAATCATTTCATCAATATTGTCATGATAATAAGAACCACATCAAAATCCGTTCCGTTTCGAAGCTTAGAAGAACAACACAGTGACATGATTTTTTGCCTTGAAGTTAGGTACCTACTCTCTATTTATAGAGGATAGATTTTTTATTTTAATGTAGTTACTCGTATTATGACACAGATATTGGGTATTGATTTACTTTAGTTTCTCATTCACAACACACCACACACACTCATGTATGTCACAACATTTTATTTGATTTTATGAGCTTATCATGTTAAAAAAGTCGCATCACTGATACGTAGAACGCGGGTCAGTGACAATAGCATCCTGAAAACAGTGGTGGAGAGCCCTTACTCCCCTTTTCTGAGGCACTATGTGTGGAGAATGGTCAGGTAGCATATTCCTTGCTTTATCGTTCTCAGCACATCCTGCCGCAGTCACCAGCTATTGTTATCCTTGTTTTATGTACTACTAACACTAGTGATAAGGTATTTTACTAACAAATTGGACCATTTTGTTGTCCGAACTGAATAAATAAATAAAAAATAAAATAAATAATACAGGGTGGCATCGACGCGAAATTTTTCGTTGGTTAGGTTTTTTTTTTTAAATCTGCTGTCCCATACATTTTGAGCGATTTATTTTTTAATAACCGACGCGACGTTCAGAATCATGTACTGAATCCATGGTATCAGTTTTCGCTTCGATGTCCCTGCCTGTGTATTAGACACAAACTTCCCTGTCTTTATTATTCTAGCGTATGGCACTCGTGGGTTGCAGCTGAAAATCAGCGTCAGGCGGTACACTTTGTGTTGCGATCTGACATTATGCTGAGCTGAGGCCCTTTTGGCATTATAATCATTATTTCCTGTTTTTTTAGTTCTAAGGTGTATTTTTCTGAAATTATTATTTCCTGTTTTTTTAAGTTATAAGGTGTATTTTTTTTTAGGTATAAGGTGTATTTTTCTGAAATTATTATTTCCTGTTTTTTTTTAAGTTTCAGGTGTATTTTTTTTAAGTTATAAGGTGTATTTTTTGCTGTAATGCCAATAAATGCATTTTTCTTCTTTTTTTTTCTTTCTTCTTATAACAATTGTGAAATAACTTATTACAACTTACATCCCCATGATTGGCTATTTTATTTGTATATTTTTAATTACAGGTAAGTAATGATTTTCTTGCTTTCTTCATGTAAATAAAGTTGTTGTATGTAGTACCTATATAAAAATACACGTGTAAAAAAGCGTTTTCTTGGGATTCGGATTTCTCCATTCTGTCCCAGGTAAAAAAAACATTCTGTATACTCACGGCGGCTTGGCGATAAGATAAGAGTCTATTAAAATCTCTTTCATTCATGACATCGACGAAGGGATACCTAACCACGAGTTTATGAAGGAGCAATCGGTCAATTCTGTGAAAAGACAACCGTGAAACCTTAGGTGAAGTTGTTCAGTTTGATGGTGTAGGTATAATATATTGTGGTATAATACCCTTACGGGGCCTATTACAAAAATGCGCGTAGATGCATGATTTCCTCGTTGAAATTGAATACTATTCGTTGGTTAGTATAAATAACAATTACTTGGAAAAAATAGTTCGTTTTCTCTTCTACAATAATAATAAAGCGATTTTTTCATTATTTATTTATTTATCTAGCTATAATCGTTCTCCTGATGCATGTTTTGGCAAAAACTCATGTAGAGCTCATTTGAGAGCTCTAATTTGTGGATTCTGTTGAATATAATTCATCAAAACAATTTTTCTCATATTAAACATATCCCATACTTTTATAATAATAGAATACATTTTTGTTATATGACTTTTATTTAAAGAAAAAATTACTGACCAAATTCAATTTTCTACTAAAAAGGTTTCGGAAACAAGTCTGAATATCCGAAGTTCTACATCATATTCGTATATGGGTACCTAATATACGTGTTCATTAAATAACAATTTGCGAATCAATATACAATATATTTTACACACTAAATTCTCATCATTTTTATACAACGAATTGACATGTAAGTTTGACATACTTTTTGTGGTAGTCATCATAGACTCTCACCAGCCAGTGTTCCGCCTGTTGTGCAGGTCGGATATACGCTCGCTGAATGCGTTGTCCCACAGTATCCCCCTTCAAAAAAAAACCGTACGTTTCTTGTAGGTTTAACTGTCCTTCCGGAGCGAGTAATGTATGGGACATCTTCCATCTTTTCATCTGTGGCTACTTGTAATACGTGAGCAGGCTTCAATCGATCCAATGACACCACTGCTTCTCGGTTGGGTAATCGTATCTTGAAATACTTGTCGTATTTCTCTATAATTTCATACGGGCCTTCGTACGGCGGTGTAAGAGACTTCCGCACGCGATCTACACGCATAAAGACATGCGTGCATGTAGATAGCTGTTTCGGTACGTAGGTGTTGGTCATGCGGTGTCGCATTGATGCATCTGCAGTGACATGCTCATTAAGCGATTCCATTGATTCCATTAAATGACGTAAGAATAACGGGTCTTCAGTGTTTGACTTTATCGGTGCGAAAATATCTGCCGGTAATCGTAATGAGGTGCCGTATATCATTGTAGCGGGACTGTAGTTTGTTTCTCTATGAATGGCTGTGCGTAATCCCATTAATACTGTTGGTAATTCTTGTACCCATTGTTGACTATTTCCTCTTGCTGTTATTGCTGTCTTCAGAGTACGATGCAATCTTTCTACAAGTCCATTCGCTTGAGGGTGGTAGGCAGTCGTGCGAATTCTCGATATACCCAGTTTGTTCATTAATTTTTGAAATAATGTAGACTCGAACTGCCGTCCTTGGTCTGTAGTAATACGCAGTGGACAACCGAAGCGAGTAATCCATGTGTCGTATATGACTCGGGCAATTGTTTCCGCATTTATGTCGCTAACTGGTACTGCTTCGGGCCATCTGGAAAATCGGTCGATGATTGTGACTAGATATCGGTATCCTTCTGATGGAGTGAGAGGTCCGACGATGTCCATATGTATGTGTTCGAACCTTCTCGACTCGGGAAACTGTACTAGTGGTGTAACAGTATGACGGTGAATTTTAGCACGTTGACATGAAGTGCAGCATCGTGTCCACGATGAAACGTCCTTGTTCATTCCAGGCCAGAAGTACTTTTCACTGACCATCTTCCTTGTCGTGCGGATACCAGGATGACTCAATTCGTGTAATGCTTTGAAGGCAATCTCACGAAATGGTTGCGGTAAGTACGGACGTGGAAATTTGGTTGAGTTTTCACAGTAGATTTCTTTTAGTGATCCAGGTAACGATATTTTGACGAAGTGAAGGTTGTCTTGCTTTACCAGGCGGTTTAGTTCTTCGTTTATCTTTTGCTTCTCAGCCACGTCATTAAAATTGATAACCGAGGGGCAATCAATGGTACTAATGCGCGATAATGCATCAGCAACTACATTATCTCTTCCATGGATGTACTCGATCTTGCTACAAAATTGAGATATGAAATGAAGTTGTCTCTCTCGCTTAGGTGTATCGCTTGAGCTTCCAGACATAGTCATGGCGTAGGTGAGGGGCTTATGATCCGTATACACCACAACATCGCTCCCTTCTATTAGTCTTCTAAAATGCTTGACAGCCATATAGATCGCTAAGAGCTCGAGATCGTATACGCTGTATCTCGCCTGTGTGTAGCTGAGCTTCTTCGAGAAAAATGAAAGCGGTTTCCAGATGTTGTTTACTTTCTGTTGTAGGACTGCGCCTACACTAAGACACGAAGCGTCGGTCATAATGCATAGTGGGGCTCCTTGCACTGGATGTGTCAACTGAGCAGCCTCCGATATGCTTTGGCGGCATTTATAGAAAGCGTCTTCAGTTGCCTGGTTCCAGATGATAGGCGTCTTGTCATTCTTCTTCTTATTATGTAGGAGGTTATTCAATGCTATTTGGATTTCAGCTTGCTTAGGTAAGCAATCATGGTAAAAATTAACCATACCCAGGAAGCGTCGAAGGTCTTGCACGGTTGTTGGTTTCGGGTAATTAAGTATTGTTTCTATCTTCTCTGCTGTGGGATTGATACCGTCTTTTGTGACTTCGTAGCCTAAGAAATTGAGTGTTTTCTCACCAAAAATGCACTTCTCTATATTAATCCCGATTCCGTAGTCAGACAAACGTTTCAGAACAAGACGTAGGTGATCGATATGCTTTCCTTCTGTGTCAGAGTATATCAAAATATCGTCGACAAAACAGTAACAGCAGTAGTCCAGGCCTCTCAAGACTTCATGCATAAATCGTTGAAATGTCTGTGGTGCATTTCGAAGACCAAATGGCATGCAACGAAATTCGAATAAACCAAAAGGTGTTGTAATTGCTGTTTTTTCTATATCTTGTTCTGCGACTGGAATCCAGAAGTATGCTTTTTTCAGGTCTATTTTAGAGAAGATCGTCATACCACTCAATTGGTAAGTAAAATCTTGAATTCTGGGTATTGGGTAACGATCAGGAAGCGTTACTGAGTTTAGACGGCGATAATCCCCACAGGCGCGCAGACCACCATCCTTCTTGCCCACGACATGTAACGGGCTGGCCCATGGACTCTTTGATGGTTGACAAATTCCATTGGCCATCATTTCTTCAAATTCTGCCTTTGCTGCTTTGTATTTTTGCGGTGGTAGCGGTCGAGGTCTTGCGAAGAGAGGAGGTCCAACAGTTTCAATATGATGTCTCACATTATGCTTGATTTCCTTCGTAAGTGTCAGAGGCTAGAGTACATCAGCAAACTCGTGCAATAGTGTGTGGTACCGGTGGTTTGGTTCAACTACGTAGAGCGTTGTGTCTTGAGCAGTTCGTATTGCCATAGCGTTTACTGAGAGTTCAGTCACGCTGTCTATGAGTTTCTTGCTATGTAGATCCACAAGCAGTCTGTGATATTTGAGAAAATCAGCACCGATGATCGACGTCTTCACATCGGCCATAATGAATGTCCACTTGTAATTGCGGCGAAGTCCCAGGTTCAATTGTAGTGTTTTTTCTCCATAAGTGTTGATCGGTGTGTTATTTGCGGCGAATAGTTTGAACGACGTTGATATCGGTGTTCGCTTACTTCGTGTAGCTAGCACTGATATATCTGCTCCCGTGTCAACTAGGAATCGTTCTCTCGTGGTTCTGTCAGTTATGCATAGGCGGTTATTTGTATTCGCAACACCGACGTCCGCCACAGTCGATGTGGTCTTCAGTTTTCCGCCGGCTTCCGTGAACAAGGAGATTCACATTTCTTGGCTTTGTCTCCGAATCGGTAATGATAATAACATTCCCAGTTTCGATCTCCCGACTTCTTCCCAAGCCCAGTTCTTGAACGAGAACGAGATCTTGAGCGAAAATTGTTTGGCCGGTAAGGAGGTCGGCGATAATTATTGTAATTGTGCTTCTGTAGTTCAGCAATTTCGAGTGTAAGCTTCTCTATTTGTTTCGATAGTAGTTGATAATGCAGGTTATGACCACTACCGCTGCTTGTAGAAGGTGTGTTTTGGCTGAGTTCCGCAATCGTATTGTCTGTATGCTCCATCATCTTTTCTGCCATCATTGCTAGAGTGTCGAGCGTTGATTCTGTGTTAACAGATAACACAGCGCGAACTTGAGCAGGTAAATGGTCGGTAATAATCACGTCGGGGTCACCAAATATGGGTACCTAATATACGTGTTCATTAAATAACAATTTGCGAATCAATATACAATATATTTTACACACTAAATTCTCATCATTTTTATACAACGAATTGACATGTAAGTTTGACATACTTTTTGTGGTAGTCATCATAGACTCTCACCAGCCAGTGTTCCGCCTGTTGTGCAGGTCGGATATACGCTCGCTGAATGCGTTGTCCCACACGTACATAGTATTTATACTAAAATAATCTCCAACATTTGCTTAATAACAAACAATTTTTTTTAATTTTTTTATTGCTATTTCTATTTTTTTATGAATAAAATAAAAGTACCATATATTTCACTGCGCCGGCAATGTGCGCTCAGTATCTTAAAGGGCTCTTAAAGGCCTGGGCGTACCCTAAATATGATCACACATTTCTGATACACGCTGTATCGGTACTGTAAATTGAACTGCATTACATAATATATGTGTTTCAGGTATTAACGAATCGTCCATACAGCTACACGGTTCGCTGCGACTCTGCAGTGCAGGCGTACTACATCACGATGCCGATCATCAAGGAGGCTTTCAATCTTGCGCCACATCCTATTATGGGGTTAGATATCTATTTTATTAGCTGGTCACAAGCGCTACTGCTGAGCACGAGGTCCTGGGTTCGATTCCCAGGTAGGGCGAAGGAGACTGGATTTGTGCCCGGTTGATGGCAGTTGGCTTGCCTCCTGTTACATGGGACTTAACATAACGTATACTATATATAGGTACACCTCTGCCTAAAGGCGCGTCCACACTGTGATATGTAGCATCTTTGAGTCGCTCGCACCAGCGCACGCGCACGAACCGTGCACGCTAGGTGCCTCGAATGAATCTACACACGCGCGCCCATGTTGCGAGCGGTTCGCGTGCAAGATTCCACACCTGCGCAATTGAAGCTCATGCGCACGAACCGTGAAGTGGAGGTGTCCATACTATGTTTCTAAGATGCACACGAAGCGCACAGTTCGTGCGCGTGCGTAGGTGTGTACCCGCCTAAACCCTACAGGGAATATAAGGGTAACTGTTGTGATGCTCGTCTGGTTTCTGATTTAAACGGAATCTGATAACGTCAAGAGCACTAAAACGCAAAGTAAAAAACCATAATAATGGTTTTCTCCTTTTTAGCCTCGAATCATCCATGTGGCGTGAAGTAGGCATCAAGTTATGTATGATGGTGCTACCCACAGTACCGGCCTACCACGGCTGGCCAGTCGAGCGCCTCAGCATGAGGCTAGAACACGCCTTTGTGCCTTGCCTCAAGGCTTTCAAGGTAATATTGCAACTCTCTAGTGTAAAAACAGCCCTGTGACATAATATAAGTCTGTTTTTTTCCTCGCAAGTTTGTTGAAAAACGTCGTATCAAAAGCGTGTGCATTATGCGATCATTACACACTCGGCTACCTTGTCATAAGAATAAGACCGCCTTATGTGTAACGACCAACACTGCACACTTGTATTATAATGTACTTATTATTGCTGTTGTTATTTTATTGTTGTTGTTCATTATAGTGGAGTTCGTGGCTAAGTAATAACAGCCGCACGGGGTGATACAACAGGTTAAGCTATGCTTGCCGGGGTTGGTCCGTGGAGGGGTGACCCTCTTTACAAACAGAGACTCCTTCGTGCCTCGGAAAGCTCGTTAAGCCGTTGGTCCCGGCTGTCATTCTTGGAACTTTGACAGTCGTTACGGATCGTCAGAAGCCCGAAGATCTGACAAACAGTTTTACCAAGGGACTCCATGTAAAATACTATTACTCTGCTGCATCCAGTTAAGACTGGAAGCCGACCCCAACATAGTTGGGAAAATGCTAGGTAGATTGATTGATTGATCGAATATTAGGGGGACTAAAGCAATGTTTTAGGGTGTGCAAGTCTATTTGACATTATATACTTACAATATTCTAAGTATTAAAAAAAAAAAAATGGTTTGTTGCAGCTGTCGTGGCAATACTGGCAATCATGTCATTTGGTTTAAATAGGTCTTTATTTTTATTAATCTTTCTTTTCTTTAAAATTTTGTGAAAGTGAGAACGTTGTAGGCTTAACAGACTGTAGATCTGTGGACCATTTTATATTTTGCTAAGTACCTGGTACTTGTTGATAGGCCTACACTGTCCTCTCATACCTTTTAACACTGTAATTTGAAAACATTGTAAAAACCATTTACTTTTAAAAGAGTAATCGTGGAGTTTCTTGCTGGCTCTTCTCCATAGGAAACGACCAATAGGGATGATGATAAAAAAAATGTTTTGTCCGTCTTTGAGATTATAAAAAAATATTGGACACGTATTTTATCTTTTTTTACGTATTCTAAAGATTTCGGCGATACATTGAGGTAAAATGTGCCATGACGTCACGAGTATTTAGATTTTATACATACTAGTGATGTAGCGACCCCCACTCCCCAACCTAAAATGCGTTTTATCTAAGTATTTTTTTATCAATATGATAAAGCAAAAAATACGTGTCTAATATTTTTTTATTATCTCAAAGACGGAGTAATTACTTTTTTTTTTTTTACCCTGTCGTCATTATCCCTATTGGAACCGTGCACCTATATTCTGACGTGCCCTTGTAGGTTTATGTGAAATAAAATAATTTGAATTTGAATATTATTGGTAATAATAATCCTTTGCACACGTTTTATAAAACACCATGCATTTCTTCAGGTATTCGTGGTAAACGAGTTGATGGAAGATATCGTGCTGTTAGATGGAATCTGTCAAGACATGGCATCTAGAGAAGTGTTCCAGCCACCGGCATATATACCCAGGTAAGTACTATCGAAGAACTTCATATCTAAGCAGTTTGAAAACAAAATCCCGTGAACACGATGACCACAACTGTTACCGCCCCAGTTCTATAGCTGCCGAGCGCTGCAAGCAGAAATAGTCCTTACGGTGTATAGATATGAACTTCTTCGATGGTACACACAACATAAATTAACGCCTTCTGCGGACCTCTATAAACTGGGCCCAACTTATATATACTAATATACCGCATGATTTTTATTACTGTCTCGAAAAAATAGGGTATAATAGGTGAACGGAGTAGAAGCCTATCGCACGGTTTTTTTTTTTTTTAACTATAAAAATATCGAAATTCAAATCATACACACCCTACTAAATGCGCGGAATTTATCAATGAATTCGTAGCGGCCGATAGGTAGTCGCCGCACTTGCCGTCGGCCTCTTTGATATCCTTTCGCAGGCGCACAAGCAGCTCGGGCATCCCCGCCCGCCCGCGTGGTCAATGCTACTAAGCAAATATTCCCGGGTATGGCTTCTGTTCCACTTACACAACACACCATATTATTCTCGAGACGGTAAAAACATTCAGCCGTATATTATAACTACTGGCCGCGACTTCGTCTGTTTATTATTATTATTCATTTATTCATTCGAGTTACAATGACTCATACAATATTCAATACAACACACATACACCAAACAATACATTACCATACAAAAACAAAAACCCGGTACCTACACTAACACATTAATGGCCGACGAGTATAGGTGACGTGCAAATCACTGCAGCAGCGTCGTATGTAAGGACTTATTTTTATTTCGGCTCCCAACCCACTCCGTTGCAACACATCGCCCGGACTATGACTTCGTTTGCTCAAAAGATTACTTCCAGTTTTAGTTTGATTGTATTTTGTGTTTCACGAACTGTGTCCAAATAAACGTTTTCTTTCGTTTTCGTTTAGCGTTTTTTCAGAGTATTTGTCGTTTTGCTCGACTCTTAAGGGTCGTGGCGTGATATTAAATAGCCTATGACCTTCCTCAAGATCAAGAATTGGGCTATGAAGTGCATGCTATGAGAGTAGTAGCTCCAGAGACATTAGCACGTTCAAACAAACAAACAAAAAAAACTTTTTACAAAAAAAAACAACCGACTACCGAAAAAAACACTACAAAGTGAAAAATTACTTTAATTTCGGAAGTCGCTGTCGTTGGTTTTGAATTTTCCTTTTTTGCCACCAACTTCCGAAATTAAAGTTATTTTTCACTTTGTAGTGTTTTTTCGGAAGTCGTTTTTTTTTTTTTTTTGTAAAAAGTTTTTATTTTTCACTTTTTAATTGTGGTACCTACCCCAAACAAATTCGAATACCACTACCTGCTATGTAAATAACAGTCACAGGAAGTTATCATCATATCATCCACATAATACTAAGTGGGAAAAATACTTATTATTGAAGCTTACTCAAAAACTATCCAAACAAAGTTAATAAAATTAATATGGGACCAATCCGGGAGCATACTCTTTCATACAAAAAATAATTTTCAAAATCGGTCCACAATTGACGGAGAAATCGGCGGATATACATTTAAAAAAAAACATACATACGCGTCGAACATATAACCTCCTCCATTTTTTAGAAGTTGGTTAAAAGACAGAATCTTCCGCTTTATTATTAGTATAGTATAAAATATAGATTTATTTACCGTCGTCGGCTTGAATAGAAGATGACTAAATAAAGTCGAATATTCCTGTAACATCTTGTCGTCAACACTGTTGACGATCGGGGAAAGAACGTTTGGTTCCTTCACAGTGTGGACGAACGGGACTATTTTTTTATTATTCCCGATCAGTAATACGTTCATCCACAGTGTAGACGCATGCAAAAAAGTCAAGGGTTAGAAAAGTGGTGCTCAACTTAAGATGATACGGATTTTCAAAATGCTTTAATTACGATTTTTCTTTTTGACTCGCGGCTTGCGGTAGAAGTAAACTGGCAGAAATCGCCACGCGAAAATCTAAATGAAAATCCAAGATGGCGGCTGCAATAATTTTTTCATTTATATTGTCATCGGCGGCTTCGATTTTTTCGATTAATTTTAAAATTTGCGCATCCGCCATCTTGGATTTACATTTTGACCTCAATACTGGCTTTAGCATCCTCGAAAACTATGAAAACGACATCTATGATTGGATTTTGATTTTGTATGTCATATTTAAAGTCGATACCAACGCTAAAGCAATACCAACTTTCTGGTGTTATGATGGCGCCATTTTTGTTTTTAGGCAAAAATGAATTTGTTTAGCGCTCGTCGGAAGGTGTCTTTCGGACCACGAGCGACGACGAGCTTCGCTAGCTAGTGTAGTTTAATGACTTAATGATTAAGCTCTTATTCATCTCGCACTGCAGCACTAGTTTAGCGTTCTGCAAATTGGATAATGTGGCATTACGCTTTAGTTGAACTCCACTTTTCTAAACCTTTACTTTTTTGAACGAACGGAACTTTTTTTCCCGGTCGTTCGTCAACAGTGTTGACGACAAGATGTTACTAATCGAAAATATTCGAATAATTATGCTCCTTACTTCCAGAACCGCTCACCGCCTGATCTTCCCCAAGTCCTCGCAGCTGATGGTGTCCGGCAGCTGTCCCGAGACCAAGCTGATGATCGTGCCCGCAAAGGATACCGATGAGCTGGACATAATGGAAGATGAAATCGATGACCTGCAGTGTGAACTGGTACATCATCTTTATGAACAATCAACAATTATCAACATTATCAAAAATTATTAACTGTTCCATCCGAACTTCAATACCTACTTGACCCAAATGTATAGGACTGCTGAATATTTTTTGGGATTACGATATTGGTCCCTTGGTGAAAATTTTGGCTTCACTGAAATGAAATGAAATTGTTTATTCTGTAAATAGGATATCGGAATCACTTCTACACGTCATATAAAAAAATATTAAAAATAAGCTAGGTGAGGTCGGTGTTTCCTATCTGACTACTCTGAGAAGAAAGGCCGAAACAAACTCAGAGGTCAAAGTCTCTTTTAAAGTCCAGACATAATCTTGGTCAAGTCATGTGAGGACCATGTAGATTAGTGTCTGAAATGGTCTTTTGAGGAAAGAACCACACAGATTTGAGTGGACCTGTCCAGTCAGTGCAAGCATTTGTCAGTAATCGTGGAGCTCAACTCAGAATTCAAGGAGCTCAACTCGACGAGCAATCCAAGGAAAGGATATTTGGGTAGGCCGCATCAACTACTCAAACTGTCAGACCATCATTAAAAACTGAGAAATAAAAAAGAAATGAAAAGGGAAAAAAATAATATCCACATAGTCCTCACATTCACAATAATTAAAATAATATAATACTTTACAAAGTAATCGTGTCATTTTGAATATAATTTTCAACAATGTCAATGTGTATATAAAACTGGTTTATTGTGATGAATAATTAAAATGTCAAGTTTTATGGTTTTCACAAGGATTAGCAGAGCGAGCAGCTCAATCCCAAGCTTTTTTATCTTCTAAATAATCTGAAATTTTATAGTACCCTTTTTTACAAAGTTTGGTTTTAATACAGCTTTTAAATCGTTTAATGGGTAAGTTTCGAATGTCAATGGGAAGTTTGTTGTAAAAGCGTATACATTGACCCATGAACGAGTTGCTTACTCTGTGGAGACGTGTGTGATGTACAGCAAGGTTGTGTTTATTCCTGGTATTTAAACTATGAATATCGGACATTTTCTTAAAATTTGATATATTTTTGTGTACATACAATAGGTTTTCAAAAATTGTCAATTTTATTTTATCAATTGACAATTTGAAAACCTATTGTATAGGTTTTCAAAAATATATTGTGAGGCTACAGTCAGAATATTTATTTCTCTGAATTTCTCTCGAAGGGAATCTCTTGGACCTAGGTTGTAAATGGCTCGAACAGCCCTTTTCTGTAGAACAAAGATAGTATTAATGTCCGCCCCGGTTCCCCAAAGAAGAATTCCATATGACATTTAAAGACTATGAATGTTAATAAAATAAAAAATTCTGGCTGTGTCAGTTATCTGTTTAATTTTTTTAACAGCATAGGCGGCCGAACTAAGCCTTCCTGACAATTTTTCTATGTGTGGGCCCCATTGTAATTTACCGTCAATAGTTATTCCAAGAAAAACTGTTGACTCAACAGGGTCCAACTCTATTCCATTAACTTGAACATTGGTAGTTAGCTGCCTGACATTTGGCGTTGAAAATTTAATGAGTTTAGTCTTTTTTTCGTTCAGGAGAAGATTATTTACATTAAACCAATGCACAACTTTAGAGAGTGCATCGTTGACTTGTTCAAAGTTGACTAACTGACGTTTGATTTAAAAAAAATGAGGGAAGTGTCATCTGCGAATAATACGATCTTGTGTTTATCCCTTATGTAGTAAGGTAAGTCATTTATGTAAATTAGAAATAAGAAAGGACCTAGAATTGAACTCTGCGGAACGCCTATGGTGACCGCAGATCCAACAGATCTCTTGCCATTAACATCGACCCTCTGAATTCTGTTATTCAGATAAGAAGTCAGAAGATCAAGAGCCTTGTCCTTCATGCCATAATGGTACAGTTTCCTGATAAGAGTATCATGATGTACGCAATCGAAGGCCTTGGACAAGTCGCAGAAAATGCCAAGAGCATCTTGCGAATTCTCCCAGGCCTCGAATATGCTCTTCAGTAATTCCACGCCCGCGTCTGTACTTGCTTGCAATTGCTTTTTCGCGGATTTATTTTGGTACCTCTTTAGGTCATGAACTATCCGAATGTCAAATAATATTTAGCCTAGGCCCCTAGAGGGAGGCGTGAAAATTGATTCGTTGTTACAATGTGTAATAGATGCTGTATATATATTTAGTAGACATCTCCATGAAATCGAGAAAAAAATCAACTGCTGCTCCATACATTTCTGTTCGCATAACTCGTCAAAATGTAGAAAACATCAGATTTTTTTGGCCCCTTAAGACAATTTCACGTTACGTCAACGTTTTATTTATCCTCCTCAGATCTCCAACGTGTCGTCTCGCTGCCTGTACCACCGCGTGGCGCGACGCTTCTCGGCCGAGTCCCGCGCGCCCTCCGCGCGCCGCGGCCGCAGCAAGCGGCGCCGCGCGGGCAAGCGGGTCAACTACAGGGAGTCTGTGTGGGGCAAGCAGATCTGTTAGTACTTACATCATCTGTTAGTACTCACATCATCTGTTAGTACTTACAGCATCTGTTAGTACTTACATCATCTGTTAGTACTCACATCATCTATTAGTACTTACATCATCTGTTAGTACTTACATCATCTCGGCCGAGTCCCGCGCGCCCTCCGCGTTTTAATTACGAAATTAGCCATGGCAGCTAAGAGTTGACCAGTCCCAACTGACGGCGCCCGTTCACGAACATGACGCATGGATGAACACCATACAGCTCAACCATTTTGAAGGGAACTAAATGATCCAACACACGCGCAACCATCAGCGAGACATCCTGGTTAGACTGGAAGCCGACCCCAACATAAATAGTTGGGAAAAGGCTAGGTGATTGATTGATTGAGTTTGTTACAGCGTCACAGATCATGGGCGGTGCGAGCGAGAGAGAAATGGGATCGAAGTATTACAAGCCGAGCATCATCGATATAGTGAGTAATAACATCACACCTGTTGTATTAGGAGTAGGCAGTAGGCTGAAACTACGGCCTGCCTGCACGCATAGCATGATTACCATAGAAACGGGTTTTGTCGACGGAAGAATAGACAAAATGACAGATAAACTGTCAAATCACAATATGTCTATTGTGGTCATGCTTCGCGTGCAGTTCCAAAAGTATATGATGAAAATGTAAACATGGACCAGAAAAAGTACCTACCTGTGGATGCCAGTTTGTAGTACCAGTTATAAATTGAACGCTTTAATTTGATTATTTAAGTTTAAGTATTTAGGACCGTGGGTATCGTAAAAGGCGACTAAGGGACTCACTAGAGAATGGGCAGCAGCGTTCTCTATGCGATCGTCAACCCGCCTGCCAAACGTGGCGGTTATGGCAAACCATTTGGGAGAGGCCAATACCGAGCAGCCGTATGATGAATGATGATGATGACTAAAATAATCAAATTAAAGCACTCACCCGAAATTCGAATGTTTTTAATTGAGGTTAATTTTTTATCCGCAATTTTCGTCGATGATTTTTCAATTACAATTTTATCATGTTATTTAAACAATGACTCTCAAAACCGTGACGGAAAATTTCGTGAGGAAACCGGCATGTCCTAGAACCAAAAATTCGAAGACATGTGACATCTACCAACACGCACTGGGCCCGCGTGGTGGATTACGGCCCTCTCCTCAGAGAGAGGAGGCCTGAGTCCCAGCAGTGAAAATATTATAGGCTGATTACCTACACTAAAAAATGATTGTTGGAAAAAGTGGTGCTCAAAATAAAGTTGAAACCTTCTATAGTCCATTCGCGTTAAGAAACTATTTTCTTAACCCGAATGGACTATAATACAGATGAATGTGTTACTAATTCCTTTTAGTGATTGCTTTATATTATTAATATTTGTTGGTAATAGGGGTAATGTGAATAAAGGGGAATTACTCCAATATTATAGATCATTGTGCAACCTTAGTTTAAGAAAAATTGTAATGTTCACATTCCCATACAGCCAAAGTTTGCCACAGGAAGAAAATAATTTTAGATCAGAAATGAATAAGACATTACATAATTTGACATACAATAATAATTTATTTCATTTAATTGACACTAACAATTATGTTGGTAATCACTTTTATTTGACAAAAGATAGATTTTTCGTGGATAAGTACTATCTTTCAAAGTATTTTAAAAGACAGATAGCTGTGTCGCTATCATATTACTTTTCTATTACAGCCAAGAATTTGGCTAAACAAATTGCTTCTATTGAGCAATGCTGTGACATGTTAAATAATTCAGACAATAATTCGGTATCAAAAATTTACATTGATAATAATTTAAATTAGAAATTAAGACAATAGAGGCCACCTCTTGCAATAGTGTACAGAATGAGAATTGTAAAATAAAATCAAATAAAAGTTTAAAATCAGTAAATAGTATTAACCTGGTGCATCAAAATATTCAAGGATTTATGAATAAAGATTTAGAAGTAGAATTATTTATGAATTTTAACAGTATTGATATTCTTTGTATAACTGAGCATTGGCTTAAAAACCACCAGTTATTGTTCAATTTTAATAATCACCAGGTTGGTAGTTCGTTCAGCAGAGTTAATGCTATACATGGTGGCTCATTAATTTTAGTTAGTAGACAGCTTAAATTTAAAGACCGTAAAGATATAGTGAGCCTATCTGTTGAGCGGACAGTTGAAATAGCCTGTATAGAATTGGAGCAGTTTATTGTATTAAGTATATACAGACCACCTTCAGGATTGTATGACTGCTTTGAAAAGGTAATGGATGAGGTGTTACACAAGATTTGTAACTCGAACAAGTACATTATCACTTGTGGTGATTTTAATGTTAATTTATTGGAAAACTCAGGTTCTTGTACTAAAATAATAAGTCTGTTTCAGTCCTACAATCTTGTAAACCTATTTTTGGAGCCTACAAGAATAACCCCTACTAGTGCCACATGCCTAGATAATATTTATACAGATGTTATACCAAGCCACAAAGAAATTATAAATTTACTAGATTCTGATCATTGCGGGCAGAAGATTACTATCCCAAACCAAAACAATAAAGTGGCTAAAAAGGATATCACTGTTAACCCCAAAACTGCAAGCCGCTTGGAAGCTTTTAAAGATAAACTAGTTAATAAATTACCACTTTTGTCAATTCATGCTGATCCTAATCATCTATATGATGATTTTTTTAATATTTACTGTAAACAATTTAATTCCACCTTTATTCCCAAGATTATCTCGGTTAATAGTAATGCATCTTTCAGTGATTGGGCTACCATAGGTATTCATAAAAGTAGAACACGGCTTTATGAGCTGTACAATGAAAGGACTTATGTAAACACGGCTGAATTTAATTTATATGTTAGAAATTATTCAAAATTATTTAAAAAAGTTTGTTGTATAGCCAAGTCGCGTTATTTGAGTTCGAAGATTAAAAACAGTAGTAATGTAATTAAAACGACTTGGAATATTATAAATAGTGAAACGGGAAGGTCTGGTAACCGAAATATTGATTACAGCCTATCTATTAATGATAACATCATAAAATCAGATTCACAAGTCGCAGTGGCCTTTGAAAATTTATTTTCGGATATTCCCATTTCAACTACAAAATCTCTAAACTCATCACCTTCTGTTGCTGAGTCTTTGCTAAAGGAAAATGTTAATGTTTGCGATTCGGAATTTCTTTTTGAACATATTACCTGTAGAGACATCATTAAAACCTTTCACACTTTAAATGTAAAAAAGACTGCAGATCTGTGGGGTAATTCTGTAGAAGTTGCGAAGTCTATTATTGACATTGTAGCACCTAGCTTAGCTCTTATCTTTAATAATTGTATCGACTGTGGGGAGTTTCCTGACCTTATGAAAAATAGTAAAATAATGCCTTTGTTCAAATCAGGTAGTACATCAGACCCCACAAATTATAGACCCATTTCAGTACTACCTACCTTTAGTAAAATATTTGAGAAATTAATTTTAGAGCAATTGCAAAGATTTTTTAATAAACATAAATTATTACATAGCAAACAGTTCGGTTTTACAAGGGGTCGTTCTACTACTGATGCCGGTGTTGAACTTTTAGGACATATTTATAATGCATGGGAAGATAAATGCGATGCCTTGGGCATCTTTTGTGATTTGTCCAAGGCATTTGATTGCGTTCTTCATGAAACGTTAATCAGGAAACTCCGCCACTACGGGGTCCGGAACACCGCTCTGGATCTTCTTTCTTCATACTTGAGTAATAGGATTCAGAGCGTTGACGTAAATGGACAAAGATCTCCTGGATCTATAGTAATAATGGGAGTCCCACAGGGCTCGATTCTTGGTCCTTTTTTGTTTCATATTTATATTAATGACTTGCCTTACCTCATAAAGGATAACCATGATATAGTGTTGTTTGCGGATGATACTTCACTTTTGTTTAAACTTAAACGTCAGCAGTTGGTTACTGACGACGTAAATAGCGCGATCTCAAAAGTAGTTCACTGGTTCAATGTTAACAATTTACTTCTTAATGAAAAAAAAACCAAATGTATTAAGTTTACCCTACCACACGTTAGGCAGGTGAAAACTAAGGTGTTGATAAGGGGCGAAGAATTGAATCCTGAAGATAGCACAGTATTCTTAGGCTTAACTTTGGATGCTAAGCTTCAGTGGGGCCCACATATAGATAAATTGTCAAAAAAGCTAAGCTCCGCAGCTTATGCTGTTAGAAAAATTCGTAATGTAACTGACATAGAGACAGCCCGTTTAGTGTACTTTAGCTATTTTCATAGTGTAATGTCGTACGGTATTTTGTTGTGGGGAAATGCCGCCGACATTCAAACTATCTTTGTTTTGCAGAAAAGAGCCGTTCGATCAATTTATAAATTAAGCCCGAGACACTCTCTCAGAGAGAAATTTAAGGAAATTAATGTAATGACTGTGCCTTCTCAGTATATTTTTGAAAATCTTTTATATACCCATAAAAATATAAGATTGTATAAAAAATACAGTGATATCCATAAGATAAACACTAGGAACAAACACAAATTTGTAGTACCTACAACAAGGCTCAAGAAAATAGGTAGCTCGTTCAGATGTCAATGTATACGCTTTTACAATAAACTCCCAAGCCACGTACAAGATCTAAGCCTTAAAAATTCAAATTATTCATTAAACGTAAGTTGTGCCAGAAAGCGTTTTATACCATTAAAGATTACGTTGAGGACAAAAAGGCCTGGGATTAAGCTGCTCCAATTTTTATTTTTTATTTTTTATTTTTTTTACAGTCAGAAATTTGGTTTTTAATATTTTTTTTTTTTTTCTCATTCATTTGTACCACTATATGAATATTTACTTTGTGAAGTATAATATATACATATTTTTTTAAATATATTATTGTGAACGTGAGGACTATGTGGATCATATATTTTTTATTTTTTTTTCTCAGTAATTATTAATGATAATCTGGCAATTTGAGTACTTTATGTGGCCTACCCAAATGTCCTTTCTTTGGTATTGTTCGTCGAGTCGTTGAACTCCTTAAGTTCTGAGTTGAGCTACACGATTACTGACAAATGCGTGCACTGACTGGACAGGTCCACTCAAATCTGTATAATACTTTCCTCAAAAGACCATTCGAGACACAAATCTACATGGTCCTTCAATGATCTGACCAAGACTATTTCTGGGTTTTATATACACATTGACATTAATGAATTTTATATATACAATGACATGAGTATTTACTTTTTAAAGTATTATATTGTTTTAATAATTGTGAATGTGAAGACTATGTGGGTCATTCCTTTTATTTTATTATTTAGTTTTTATCACGGTCTGGCAGCTTGAGTAATTTATGCGGCCTACCCAAACGTCCTTTCTTTGGTATTGTTCGTCGAATCGTTGAGCTCCTTAAACCCTGAGTTGAGCTGCACGGTCACTGACAAATGCGTGCACTGACTGGACAGGTCCTCTCAATCTGTGTGGTTCTCTCCTCAAAAGACCATCTCAGACACCAATCTACATGATCTTCACATGATCTGACCAAGATTATGTCTGGACTTTAAAAGAGACTGTGACCTCTGAGTTTGTTTCGGCCTTTCTTCTCGGAGTAGTCAGATAGGAAACGCCGACCTCATCTAGTTTAAAAAATATGATTGACGTGTAAAAGTGTTTTGTCCAAACCCACTTACAGAAATAAAATCATTTATCATTTATCATTTATCATTTATAAGAACTTAACCTGAACAGAGTTTGTTTACATTTTCATCAGATACTTTTGGAACAGACATTACAGAAAGCCACGCCCTTAGAAAGTTAAAACAACACGATTAAATCTAATTTTATTATTATTTTGTTTCAGCCTGAAAAACTGGAATCATCAAAGCCAAAAGGTAAATAAAGTAACCGGCGTGGTGTAATGTCTCATACACACCATGCCGGCGGCGTGGACGCCAGGTTTACCGAGCGCCACGTACCCCCAGCTTTATCGCCTTCATTTATTTTGTGCGGCTTTGTGCGGCAAGGCCGGGCGCTACGCGGCTTGCCCGTGCAGGCAGTGCATAGTGTGTAGTAGCTATTAGATCTTAAATACCAATTAAATAATACATTTTACAACATCTGTAAAATATGGTAAATTCGTGCTTACCAATGGGGAAGAAATCCCATATTTTTTGCCACGGGTGTAACTAGCATCTCTTGGCTCACGTGAAATGGCATTAGCTGTCTGAGTTTGATAACTCACTCTAATTATCGAAATAATTGTCACTGTGCACTAATCCGAAATATTTTGCTAAGGCCCGCACCGAAATACGATAAGCGTTAAACGCAATACGTGATTACTGGTGCAAGCAACAACAAACAAAACTTCCGCACTTGGCCGGTTTTTGGAACGAAGTTCCTTATCGCGCGTTACGAAAGGGGGCTAGACGGAAAAAATTAAGACCAAAAGTTGTAACGACACTTTTTGCTATAGTTGTAAGCCGTGCGGCGTGCGCGTGTTTCTCTGTCTGTCTGTCTGTCTCTCTCTCTCTCTCTCTGAACTTCGTTCCATCTGGGTATCCCTTGACACCTCTCAAGTTTTTTTCTACCAAAATCGCTTAGTGAGACAAAGTATGGACCTTTTTATTTAGTTCCGTAGCCAAATGGCAAAAAACGGAACCCTTATGGATTCGTCATGTCTGTCTGTCTGTCCGTCCGTATGTCACTGCCACTTTTTTCCGAAACTATAAGAGCTATACTGTTGAAACTTGGTAAGTAGATGTATTCTGTGAACCGCATTAAGATTTTCACACAAAAATAGAAAAAAAACAATAAATTTTGGGGGTTCCCCTTACTTAGAACTGAAACTAAAAAAAAAAAAAAATCAAACCCATACGTGTGGAGGTATCTATGGATAGGTCTACAAAAAAGATATTGAAGTTTCTAATATAATTTTTTTCGAAACTGAATAGTTTGCGAAAAAGAATATATTTTGTACATTACCATGTAAACTTCCACCGAAAATTGGTTGAACGAGATCTAGTAAGTAGTTTTTTTTTATACGTCATAAATCGAAAACCGCAATTTACTATTATGTTAATTGCTGCTACGGAACCCTTCATGAGCGATTCCGACTCGCACTTGGCCGCTTTTTTATATATTTTTTTTCCTTACCATTGGGTTAGCCGAGGTGAGGTAGAATTCGACTTCCAGGAGGATACGGCGCGGCATACGCTGGCACCCCTCCTCTCCTGCGGAAAGGGAGACTGAGATCTCGTCCACTCACCCGGCCCGCAGCAGGCGCACCGGGCGTCGGCGGAGGGTGGACAACGCCCCTTACAGCCCCCCTAAATGGGTCCAGGGGTGACGGACTCAGGGACGTCCGTCGCCCCCCACACATCAGGACCCGAGGTGGCGGCGCGTAGTGTTCCACGCGCGCCCCTCTTAGATGTCGCGGGGGGAGTCAAACACCTCACTCCCTAAGAGTCTGACAGACCCCTCCGCCCGCCCCAGGGCGGAGGACATCCATGAGAATTTCACAACCAGGAAAAATAAAAAATTGAGGTAGAATCGAATAACTTGTTTTTCGCACAGAAGTGAAGAATGTGACATCACCTAACGTCCCGGCAATCATGACGGCGGCAGCTCACGGCACGGCTACCTCGTCCGCGCAGAATTCCGAAGAAGAGGTAAGCTATCCCCATAATAGGTATGATGCCTGGGTAAAAAAAATTAAATTCTAATGAGTCCGTCAGTCAGATAATAAAAAAATATTAGACACGTATTTTTTGCTTTATCATATTAATAAAAAAATACTTAGATAAAACGTATTTTAAGTTGGGGAGTGGGGGTAGCTACGTCACTAGTACGTATTAAATCTACGTATTCGTGTCGTCATGGCACATTTTACCTCAATGTATCGCTGTAATCTTTAGATTACGTAAAAAAAGAAAAAATACATGTCCAATATTTTTTTATAATCTCAAAGACGGACTAAAAAAACATTTTTAATCATCATCCCTATTATCAGGCAAAAGGCGTCCAAATCTATTCAAGTCTTTATTTCCAATTAATGTTGAGTTAATTTCTGAATGACTAAGTATCTCAGTACCTACTATTGGAAAAGTAAAAAAATCTTTGAAGTAGTAGGTAGTGCAATGGGTATTAGCGTTATTTTCCAAAAAACACATGTTTGTTTACATGTTTGGAAACGAAATCGCGAATGCAGTAGTACATTTACTTGATGTCAATAAGACGGGTGTACCTAAATTTTAATACTATTTCTCTCTGAAGAGGGTACATTTTTTTTAAACCAAGAGTACATTTTAAGTTTTTTTTTTTGGTAAATGGGATGATTCGATTAGTTATGGTACACCCGCCATTTTGACTCAGACGTTGTTATGGCACACAGACTTAGATTAGATAAGATGCGACCACAGAGGCGGTTATGTGTATAACTTGTTTTGATAACAATTCGGGTATTTTATAATCAATCCTTATCGGTCACAAAAAATGGGATTAGTCCTATCAGATTGAGAAATTATATTGGGTACAAAATTACCTATTATCCATTCAACGCTGTTTTATAACACGTTTCACAATTTCTTATATTGTCACTTCTTCTATTCGTGTGGTTAGTGACTAACCTGGTGTCAGAGTTTTAAAGCCGCCTATGGGCCTCTGGACTTGGCTTCATGTGCCGTCGAGAGATATCTCTCAGGCATGCGGCGTTTCCTCACGATGTTTTCCTTCACCGTTTTTGAAGCAAGTGATAATTATTATTATACAATACTGCATTATTGATAGAAGCAATACGCACATGAATTCGAAAAGTCCCCTGGTGCGTGCCTTGGCTTCGCACTCGAGACCTATAACTTGGCAGTCCGATGGTCACGCTAATGCTTACAGCACTTTAGCCGGGCTGAGGCAGCGCCACTATTATGCCGCAAATCGCGGCACTCTATACACTTGCGGTCTGCCACTGCAGATCCACCTTAGGACTTAGCTGACGTGTCACTTAAGTGAAATATATCAGCTGGGCCAACCACAGCTGTTTTCCAAATTAAAATTTATAATAATATTTATTTATTTATTTTACAGTTGTACACTACAATGCTGTCAAAACAAAAAAGATCATCGACAAGCAAGAAAAATACCAAATAGCGAAAACTGACTGACATATTATTAATTTTAAGGATTTTTGATAAGTTTTCTATGCGTTTTGAAAGAGAATTATTTATTTTGTACTTATTTTAATTGCTTTTGGTAGTACTTCATTATGTTTGTGAGTTATATGACATGTCTTGCAGTAAGTAAATAAATGTTAATTTAATTGGATTGGAGTTGTGTTTTGTTTTAATAGCTAACACCCTGTGTCAAAATTTACTGGAGCCCTTTTTACGCGACTGCGGCGAATCTCAAAAGGATGGTACCTACATACTGCTTTATTTTTTGCAAAATAAATTAAATAGCATACTGACTAGAGTCAAGAGGTTAAGTTGCCATTGAGCCATTGTGACCTTACTAAGAGAATGCAAGAGCGAGCTAGAAAATTGGAGCATACTGACTCGATTATTTTAGATTGTCTGTGTGGGTCAAGATCTTGAGAAACGCCAAACGGTTTTGGGTGCGGCCCTTGATGGCCTAATAGGTCTTCTTAGATTTACGGCGTATCCAAAAACTTTTTCATATACCTACATCTCCATGAAATTTTTTGACATTTGTTGTAAGATGGGATCATATAAACAGGTCTTGCCATATTTAATAATATATATTGAATTTTCACATTTATTTTCATAATTTCCTGATACAAAATCCGTCCATTAAAATATGTGATTTTGCTTTTTCCGTTCTGCTATTGCCATATCCTGAATTGTCGGTTTTATTGACGGATAAAAAGTAAGTACAACGAAACTTTAGAGTAAGTTCACACTATGCCTTAGTGGAATTCTAAAATTATTGTTGGCAACACTGCTGTACAAAAAATAAAAGCAAACTGCTGCCGGGCGGCCGGAAGTTCATTGTTTTAGCTTCATCGGTGTTCTATAAAGTTCTATTTGTCATATTGTGTGCCGAAAGGCTTCAGTATTTTGTTTTCATAGAAGATTGCAACAACAACGACAAAAAAATAGGATCCCAGATATATGATAGTGTAATACAAAGATATGATCCTAGAGGTCATTTATGTAGGATAAGAGATAGGATCCTAGATATTTGATAGTGTAATACCCCCCTTACTATTTACTTGTGTGAATGAACCCAGTGTTTACTTCTAATAAATAGATACACTACAATAATCATATTATTACCTTTCTATGGTCAATGGATGAGGCTTATAGCCGACAGTGCTTGACAAATAAAAACACAATTGTTGGTTTTTATACCAATTTATTTTAAAACTAATAAAATAAAAAATAAACATTACTTAAAAACTTGGCCCAAATGCAAAACAATTGGGCCAATGAATAAGAAATAAGAAAACTATAATTAAAATATTTTTTTGTAATGTTTTTATCAGTAATGCAATCGTAAACCTAGTGTTTAGGAATGTGGAGAAATGCTTTTATTAATTAATTTAACACTTTAATGGTTTAGCACCAAATAAGAATAATATAAACTGCACTATCTAATTTTATTTATTTATTATTTATATGATTTTATCCACTTTAATTATTGCTTGGGAAAATATCCCAGATATTATTTCATTAAAAATATAAAAGGTAAATAAGTTAATTGCAATTTTGTCACAAAGCAAACTGAATATAATTAATTATACTCCCTGTAATTATTTCAGGGCTCTTTTTTTTATTCATAACTTGAAACTTATCCCTTGGCCAGCAAAATTCGTTTTCAAAAACAGATAAATACTTTAAAATATTAGCGAGACCTTTAGTCAACAAAAAAGGTTACTTATAATAAAATTGTTTTCAAAAGACTGTAAAACAGAAAATTTGTGCAGCACTACATGTGGATGTTTAACCTATAATTATTGAAAACAACACTGGTTATCTATGTACTGAATTACCTATACATAATATAATATAATAATCTGCTCTTCATACCTCCAAATATTTTAATCTAAGTTTAAGGTTTGTGCTCACACTTACTTCAATAAAATATAAAGATTTGATTTTGACACTTATTTTTCCGACTATTCTATTCTATTTTTCATATGGCAATGGTGCCGATGTCGACAATCGGTATTGCCAAACATTTTGAATGAAAATGACAGTTTGAGAAGGTGACATGCGCCCGCTCTGTGGGAAAGGAATTCGTTTGAAAATTGTTTGACATTTTTGCTCCTTGACCATACCTGTTTATTTCTGAACAGTATACAATAGTTCTATCTTCATATTAAGTAATGTGAGCAACCATTTACCTCTAAGTACAGTAAAACACTTTAAACAGTCAACGAATTAAGTTCTAATGCGTTTTTACCCAACAATAATTAACTTTAACTGATATTATAAAGCTAAAAATACATAGAATTACGATATTTTAGTACTTTTGGCGTACTACGGGCAGTCAGAACTTGCTGACTGGCTAATTTGGACACTAGGGCATGAGTTGTCTCTAAATAGTATAAAACAAAGTCGTTTTTTTTCTTCTAAACTACACAATGAATTTTGATGCGGTTTCCGCCATCCTTTAGAGAATTTATTTTGGAAGGTTTATTTGTAAAATGCATTATTATTTAAATTAGATATAAGTAGCACAGAAATCTCGATGTGACATGGCGCTACATCAGTAGATTGCAGTCGTGCGAAGCAGGAAGCAGGGTCGCTAGTTGAAAAATATAATATAACAATATCAGTAACTGGTTACTTCCGCTGCATCAAGTTCTAATCTACCATCCAGTTTGATAATATTGATAGGTAACTCATTCCATATGTGAAGTGTGTTGTTCAACAATACAGTAAACCCATTATGTATGTTATTATCATAGATTCTCGAGTATTTGTAGCTTTATAATATTTTTTGTGCTTTTCTCATCATTTCGATTACTATCAGACATTTGTAGGAATAACTAGTCAATTGAAATAAGCTCAATTTGTTGTTTTTTACCCTTCGTTGAGAGGGTGACACAATGTGCGCTTTAATCATTTCTAACGTGACAATTTTATCGTGGACGTCCACGTCACGGTATCACAATAACAGGAAAGTAAAATGTATGGAAATATATGAAGACGCTTTTAACCTTCCTTAGACGATAACGTTATAACGTCTATTTCCATACATTTTATGGACGTGGAACACAATACTATTGTGACCTTAAAAGTCATGTTTTAGTTTTTCCTATAAATGCCTGAATATTTCACAAACAGGTGTTTAGAAGCCTTAAACTGATTAGGTTGTTATAACAAGACAGAAACGGATATAATAAGACGTTATAAATAAATAAAGTGCTTATTTATAATACAAAATATTCTTAATATACCAATCTAATCACTAGGCTGAGTACATGATTCTAACTTGGCAAAATTCAGAAAGGAACAGTGTTATTTTTAAATGCTGGCAACCTTAGTGTAAAAACTTTATCACCTGAATGGTGCTAAGTTAGAACCATGTTTGTTTTGGTTTTGTTTACATTAGGTATTTGAACACAATGAATAGAATTTGTGTGTGATTTTAAATGATTACTGAAGATTTTGTTTGCACATGTGTTGTATTATTGTGAAATGACGTAAATATGTTCCAAATATGGATTGTACAAAGATGCTAGTAGCAAGACTTTCCATTCAAACATAAGAATTTATTTTATAAACAACAACATGCATTTAAAAATATCTTGATAAACAAAACAATTTAAAGTTTATTTTTGTTGACTCCAACAACCTTTTCAGAAGTGCAACATTATTGTCATTTTTTTTGTTATCAGCCAAAAAAAGTAGTTACCCACCTTATCAAAATACGGATTACTTTATCAATACCTAAATAGTTACTCAATTGCTGGTACAAATTTAATGTTTGCGTTCAAAATGCCCAATGTAAACAAAATTTATGATACAAGTTATCAAGGTAGATAGATAAACTAACAGAAATCTTTCTATTGCGTAAAACTAATTTTTAGATATGGTATCACGTTTTGATATTGGCAGTTATGATGTTATTGTAGATGGCAAGACTGATAGGTCTGATTGATTATAAAAACATGCATCCTTTTCATAAAGGACTGCTTCTGTATAAAAAAGTTCTGAGAAGTGAGAGATAAAAATATGAGCTCAGTTTCACAGTCATAGCTTGGCTAACCAAGTAACAGGCCACAAACTTTTCTATCTCTTTCTAGCAAGACGCATTTTGCATGACAGCAATTTCAGGTCTCACCATCATAAGGCATTATGTGATTATGTTTTTAGGAGAATGAGCTTTAACAATAACTAATAAATCTTCCTACAATAACAGTTGATAGTAACTTCATAATTAAATCTGATATCTTCTGTAGATCTACCTAACAACCTTAATATCTTCACCTGAGATGAGGCCTACTGCTTCCTGGGCTGCTGAATATTCATTTGGGGTTTAACATTGATGTGCACTGGAGGCTTAGGACTATGGGCCACCTGGGCTGCTTCTGGAGTGAAGTCCGCGTTACCTCTGTTTGGTGCTCCGGAGATTGATATAGGATTTGTAGGCACGGGTGATGGTCCGGAAAGACCGGTAAGGTCTTCATTTGCTGGTTCTTTGCCGGTCTCTTTTGGGTGTCCGGCCTTGTGTTGGGTGATTCTCATGCCTCCGGCTTTCACTGTAATTGTAAATTATTGAAATTATGTAGCATAATAGTTCAGCATATAGAATGTAGGGAATATGTTGGGTTGTTAACATAGTGTGATAAACTGATAATTTAATTTGTTATGCTATTGAATCATACATGGTGGATTTGTTGTGTTCATATTTTTATTAGATTCAATTATTTTAATTAAGTTAATAATGTACTGCATTCATTATATATTTCGAGATTACAGAACCAGAATGCCTATAAAAACAAAAAACGAAATTTAAGATTATATTTGGAAGTAATTATTCATAAATCAAATCTAAAAGGAAAATATGATCAGTGGGTCGTGTTAGGGGCGGATTTTTTTATATACCTACCTAGTTTTTATATAAAAAGTACCTAACGACATAGGCGTTACGCCGACCGCCTGGCGACCTTGAAGGTAACTCTTTAGTCTTTGTTTAACAACACGCAATGAATCGTAACATGAAGAAAAATACTTAATAACATGACGTCATGATCGAATTCAAGGCCTATAATACTTGATTGCATTGCAGTTTATAAATAAATCAACTTGTTTACGTCGAAATTCCATTCATTTCCTCAAAGTATTGCGAATATTTTGGAATTATATTTAACGTAAACAAGCATTTTTACCGCCATACGATCTAACCTGTAATTTTTATGAAAGATAATATTTTTTTTTACGTTTGATTATAAATAAACAAAGGCATTGGAATCATAGCTAAGTTTATACCTGCCGGAGGATGACCAGCCTTAAGTTGAGAAGTTTCTTCAGCGGACGACATGATTAGAACAGTAATATTTGATTGTAAATTGTAAAAAAATGCCAACGTTGCACTACACAGTTTTAGGTAAATTGTACTTCGTATTCGACGTGTAAGTAATTACGATTCGATGACACAGCAGCGGGCTTCGAGGTACCGATGGCGAATTGTCAAAATTTTAGTGTTGCGCACTACTTGCTCGAAAAGTTCTTAGTCGAATTACTACTACTAAATCTTTTTATAGTCAGTATTTGAACTAAAAGATGTAATGTGATTTCGTTCAATTTTTCATGATCTAAATTAGACTTTTACTCCATAGGTTTAGGTAGATAAATAAGGGTAAACAAAAAAAAAACCACGTGATGAGACAGCTGTCAACTTGTTAAGTAACCGACTAATTCTGTATTCCGAGTTACGCTGTAATCGATTTGTGCTAACGCCCGTACTAAATAAGCGTGAGCGCGATAACGATGTATTGTGAATCGTCATAGATGACGTCATGACATGCGCCATCTTGCGATACGCCGACCATGCCTTTTACTAATATCACCGTGAGCGCTGTCAAAGATGACAGGTGTGCTGTTTTGTTTTGAGTCGCATCATAACTTTAGACTAACGTGGCATTTTCGAAATTGTGCTTCTGGCTACCGTGGCCACCTAACCAACAAAGAAGAAGAAATGTGTAGTTTAAACACAAAGAAATATGATATGCAAGTTTTGACGTTGAGAGAGCACCGTGAGAGCGTTCACGAGCGTACCGAATTGTTGACAGCCCTCAGCTGTCATAATCGTGCTATCTAACTTGGAACGCCAATTATTGATGTCAGCGCTGTGAGCGATTAAGTTCTAATTCGGAAAGCGGCCTAAACATAATACTTATCTATTTATTTATTTATTTATTTATTTAGGCAAACCAACCAAATACACACAAGAACATTCAAAGTACATGTCATTAACAAATACAATAGAATTGCATGCATCTAAATTATAGGTAAGCACAGCATTTTAATTAGATCTCATTATACAATAATAATTAATACAAAGATGGATAACAATTTAATTAGAACCAGAATATCATTTATCTACTTAAAATTAACTTGAAATTAAATTTAAATTAATTGAATGAAATGAAATTGAATTGAATTGAATTGAATGAAATGAAATTGAATTGAATTGAATTAAATTAAATAAGATTGAATTAACTAACAAACTAAAAACATAACTAACTAAAATTATTATAATCAAAGTACACACACAAAATAAAATAATCAGACACAAATTTAAATAAAATAACATAACAGAAAAAACAGAAACATAAAAAGAGAAACATTATTGAGCAAGAATTACATATTATTGAGCAAAGCTCTTTTAAACTTTGTGATGCTGCCTGAAAATATGTCGAGGTCACAATCGTGAAAAATGTCGTTACACCTTCTGAGAATATAGGAAAGGGGGGCATTTCTACCGTACTTGGTTTTGCGGCTACCAGGAGCAAAAGGCTTATAATTATGAAGTCTAGCTGACGACCGAGGCGTATTAATATTAATTGAAGACAGAAGCTGTGAGCAATCCACGCCTTGATTTAATATCTTAAATAAGAAAATTTGACCCGCAAAATCTCGACGCCAGTGCAAAGATTTCATTTTAAAGTGATTCAGTCTATCTTCATAGTTTTCAACTGTATACCTTATACCTGCTTTATAAGAGAGTCTTTTTATAAATTTTATTTGAACTCTTTCGATGCGTTGGATATGGATATTATGTACTGGGTACCAGACGATAGAGCAATATTCTATATGACTACGAACTAATGCAGAAAACAGAACTTTCAGTGCAGTCAAATTACTGAATTGTCTTGTGTTACGGTTTAAAAATGCTAACATTCTATTGCTTTTATTTATTACGGTTTCCGTGTGTGTTTGAAATTTCATTTCAGAATCGATAATGATGCCCAGATCTCTAACTTCAGACACTTTACTTAATATTTGGTTCCTCATTATGTACGTAGAGTTAAATTTAAGTTTTTTACGAGAAAATTTCATATGGTAACATTTGGCAACATTAACTTGCATGCTGTTCTTCTCACACCACACACAGAGCCTATCAATATCCTTTTGCAAAAAAGCTTCATCGTTCTCTGTCATTACAACCCTATAAAATTTTAAGTCGTCGGCATACATTTCAAAATGAGAGTTTTGTATGGAATATTTAATGTCATCAACAAACATTGTGAACAATACTGGGCCCAAGTGTGTCCCCTGTGGTACACCAGATGTGGGCGTGAAGTTGTTGGATGAGTGTCCATTTACTACTACTCTAGCTATTCGGCCAATTAAGTAAGACTGGAACCATTTCAGAAGTGACCCATGAACACCGAATGTGATTTCGAGCTTTTGTAGCAAAATGCTATGGTCAACTTTGTCAAAAGCTTTGCTGAAATCGCTATAGATGGCGTCGACTTCGTTACCGTTACTCATGTAAGCAAGAGTTCGTTCGACAAAGTTGGCCAAGTTTGTGGCAGTTGATCTATTTCTAAAGAAGCCATGTTGATGTTCCGTAATAGAGCCTTTGATATGCCAATTCATGATGGGACACAAAAGTGATTCGAGAACCTTTGCCAAAGTGGGTAATATACTAATAGGCCTGTAATTGCACACATCAGTCTTATCCCCTGATTTTGGAATTGGTATTATTAAGGCTTCCTTCCATATCTCCGGAAAAACTCCATCAGATAACGATCGGTTGTAAATTATACACAATGGCTTAGATAAAACATTAGCACACTCCCTAATAAACAGTGGGGGTATACCGTCAGAGCCGGGCCCTTTAGCAACATCTAAGTTCTTTAGTTTTCTCTGTATACTAAGTTCAGATAGTGTTACTTGATGTAAGCTGTTACTGTTGCTGGATTTATAATGTGCAGGGTCTGGGCCACTGCTAGAAATAGGGTTGTATACCGATGCAAAGCTCTCCGCAAATAAATTAGCTATGCTTATGCCGTCGGTCGCAGTGCTATCGTTGAGCCTTATGTACCTTGGTATAACGCTTTTGTTATTGCGTTTGTTTTTTATGTATGACCAGAAGTATTTAGGATTTTTAATCACATTACTTTGTACATTTTGTAAATACTTTTGTTATCACTTCAGTTGTCATGCTACGTAACAGTTGTACTCTTCAATTTAGCAACCTTATAATTCGTTGACGTTTAGAATTTACAGATTACAAAATATTTTATGATAATTATAAATCCAACAAAAAATTGTGCTCAAGCAGTTACATCTACGAACAATAGTTTAAGAATAAATGAAAAAGTTAAAAGGAAACTATTGTAAAAATCTAAAATAAATTTAATTTGGTTTTATCGTATTTAAAAATGAAAGTGTCATTTATAAAAACCCTTTTTACGATTTGTTTACCTTTATTTTTATGGAGTACTATACTGCCAACATTTCAAATTGTTTTAGTTTAAAATTAGTGTGAAAAATGCATTCAAAAAACATAACAGCAGTTCCAAACTATTTAAAAATCTTTTAATATTTGCGCACAATGAAAGTATATTACAGTACATAATAAGTTAATATTTAGTCGATTTTCCGAAACGAAAATGCATTTTTCACTTGATTATGTCAATTTCTATCGTCACCGTACTTTGCAGATAATGTCGTTAGATGGAGTTGTTTCTACTTTTATCACCTCTTCTATCATCTATCCATCTATCTCTAGTAATCTCTACGCTACGAGGAGTTGAACTCTGTTGAACACTCGAAGAGGTTATTGACATCGTAGACAGATGGAATAAAACCACAACTTAAATAAACAGTTTTATATAAGGCATTTTATTTTCACAAAAGAAAATAAAAGTACCTACTTATTTATTTTCTTTTGTGAAAATAAAAATACCTTACCTACGTAGTGTTGCCAGGAGTCTGGCTTTTTACAATCGTGTCTGGCCAAATATAGAGAAGGCCAGCCTGTCCGGCTTTTGGTCAACCCCGCCCCACCAAAAGATGCCTGATTATTTATTGTTTTAATTACTTTCAATATATTGAAGAAGGCTGATTATTAATTGTTTTAGTTACCTTCAATTTAAGAAGTTACAAATTACTGAACAAAATTTGTGAGTAGATCTGAAATGAATAATAGTAATAAATACTTACATAAATAAAAGTAAAATCATTTTTATTCTTAAAAACCAGTGTGTCAGGCTTTCAGGGCAAAATCCCCGGCTAAATGTGAATCTGTGTCCGGCTTTTCTATTTTTGGGTCTGGCCACCCTATTCCTACGGTTATAATTTTTTCACCGTTGTTATTGATACGGCAATCCACGACTTTTTTCGAGAAAATACGGCATACGGCAGGCCTATCATTGCCGTATCACAAAATACGGCAACTGACTTTAAGTGAAACGAAACGTTTTTTCACTACAATGAAAATAAAACTCAAATAACTGTCACCTGAAGAGACTGTCCGCCACACTCAATGTTGCCACTAACCCAGAAACTACCACTAATTGCCAAAATTGAAAAGAACCTTAAAAAATCGATGAAAACTGATTCAAAATCAAAGACAAAAATCAATTATACTGTAGGTATCAAGTTCAAGGTGCTGCGCGTCATAAATGCGACATAATGGGAAGCAGGGACAAGTACACATTAGATAAACATGAATCTAAAGTAAAAGAAACGTTAAGAAACCTTTGTGGAGAAGACAGACACAAATGAAGAATAGACATTTAAAAAATAAATATGGCAATTTAGATTTTTTTCCCCTAAAATACGGAAAACCAGACTGTGACATACGGCAGCTCAGATTTTTACGATAACAACACTGACTCCTCCTTCCAATAATTACAACTACATACACGATGGCTGGCAGTTTCAGTATGTTATAAAGAAGTACTCTGTGGCTGGCAGTCAATAATCAACACTGCAATATTACCTACTCTTTCCTACTCCCCTTGCTTGAGTTCTCAGCAGAACCTACGCGTAAATATCGAGTACTTACCTATCTACTTTCTCCCGTCCACCCTAGGCTTGTGTAGTACATGTACTATGTACTATTAAGAATTCATTCACGACACTGTACTAGAATGAACTATTCCGTAAGCTTAATAGTACTTCGGTCATTTAGTACTTCGTTTCGATCACGTTCCATCCGATCGGTCGCTCGGACTTGGATCCGCAGAGATCACGCATTTTTCGATTCATGGATCGCGCAGGAAACAGACCGGTTGCGAGGGAGCGAGGAACTAGACGCACTCTTGACTCCTGTTTCACTCTGACTTCTCAAACTTACAACTTCTTAACTCTGATTTGCCAAGGTGTTTAGATCTTTATTACGAAAATAGTTTAAGTATTTTGCTTTATTTCTTTCGAAACTTATAGGCATGCGAGGTTACCGATTTAAAAAAGATATTTTCTGTTTTCTTAGAATAATAAGTACCTACGTTCTAGTTAGTTTCCATTTTAAATTTAGTTTAGATGGTAGATACGATTTAATTGTTAAAGTTCGATGTAAACACCTATGAGCCTGTGATACCATCCAAGCCTCAGAGTAATAACTCTGAGATTCAAGCACTCGTAATACTCTTCATTCAGTTAGTGTACTAATAGTACTAGAAGGCCGAACTAGTACGTTTCACAGATTGTACTAGATCGGAGCGATCCGTTCAATGACCGAGCAAGAACAAGTCTAGTCCACCCAAATGTCGTCTAGAACATCTAATGAGGTTCAGATCGTCAGGGCGCAGACGCAGATGAACTGACAATTGGGACACTCTAGCAGATAGAATATAGTCTATGGAGCAACGCAGTCGCATTGAATGTTGGGTGAATCGATTATGCGTCCCTTCGCTACTTCGGTAGGTAATCTCCTAATTAAAAGGCGGCATTATGCAGGTTTATATCTCAGTTCAAGGAGAAAATAATCAAAACACAACTTTATTTCCAAGCTTTTATTCTGAACCTTCTCTGAGGCACCACCACATCGGCGTCGTCCCTGCCAGGCTTCATCATGTCCTTCTGTAGTTCGACTATCATCCGCAGCATGAAGTTCACCACCTGGCTGCTGGTGCCGTCGCGTAGTCTTTGGAAGTCCTGGAAAGCCAGCAAGATTACCTAATTAAAATATGAAATCTAACCATAATTTTTTTCCGGGTTGTACGGGTCGTGCCAGAATTCTAAATAAAGTAGGAATCATGGTCTAATAAAACAAGGTCTGGCATTCCGGGAGTGACACATGCTGACGTCACTATCCAGTTGCAACTTTATTGAAACAAAACACGAATTAAGGAAAGATTTTCAGTCACCATTCTATAAAAAAATATGTATATATATTGTCGTTTCGTTTGTCTAATCAAACGAAACAATTCAAATTAAACATAAACCAACGTAATTGTTAATTAAAACCTCATTGTTTTATCGGAATCGCACAGGTTATAGCGGTGGTTGGGGAGTTATTATTACAAACTTCTGATAACACAGATGACGTAGACTTGTGTCACCCACGTGACCACTGGGTCTCGGTATGCTATACCTGGCGAAGCATAATAACCATGGTAGGTATGATTTTTGCGCCATTGGATACCAGGCGGGGGGTTCCAGGGTTGTGAGTCTGTCCGAAAGGGATATCGCGGCCCCGGCACTCAGGCAACGAAAGGAACACGGGTGGGTTTTAATCAGTAAAAGTCTGACACGCCCTCCCGCTCCGTCCAGAGCGGGAGAAGTTATGCGATAATTTCCCACCCTCAAAAAAAAAGGGGGGTCTTTATTAATTAACAAATCATGTTCCTAATGGGGAAGTGCCAGGCCCAGTAACTTTGAATCAGTACTTTTACATGCTCTTGGGCAGGCCTGGCTAACTGGGGGGTTTAAATCCAGTTTTGTGTTTAAATTCAACGGTCCATCACCAGTGTAGCAGATGTAGCCGGTGGCACCTTTTATTCCACTGGGCTCGCTTGGCCTACAACCGTTTCCTTTTCACAGAGCGGAGTCCTGAGTTGGGACTCATATAGGCATAATCAGCCTATACTGTTCCCACTGCGTGGACCCAGGCTCCTCTCTGTGAGGGTGGGCCGTAATCCACCACGCGGGCCCAGTGTGGGTTGGATTTCACATGTCTTCTAATTTTTGGTTCTAGGACATGCCGGTTGCCTCACGATCTTCGTGTTAGCGATGTCGATGGTAAAAACAACATGAAAAAATATATGTTCTTAGTTCTTTAATTGTTAGGCCCAAAACTCAGCTACGCGGATACCGTTCGCTGCGCAGCCATTACGTGTGCAGGTGACGGGGCATGCGGTGCAAGATGGGAGGTGAGCTATTGTATGTGGAGAGAAGCCGTGCCGCATACACCGGAGATCTGAGCCGTTCATGAACCCCCACTTGTAGAGGTTGTCCTTGTTGCGACCTACTTGAGTATGAAGTCTATTTAAGGTTTTCCAAGTAGGCCACGCAACTTGTGTCCGGAAGGCTCTCTGATGGTGCCTTCACGTTGCCTCACCATGGGTCCCGGCAATGGGAGCATATAATAATAAGCTGATACCTTGCGTGTAGGAAGACATCGTCCGTTGACGCTAACAGTCTGATGAGTCAGGGAGGCGAGCAGTCGCTTCAGTATGTCCACTTTCTTGTTGGCAGCGAGGGGACGCAGGCGGGTCACGAAGCGGAGGAGGTACTCTAGGAGCATTATGTCTTCCTGGAAGTAAATGGAGTTTTACTTGGCGGATGAAATTACTATAGGTCCTGGAACTCACCATTCTCTTGCCCTTATACCAATTTATTTGTGGTCGACGCCACATGTCTTTTTCTTCCATGCGGCTGCCCAAATTCAAAACCTAGTAACAGGTGATTTGAAAAAAAAACAGTTTTTGGCATTTTTCGACTTACTAGACAGTATCAAAATGATGTGAACCTTAAAACACCCAGATTCATACGATTTAAAAAATAAATAAATTTGCAAGTCTCGTCCCCACTAGGGCCGCGCGGCCCGTGAGGTTTAGCCGCGCGGCCGAGCCTCGTGAGTTTGTAAACGTACACACTCAGTAGGCTTTAAGCAATTTGGCATGATTACGAAAATTTCCTTGAAGTACAAATTCTGAACTTAGTATGGCCGAATACAAATTTAAAACCCTAGCAGCTTAAACGACTAACGACTTACTAAGTTATGAATTTGAAATACCAACTTGCTATGTTTTGAATTTGGCGCCGATTGTAAAGTCTGAATACAGAATCTGTATTAGTAGTCATCTCGGTAGTCACCACCTTTCTAGTCATATCATCTTTCACACAGTCATACGTACCTACTGTTTTAAAAAAATGGGTTTTTGACTTGAAAGAGAGATACTAATTTAAGATAAGTGCTAATGCAAAAGCTAGATGATTATGCAAAACTGCCCTCTTTGCAATGATAACAATTGAATACGTCAGTCATCCACCAGTGTCATATGCACAGATGTGCGATTGATTTGGTCGCTGTGATTAACTCAAGACTTTTGAAAGCCGTGCATTTCCGTTGATTTCACACCTATGCATCTTATAGTGATCTTTTAAATAAGTTTAATCTACAAAAACTTAAAGCCAGACGTATTACTTTGGAAACAATGTTTTTGTTTGACCTCTGTAACAACACATATGATTGTATGGATATTAGTAATAAGATTTGTTACGTAGTACCTAGAACAACCATAAGCCGAGGGGTGCGTGCACGACATCTATTTGCTGTATCTTCTAGTCATACGAACGCAGGCTTACGAGCGCCCCTACGACGCCTTACCAATCAGTATAATAAGACCTTCCATAATATTGACATCTTTGCTGTTTCTGTTGGAAAATTTCGATGCCTTGTTCGCAAAACAATCATAGATTTAACTCCATAATGTTTAAACTATAGACTGTATTTATTCTTTTATTATTTTTGCATGCCTGTTTAGATTTATCATTAACCACATTATGCATACAATTATGATGTAATTGTAATCGCACATCGTAATAATTTTTAATATCCTGTTTTAATATTATGTGGAAAATGTCGTGGGTTATACATATGCTCACTCTTTACTTAGCTCTAATTATTTTGTAATATTTAATGTGTAACCGTTTATTTTCCCAAATAAATAAAATAAAATAAGACAATGTTTATGTTCTTTCTCCAGCTTGTTTATTTTATTTGACTTTTTAAGCCAGTTATTTTAATTTATTTTTGACAAAATCTACTCATCACACTGTTTTTTTATGAGTTGTATTGCAATATGTGGTTAGCTAGTGACCTCGACAATTGATCATATTATTTACTGTTATTAGTAATTAACTCTTTGTTTATTTATTTTACATCGATGGTCCTAGTTTATCATTTATAACTTCCAGTTACAACTATATGTAAGCGGGCACGCCCTTTATGCCTGGAGGCTTTTTTATTTAGATATTAAATTCTGTTTACGTTTAGTTTTTTTATTTCGGCCTGAGTATCGATGATTGATTGGTTGAGTTCTCGATGATTTTGTTTGGTATATTGGCGTGTGCTAGCTAACATATGGCTAATAATTTGAATTATGTTTTGTGTTGCGTAATGTAAATTATTTTGAATACTATTATATAGAATCTTTTTTTTGTTCTTCTAACTGAACAGACAGCTGTGCTGCTGGGGAGTTTGTTGCGCCACTTCTTCTTCCCAGCTAATGCACTAGGAAGTGGTGAAGGGTGGGCGTTTTGGGGGACTGTCTTATGTAATTTTGACGTTCGAAAAGTGCTGATTCTCAGCCTAGTTTGAATAAATGACTTTTGAATTTTGAATTTTGAACTGTACTTACACCTGAAGGGCAATTCTCGTATTTTTAAGAACGTTTGCATCCTAATCTCAGCCTCAATCTGTCAAAAAAAACAATCTTCCTACATTTTTTAAACCCACGCAAAAATTGAGGTGTAATAAGTTTGACCGGTATGTGTGTGACTGTGTGTCTGTCTGTGGCACCGTAGGTCTTAACCGGGTGAACCGATTTGAATGCGGTTTTTTATTCGAAAGCAGGTTTTTTAGCGATGGTTCTTAGACATGTTTTTATCAAAATCGGTTCACTGTTTGAAGGTTATCAGCTCTTTTCTAGATAAATGGATGTGAGCGACTTCCACAGGTCTGATCGATTTGAAATTTTGACGACACGGTTGTCGCAGTGGCTGAGCGATCGACTGCTGCGCAACGTGTCGCGGGTTCCCCGCACGGAACAAATATTTGTATGATCTGCAAGTACTTAGTTCCGGGTCTGGGTGTTAGTGTATGTGAGTTTCTATGTTTGTAAACGCACCCACGATACAAGAAGAAATTCTTAGTGGGTTGCCCCACTAAGAATTTCTTCATGTATGTCGTGCGTTTAAAAAAAAAATATATATATATAGTATTGTGTTACTTCAATGATATTACAAGAACATAGGAACCTTGAACTGATGCTGCAGCATCACCTGGAATTTGCAGGATACCCAACACCCTTATCAACTTACAGCACAGATAACGTGTTTGGGCTCATTGGAATGGTCTCAATGAATAGGTTATAGATAGATGAACAGGGTCTGGCTATGGAGTAGGACAGAGAAATGAGGAAATGTTTGTGTCGGGGGTTTTTTTAATTTTAATATACCTAATTTCACTTGTTTTAAGTTTTCGTAGTCGACTTGAATTTGAACGTTTTCTAAGTAAGTACCTTCAAGAATTGGCCATCTGAACATAATGTGGTAATCATGTATTTTTTGTTATGGTGAGTTGTCCTGCCACTATTTTAAACCAAAAATACCAATTGACTATTTAAAAAAAAAACAGTCCAACAATACTACCAATGTCAACGCCAGCACACACGACTCCACATTGTATGCTCTCCCAACGATAAGAGACAGATCTTCTCGGTCCAACACCGGCTGCTTCAGACCTTCGAGCCACTCGAACAGTAGCCCGGTCAGAATTGTTGGGTCGTTCTGCAAATATAATACCTACATTATATGACGTAACAGATCTTCTTTTGTCGTATCGGAACAAACCATTTTATGAATAGCTCATGAAGTCACTTCGTCATGAAGTCGCTCATGACATCATGCCAAGCACTTTCCCAATTATGTTAGGGTCGGCTTCCAGTCTAATCGGCGGGAGATGAATACCAGTATTTTACATGGACCGACTGCCTATCTGACCTCCACGACCCAGTTACTGGGTAGCACGATACCCCTTGGTAAGACTGATTAGGAGAATAGGTCATGAACTCATGACGTAGTAAACATAATGATGACTGTGTGTGTGTGTGTGTCCCACGACTTACGGGATCTCATACAGATGAGTCCCAGCAGTGGGAATTATAGGCCTCGTTGGTCTAGTGGTCACAAGCGCTACTGCTGAGCATGTGGTCCTGGGTTTGACTCCCAGGTCGGGCAAAGTGTTATTGAGTTTTTCAATCTAGAATTTCTCAGTCGGAGTCCAGAGTCTTTATTTGTGCCCGGCTTATAGCAATAGGCTCGCCCCCCATAGCCCCCATTACATGTGACTTGTGAAATGTGGGCGTACAGCCCGATTCAAAATTAATGGCGGCTCGGAACAAGAGGCGAGACGCTGCGCAGTAACGAATTCACGTGTCAGCGGCGTGAGGGGTGCGGTACTGCGCAGCGAGTAGCGCACTTCAGAGCCGCCATTAAGATTTATTCGAACTGTACTAACTAACGTAAACCTCTGCCTTACCCTTCGGGGAAAACAGGCGTGTTGTTCTGTGTACTTATATGTAGGTTATATACCTAGGTAGGTAATGTGGCGTGCATAATGGTGACTGCTTACCTCTACATTGATTTTTTCAAACGCTTCCCTTTGTTGGTTAATTTCGTTGCGTAGTGTCTTTAAGTACTTCTGCCTCTCTTCCGGAAGACTGTGGTGGTCCACTGTGAATGCCTAAACAATGGAGATAAATTATTTGAGTTGCGCTTACGAATATTTTCAAACAAATATGGTCTAAATTGTAATTGTGAGCAGAGGACGGTCGGACACTGTTACGTAGGATGTGCACTGAGAGCCTTGCCACGGTATTATTTCCGTTAATTTATACACAATTGAAAAATTGTGAACTGGGTGAAATAGGTTAGGTTAGAACTGTGTCCAACCGCGCGCGAGCCGAGCGAGCGCTACTTCCATGTTGCTCACAGCTAGGTAGGCTATTTAGTATTAGCGCAAGGTATGTTACTTCGCACGCATATTTGATACCAGTTCACAATTTGTCGGTATTATTTCCGTTAGAATATAAACGATCAAAAAATCATGCGCTAAATTGTAAATTGTTTGCTGCAGTTCAAAATTTTCGAGGATTTTCGCAGGAGTCCTAGGACATCGGATTCCATGGACACCTTGCGCTTTTCACGTGCCGGATAACTAAAAACTTCCATTTGCCGCGGCATTTTGTAAACGGCGTTTGAATTGTCCATCAAATGATAGCATATTATAAAGCGACTAGGCAATTTACATTTTGCCTTAGGCATTTTGCAAAACCGCCGCCGTTTGTAAAATGACGAATCATACAATCTGCCTGCGACAGATATATTGAATAAATGCTAAGAAAATATTGGCTCTTGTGGCATTATTTAGGGAGGACGCTGAGGAATATATTTGTATGGACCTTAGGTATGGACTAAACGCTACCTGCATTATATCATAAGTAATTAGGGCGCTGGTGTTACCTCGTGTATCCGCACCGCAGGTATACTGCCGTTGTTGGCAGTGCCTGTGATCTTGCTGACTGACTCCAGGTTTCTCTCGATGTCCTCCTCCACTGGGTCCCGCCATTCCACCATTGGTAGTGGTGCTATATGGTCTGTAATCAAATTGGGGTTTTGTGGTGGCAGATTAGCGAGAGAGTACTGTATTTTTACCGTAGTCGGCGAAGCAAAAAGGAGGGTTATGACTTTGACCGGTATGTAGGTATGTATGTGGGTATGTATCTTCATCTGTACCCCCATAACTTCTAAACTACTCATCATAATTTGACAAATGAGATATCTTTGCAAGCGTCTTGATCATCCGCTGGCTATGTGACGTCACTTTAAATTGAATATCTCGCCCTCTAGTGGACACATGGTCATGAACTAAAAAAATATATTTAATGATGCCATGTTGGGTATCAAATGAAAGGGATTAATTAGCACATTTCAATGTAACCCCAAAATAATTTTAATATAAATTTAAGTTATAAAATATGGTTAATTACCAAGTTCAGTAGCCGCTTCCTCAGGAGTGGTAGGATCGGGAGGCTTGCTCTTCCGAAGCTTGTACACCATGAAGGACTTATAGAAGGGCTTGTTCTTGACACGGAAGTCCAGGCCGACGCTCAGATGACAGCCGCACAGCTTCAGGAGACGCTCGCAGAGGCAGTATACTATCTGCAAATGGTGGTGAAAGATGGAGTAAGTTTGGTCGGGTCTATATTTATGTTCCTTTGGTTTTCTTTTTTGACGAGACGGAGGAGCTCGTGGCTAAGTAACAACAGCCGCACTGGTCGATCCATCAGGTTAAGCTACGCTTGCCGGGGTTGGTCAGTGGATGGGTGACCATCTTTACATACCGAGAATCCTCCGTGCCTCGGAAAGCACGTTAAGCTGTTGGTCCCGGCTGTCATTCGTGGATCTTTGACAGTCGTTACGAGTCGTCAGAAGCCCGAAAGTCTGACACCAGTCTTACCAAGGGGTATCGTATTACCCAGTTAGTGGGTTGTGGAGGTCAGATAGGCAGTCGCTCCATGTAAAATACTGGTATTCAGCTGCATCCGGTTAGACTGAAAACCGACCCCAACATAGTTGGGAAAAGGCTAGGCAGATTGATTGGTTTTCTTTTTTGACCTATTTCTTTGAGAGTTCTGAAAGTTCTTTTTTTCTTAAATTCACTCACTGAAAGACAACGTACAGCCTAAACCGTTGTTTGTCTAGAAGCACAAAATTTTCTCCAAGAGTTCATACAACGAAAATGCGGCACGAAGGATTTTGTATAATTCATAGAGCTTCGTAATTTATGAAGTTAGAAAAATTGAAGTTATATTACTAAGACTATATCACCATCTTTTGGAAACTCATCCCCTAAAGCTCCTGAAAATTTGCTGATGGGAAACCCAGTCAGGGACACGGCTTGTGAAGAATTGAGTTCCAAGGCAGTTGTATTTTCCAGGATCTAGGAGAGGGGGCAAACCGGGCCCGTGCCCCGGGCGCCAGCTTCAGAGGGCCACTAATTCAAGCGTAGTAGACAAGTGCACTACCAAGCACACCGCAACTTTGCAATAAATGAGACGCGCGGCACAATCTTTCTATTTCTTTTTTTTTACACCCCGTTGGATTGGCGCATTACTGATCGATACAATTTGATAAATATGTTGCTCCCAAAATTTTCATTTCAAGAAAAATTTTAATTTTGTGGGCTACTTTAGCGCATCCCCCATAAAAGATTGACGGGAGGCGGCTGACGGCATTTTTTGCCCCGCCTCAAAAATCTAGATCCGAGGCTGGCCAGGACATAGAGCTGGATTGTGATGTTCGTCACGTATGTATGTTTTTTTTATGTATGTCCGCCGATTTCTCCGTCAATTGTGTACCGATTTAGAAAATTCTTTTTTTGTATTGAAGGGTATGCTCCCAAGTTAGTCCCATATAAATTTTATTAACTTTTCTTGGATAGTTTTTGAGTACGCTTCAATAATACGTATTGTTCCCACTTAGTATATGTATGTGGATGATATGATGATAACTTCCTGTGACTGTTATTTACATAACAGGTAGTGGTATTCGAATTTGAGTGGGGTAGGTACCACAACTAAAAAGTAAAAAATGAAAGCTTTTTATAAAGAAAAAACAACCGACTTCGAAAAAAAAACACTACAAAGTGAAAAATAACTTTAATTTTGGAAGTCGGTGTCCTTGGTTTAGATTTTTTGTATTTTGCCACCGTTTTTTTGTCGAAGTCGGTTTTTTTTTTGTAAAGAGTTGTTTTGGCGTACCTTTGGCAATTCTCTAAAAGCGCGTTCTTCTAATCCGTGTAGAGTCGCTCGTTGTCGGTACAAGTGCTGTTTTAATGTGAACTCCGACGTTTTTCTGTCTTTCGTCAGATTTAAGGTTTCCCTGAAAGAAATAAGGACGGGTTTTTGAAGCAAAATATTAGTCTTACCATCAGTTTACATGTTACTAATCTTATTTTTCTTTTCTCGTATACGCATATATCTATTACAGGGTCAAATTAAACTAGCTAGCGAAACTCTATACAGGGTGGCAGGGACATCGACGTGAAAACTGTTACCATGGATTCAGTAGGTACATGATTTTGAAAAGGGCGTTTTAATTTTTCGTGGGTTATTTTTTTTTTAATCTGCTGTTCCATACATTTTGACTGCGTAGGTATTGCACTTTTCTATAAAACAGCAGATTTTTTGTTTTTAATAACCGACGTTAAATCCACCGGCCCAGCGGTTGAACGCGTCCCAAAGGGTCATGGCCATTAGGCTGATCCGAGTATACCGCACGGTCTCCCGTGAGGCGGCGAGCCTCCTTGCCGGACTACCACCATGGGATCTGGAGGCAAAAGTCCTCGCGCACATGTGGAAGTGTCGCGAGGAGGTGAAACGCCGGGGCATAACTCCGCTGCCGTTAAAAATCGCGGCATAGTGGACAGAGCTCCGGCGGGATCTCATGGTGGCATGGAGAGTGTGATTGTCGCAACCACAGAACAGATAAGTCGCAACCCAGCGCTGGGCACGCCACAATTGTGGCGATAGGTCCCCTCTGTGAGGAGTGGCTAGAGAGGCGCCACGGCGTCCTCATACCTTCCGCCTGACGCAGGTCCTCACCGGACACGGTTGTTTCGGGAGGTTCCTGTTCCGCATAAGGCGGGAGGAAACGCCCGGGTGTCACCACTGTGTGGATCGCCCGGAGGACACGGTGCAGCATACGGTGGAGGTCTGCCCGGCTTGGGCGGAGCACCGCCGTGTCCTCACGGAGGCGATTGGCGGCGGCGATCTCTCGCGTCCGGCCCTGGTTCAGGCTATGGTCCGGAGCGAGAGTGCATGGGAGGCCGTCACTTCCTTCTGCGGTGCGCGCGAGGGAGAGTCAAGATACGCGCCCTCGCGCCCCTAGTCGCCGCTGGAGACGCCCAGGGCGTCGGGAGTCTCGAGCCGACTTCCGGCCACCGTAGGCGCGGGCTTGCGGTCGGTGAGCATTGGGTAGCTCGCCGTCCGATAAGGACCAGTCCCGGGTCGACGGCACGTTGTGTTCCACGCGCGCCTCAAAGAGATGTCAGCACCAACTGACGGGGTCCGTTAGGACCAATGCCTGCCAGGGTTGCGAGTTTGTCCGAAAGGGATATCGCGGCCCCGGCACACAGGCAACGGAAGGAACACGGGTGGGTTTTAGTCAGTAAAAGTCTGACACGCCCTCTCGCTCCGCCCAGAGCGGGAGAAGTCATTTGACGACTTTCCATCATCAAAAAAAAAAAAAAAATGTGTTACCCAGTAACTGGTTTGTGGAGGTCAGGTAGGCAGTCGCTCCATGTAAAATATTGATATTCAGCTGCATCCGGTTAGACTGGAAGCCGACCCCAACATGGGAAAAGTCTAGGCAAATAATGATATTACGTCTGTGAAGTTTACACAAAAGAAAAGACTGACTTTTTAAACTGATCATATTTCAAGTGACTACAGTAACTGCGATCGATGACCCCACGAAAAAATATCATCAAATTTTTTTTTTTTTTTTTATCTAGATATCGACCAGACCTCATGTCTGCGGTGTTTCGTTAGCTAATTTAATTTGACCCTGTATACCTTACTTTGTTTGTGGTAAAATATAAGCCAGTCAGCAAGGCACTCGTTACCCGTGGTGGTTTTAATTTTCTATCGATATAGTCAGAAGTTCTGGAACAATCCCTAATGCCATGGAACCACGGGTAATTAAAATTACCCATGGACCCGGTAATGGGTCAACCCACCTCCAGGGGGGTTGACCACGGGTAACGAGTGCAGCAAGGTGGTAGGTATCAAAGCTGAATGCCAAGACTGCATCAGACAATCCAATTTTTTTTGTGCAATAATACATACATATTAATACATATTAATACATACGTACCTACATTGTACAGTGTGTCTGGTCACCGGCGGTCCCGTTAAGGCGAAGCAATATGATCACTTTTATCGACCAATCCACCATAATATGGTTTTTTTTTAATTTTTGTTCTAATTACTGTAATCATTTTGTTAATAATTTTTGTACCTTTTTAAATTAAACGCCATTAAGTTATTTTATTTGTTATTTTCCTTCCACTTGTCAGGATCTTTAAAGTAAAGGGTCATATTCAAATAGACTCACACTTTTTACGTTTCAATAGGAGTTTTTGATAAACTTGTAGTGTCAAATTATTGCCTACTTTTGTAGCACTTTTATGCCAGTCTACATCGGTAAATATTGCAAAATAAATTAATCCAACCATAATCAGAAAAAAAAAATGGCCACCATTTCAAAACAGTAGCACAAAATGCCTTATTATGGTGGATTTGTCGATAAAATTGATCATATTGCTTTGCCTTAACGGGTCGGACACCGGTGACCAGACACATTGTATATTAATTCCGGCCACCGAGAAAATGTGTTTCTAACACCTGTCAGTTGGCCAATATTAGGAACGAATAAAGTTTAAATTCGTAAAACACTTTTGTAGGTACTCAGCTGACAGGTGTCAGGAACGCATTTTCTCGGTCAGTGTAATTAAAATAGCATCATGTTTTAATAATGGCATGAATTCGAGAGTATAAAATCTCGTGCCGATGCGAAGAAAATGATGAAGATAATTTAGTGAAAAAAAATTACCTACCTAATATTTCATTCGACAACATAAATTCAAATAATATATCCCACTTACTTAGAACTAAACACTATAGTCTGTGGCAGCATGTAATGCTCGAACTGCTGCACGCACAGGATCTGTCCCGATGTCTGCACAGACTTTGGCCTCTTCTTGCGGACCAGCCGGATGGCATCGTTGGCTCTGATGCGCAGCGAGTAGACCAGGTAACAGGCTATCAGGACACCTGTTCTACCTAGACCTGGGAATGGAAAAAAAAAATATTGCTTTTTCAATTTTAACAATTTTGGCTGGGACCCAGTATAGATCACGAATTGCAACTATAGATTTTCTTTCATTCATATACCAAAGATCTATCAACTATTTTTGTTAGCGAATGATGCCTTTTTCCTGTGTATTGCATGACCATGAAGCTTTTCTATCCAGCTCAACCGATTCCACGTCGATAAGTGTGATCGCTTCCTAGAGACGGCTTAAATTCATACATTATTGTCTTATTCAGACGCTGTGTAGATAATAACAAAATTCCGAATGCAAAATTAAGGAATTTTTTTTAACATGAACTTGTCTAGCTCAAATAATAATAATAATAATAATATTTATTCCAAAATAATTACAAGGCATAAAAATTAGTACAGTTTTGCTTAAATGTAAATTATATTCCTAAGACTTACGTGCCTGAACTAGGTAATCCTGTGTTTCAGGCGAGAGGAGCTAAAATAAACTTATAAAATAAATAAACAACAGGTTGACAATAGATCACTAATTACATGTTGAAGAGCTTAACTCTTAGTTTCTAAATTTGATATACTTATACTTAACGTAGGTGAAATTTTTCACTTTAGCACAGTTAGTAAATTCTCTGTATCTTCGTAAGACATACTTTGGAGAGCATCCTTGAGAATTCTCTTACAATTTGTGTAATTCAGGGAATAAATGTTTGCTTTCGAGTTTAGTCTATTATAGAGAAGAGGACCGAGGTACAGGTAAAATTTGGAAACAAAAGCATGTTTTGTTGTATTTTGTGGACAAACTATATCTTTACGTCTTTTATTAGCATATGCAGTGCTATAGGGTAGAGCTCTGTGTTGTTTAAAAATGATAGTCAAATGATAGTCATTTGCATAAGTCATTTTATGGTTGAAACCAGTTGTGAGAAATTATACAGGGTGTTTGGCAGAAGGTTGAACATACGAAAATGGCCGATCCGTGGGGCCGTCTGCTACGTGTTTATGTCCATTAATGTTTTTTTTTAAATTTGAAGGAAATTCGTGGTTGCTCAAATTTCAAACGTCAATAATTTCATTTAAAATAACAAAACTGGCTATTTTTTTTCTGGAATAATTGTAGAATCTAATATCTAAAAAAAAATTTGGCTCGTATATTAATTAATTTCACTTTTCACAAATTTCCTTCGCAATCCTTTCGGTGAAAAAAGTCCGAGGCAGTTAAAATTGGCGAATTGTTCTAGTTGTTTTAAAAGAAATTGTGCATATTACATACCGTTACATTAAGCATGAACCAAAGATGTTTTCTTAAAATTAGAACTGCTCTATCACTGTTAGTTTTTTTTTTAACGCAGTTCGAAGTCAGGCTTTCGGTATTTATTTTTGATTTGTTTGTAGTTTAAGGGCTCGTTTTTACTTTTCTAGCAATCATCTGCGTCAAATACGAATTTTATAAGATTCTACAGTTACTTTAGATTGAAAATAAAAATAAAATGTTGCCAGTTTTGTTGTTTTTAAATGAAATTATTGACGTTTGAAGTTTTGGCAACGACAAATTTCGAAAAAATAAATAATAAAGTGATTTAAAAAAAACCCTTGTGGTCTGGGTCTTGTTATTGGGCCTAAGGACGGCCCCACGGATCCGCCATTTTCGTATGTTCTACCTTCTGCCGAACACCCTGTATATACTCGTATTGTTACAATAATATCAGTTACAGCATTATTGTTGAATTTTTATTTATAGAGGACGATGTAAAAAAAAAGAGGAACACGTTAAAAGCGTTCACAGTGCAGCAAAGAGAAACAAATAAAACACATCTACACGACGTGAATCAAGAAAGATACACATTTGATGTTATATAAGTCTCTGTCGTCATCTCAGTTACCCGGACGCGTCCACCGCAGCAACATGATTCTCGAACTAGTTTACACTTTGATTATACTACCGAACATATTTATCATCACTATATCTCTTATAATAGCGATATACGTGAAACTAAAGCTTGAACTCGTTCGAGGAGTGTGTACATCTAATGTGAGACTTGATGGAAAGATCGCGCTCGTGACAGGCGGGAACCAAGGCATCGGCCTGGAGACTGCCCGGGGCCTCGCATCCAGAGGAGCGCAAGTGATCATCGCCTGCAGGGACGCCACAAAAGCTGCAGAAGCTATCGCCGATATAGCAGCTACAACAGGAAACAAACACGTTGAATTCAAACCTTTAGATCTATCGAAATTCAGCAGTGTGCGGAAATTCGCTGAAGACTTCAACAAATCCTTTGACCGTCTCGATATTTTGGTGAACAACGCTGGCTGCAGCGGCCACTACCCGAAGCCTACTGAAGATGGAAATGAAGTTGTGATGCAAGTGAACTACTTCGGGCCCTTCCTCCTCACAAACCTGCTGCTAGACAAACTGATCGCTTCCAAACCCAGCAGGATCATCGTGGTGTCATCTTGGCTCCACAATTTTGCGAGATTACGTGTTGACAACCTACATCAATCCGTATTTACTGGAGGGATAGGCCAGCTCGTGAATTACGGCAATAGTAAATTATGTCATATTCTTTGGATGAAGGCATTAGCTAAGAGATTACCTGAAGGGGTGACTATGAATGCTTTACACCCTGGAGTTATTAAAACAGATATATTTAGCACGTTGCCTTTTTATGTGAAAACGATGTTTCACCTGATTGCAGATGCTTTGTTATTTAGAACAGCTAAAGCAGGAGCTCAAACGACGATACATCTGTGTGTTGCTGAAGAAGTGGAGAATGTGCGAGGGAAGTACTTCATGGAGTGTAAGGAGGGAGGATATAGTAGGACCGCTGATGATGATGAGTTAGTGGAGCAAGTGTGGAGCAAGAGTTTAGAGATGACGAGCTGGAGTTAGCTGGGACTTATCTTTGTAGTCATAAACGTAGTAAATAATGTTGTTATGTATTCTGGATCGGTCCACTGTACGTAATAAGTGATACACTTGGTGTACTTATCAAGGTGGTGATCATGTGGCGCAGTGGTGATAGGATATCATAAACACAGGGCGACACTAAGCGAATTTTAATAATTTTATACTGATGATCACGTCTAAACGAGTAGTGTTAATGATTTGGAAAGAATTTGTGTTAAATTAGAGTATTTTCTTAATAATTCATGTCAATCTGTGAATATTTTAGATTTTATCTTAAATTTATATTATATTATAGTGTAATTAATTTGTTATGTCTAACGCGGATAAAAAACTGAGAATCCTGCAAAAACTACCAAGCGTATTTTTCTGAAACCTTCACCATTTTCAAGACAATTTAATTATGTATCTTTTAGTATATTATTAATAAATTATTATTAATAAATTATATTAGAATACCTTTTGTTTTATGTAGGTATAATCAATTAATAATGCGTCTCATTTGGGATGCTGTTGGCTGGACGTATGACGCGTTGCGTGAGCTCAGCACAGAACAAAGCCAAAGTCAAATCATTTATTTCAAATAGGCCCTCGTAAGGCACTTTGAACGTCAAAATTTACAAAAAACGACTAACCACTCAAGGTTTAGTTTTTATATCTTTTATTTAAATTATTTAGGGGTACATACAGGCATATATTTTTAAAATGTGCTAATTAAGCCTAAGCATTTGATACCCAACATGGCGTTTTTATTAGTTCATGATTTTATGATCTCTAGTAGAAGGCGCCATATTATATTTAACTAGCGACCCTCTCCTGCTTCGCACGGTTTTTACGACTTGACAAACAATCGAGATTTCTTAATTTTATGTCACTTTAATATTAACGTAATATACACATAAATCTTCCGGAATAAATTCTCTTTACGATGGTGAAAACCTCATCAAAATCAGTTGCGTGGTTCAGAAGAACAACGTGGACATACAGACAAACTCGAAAAGCGACTTTCAATCTGCCTAGCCTTTTCCCAACTATGTTGGGGTCAGCTTCCGGATGCAGCTGAATACCAGTATTTTACATGGAGCGACTGCCTATCTGACCTCCACAACCCAGTAACTGGGTAATACGATACCCCTTGGTAAGACTGGTGTCAGACTTTCGGGCTTCTGACGACCCGTAACGACTGTCAAAGATCCACGAATGACAGCCGGGACCAACGGCTTAACGTGCTCTCCGAGGCACAGAGGATTCTCGGTATGTAAAGATGGTCACCCATCCACTGACCAACCCCGGCAAGCGTAGCTTAACCTGATGGATCGACCAGTGCGGCTTTTGTTACTTAGCCACGAGCTCCTCGAAAAGCGACTTTAATTTATAATAAGTATGTATAAATGAGACATCTTAAAGCCTATAACCAGCGGAAGATTTATAGCTTCCAACGATACCTCATTTGTGTAATAGAACAGATGAACATATGTACATACGGGTCAAAATCTTAACCCTCCTTTTTGCTTCGCCGCAGTCGGGTAAAAAAACAAACTAACAGAATATTTATTTGCAATAAATATTTATAAAAATAAAAATGAAATGCTGTTCGTTGGTTAGCACACCACTTGAGAACGGCTCGCCCGATTTGGCTATTTTTTGCCGACTTAAAAAAAGTAAGGTTAGGTATGTTGTTCTGTAAGATTTTTTTAATTTTTAATTTATGTATAACGATATTTTCGTTAAAAAATCATTTTTGATTTGGTAGAGGATGTTTGCGCCGTGACGCACAGAGCGTCGAAACCATGATTTTAGTGACTTAGGGACCAACTTTGCTTTTTTCTTTATGCGGATGGATAGAGCTCATTAACCTCAATAATAATTATCCTGGTGTTTTTTTCCTAAACGTTATACTTTAAGTAGAAAAATGTGTTTTGTTATTTTTTTGTAAGGAGTGGATCAAATAAAATTAAATTCCTGCTAAGTAGCGTGTGATCCCCGCTTTGAAACGTTATTTGTCTTATACTTTGTCTAGTCTGCTATCATTTGATGCTAGGAACTTGTGCATAAAGTTGCAACTCTGCCAATTAACTGGATCGAAAAAAAAAAAGAAAAGGTTCATTTTTTATTTTCGTAAGTTCTTTTTAGTTAAATTTGATATGGAATATTAAGTGCTACTACTTCTAAACAAATATTAAAAGTATACTTTGTAAACAAGCATATTACAAATTAGAGTATTATTATATCCAAGAAAAGAATGCTTGGAAACATACTGGTCCTGCTTCATAGGATTACCTTGAATCTAGACAAAATCAAACTGGTTGCTAATTTAATTGTATAATTTACATATTTTTGATTATATGACATTGATTTTACATTCTTTGATTACTTTCTCACACACTGACTTATAAATTGTAAAATTTTAGGAAAATCGTCTACTTTTACTATGTTTGTAAATATGTGAGCACCATAATATGTATCTATCACATAATTAGTTTATCTGTCATTGATTTTTAATTATTTTTACCTATTGTGGTATAATAATTTTATTCTAGGTGCATCGTCTTCACATACCTACTCGTATACGTAATTATATGATTAATGTATACAAAATATAGTAAAACATTTTAAAAGAGTAACGGTTTAGTTTCTGGCCCATTCTTCTCCATACGAAAACTACCTTTTGGAAGGGGCGACTAGAATCAATTATATTTTTTGTAAATTTTGACGTTCAAAAGTGCCATAAACATACCTATTTGAAATAAATTATTTGACTTTTACTTTACTTCCTGAGACGGCCTAAATTCACACATTCTGCCTCAACCTTCGTCGTGTCGTCGCTGTGTGGACAATGGAGAAATTCCACGTGTAGATTTAGCTTTTTTTTAACATGACCTTGTCTAATGCAAATGACCATAGCGTACCTATAACCTAAACCATCGCAGTTGTGAGAAATTATTTATTTTACTAGCGACCCGGCCGTGCTTCGCACGGTTTTGACGAATCAACAAAACATCGAGATTTTTTAATTAAATTTATGGTTAATATTATACACATAAACCTTCCGCAATGAATTTTCCAAATGACCTTGAAAAACCCACCAAAAATCGTTGTGTAGTTTAGAAGAACAACGCAATTGCAACAGACAAAAAGCGACTAACAGGTTTATTGGTTATAATAATTATATCGGCAATCCATTAGGAGGGCATTTTATATTTTAAAATGTATGAAATAAAAATATAACATGTCAAATTACTCGAAAATGGTTGACATTTGATTAGGGGTCATAAAATAAGTTGGTCATTTCGTTGCAAATGACCTCTCCTACATCCCCATAGTGGATTGCCGACTGTATATTACCAATAACCCTGTATAAATACAAAGTAAAATTAAAAAAAAAACACAACATGGTGCCGATTCTCTTGTACACCGAACTAAACTAACTAAACTGTCACTAAAACTCCTTACTTTTGGCTATGAGAATTTTAAAGCTATTCTGCAAAAATAAATCTCTAAAGGACAATGACCAAGTGACTAAGGAACCTAGTATCGGTATGAAACATGCAGTGACTCAAAGATTTATGGTTTAATTAAAAGGATAATTTTAGGGCTTTCAGATGTAATTTACCATTTTACCATAATTCTCGGCATTACACGGTAATTAGGTCTCAAAATCTAGGTTTAGAATCGAATCTCTCGATTTTTTGTCACAATGTATGCTGTTAAATTCAAAATACGAATTAGTCAAAATAACGTTTAAGAATTTTCAATGCTCGTCAATTCCGACATTCATTTCCGACAATGTTTATATAATCATAAAACATTCACGTTAATGGGACCTATGTTACACCATGGTTAAAACCATAAGATCAAAGTGCTGAACATTTTTCAGTAATCTATGTGACATAAACTTATAAACATAGCTAATTAAATTAAATCCAAATTGCAAAATAATAATGGCCTAGTAGTAGAGATTAAAACAAAACATATAAATTAAATAATTCAATTAATTATACAATAATAATAAACAATTTTAAAAGTAAATACCTATCGGTCGAGACTGTACTTAAAACTAAACGAATGGGACGTGCATATAAGCTAGAAAGAGAAAGCCCGCCGTTCTGTCGCCAGCATATTCTGCTCAGGATGCGCGCGCATAGAATCTTAGCACATGTTTGTTCTGTTTTCAAAGAGTTTTTTTTTATGAATGAAACAGGCAAAGGTCTCTAAAACCTTCTGCCTTTCGCATAACCAAAAGGTTTGCTTATGTACTTTTAACATCTTAACAGATTATTATTACAATGTAATAATAATAATTAGTTGTTATTAATATCTGTTGTTACTAATTATTCAACTATAATTTTAATAATTGGATGCGTAAATTAATTATTTTGCGTAAGTCAAGAAGGTTTTATTGTTTACATACTCTTTGAAGCCAATGACATGTGACATTACGTGGGTGAAAAAAACAATTTAGAGGTAAAATAGGAAATCGAAATAAAAACTGATACTTTTATGGAGTTTTTTATACGGAGAATTTAAGGAATCGCATTACTAGATAAAATTAATAAGACTCATACAAATAGGAATATAATTATGATACAAAATATAAATACCAAAGAAGCTACCTATCATTTTAATGTAATATGTTTTCATTTAATTCTTCTAAACAAAAAGCGCCTTCATCCTCTCTCCTATTATCATTTAATTAACTTTGCTGTGCCCGACAGGGTCCATGATTGATACAATGTCTAACATACCAACTGTTTTATCTCACATTATGGAATGCAATAAAGTATTGAGTATTGAATTATTATATTTAAAAACAAGATTTATCAACATTATAAACTTAAGTCACCACAGAACAAATAGCGATACCAGAAATGGTCAATCTCTTTTAAAAATAATTTTGACACTAAAATCGAATTTGGCAATCGCGAATCCACGTGGTACCCGTGGTTTGCCCTAACCCGTGATTTTTTTTAGAGCCAGTGGCGCGCAGTGGTTGTAGCCTTGACGTGTTTTAAATGGAATTTTTAATTTTTTGGAAAATATGAAAAAATGTTACCTACATGTTGAGTTTTAGGGGTTTCATATATGGGTTTCATAGAGGGGGTCGAAATTTTCATTATTTTTGCGATAGGACGCAACATTTACGAGATATAGGCAAAATAAAAAATAAATACAGTACTGTTTTTGCACGTGAAGTCGAGATGTTGGTGTAAATCTAGTTCATGACAACGTATTTTATCCCACACCTTTTTAATTGCGATTAAAATTTGTCAGGTTTAGTATGGTTTGGTTTTTACAATCAAAATTCAGAATAGCAAAATTGCTACATATTTTCACTAAATTAAAATCTCAGTAAGTACTATCTTAGTGCTGTCAAACTAAAATATATATACTCGTAACATAGAAATATAAATAACAGGAGAAGTGGCATGGGGGCGTGTCTGTGTCCGCGCATCTTGACCGTAGTGGTCATTGCATAGGCAAATGGCCGTCTGCGCGAACTAGTGTGCTTTCGGCCGTGATCGGGAAAAATTATAAGAATGCCGTGTTGTTCAGTGGTTTCTTGTAAAAACCGAAGCCAAAACAAAAACTTTGTGAATCATGGAATCACATACCACATGTATTTTACTATAATTGTCTTTAAAATCATGAAAAACAACAAATCGTAAAATATTTCTGGCTTTTACTACGTTATTTTTATTTTCAAATATCACAGCGACTGTACTATTTTTGCACGACATACATTGCTCGTTAACCACTACCTAAATATATTGCTAAGGGACTGGACAAGCAATGTAAAAATAACATAACGATACAGTCACCTGCGGATGCATGGCGCAGTACGGCCGCAGCGTCTTGCGACGGGTTAGTGATGTGGCTGTGCAGATCCACTAACGTAGGCTATCGACAATAATGTCGATTGTCGTATGAATTTATATTACTATTAAAGTTTATTCTTCAATTTGTCAACAGTTATAGCCTGATTGGAAGACTGATGTGAAATGTTGTTTTATACTCATTTAGATTTTCTCTTATTGTTGTTTTTTTTTTATTTAGGTACTTAATATATATTTTTTTTACGTACTTATTGTTTATTTATATCATCTTAGTATATGTATATCGTTTTTTATTTATTAGTTTTTCAGGAACTCCCAATTTTTTTTATAAAATAATAAAAGGGAGAATCGATAACTTTCCGATTTAGTCAATCACTAGCGTATATGAAAAATAAATGGCTTTTGCACAGCACAACGATAGCGATCGATGTTTTCGTGTGAGTGAGAAATACGAAACAACATATCAATCTAGCCAGAGAACGGTAAATTATGGAGTACCACAAGGTAGTGTACTCGGGCCGCCCCTATTTATTGTTTATATTAACGACTTTCCGACAGTATCATCATATCCTATGACAATGTTTGCAGATGACAGAACTTTACTTTTCAATAGTGACGACGTAAGCACATTAGAGGCTGAGATTAATTCTACCATACTATCAGTTGTGAATTGGCTGCAAAATAATAATTTGGTTATAAATCTTGATAAAACAGTATTAATGAAATTTCAACAAAGAGTAAGTTACAATTTGGACTTAAATATTAAATACAAGGACAAAATTGTTAATGAAGAAATGTGACTAAATTTCTTGGACTAAACATAGAAAACACTTTAAAATAGAATTCACATATTGACAAAGTATGCAGTAAGCTAAACCAACATTCCTATGCTTTGCACATGTTAAGTAAAACGGCCAATCGAGCAACAGTCTAGTAGCCTCAACATTGAGATATGGAATTATATTTTGGGGCAATGCCACGGGTAAGGATATGGTATTTAAGTGCCAAAAAAGGTGCATAAGAGCTATATATAATTTGAAGGTAACGGACAGCTGCAAACCGTTTTTTAAAAATACGAAATTATTAACCATGCCGTCGTTGTACATCTACGAAACGTCTATGTTCGTCAAGAATAATTTACATAAATTTGCCCGCGTAACTAGTCAGCGCCGTTGTGATCGGTTACAGACAGTCGGATCTAGTACTGCACTATACAGAAACAGTATTTTTGTAATGGCTCCAAAGGTCTATAATCAGTTACCAAAATGTATAAGGAGTGAAGATAATGTCCGCAAATTCAAAAGTAAATTGTATTTATTTCTAATAGATAAGACGTATTATTACTCTATAGAAGAATTTTTGAATGATAAAATATGACACCCTTTAATATAATTTACCAGTGACATGCATGTAAAAATAAATTATAATTGTGGAATTATTTATTAATAATAATACATATAATTGACATTATTTATAACATGATGAAATATGACATTACTAGCCCTTTAATATAATTTAACATTGACATGCATGTAAAAATAAAATTATAACTGATTAATTGACATTATTTACTCGATCATTCGTATTGTATAGATTCAGACTTATTATTAAAAACCCAATATATTTGTACACCAATTTCATTGGTAGGACATAGAGCTCGACTTAAATGTATACATAAGACCTTTATTGTAATACCTGTGTTCACAAATAAAGATTGATTGATTGATTGAGTTGAACGGTGCATGGTAAATGCACGCTGTGATTGATGGGATAAGGTTTATAATTCATTGTGCAGTACGTTCTGATTTATAAATTGCAAGTGTGAGCGCGACCTCGTATTTATTGGGTTTACTGATCTGCATGTGTAGTTGTGGCATAGAAGAGGGGATTTTTTGAAGAAATTGGGTTTCAATACATTTTGAACTACCGGGCATATCTCCTTCTTTCTTATATCTATGACTCGTAAGTTGTGTTATTTTAGTCTATTTCAGAATGGTCGTTAGACAGGAATAAACTAAATTTTAGTGATTTTTTATTTATAGTTCATTACGGTGTTTCTAGACCTGAAAAATGCTTTTGACACTGTATCTGTTCCCATCCTTGTGCAGAGACTTGAGGCGATTCGGATTAGAGGCAAGGCTCTTTCTTTATTTGACAGCTATCTCCGGGGAAGGAAACAACAGGTTAAGGTGAGTCAGTCGTATAGCAATGAGGAAAATGTTGTTTTCGGCGTTCCGCAGGGCTCCGTGCTCGGCCCGCCGCTGTTTCTGGTGTATATTAACGAGCTTTGTAAACTACGAAACAGTGGCGGGAAAATCTTCTCTTATGCGGACGATACGGCTATTGTATATTTTGGCGACACTTGGGAGGAGGTTCGTAGTAAGGCCGAACAAGGGTTAGTTGTCATAGATAGGTGGCTCAAAGAAAACTTGTTAACCCTTAATATTTCTAAAATAAACTACACTTGTTTCTCAAGTGCAAGTCTAATGCATGTACTGATCTCAACATTCGCATACATATGTGTGCAAACAGCTTGGATCAGGCTTGTGACTGCAAACCCATCAAACAATTACCGTCTGTAAGATACTTGGGAGTTATAGTTGACGAGTGTCTACCGTGGCACTCGCATGTCGAGGTTATTATGTCGCGTGTTAGAAAATTTATTAAAATCTACGACATGTGATGACTCAAAAGACGCTCAACACCATTTACATAGCACTCGCGCAGTCAGTAATCACATACTGCATACCTGTTTGGGGTGGCGCTACAAAAACTAAGTTTCTGGAGTTAGAAAGAGCCCAAAGGTCACTTTTAAAAGTAATGTACCTCAAGCCATATAGATACCCCACAATTGATCTATACAGAATTTGTGGCCTACTATCGGTCAGGAAACTTTATCTTTTAAACATTATTATGTTTTTGCATAAATACCTTCCAGTTAACCACGAGAGACAGGCTAGGAGAAGAAATGATATTGTGGCTTACTCTCCGGGGGTACGCACGGCTTTTGCGAGACGTCAGTATGTTTGTCAATCAGCTTACCTATAAAATAAAGTTAACTCAAAACTACAGTTCCACCACGAGGTCTCGCATCAATGCAAAACAGTTATAACCGATTGGCTAAACACTCTAACTTATCAGGAGGCAGAGCAACTTTTAGTCAGAATTGTATAATGCGAGTATACTTGGATTCTTTACCATAATGTAACATCCTGTGTTTACCTAATGTTATCTTAAACTTCTATTATAATGGCACAATCAGAAAACAAGTAAACTCGACACATAAATACACACTAACGCACACACGCTCACACAAACATAAACACACACACACACACACAAAATCCCACATTTACACAATTTTATTTCACACTTGCACATACAATTACACACTACGCAGAGCTAATAGTTAAGTATTTTTCTAAGTCATTGTTTATTTTTGTTCTGTTTAAATTAGTATTTTAATTTTATCTTTCTAAATTTTTGTTTTGTTTTATATAGTCTCAATTTTGTCTAACATCCTGGGAAGGAGCGAGATAACCCCAACACAAGTATTATTAATAACTTACTGGGGTTGTTTCATTTAAAATTTCGAAAATGTAATCGTTTGAGACCAAATAAACAATTTTATTTATTTATTTGTTTAGTTCAGAGGCATTTGTGACAAGTGAATCGGCACCAGTGTCAATCTTTTAATCATTAAAATTGTCTCGTCAAATTTGACTTGTAATTCAAACATACCGTACCTGGCGAATTTTGTTTATGTGACCCACCGCTGCCAGCATCGAGGATTACAAGCGTCATGGTGTGTTATGATTGCATTTACAGAGCAACGGGTTAAATCTTTCTTGACCTTGCTACATTCATTATCTCGAATTACACAACCATTATTAACCAAGGGCAACAATCAAATGCGGTACTGAGGTACTTAAGAAAAAATAAAACTGTGCTGCATGCACAGTTTTATTTTTTCTTAAGTACCTCAGTCATGTAGTCAGATTAGGTTAAATACGTGCTTAGCATTTCAGAGAGACTTAGCAGGTACTCAGTATCTCACAGAAAACACGCTTCTTATATACAATTCTCTGCGTCAGTTACACAACAAACCTTGTTTCTATCATGGATTGTATGTTCTAGTTGCTAGATTGATTAATGGCTTGCGCAGATTTCAGGACGGGACGGTGGAGGATTTTAAATTTATCAATTGAATTTAATACTTATCTAATCGAAATAAGGTATTTTAATGCTCGGTGATCGACCTTGGAGCATCGCAGCGCAGTTTTCTTTGGAGCATCGAAGAGCACACTGGAGGATACCGCGGCAGGAGGCGACTCATGTCGTCGTATGCGCTGGAGTCAGTGGCGGAGTAAAGGGGGCCCGAGGCGGAGGCGGCGGTCCACCCCGGGTGCCAAGTACCAAGTGGTGACAACGACAAGTCACTCGTACAGCTAAAGAATGCGCACAAAATCGCCCTCTATGAATACATATCAATAAATAACTACCTACTCTTCATTCTCTCTGAATTCATGTTGCGTTTGGATACCGCGCGTTTTTTTAACAATTTGTGTTTCGGTGGCTCCATGTGAAAGAAGCTTTTCCCAATGAGCCAAGTGCGACTAACCAATCTTTCGATTTTATCAATTGAAAGAGACAGGGACGTCAATTTTGATAATGTGATCGAATACTTTAGTAAAATAAAGTAGTAAAAGTTGTAATCGTAAGCTTGTTTAGTATTAGGTGTCAAAGTAAAAAAAAATACCAGAAATATTATGCAATACAGTAATTTGTGGCTTCTTGGTTGATCGACACTTTTAGATTATTATTTTTTTTCTTGAGGCGATTCGCACGTATCTAATTAATTTTTGGGCGAATCGACAACTCGAGAAATACTCGTACGTAGGTATTATAAGTAGGGTAATATATATTAGTAGGATTGCCATTAGGCAATCCTACTAATATATATTACCCTACCTACGTATTTCTCGAGTACAAAAGCTAGTTAGCCACATTTTATATTTCCATAAGTACAGTAATAATACCAAATTAATCAAAACAGCGAAATATTTGACATCTATTTGCGACGTTGCCAACTTTCAGAATAAACGCTCAAATGTAAAAGTTTAGTAATGTTGGGATCTACGAATTAAGACAATAAAATCACAATCACTTAAAATATAATTACAATACACTATGCTGATCAAAATGTACATAAGGATTAGTCAACATCTTTAGGTATTTATTTACAATACTATCTTCCGCCCGCGGCTTTGCCAACTTGGTATATCGATAAAAAGCCTATGTCCTTCCCAGGGTTCAAAGTATACCCCTTACCAAATTTCATCAAAATCGGTCCAGCCGTTTAGCCGTGAAAGCGTAACAAACAAACATATAAAAAAATCGAATCTTACCGTTGTCTCTTTATAACATTAGTGTAGGTACATGTAGATTGCAGGCCTTCTAGGGTGTTTTTAAACCCGCACGACACATGTCTAGATGCATTGATCATCCTGAGGTAAGGAATAAGGATCCATAATAGACACAGTCAAGTTCTTTCATTTCTGAGCATGTTCATGAATAAAACATATTTAGGCAATGGTAAGTTTCATAAAACTCTAAACAGGCTGAGCGCCTTACAATAAATTGTAAATAATCTGTGACATCACATTCCCTATGCGTTGACCCTAAGATTTTCTAAAACCTAATTAATCAAAAAAAACTTTTTACAAAAAAAAAACAAACGACTTCTGAAAAAAATAAATATATTTAGTGAAAAATAACTTTCATTTCGGAAGTCGGTGGCAAAAAACTAAAAATTTTCACTTTTTAGTTGTGTTACAGTACCCCACACAAATTCGAATACAGTACCTGCTATGTGAATAACAGTCACAGGAAGTTATCATCATAGCATCCACATATACTAAGTGGGAAAAATACGTATTATTGAAGCTTACTCAAAAACTATCCAAGCAAAGTTAATAAAATTTATATGGGACCAAACTGGGAGTATACCCTTTCATACAAAAAAAGAATTTTCAAAATCGGTCCACAATTGAGGGATATACATTTAAAAAAAAGCACTCGTCGGACATAATTCCTCCTTTTTGGAAGTCGATTAATAATAATACAGCTCTCTCAACGTTGTCAGATTGATAAAGTCCTATTACGAACGGCAACATTGCATTATTAATCGTACGAGTACTTCTGCTCCAGCAAGCAAAAATAAATTTAATGGTAAAGGCCATTTAGTTGAATATTCAAAGCTGTATAGATATTTACGAATCCTAGGTTGCACCAAATGTATTGAAATCTAGAGTATTTAGATATTTATGTTCCGAAGAGTAGTCAAATATTTTTGACTGCACTACCGTAACATACTTCTGAACAGTTTATACTCGTATTATGATAACATTTTATTGATGTCTTAGTTTGTATACAACTATAAGATCATTTTAACGCTTAAAATGTTTTGAAACATTGTCACTGCCAATGCCAAAGTGAACTCAACTGTACTTACACATAAACAACGAATTAACAATTCCAACCCTGAGGGCCTACACAGTGTCCATCTAACAGCGATGCTTATCGATGATATTAAAAGTAAAAAATGTATCGAAAAGCTTATGTCGATGCTTTTAGATTCGAAGTCATTGTAGAAATACGAAACGCTTCGAAAGTAATTGCCATTTGTAGGGGCCCTCTGGACTGCAAAAGTCCTAACAACTGCAGGTTAGAAGAACTTATGGACACTACAGACAATGCACAGCTGCTAAGAGATTTACATTGTTTGTAAAACTGGACTGACGCAAATTCGACTACCACCGACACGCCTTAGTTCAAGTACGCGATCGAAACATCTTGACGTTGATCAATACTAGAATATGTTACCATTAGTAACTTGTGCTCGTCACCTCTAAACTCTTGTTCCACACTTGCTCCACTAACTCATCATCATCAGCCATCTTGCTATATTCTCCCTCCTTACACTCCATGAAGTACCCCCCTCGCACATTCTCCACTTCGTCAGAAACACACAGATGTATCGTTGTCTGAGCGCCCCCTTCAGGTCCTCTAAACAATATATCGAAAACAAAATACATCATCTTCTTTACGGCAGAAGGCACCCTTCGAAATATATCAGTCTTAATAATTCCTGGATGTAAACAATTGACGGTCACTCCTTCAGGTAATCTCTTTGCTAAAGCCTTTGTCCAAAGGAGATCACATAATTTACTATTTGCATAATTTATTAACATTCCCCACGCTTTCTCTCCGCCTGATTGATGCAAGTCGTCGATGCGTAGTCTTGCCAAATTATGGGCCACGGAAGACACTATGATGATCCTGCTGGGTTTGGAAGCGATTAGTTTGTCTAGCAGCAGGTTTGTGAGAAGGAATGGTCCGAAGTAGTTCACTTGCATTACTACATCTATTTCATCTTCAGTAAGCTTCGGAATTAGGCCGCCGCAGCCAGCGTTGTTCACCAAAATATCGAGACGGTCATAGGATTTGATGAAATCTTCAGCGAATTTCCGAACACTGCTGAATTTCGATAGATCTAAAGGTTTGAATTCAACGTGTTTGTTTCCTGTCGTAGCTGCTATATCGGCGATAGCTTCTGCAGCTTTAGTGGCGTCTCGGCATGCAATGATCACTTGCGCTCCTCTGGATGCGAGGCCTCGGGCCGTCTCCAAGCCGATGCCTTGGTTTCCGCCTGTCACGAGCGCGATCTTTCCATCAAGTCTCACATTAGATGTACACACTCCTGGAACGGGTTCTAGTTTTAGTTTCGCATATAGTGATACCGAAAAAAATAACAGAAATAATGTTAAAAATAAAAAGAGCGGTATTATCAGTAGGTAGTAAACGATAGCGAGTATCATGTTGATACCGTTGACTGGTAAATGCGTCTTACACTGACTGATTTATTTGTGCATGTCTTGGTCAAATACCGGACTTGTTTATTTTAACTTGATTAAATGAATATTTTAATATTCATAGCCCAATTCATGCATTAGATACGGTCGTTTTACATATCTATACTAATATTATAAAGCTGAAGAGTTTGTTTGTTTGTTTGAACGCGCTAATCTCAGGAACCGCTGGTCCGATTTGAAAAATTCTTTCAGTGTTGGATAGTGCATTTATCGAGGAGGGCTATAGGCTAAATTATATTTTCAAAAGAATTAGGGATCCTTAGGATGAAAACTATTGATCATAGAACAAAACAATGTACTACCACTTTGCAGAACATATAATTGTCTACAAAAAATATCGCATCACCATATGTCTAACTATTGTAGTTATCTCACAATAAATGTTTTCTTTTATTTTTTTTAATAATTAAAATGCCGTCACTTCAAAACTCTTTATTTTGTACCTTGGTATTAATCCTTATCAAAATAAATTACTTCATATTCAAGACGAATTCAATACCTTTCTAGAACTTTTTGAATTATTCAATTCGGACGTTTCATTCAAAAGATATCGCGATATTTGTTGTAGCCAAATAAGTATTAAGTATTGCGCGCGCATGTATGATATGGTGGGCGGTCATGAGGGCACGTCACCATGTATGAAAGAAGGCATATGTTCAATAACATGATACTGGGTAAACTTCCAGGAGATAGCGTGAACTACATGTCCATTGATAAAGTAATAAAGTAATGGATCAAAAAGATGCGGTACATTATCTACAAGAATTTTTAAATTCTTTAAATCCGAGTGGCCTTCCCTCACATTCACTCAAATCAAAAACTGGCTGTAAAATTGTGCTGCTAAGGAATCCAAATTTATGCAACGGAACCAGACTCCAAGTGAAATTTCTTCGCGATAACGTGATTGGTGCTACAGTATTGGCTGGTCCAGCAGTAGGACAAACAGTGCTGATACCTCGCATACCTATGATACCAACGGATTTGCCTTTTTACTTTATGCGAATTCAATTTCCGGTGAAGATATCGTTTGCGGTAACAATTAATAAGGCCCAGGGACTAACATTTAAGTACGTAGGAATAGATTTACGCCAAGAGTGTTTTCGCACGGGCAACTACGAGTATATATTGCTGTCGAGATCTGGTTCGGGTGAAAATCAATTTCTACTTCTGCTGGAAGACAAAACTAAAAATATAGTTTACGCAGAAGTAGTTTAATATATCATTGGTTATGAGTTTTTTGAGAATAACCTAAAACTGTGCGTCTACCATATTCTCTCAGCATCACACAAAAGTTGACTGGCACAGAATGCCTAAGGCAAAAAGTCTTTGTACATTTTATTATTGTACAGACATTTTAAAATAAATAAATAAATCCTGAAAGTCACTCTCATCCTTCCTTTTTTGGTGTCCCGTCCCTCTCCATCCATCAACATTTACATTCATCACTTGGTTTGTCATGCGTTTCATCCCTTCTCATCACATCCATCATCAAAACTGGCGCCAGTGACAGAAAAGTTGTATTGGTTAGGCAATACAACTTTTCTGTCACTGGCACCAGTTTTAAGCTTCCGTCAACTTGTATAAACTCACCCTTACTTTTTTACGCTCGACCTTCCTCAAGTCCACACATTCATCTCAATATTCTCATCTTCTCTACCATGCCCTGTAGTTTGAGGGACACCCGTGGGTCAGTAATCTGCCGCCATCTCATCTAACCTGTGTTGATCCGGTGCATTACGTCTTGGTCTTAATCCAGCAGTCTTTGAATGAGTGATCCGAGGTACCGGACGACAAGGGCATTCCTTTCAGAGTTACGTGCATAGGACCAGAGACATCCAAAATCCCAATTATATTTTTTAATTGAAAACTTCTTTTGTTTAGGCGCGTTGAGCAATTTTTGGTAGAGGTAAATCTTATGGGTTACATTAGCATGTCGGTGACGCGAACATCACCGCATGATTAGCATGTGCTAATGTTAACAGTATATCTGTAGGCTTGAGTATGACGTGTTGCACTTGGACAGCAGTGAAAGCATAAATGTATTATGAAAATTACAAATCAATAATAAAAAATATTTTTTTTATTTTTTTATTGATTTGTAATTTGTCATTGTTAATTCATCGTTTTAAGTTTTTACTACTTCTGTCTGCAGTCTCCACTGCCTGTTCTTTTTTTGGGCTCCCTGCTCGTCTTGGCACGTATGAGTGTGGGTTGACCTTAATAATACCGTCGTCATTGATTTGATTTAGATTCGTGATTACTTACTTATGCGCCCTACAGGCTTGCTTGCAGACAGAATACAATGACATTAAGGTCATAAGATCTCACCTTTAAAGAAACAATGTATTAAAGAAACGTTTGATTTGTTTTTTTTTAATTTGGTTCGTAAACGAGGCTAGCTCGGGAGACAGTTCATTTGGTAGTTCAGTCACTGGCCTGTCACTGACTCGTGAATGAATACATAGTTTTGTAAACAGTTCATATCCATAAAATGCTGAAAAGATAACGAATGAACCACAAAAACATTAACATTAACGACATCATCCGACGAGCTCTTGTCACCGCCGGCGTTCCAGCTGTATTAGAACCCAATGGCTTGACACGCGACGATGGCAAGAGACCGGACGGCATGTCTTTCTTTCCATGGAAGGTGGGTAGGCCTTTAGTGTGGGATGCAACCTGTGTCGACACTCTTGCGCCATCCCATCTTCCTGGCTCAGCGTGCTGTACTGGTGCTGCCGCTGCGGCTGCAGAAAACCTCACGGCCTCTTTAAAGAAATCTCCAAACGGCTATTTGACACTTCCCGTGACCCAAGGGCTGGTTTTTACCTTGGGCAGAGGCTAAGCATTGCCATACAACGTGGCAATGCGGCCAGCCTCTTGGGTACATTACCAGTCGACAGCGATGCGGATGAATTTTTCGATGCTATATTTTAGTTTGTAAATAGTTTTAGTTAAGTTAGTATATAATTTTGCTACTTTTATTAATTAATTAGTTATAAATTGTTTGTACCCATTTAAATAAATAAAATTAATATCATAAAAAAAAATAGATGACTTTGACATTTTGTTGATAAATATTCGAAGCTTCTAGGTAATTTTACTTTACAAGACTTACTTACTAGCCTTTGCCCGCGACTTTGCTCGCGTGGATTTTTTTATTTTTCCACACAAACTTTGTAGGTAGTCAAATAAGATTCACTATATACTGAGTGTTGAAGTATTCCACAAGACGGAGGAGGAGCGGATCATAACTAAAATAATATGATTTAAAACTTTTAAGAGCGCGTATTCTGATAGTGGGCAACGTCGCAAATAGATGTCAAATATTTCGCTGTTTTAATTAATTTGGCAATATTACTGTATGGGAATAAGAAATGTGGCTAACTAGCGAACTAGAATGAACATGTATTAAAAACCTTATTCGGACAAGTGAGAACATTAAAAAAAACTAAAACCTTTTTACCTGCTTACGGCACTTTAGCCGCGCCAAGGCAGCGCCACTATTATGCTGCAAATAGCGGCACTCTATACACTCACAATAATTTATTACAATTATGCACATTCTACATAAAAAGAGAATTGATTCTAGTCGCCTCTTCCAAAAGGTAGTTTTCGTATGTAGAAGAATAGCCAAGAAACTCCACCGTTACTCTTTTAAAATATATTGTATTAATTTATTTTATAATTATATTTGAAGATCGTCTTCCCATATAATTAAACTGCTATAAGATTACTATACCACAATAGGTAAAAATAATATAAATAATGAAGCAATGACAGATAAATGAATTGTGTGATTGTGTACCTACATGGTGATATTCCATTTTTTTTTACAAGTAATACTAATAAGTTAATGTGTGAGTTCAAGTAATCACACAATGTAAAACCAATGATAAAAAAAAAATACTATTAAATTAGCAACCAGTACCATAATTGCGTAATATACGATCAATCACAATATAAAACAATATTCTTAATCCATAGCTTCATAAGTTCGAAAAAAACATCTGCCCAACAACGTAAATAACGCAATGAATGTTGTTGAACTGTCAAAATTAAATATATTTACGAAAATGGGTTACGTAAATAGATAGGAGGAGTGAGGAATAAAAATTGAGTAATGTTTGAAAGATATTGTACTCAGGTATCTAGAAACTGTGTAAAACCCGAAGATTTAAATCGCTAGACTTGCCCTCACGGACCATATAGTCACACGAAAAAGTATCAGAGGGACAATTCCCATAATTTTTAAGAACGTTCGCATTCGCAATCTGTCAAAAATACAATCAATTTACCAAAATTTTTGACAAGTTTGACAGATTGCGTTTTGATGAAGTTTCGTGAACAGAGAAGAGTAAGTTTACACTTATTAGCGTTTCGCGCGAGACGCGACTATCTATTGACACATTAGGAGAGAGAGAGAGAGTCTAACGTTTTATTTATTCAGGTATTTAAATTATCTAAAGATTGAAAAATCAGCCCTTTTGGTACTAAAATGACATTCACATGATGATATTGCCCTAGCTTAAACAGCCAGATAAAATATATTAATTATAAACTAACTCTAAGATTGTGACGACCTTTACCACACTCGCTTGTATATAGGATATTTTATTATCACTGCACCACACGGTCAAACTATTGACCTTAAGTACCTACACCCAAGTCAATTACTTATTACAGTAGACCGATCAAGAATACATAACACCATTATTTACTACGTTTATGACTACATAGATACGTCCAAGCTAACTCGAGCTCGTCACCTCTAAACTCTTGCTCCACACTTGCTCCACTAACTCATCATCATCAGCGGTCCTACTATATCCTCCCTCCTTACACTCCATGAAGTACTTCCCTCGCACATTCTCCACTTCTTCAGCAACACACAGATGTATCGTCGTTTGAGCTCCTGCTTTAGCTGTTCTAAATACCAAAGCATCTGCAATCACGTGAAACATCGTCTTCACATAAAAAGGCAACGTGCTAAGTATATCAGTTTTAATAACTCCAGGGTGTAAAGCATTCACAGTCACCCCTTCAGGTAATCTCTTAGCTAATGCCTTCATCCAAAGAATATGACATAATTTGCTATTGCCGTAATTCACGAGCTGGCCTATCCCTCCAGTAAATACGGGTTGATGTAGGTTGTCAACACGTAATCTGGCAAAATTGTGGAGCCAAGATGACACTATGATGATCCTGCTGGGTTTGGAAGCGATTAGTTTGTCTAGCAGCAGGTTTGTGAGGAGGAAGGGCCCGAAGTAGTTCACTTGCATCACAACTTCATTTCTATCTTCAGTAGGCTTCGGGTAGTGGCCGCTGCAGCCAGCGTTGTTCACCAAAATATCGAGACGGTCAAAGGATTTGTTGAAATCTTCAGCGAATTTCCGAACACTGCTGAATTTCGATAGATCTAAATGTTTGAATTCAACGTGTTTGTTTCCTGTCGTAGCTGCTATATCGGCGATAGCTTCTGCAGCTTTTGTGGCGTCCCTGCAGGCGATGATCACTTGCGCTCCTCTGGATGCGAGGCCCCGGGCAGTCTCCAGGCCGATGCCTTGGTTCCCGCCTGTCACGAGCGCGATCTTTCCGTCGAGTCTCACATTAGATGTACACACTCCTCGAACGGGTTCAAGGTTTAGTTTCACGTGTATCGCTGCCATCAGCAAGAGTAGAAATAAAGTGAGAATAAATATGAGTGGTAGTATAATCACAGAGTAAACTAGTACAAGTATCATGTTGCCGCGTTGGACACGTCCGGGTAACTGAGGGCAGAGACACACGCGTAAATAATATCAAATGTACCTAGATCTTTCTTGATTCATGTCGTGTAGGCCGTTTACATAATAGAGTTGAGAATATTTCTATTCACCGCTCGCAAAACCTTGAAGGGAAACATCTTGTCGTAACCGTAGTTTGTCGGGTTTTGACATCCACCAAATTGCTTAGATAAAAAAAAAGAAGATAAACGAATCACGTTTTCATTTTCGTTTTGGATTCATGTATCTACATCATAGATTAATATTTTAATTTAAAACCAATGGTGGAAGCACGTGTGTTTTCTTCAAGAGAATTTTAGTTATCAGATATTACTACATTCTCATCTGGATAACTGAAAAGATAACATAAAATCACGCCTGTATTTCCCTGAAGGGTAAGGCAGAGATGTACCTATAGTACACCATAAAAAACTGAAAAGAGTTTGTGTACTTACTTAGTTATGACGACAATTGTAATTTTACATCTGCTCTGCTCTGGTGAAAATAGAGAATGCTCATTTATAATGCTGCCACGATAGTAGGTACTTACTAATACCATGCTGCCACGATAGTAGGTACTTACTAATACCATGCTGCCATGATAGTAGGTACTTACTAATTCCATGCTGCCATGATAGTAGGTACTTACTAATACCATGCTGCCATGATAGTAGGTACTTACTAATCCCATGCTGCCATGATAGTAGGTACTTACTAATACCATGCTGCCATGATAGTAGGTACTTACTAATACCATGCTGCCATGATAGTAGGTACTTACTAATACCATGCTGCCATGATAGTAGGTACTTACTAATACCATGCTGCCACGATAGTAGGTACTTACTAATACCATGCTGCCATGATAGTAGGTACTTACTAATACCATGCTGCTATGATAGTAGGTACTTACTAATACCATGCTGCCATGATAGTAGGTACTTACTAATTCCATGCTGCAATGATAGTAGGTACTTACTAATACCATGCTGCCATGATAGTAGGTACTTACTAATTCCATGCTACCATATCATTATTCTAAGGTAGCCATTTTTTTCTAAACTTTTGGCGACCGAGCTCTGCTCAGGTGAAAATATGGAGAAAACGAATTTTGCCAGATACAAGACCTAGTTAGATCGTTTTTGGGCACGCCACAATTGTGGCGATAAGTCCCCTCTTTGAGGAGTGACTAGAGAGGCGTCACGGCGTCCTCACCTTCCGCCTGACGCAGGTCCTCACCGGACACGGCTGTTTTGGGAAGTTCCTGTTCCGCATAAGGCGGGAGGAAACGCCCGGGTGTCACCACTGTGTGGATCGCCCGGAGGACATGGTGGAGCATACGGTGGAGGTCTGCCCGGTGATTACAAATAAATATACATATACAGGGTGGCAAGAACATCGACTCGAAAACTGATACCATGGATTCAGTACGTGAATCTGAACGCCCCTGAGTTGAAATTTTTCGTAGCTTATTTTTTTTTTTAAACCGGCCATGTGCGTGTCGGACCACGCACACTATAGGGTTCCGTAGTTGGGATGAATTTATCCCAAGAACAAACTTAACATTGTAGTTGAAAAACATGTTCTCCCTACGGGATGTATGGGGGAAACTGTTTTTGCAACTGCACTTTACTGAATCCAAAAATGTTTTTTTTACAAACACATTGTTTTTGAACGACCTTTCCAACGAAGATCTATTAGTAAGTATATATTATTTATTATAAGATCTATTATATCCACCATACAAAAAATTGTCGGCGTAATTAATATGAAATTTATATTAACCTATACCAAATTACAGACAAATGGACATGGCGAAACTATAATACTAGTCGCTCACGTGTGACAATCGAGAGTAGTCGCATACGCAGCGATCGCTAACTGTTATTCATCTACCCTACGTACTAATTAATAATGGTGAAATGCGCAAAATGTGTAAAACTGATATCCAAAAAGTCTCCTGGATTGCAGTGCAGCAAATGTAATAAGTGGCTTCATGCTTCCTGTGTGTCAATAACACCCGACCAACTTAGTGTATTGCACGATACAGATTCAGTGGACTGGAAATGCAAAACTTGTACCGGAGGTAGTAAGCCTAAAATACTATCATGTATCATCCCCGATATCGACGGAGACGAAAATACAGATACAGAGCCTGCTACCCCACACACTGGTGCCCATGCTGACAACATGATGCAACAAATACTGCGAGACCTGCGCAGGGAAGTGAGGCAAGTTATTAAAGAAGAACTTCAACGTACCCTGCAATTCTACTCTGATAAAATCGATGAGTATACCACCAAGATCCAAAAATACGAGAAGTCAATGAAGGAATTGGAAAACCGTTGCACTGATTTACAAAATCATACTAAAAACACGAACATCAAATATGAAATTCTGGAAAACAAATTAAATCAAATGGAGCAAGCACAATTATGCAACCAACTTGAAATATGTGGTATCAACCCATCTGAGAAAGACAATTCTGAAGAAATTGCCAAGACAGTTGCCGTAACCATAACGCAAAACCCGGATGACATCGTAAAAGCCTATAGAAAATCGAGAAACCCTGCAAATGTGGCGAGAAACAAAGACCACACTCCGATCACTGTGATACTTCGAGAGGGAAACCGGGATCTATGGATTGATGCTGCCAAAAATACGACGATATCTGCTGCTAGCATAGGATAAGACGGCGCTGATAAAGTTTACCTTCGGGAGTGTCTGACGCCGTCGACGGCCTACATGTTATGGAAAACAAAAGAGGAACTCAAAGGATTGTTTAACTTTATATGGTGTAAACACGGAAATATATTAGTGCGTAAAAGTGTCCAAGAAAAAAAAATAACCACCATCCGCTCAATCGCCGATATCGAAAAGGTAAAATCATCGCATGGTAGACAATAGGTAAGTAAGCTTATATTATTGTCATTCTAAATACATAAACATAATATTTTTTATGCTGGATACAACAGAACATAATATAGTCGAAATCAATTGTCAAACATGGGATGATTTTACTTCCAACATACCGGTACCTGAACATTGTTTGTATTTTCTCCATGTAAACATACGATCTATCAAGAAAAACTTTGCTCAAATTGAATACATAGAAAAATAAAAAATAGTTAAATAGTAAAAATACAATTCACTATCTATTATTAACTGAAGTTAACATTAAAAATGAATTGGTGCAAATGTTTGAACTCTCTGACTACAGCTTATGTATATCCAGAATGAAGAACTAATAGAAGAGGTGGGGGTGTGCTATTGTATATTCATAAGTCTGCATCTTTTATGAGATATAGTAACTTGTGTACACAGGAATTTGAATGTGTGGCCGGCGAGTTAAGTATAAATAGTCTTAAATTCGGATTATGTGCCGTGTACAGACCGCCCGACACATCCAAACTTCGATTTATAAAGGAATTGTCATCCTTAATAGCGAAATATCCTACGAAACAGGATTATGTAATAATGGGAGATATGAATATAGATCTTAAAGTATGTAACCCCGTGGTAAAGCAATATTTATACTCGCTGTGCACCCTGGGATTTATTAATGGCGTTAATTCTTATACACGCATCGAAAAATACGGTGACGAAATTTCTAAGTCATGTATAGATCATGTGTTTATTCGCAATGCTAGTGCGTATAACATTTATACATCTGTCGTAAACACTTCACCGGCCGACCACTGCATAACCGGTTGTGCGATAATGATCGCGCAAAACAAGAATGACTCACACTCTTCTAGTCAGTTAATAACTAAAATAGATAATCGCCGAGTGCACACTGAACTAAATAACATCGACTGGAGTATACCCCTTCAATACGGGTGCCCAAATGAAATAGTTAAGTACATACATACTAGTTTTAATAATGTATACGATAGATGTAAATACACAATTAGTAAAAGCAGTTTCAGTAAACGTAATACATGTCCTTGGGCCAATGAAAAACTGAAAAAAATGTGTATGAAGCAGGATTTATTATTTAATATTTGGCTTAAGGATGAAAATAACCCACAAAAAAGATTGTTATACAATAGATATAGAAATAAAACAAACAAATACACCAATTATATTCGAAATAAACAAATAATGATGGAAGTTACTCAAAATTTCAAAAATAGCAAAAAGATTTGGAGCATTGTGAACAGTTTAACCGGGAAAATTATGCAAAGTATTGAACACGTTTTACTTAAAACTTTTCGAACGAATCCATTGGCATTGGCCAACACTTTCATGACTGAATTTAATTCTAGTGTCAAAAACTTGGGCAGCTCTTGCCATGTGCCTCTTTTGGACAAATTTACGTACGAAATAATTCCTGATAGGTCGATGAGAGTGAAACCTGCACGAGAAGATTCGGTTGAGCAAATCATCAAGCAAATTAACGATAGGAAAAGCCCGGGTTTTGACGGGATACGTGCTAAGGATGTTAAGTATACTTCAGCTAAACTAATCCCAGTCATTACACATTTAATCAATTGCTGCTTGGAGACTAGTACATATCCTGACATTTTAAAGATAGGGGTGATACGTCCAATACTCAAAAAGGGCTCACGTGATGACGTCAATAATTATCGTCCTATCACTATATTGTCTTGTATAGATAAGATCTTCGAACGTTACATTGGTAATGAGATAAATAACTTCTTGCAAACACACGGAATAATCAACAATAAACAATATGGATTTCAGAAAAATAGAAGTTCGACTCTATTATTACGACAATTTACCGATGAAGTCAATAAACAATTAAATGACAAAAAACATGTCTTGACACTTTTTATAGATTTTAGCAAGGCATTCGATATGCTCCGTTGTAATACACTTTTTGACAAGTTGTCACATAATGGAATACAAGGGCCACTATTAGGACTACCACACCAACAGATAAAACACAGTTAAAATACAAAATGAGTATAGTACAAAGCTTCCATCCACGCAAGAACCGCCCAGGGCTCAATTATAGGTCCGACAGAGTACTTGGGTTATGTCAATGATATGATTAATACTATAAATGCAGGTTCTGTATACCAATTCGCCGACGACACGTGTATATTGGTCGCTAATAAAAACATCCATGACGCTGAGGAACCCCTACAACGTAACTTCGACCAAGTGTGTAAATGGGCTCATGACGTAGGATTGATAATAAACGCAACAAAAACAAAAATTGTTCACATACATTCATCACATAATAAATGCTACACTATACCTACAGTTATAGCACACGAACACACTTGCCTACATAGCTCGCCAAAGACTTGCAATTGTCCGTTATTAGAAGTAGTTGACAAACACATGTATATCGGTCTAATGGTTGATAGCCGATTTTGTTGGGGACCGCACAAAGATTACGTATGCAACAAACTGAGGTCTATTCTAGGTAAGCTTAGCATACTTAAATATAAACTGCCTTACAAAACACTTAGAATGTTATATATGGCCCTAGCAGACTCGATTATCAACTACGGACTCAGCAGCTATGGAAGAACTTATCACACATACCTGACAGATATTTATAAGCAACAGCTAAGAATATTAAAAGAAATTGCTCCAAAATATTTAAACAAGAAATTCAAAAACAGTGACGACGATCTTTCTAAATACTGTAATGTTATGAATGTGTTCAATAAAGTAAAATTTTGTACACTTGTGGAAGTCAATAGACCTGAGCTGCTAATCGAAAAAACAAGACCTGATTTTTTGAGAACGTTACCACTTACAAATAAATACATCCTACCTAAATGTAATAATGTGTAAGGGATGAGAGTTGCAGATTATTTAGTACCTTTTCTTCTTAATAAACTTCCAGAGGACTTGCAAACGTTATACAAAACGAGTCCGAAAAGCTATAAGTACAAATCAAAGCGTTTCCTTACACAAAAAATATCCTAATGTATGTATGTAGTAGTGTACGTTTGAACTATTTTCATCATTAAGAACATTTAAATTAATAAGTTAAACTTTAAAAGAGCGGCTCGCCGGCACACAGATAAACCCTGTGAGGTTTTCGTTGTGTGGCTAAAACCAAAATGTAAAATAGGCTAAGTGTTTTAGAAATAAATAAAATAAGGGTTAATTTTTGACTACGGAACCCTAAAAACGTGTGCAATCGAACGAAGTTCCTTCTCACGTATGATTTAAATAAAAACAAAATTTTCGCAGTCGCCATCTTGGAGTTACATTTTAACGTCACGATCGACTTTAGCACCCTCGAAAACTATGAAAACAACACCTATGACGAAAAATGTGAAAGTTTTCGATTAGAAGAAGACAGTCGCAAGTATGAACGCTTTTTCGCGTGATGATTTCTACCTGTTTACTCCTACCGCAAACGGTTCGATTACGATTCAGGTGTCTGTACCTATAATAAAGTCCAAGGCGAAATGACATTCGTCTTTGTAAAAACTTATCCAAAATGTACATATTATGCACTGCACATAATTATCTACTGTTATAAGTTTTTGTAATAAAATATGTATTTTTCTCATGGCTTGCCTTGTAAAAAGTTGTTTACTAGCTTCCGTGGCTATAGTGACTAATTTACTTTAGACTTAAAACTTGGCTAAAATAAGGCGGTAACAACTAAAAAGAGAAAAACATGAGTGCAATTCACACGTGGTAGAAGTGAAACCTTCAAAAATTTCACCACAGCTGTGATGCCTTTTCTCAAGCTTTATACTACGCATGCGCGCACAAACAAGTATTAACAAACTTATAACGCTGAGGCCCAAGCAAACTCCCACTATGCCTTGGTAAACACGAGTGGAGGGGGTACGAAGCAGAGCACAAAGAGAACCACTAATATAAGAAACACTGTATAATGCTTCGATCAATAGTATAATGCTTAGTATCTCATTTTCTCCCACGTTAAATCTTATGAATGTATGTGTCTGTCGCTTTTTCGTTTCATCAACTTTCAAATCACAACGATGCTAAAGAAGTTTTCACTTCAAAAAGAATATAAATATTCACAAAAGGCTACAAGCTATTAATGTTTTAAAAAACTAAGTAGTAACTGTACCTAATTAGTGTAAAAGACATCGTTCATTATAGCGCTCGGCTCCGATACGGCAAATAACTTGTCATTCTTGTTAGAATTTTAAGTCAAATGTATTAAAGTCTATTTTACGATGGCTATACAGACTAGTCGACGGCTCGCGGGCCACTCACTGCCCGCACACGTCGCGCCGACAACACGCTTCAAGCGAGGAGCCCGCTCCCCGGCGAAGAAACGCCTGCAGGCGCTATGCATACCGGTGCCTCGCCGACCGCGCGGTGACGCCTCGCATGTGAATGAACAACAAGCTGTCACCTCACCGGTGGCGCGCCGGCAGCGAGCGGTCGCCTTACTGACGGGCGGCACGTTGGCGACTAGCGCTCGCCTTACTTATGGCGCGTTGGCGACTAGCAGCCGCCTTGCTTACGGCGCGATGGCGACTAGCGGTTGCCTTACTTACGGCTCGACGGCGACTAGCGGCCGCCTTGATTACGGCACGTTGGCGACTAGCGGCCGCCTTGATTACGGCACGTTGGCGACTAGCGGCCGCCTTGCTTACGGCTCGTTGGCGACTAGCGGCCGCCTTGCTTACGGCTCGTTGGCGACTAGCGGCCGCCTTGCTTACGGCACGTTGGCGACTAGCGGCCGCCTTGCTTACGGCACGTTGGTGACTAGATTTTTATTTATTTATTTATTTATTTATTTGGTACACCAACAGCAGTACATACACAAAATTTCAAACAGAATAAAACCATAATACAATTACTGGTATGTATGCCTATTATAGGTATACACAGCATTCACCACAAAACAACATCATAATAAGCTAGAAAAAAACTAAACATAAAATACAATTAGTAAAATTAAAAATTCAAAGTAAATGAGTACCTATTAAACAAAAAAAATTACATAAAAATTTTACCACGAAAGGTGGAACGTGAAAAATGAAAAATGAGTGTGAGTGATATTTGAAATGAATTTACAAAAAATATGTATAAATTGCTTAGTCTAAGCACTTATGCACTCCCGTACCACAGACATTGATCTTCTAAACTTGTTGAGTGATACACCGTGTAAGTCGATTTCTGACGATTTACAAAGACTGTTGTAATTTCTGCACATTCGGATCAAGGGAGCGTTCAGACCAAGATTTGATTTGCGAAAAGGGATATGAAAAAATCTGGTGATGGGATGTCTGGGGGGCTTTGAAGGGACTGAATAATGGATACGTTCAACAAGATCGCTACATTTTACAAATCCGTTTGTAACTTTGTAGAGGAAAATTAGATCACGCGAACGGCGACGGTCACGCAGTGTCTTTATATTGAAAAAGTGTAATCGTTGTTCATATGGACAGCGATGGCTAATTTTCCTGGATATAAATGCTAGATGTTTAGTAAATGCTCTTTGTATTCTCTCAATTCTTTGCGAGTGAACTGCATAGAAAGGATTCCAGGCAACACTAGCGTATTCCAACCGACTTCGCACCAGGGTATTGAACAAGACTATTCTGGTCTTTGTTAGATGGAAGCCCCGGGTGTTGCGTTTTACAAAACCCAGCATCTGTGCCGACTTCTTGACAATGTCGTTGATGTGTGGCTTAAAGCTTAGTGCATCGTCGACCAGAACTCCTAGATCCCGTATTTCACATACCTTAGACAACGTAGTGTTGCACAGTGTGTAGGTAGTAGAAAAAGATGACTTTTTTTTTGAGAAACGAATAAAGAAACATTTTAGTGAGTTTAAGGTCATATTGTTAGCTATGCACCAGTTTTCAATATTTGTTAAGTCGCTTTGAACAAGCTTAGTATCTGCAGGCCCCGTGATCTTCCTATAAATCTTTAAGTCATCAGCGAACAACAAAGCTTGACAATGCTTGATTTGACTTGTGATGTCATTTACAAATAGCAAAAACAAAACTGGGCCGAGATGGGAGCCTTGTGGGACTCCAGAGCGTACGTGAAATTCATGAGAGACATAGCCATTGACAGCAACGAACTGAGAGCGATTTATAAGATAGGATGCGAACCACCTCAGCAGCGATCCGTGGACACCACTAAGCTCGAGTTTTGCTACCATAAGTGGATGGCTTACCTTGTCGAATGCGCTGCTGAAGTCCGTGTATATTGCGTCGACTTCGTGTCTGCCATCGAGCGCTTTAGATATGTCAGATAAATATCGAACTAGATTAGTCTCGGTAGATCGCCCAACTCGGAATCCGTGTTGGCAATCGGAAAGCTTAGTCTCCAAGTGAGTAGTAATGATGGGACAAACGAGACATTCAAAGAGCTTGGAAAAACAGGATAGGATGGAAATCGGTCTGTAGTTTTTGATGTCGCTGGAGTCGCCTTTTTTGTGCACAGGTACAATTCGAGCCTTTTTCCATTCATCAGGAAATATTCCCAACTCTAAAGACCGGTTAAATAAGAGAGACAGTGGCCCTGCAAGCGCTCTCCCACATGATTTCACAAAAACTGGTGGAATAGAATCAGGACCAGCACCCTTGGTGGTATCGAGTTTTTTAATTTTAGCTAGAACTTCTTGTGATGTAAATTTTATATTACTTAGCACTCCAAATGATTCTTGGACATCTGTTGTTGCACTGCTATTTGGGTCGGTAAAAATCGAAGAAAAATGGGAAGCAAAGAGATTTGCAATGTCAGTTCCATTGTTAGCTACTACATCATTCATGTGCATTATGGCTGGAACCGCTGATTTACTATTTCGTTTGTTTTTAATGTAGCGCCAAAATGCTTTAGGATCATTTGTTATTTCAGTCTCAATATGGTGTTTGTAATCGCTGTAGTTTTGGTTGATCATTGTATGACAACGGCTTCTAAGTATGTCGAAGCTCAACTTGTCACGAGGATTATTGTATTTACGAAATTTACTACGATACTTCTCTTTTTCAGATAGTGTTTTTATGAGCGCTTTACTAAACCAGGAAGGATATTTTGATTTTTTGCAACTGTGCTTTGGTATGTGTTTGTCAATCAGTTGTTTTAATTTTCCATTGAATATAAAAACTAGATCATTAATATCATCGGAGTGTGAAAATTCTAGATGCCAGTCAGTAGCCTGTAGGTCTGACATGATTTTTGCGTAATCACATTTGTAAAAATTAGGGCGAATGTTATTCTTCGAGCGCAAACATTTTGTATTTCCCTGTGTTATTGAAATGAGCAGTGCAGGGTGTTTAGGATCAAGTCTAGTAAGAAGGTCAGAGGTATGGGAAGCATAAAGATTGAGCAGATTGCTTATAACTAAGTCCAGTGTTCTATCGTCAATGTTACAAACGTAGTTAAATTGAAAAAGACTGTTAACTCCTAAAAAGTCAACAAACATATCCCCTAAAGTGTTGTTATAATTACTAGGAATAGAATGGTTTTGTCCATCTAAAGATGACCATTTAATAAATCCAAGATTAAAATCTCCGAGGATAAGAACGTCTTCAACGTTGTTTATAACATTACTGACATTGTTCAGAAAATTTGACAATGACTCTGCTTTTATTGGAGGAGGTAAATACGAGACACAAACAGCAATATTTTTTACAATGTTGTTAAATTTAAATTTGACAGACACCCAAAGGTCTTCGTTATTACTCTCCCAGCTGTAGACTCTGGCTGATGGAACATCCCGTGAGACAGCTAAAAGAACTCCACCGCCATCTTTTTTAGTATTATTATGGCAAATTCTATCGCGACGGTAAACAGTGTATCTAGAATCGAACAACTCACTGCTCAGGATATTTGAATTCAGCCAAGTCTCAGTAAAAGCTATTATTTTATAATTATTCAGTAAAGTGTTTTGGTACAGGTCATTTGTTTTTGTTCTTAAGCCTCTTACATTTTGGTAGTAAATATCGAACATTGTGAATATAGTTATAACCAGAAACGTTGTTTGAGAAAAGGGGGAAATAGTAAGCTGTTGAGCTATTAATTTTTGTCGAGTAGTGATAAGCTTTCCAGGTTGCGAATAAGAACAGCAGCGTGAGGCACATCTTTGCGAACAAACACTCGTCCATTTCGAACCCATACAAACTTATAGCCCAGATCCTTGGCTAACTTCCTAGTGGCAGCGTGTAGCTGCTTGTTAACTGGACACAAATGCTCCGAGACGTACACTGGCGTGTGATCTCCACCTATTCCCAGGTGTTTAGAGTTGAGCTTGTCTTGGGGTTGCTTTTTTTGTTGAAGTTTACTACTGCTGCTATCAAACTATCGCGGAGACGAGGTGTTCGTAGTTTAACAACCATGGGACGGGGTCTATTGTTGTCCGGATTTAATTTCGCAACTCGTGTAGCATGAAGGATATCACCATCATCAAGTTGTTCTCCGACTGTTTTTGCTAGTTGTATTACAGTGGTGATAACGTTTTCAGTCTTGTATTCCGGGATCCCGTTGATTTCAACATTGTTCGCGCGGAGACTCTGCTCTACCAGTGTCAGTCTCATTGCATGGTCTGTGGATGCTATCGATAGACGTTCGTTCTCAGCTTGTAATTTTTTTATTATAGCTTCTTTTCGCTCCAGACAGGATTTAAGAGTTTCAAATTGTGTGTTATAAAAATTCATTGAGTCTTTGAAGTCTGATATTTGTTCCGACATTTGTTTAAGCTGGTCTGTAACTAATGTTTTAATTTTAGTTTCAAGGAAGCAATTTAATTCCTGTTTGATGATGGTCCGTAGTTTATCCTCTAAGTCGAGGCTTTGTACCAAGCTTTCCGTAGACACATTACAGGTGTTCGACTTTTGTCTCATTGTTATGTTGCAGATTCCGTCGTCAGAGGAACCTTCGAAAACGCTGATACTCGTAAAATCGGCAGATGAGCTAGTTGTGTTAAGCAGTGGGGTAGAGGTATTAACTTTAGCCGATTTGCTGCGACAGTCCATACAAGTCCAGGAACATTTGCTGCTAGGCGTCATTGCTTGGAAGCTTTTTTCAGTGACATTTGCACAAAGCAGGTGGTACTTAGATTTACATTTGCAACATTTCAGAAAGCCCTTATTTGGGAGGGTTTTTAGGCAACCTAAGCAGCTATGACCATTCGGCGCCATGTTAGTATTAATGCGCTAAGCGATTTGTTTATCAATGCTGTTCACCGCAATCGTGGTAGCAAGCGTGATGCTTATATTTATGCGTAGGTAGCGTATTAGAACATGCAATAATAATTCGCAAACGGTGAATAGGCGCACCTGTGCCTGCACCTGCGTCCCGCACGTGCGTGCGCTGCGTCTGTGTGCGTAGCAGCGAGCCGTCCGCGGGTTGTCGTAGGTCCGGGATTTATGTACTTTTGCAAACTTTTAGGAACTTATTTGCTAATTACTCACGAACCGCGTCGAGCTTTAAACTGCTGTAAGCAATCATGGATAGTCCTTTTTCACAGCTCCACAGTGGTATACTTCACTAATAGAAACACAGACTTTTTCACATAGATATGACAAAAAATAACGGAGTAAAAAAAAATACGTGTTGTCTTTGCAACGCTTCAAAAAAAAAAAAATTTTTAATAAATTTTCGGGGCGGTGCCGGGGCCTTACTGTGCTGGAGTGGTGCTGTTATAATGGATGATGTCCTTAACTCTAGTAAAAGAGGAGTAGTGCATCTAAGAAAGTACACCATCAAACCTATTGTTGCCGTCAAGTAGCGTTGCTGTAATACAGTTTCAAGAGTAGGTATTCAGAATTAAAAGCCGGTGTAATAAGCACATGAGACATTTCAGCTTATTCCAAATTCTCTAGGATGTGATGTTGCCTCGGGTAATGCAGACGTCTATAGGTGGTAGTTAGGTGCATTCCTTGAACTGGGTGACAAAAGAGCTAATTTGCATAATTTTTGACCCGGTAACTTCAGGGTCTTCCGGGTCCAAAATAGGTTGTTTTAAAGATATCGAACTTTTTTTTTGAAAATTTCCTACCTCTCGACAATAAACTGCTAATTTTGAGACACTTACTCCGCGTTGGGCCTTAAACAGATACTTTTCTGATGCTCAGGAACTAATAAATCCTTCGAAAACCAATTTATCCAGAACCACCTTTAGAAATTGCACAAAAACACCAATCATTCTGTATAGGCGGCGGTGATGGCTTATCCTTAGGTGGGCCGCTACTTAATGACATACGAGTAAAGAAGGAACTTAATTATACGCTAAGTTACCTGCATGGCAGTGTATGGCTACCCTGCCCTCCTGCAGAGCGAAGGAGAGCACTTTCGCCATGTTGAGCAGTCCGCTCAGGCTTGCCTCGGCGTAGTCCGGCCACGCGAAGTTGTAGTAGTATACTGAAAACGTTACAGAGATAAGAATAAAGTTAGAACCCTCCATTATTACCTATTAATCACTAGCTGACCTGACAGACTTTGTCCTGTCAAAATATCAATAATCATGGTCTTGAATTCATGCGAAAATCCTATAGATGAAAGCATTTTCAGTGTTTTCCGTATTTTCCAATTTTCCGGGCAAGTTTTCCTATTTTTGTTTTCTCTAAAACCTAATTCGGACTTTTAAAGCATAAATAGCCAACTCGGTCCAGCCGTTCTTAAGTGATGCGCTTACCAACCGTATTACATTTTTATTTAATGATTGTTTATAAATTTAATTTATTTTTTACTTTCCTTCCATTTTTCATGTGTTAACTTTGTTAGCTTAGTTTTTAACTTTATTGTGCATGCTGTGGCCTCCTATAATTGAAGGAGTACACTTACTCAATACCCGATATTGCCCTTTAATTATGTGTCATGTATTGTGTACATCTTTTGTTGGAGATCCTAAATAAATAAATAAAATAAATAAAATAAAATTTAAATATAGATTTCAAATATTTTAACTTTTTGCCAAAAAAAAGATAAAGAATATGTCAGTTTGCGCATCACGAGTCACATAATTATATACAGGGTGGCAGACCCTGTATAAAATTCAAAATTCAAAATTCAAAAGTCATTTATTCAAACTAGGCTGAGAAATCAGCACTTTTCGAACGTCAAAATTACATAAGACAGTCCCCCAAAAACGCCCACCCTTCACATACAGGGTGTATAATTATATACAGGGTGGCAGACCCTGTATAAAATTCAAAATTCAAAAGTCATTTATTCAAACTAGGCTGAGAAATCAGCACTTTTCGAACGTCAAAATTACATAAGACAGTCCCCCAAAAACGCCCACCCTTCACATACACCCTTCACTATTTATGTGACTTCCCCGTTTCAGAATCATGTACTGAATCCAAGGTTTCAGTTTTCGCGTTGATGTCCCTGCCACCCTGTAGGTACCCTGTATATTATGCCATGCCTTGTTTGATGGGTCGTCTAAAATGACATTTACCATTCATTTTGTGAATGGTTAATAATAATAATGCCTAATTAATCTCTAACTTTATTTAATATAAAAAAAAATCCATTTCGTTCGATCAGTACATAGTATTATAAATTATCTGTGGTTCAGGGCAACATTTTTTTTAGTTGGGGAATTTACAATTATGAATAAGTAGATAATTAAAATATTAATTAACTTATCAATCTTGGTTTTAAAATTGGATCCGGATTATGATAAAGTTTTAAACAATTCAAAATGATTAAATTGATTAAAACGTGAAGTCTAAGAATTTGTGTCACAACTTACAACAGCCGATCAGCAGGTGAGATTTTTACAGAAGAGACGGCTGGTTGTGATAATTTGACAAAAATTGTTAGACGTTGTATTTCGTATAAGCGCTAGGCTAAAAGTAGGTACAATGAATATCTTACTATCATTAGCCATGAAAATGGTGGGATCATAAGTGAACCCCGACTTGGTGAGTGGGGGTCCACAACTGGCGTGCTCCCCCGGCGTCTGCAGGTTGATCACTGTGCGGATACCCCAGCTGAAACAGAACATGAAAGTACATTGTAATTGAGTTGAAATAAGAGCTAAAACAAAATTTTCTTCTTTATCGGTGGGTTGGTTTAACCCTGACAAAAATAATTTAGGCATCCCTGTTAGTGAAATTCCCTACTGGAAGAAGGGATTTAGTTAAAAGACTAAATGAAAAAAATCTGTTGAAAAAGAAAAAGAAAGTAAAAAAAATGCTGTTTCATAGAAAAGTGCAATACCTACGCGGCCAAAATGTATGGAACAGCAGATATTTTTTTTAATAACCGACGAAAAATTTCATCAGTTTTCGCGTCGACGTCCCAGCCACCCTGTATATGCTTAGTTTTCCCAAGTTTAGCCTACTTTCGAGTTTTATGGTTAGACGTGCTTTTCAAAACAAGACCCTTTTGTATCTTGATGAGTTTTAGGTACATAATTTCAGTGGCCATGGACAATTGGCGGTAAGTGCAACCTCTGAAAACCTTTAATAGTGGCTTTGGTGCTTAAAAATTGGTAAGATTAAAGTTAATACGTTTGACATATGAAGTGTCATTGTGTGTAATTACGCCTGCAATATGCAACAGAGAAACACTTGCTATGAAGATACCACAAGGCGTTTACGGTCTTACTGTTTTCTAACAAACTCAACCACGTGTAATTTTGTAGCTTTAATAGCATATACAGAACCACTTACCTATGGAACTGTTGAATAATATTCCTGGCAGCAATATTGACGGTGCTGGGGCGTGCCATCGCCAGAATGTCGTCGGTAACCCTGTGACAACGTGACGTTAAATTAGGTAAGATATTCAGTATACAGACAGACTTATTGATGTAGTCCGAAGGTCTTAAAGGTTTATGGTATACGGGTGTTTTTGTTTTGAAGATATCGTTTTTAAGTAACGTAAACAGAATTTAGTAAAATGTGGAATTAAAGAGGCTTTCGACACTCAGTGAGTGGGGTGCTCCCGACCAAACCATGGCCCATTTGCTGGAGTGTCTAAAGTGTCCCTATACGTGTCATTGACTCTGGCGGGGCCACCAACAGGGCTTTTAATTTTGATTACACAAAAAATTTGTCGCTAATTAGTCGAAATTTGTCACCAAATATCAGAATTTGTCGGTCACTGGTTCAAAAGATATATGGGTTTATAGGTGACCGATCTGGAGAGAGACTCCCCAGCAGGGCCACATTTATATCTCAAAAACTAGGACACCTAGCGAAGATGTGTTTTCTCCCATATTTTGTCTGGGCCTGAGTAATTTGACAAGATGAAGAAGAGACAAGAAGTTTTAGAGATTTTTTTAAGAATAGGAATATTGCTCCTGTGTTCCTTCAGAGAAATAGGATTCTATTCAATTGTTTTTAATAAAATAAATAAACATGACGAAAGAAATAACAAATAAACAAAAAGATAAATTTGGGGAAAAATATGCGTCACATCCACGCAAAACGGCCATCGCTCAGCATAATGCTGCGACCCTATGCGAGAACGAGGGCAGAGGACCAGCCGCCAAGCAGCTAGCTGCTAGAAAAAATGACAACAGAAAATTCGTTGGCACATGGGCAGAAGTAGAGTATGATCGTTAAGCAAATTGACTATCAACTTAAATTATCTGTAAGTGTATTCAAATCATAACTGTCGAAAAGTTATATGAAATGGCTATAACTCAGCACATTGACGTAGGGTGTTTAACATTATAGGGGCTTACTTAATGCCACGGCCGCATCTGCGTCTATCGCGACAGAGCAATGCGCGCCGAAGCTTCGTATGTTTTGCTCGCTAAAAAGTTATCGCGCTAATGCGGCGGTCACATCAGCGGCTTCATAATTTTAACGAATTATCGTGCAATGATTCAAGATGGCTCTCCATTATTTTGACAGAGCGATTACGCAGTCCGGAAACACTAAAAAAGTCGAAACTACCAACGCTAGTCCGACCACGCGCCACACTTATTATGTACCGCCACCCGGGCAATAAATGCTATGCAGCCCGAAATATCGCGACGATAACCGATAATAGTTGGTCATGTCTGCGTGTATCGTATCACTGTGCGAAGTTTCGTCACGATAGACGCAGATGTGGCCCCAGCATTACAAACTTAGACACTTGTTCAACGTGTCGTCGAACGTCAAACTCCATAAATAGAGCCCGCGCCAGCACTGAAGTCCTTTTGACGCGGCGCTAGTGTCTATGTCATTGCATAAAATTGCATATAAAAAAATATAGTTCCACAATTTTCCGCCGGCCTTCAGTGATAGCGCGGACTTTTTTTGTGGTACTAAGGTAAGGTACTTTGTATGTTACAAAGACACCGAAAAAATAAAATTGCGTCAAGAAGGAAAGCAAAGCAAAGAAGTACCTATTAAAATGCGTAAACACCGTTAACGTAAAGTTAATAGACCGGAGTTATCTATAGTTACAATAATAAGTTGTTAATCCAAACAATTGCTATAAAAATCACAGCAGGCGCTTTACAACAGCTGTGTAAGTAAGCTAAGTGCCTATAAAATTGGAACCTGTATTAATTTATAAACAAATTATAAAATACCTTTGATTAGCTCGTAAACATAAAAGCAATTAAAGTAATTACGAGTACATTACTTTGTCGATCGAATATGTAGATAATAAATCTACATTATTATGTATGATATTGTATATTACAATAATTTCCGCATGGTTATTTTATGTAAACACGCATGTATGGGTTTTTTGCCATCATATTCGTTACGTGCGTGTTTGAGCAGCATAGCTGTTCAGAACCATTCGAGTTCTGGACTTCTGTGAAATTTACAAATAACTTCTCCCAGTCTGGGCGGGCGTGTCGGACTCTTACTGACTAAAACCTACCCGTGTTCCTTCAGTTGCCTGTACGTTGCTAGGGGCCACGGTAACCCTTTCGGAGTTTCCCGCGATTCCGGCAGGCATCGGTCCTAACAGACCTCTTCTTTTGTGCTGACATATTTTTGAGGCGCACGTGGAACACTACTCGCCGTCGACCCAGGCCTGATCCTTATCGGACGGCGAGCTACCCATTGCTCACCGCCCGCAAGGCCGCGCCTACGGTGGCCGGGAATCGGCCTGCGATTCCCGACGCCCAGGGTGTCTCCTGCGGCGGCTAGGGGCGTGGAGGCGCGAAATTTACCTCTCCCTCACACGTTCCGCCTTCTCCTTCGCGAACATTACTGCTTCGCAGAAGGAGGTGACGGCTTCCCACGCCTTTTCGCCCCGTACCACGGCCTTGACCAGGGCCGGACGCGAGAGATCACTGCCGATCGCCTCCACAAGGACACGGCGGTGGCCTAAGCACCTGCCTGGGTTCGAAACAACGACCTACAACTCGTAGGTCGGGTCCGTTAGCACTGGGTCACCACTGCGAAATTTTCGGGATATTGATTTGTAAACAACCTTTAGAGAACTCTTGTGATAACATTGATTTAAGTTCAATTCTGCACGGAAGCGTATCGTACCGTTGTGAATTGCTATGCAGATAAGTGAATGTAGTTACGAAGCCAAAGAAGAATGTAAGGACCGTAGCAGGTGGTTCGATAGTTTCTGCTTGCCCCCATATGAAGAATGCTTAAAACTGAAGAACCATTCGTACTCTTTTTTTTTTTTTTTGATTGTGGGAAATTATCAAATAACTTCTCCCGCTCTTGTGTCAGACTTTTACTGACTAAAACCCACCCGTGTTCCTTCCGTTGCCTGTGTGCCGGGGCCGCGATATCCCTTTCGGACAAACCCGCAACCCCGGCAGATATTAAGAATGCTTGAGTTTATGTTTGCATGCTCATTAAAGTATTAGTATCTACATACAATCTAAGGTATATTATATTAATAATTTAATTTAGGTTTAATGTTTAATTGCTTAGGTGTTCTTGACACAGTTTTGAATTAATATTACCTAGCCATGATATGGTGTGTGGTAATTAAGTTGGTATAAGTAATATACTAAGCTGATAGCGTTTGTTTTCGGGGTAAGTAGAGGTCGGGCCCGACTTCTTAATTCTTGTAATGTAGAATAGAGCAAAATTATTTGAATTCTGTGTATGTAACAACGAAGAAACATCTATAAAAACATGACCTTCATAGATTGATCTTTACGGGATTTCATCCATTCCACTATTGATTATAAGTGTTGCAAGGCAACTAATAATCTATCGGCTGGCCGAATACCGATTATTCGACCAGTTTCGTGGCCAAATAGCCGAATATTCGGCTAAATTATTCGGCCTGATGAAAGCACGTTCGAAAATTAGCGTGCAATAACAAGCAAGAACCTATCGGATTGGCCCGCTGTCATATTACGCTTAGCCAACCGCGTTAATGCTTGATATTGTTATGTTTTGCGCAGGTTATTAACACGCTTAAAACTACGCGAGGTAATAAAATATTTTTTTTTTTGTTTTATTTGCAATAAAAGATGTGCAATAAACAAAACATACGCTTTCTCGGACTAGCAATGTACGATCAGCATTAATCAAAGCTACATGATTAGTTTACTGTGTTTTTATTATTTTTTACTTCAGTTTTTAAGTATTCGCTATTCGGTCGAATAGTGATTCAATATTCGGTATTCGGCCGAAAATCAAAAAATTATTGAATACACCGAAGAGTAATGGAATATTCGTTGCAAGTCTAATAAGTTTAGTTAATGGCCTAACACATTGTGCAAACCTCCACAGTTAAAAATAATATATATACCTATAAACAAACAGTTACAACCTAATAATCTGCCTAGCCTTTTTCCAACTATGTTGACGTCGGCTTCCAATCTAACCGGATGCAGCTGAATACCAGTATTTTACATGGAGCGACTGCCTATCCGATCTCCACAACCCAGTTACTGGGTAACACGATACCCCTCGGTAAGACAGGTTGTCAATCTTTTGAGCTTCTGACGACCCGTAACTACTGTCAAAGATCTACGAATGACAGCCAGGACCAACGACTTAACGTGCTTTCCGAGTCACGGAGGAGTCTCGATATGAAATGGATGGTCGGGTGATCTGCTGGGGTCGCGGGTTTGTCTGAAAGGGATATCGCGGCCCCAGCACATAGGCAACGGAAGGAACACGGGTGGGCTTTAGTCAGTAAAAGTCTGACACTCCATTGACTGACTGATGAATGATTGACATCCTCATTTCCCAAAAAAAAAAAAAAAAAAATGGTCGGGTGACCTCTAGCGTAGCTGAATCTTCGATCGACCCGTGCGGCTCTTATATTGTTGTGCTGTGCTACGAGCCCCTTTGTATCTCTAAAGCAATACTGGTCCTATATACTGTACCTTGGGGAACTCCATTAAATAGTTACCACGCCTAATTTTACTAAATAATCATGCATTGTCACGAGAACCAAACACGTATGCCAAATTTCAGCCCGATAGCTTCAGTGGAAGTGGGTGAAAAATTTATTGCAATATTCCAGGACATACATACAAGTGAAGATAAATAAAAGCTTTTAATAATTTATTAATAATAATAAAAAATCGGCTAAGTGCGTGTCGGAATTGCAAACGAAGGGTTGCACGTACCGTATTAAGATCGAATAAAATACGCCGAAAAATACACGAATCCCTTTTTTTCTTTTTTTTTGAGGGTGGGAAATTGTCAAATAACTTCTCCCGCTCTGGGCGGAGCGGGAGGGCGTGTCAGACTCTTACTGACTAAAACCCACCCGTGTTCCTACAGTTGCCTGTATGTTGCCAGGGGCCACGGTATCCCTTTCGGACTTTCCCGCAACCCCAGAAATTCACCACCCTTTATTAACTTTATTTAATTTTTATTATTTGTTGTTATACCGGCAATAGAAATAGACAATCTGTGAACATTTTAAATGTCTACCTATTACAGTTCTTGATATACAACCACTGACAGAAAGAGAGACGGACGGACGGACAGTGAAGGCTTATTTATAGGGTTCTAACGGTTCTCGGGTGAAACCCTGGTATGGGGTAAAAAGCACAACAAATCGTTCAATATTACAAAAACCATCTATGAAACAGAGAAAATTATATTAAAACTAACCAAAAGTACTATATAACGTTAGCAAAAACATAATTAACATTTCAACCTAATCAAACAGTGCTTTCGCCCTGCACGAAGGAGTGCCATTGAAAACGAAAAAACAAAGACTACTTTATTAAAGTACTCAAATTCACTTATTACAGTCATACATTTAGTAGATTGTTTTATAAAGAAATGTCATGTGTAATGTGTTATATTACGACTGCAGTGTCGTTGTAAGGCGGGGGATACACGATCTACTTTTGGCAGTTTATTTTTGAGCCTGTAATAACTAGCTGGACCGATCAAATTAAATACGCAGTTGGAGGTCCTGTTAATGAATGAATCAGACTGGTCAACTAACAGAACCAGATGGAGAGAGATCGTCAGGCGAGTTACGATACACCAGCGATTGGACACACTTCATAGTATCTTCTATGTCAAGAGCGAAGCGAAGAAGAAGAAGAAGAATAATTAGCTTCGCTTTAAGTAGTAAATGCAATTGATTCAAAAAATTCAAAAGTCATTTATTCAAACTAGGCTGAGAATCAGCACTTTTCGAACGTCAAAATTACATAAGACAGTCCCCCAAAACGCCCACCCTTCACCACTTCCTAGTGCATTAGCTGGGAAGAAGAAGTGGCGCAACAAACTCCCCAGCAGCACAGCTGTCTGTTCAGTTAGAAGAACAAAAAAAAAGATTCTATATAATAGTATTCAAAATAATTTACATTACGCAACACAAAACATAATTCAAATTATTAGCCATATGTTAGCTAGCACACGCCAATATACCAAACAAAATCATCGAGAACTCAACCAATCAATCATCGATACTCAGGCCGAAATAAAAAAACTAAACGTAAACAGAATTGAATAAATTTAAATTAAATAAAAAAGCCTCCAGGCATAAAGGGCGTGCCCGCTTACATATAGTTATAACTGGAAGTTATAAATGATAAACTAGGACCGTCGATGTAAAATAAATAAACAAAGAGTTAATTACTAATAACAGTAAATAATATGATCAATTGTCGAGGTCACTAGCTAACCATGTATTGCAATACAACTCATAAAAAAACAGTGTGATGAGTAGATTTTGTCAAAAATAAATTAAAGTTAAATTAAAATAACTTGACTTAAAAAGTCAAATAAAATAAACAATTATATAAACTCATATAACTTGTCAGTACGTAAGCTGGTGAAAGAACATAAACATTGTCTTGAGTTAATCACAGCGACCAACTATTCTTATCATTTAAGTAGTCGTTGATAGAATAGTATGCCTTTGAACAAAGATTGGATTTTACTTTCGTTTTAAACGCATTAAAAGGCAAATCTAGCAAAGAAGATGGCAGCTTGTTATAAAAGGTTATACCAAGCCCAACAAATGAGTTATGAACCTTATGAAGCCGGTGAAAGGGAGCTCGTAGTTTGTCCTTATTTCTAGTGTTAACATTGTGAAAATCACTGTTTTTAGTGTATAAGTGTATATTTTGCCTAATATATAAGATATTGGCGAAGATGAATTGAGATGCCACCGTGAGGATACCAATATCTTTGAAAAAATCTCTCAGAGAAACTCTGGCACCAAGCTGGTAAATAGCGCGAACAGCTCGTTTTTGAAGAACAAATATATTTTGAATATCAGCAGCTTTGCCCCACAGCAGAAGACCGTAGGACATGACGCTATGAAAATAACTAAAATAGACTAACCGAGCTGTATCGACGTCAGTGTATTGTCTCACTTTCCTGACGGCGTAGGCGGCTGAACTGAGCCTTCCCGCTAGGCTCGATATATGTGGGCCCCACTGAAGTTTGGCATCTACTGTTATGCCCAGAAAAACCGCCGAGTTTACAGATTCAAGCACCTCTTTATCTAAGACGATGTTGGGACCTAGATTTCTAACATTTGGTAGGGCAAACTTTACACATTTCGTTTTCTTAGTATTTAGAACTAGGTTATTTGTCGTAAACCAATCCGTAACCATTGAGAGTGCACTGTTTACATCGTCAAAATCTTGTCTATTCCTGTTTACTTTAAAAATAAGAGAGGTATCATCTGCGAACAGTACAACTTCACAGATACCCTTTAAATAGAATGGTAAGTCATTGATATACACCAAGAACAAGAATGGACCCAGTATTGAGCCTTGAGGTACACCTAACTGAACTGGTAGCCCAGAAAATTTCACACCATCAACATCTACACATTGGGACCTATTATGTAAATACGAATTTAAAACGTTGAGAGCTTCGTTTTGCACACCGTAATGACGCAGTTTACGCAAAAGCGTGTCATGGTGCACGCAATCAAAGGCTTTGGAGAGATCACAGAAAACCCCAATAGCATTTAGCGAGTTCTCCCATGCGTTAAATATGTGTTTCAGCAAAGCAACACCCGCATCTGTAGTCGAACGATCTTTTGTAAAGCCATATTGTTCATTATGAAGGAGGCTATTTAAATTAAAATGTCTAAGCAACTGCTTGAGTATTAACTTTTCAAATATTTTGCTAAATGCTGGTAAGATAGAAATAGGCCTGAAATTGCCAACGTCACTTTTATTACCTGATTTAAATAATGGTATGACTTTACTATTCTTCATGAGGTCAGGAAAAGTTCCTAAATCAACACATTTATTAAAAGTAACAGCTAGATAGGGGGCTACGATGTCTATTATATTACTTAAAAGTTTAATGGAGATGCCCCAGTAATCACCAGTGTTTTTAGACTTGAATGTGTTAAAAACATTAACTACATCACGAGGCGTTACATGTTCGAAGCTAAATAAGGGACTATTTTTAGACACACTACTAAGCAAAAGGTTTTCCGCTTTAGACAGGGATGAATTGCTTATTTGATTGCGCTGTAGTGCATACCTTAGAAGAGTTCAGCTATAAAATTGCAAATCATCTGTTAAGGTTTTATTTAAATACTGTTTACTTTTGTAAGTTATACATCTATATATATAAAATGATAAGCTGACTGACTGACTGGGTGATATATCAACGCACAGCCCAAACCGCTGGTCCTAGAGACATGAAACTTGGAGGGTGTGTTCTTTGTGAAGAGTAAGTATCCACTAAGAAAGGATTTTTGGGAATTCCACCCCTAAAGGGGTAAAATAGGGGATGGAAGTTTGTATGAAAGTTCGTCAGTTTTGAAGTTAGGATCTTCAAATTTTGTGTTTAGGCTGACGATTGAAAAGTAATTTATACGTGTCTCGGCGTTTTTGATAATTCCATCCTGAAGGGTTAAAAAGGGGGATGAAGTTGAAAAGTCCATAATTTTCAAAAAAAAAACTCAATTTTTTTATCTAGGCTTATGGTTGGAAGATAACGCAACGGTGTTGTTAGAATTTCAACCCTTAAGGGGGTGAAAAGGGGGATGAAATTTTGTTTTTAATTAAAGTTCTTTATTTTTTAAGTTAAAATCACAAATATTTCGGCTTATGGTTGGAAACTATACAACGTTAATCGTTGTCATTTTTTAATTTCAACCCACAAGGGTCTGGAGATCATAATGGAGAATGTGATTGTCGTAACTCACTGCTGGGCACGCCACAATTGAGGCGATACGCCCCCTCTTTGAGGAGTGGCTAGAGAGGTGACACGGGGTCCTCACCTTCAGCCTGACACAGGTCCTCACCGGACACGGTTGTTTCGGGAGGTTCCTGTTCCTCATAAGGCGGGAGGAAACGCCCGGGTGTCACCACTGTGTGGATCGCCCGGAGGACACAGTGGAGCATACGGTGGAGGTCTGCCTGGCTTGCCACCTGGTGTCCTTGTGGAGGCGATCGTTGACAGTGATCTCTCGCGCCCGGCCCTGGTCCAGGCCATGGTACGGAGCGAGAGGCCGTGGCAAGCCGTCACTTCCTTCTGCGAAGCAGTAATGCTCGCGAAGGAGGAGACGGAGCGCGTGGCGGAGAGGCAAAAGTCGTGCCCACACGCTCCCTAGCTACCGCAGGAGAAGCCCTGGGCGTCGGGAATAGCAGGCACCCAGCCACCGTAGGTCCGAAAGGGATACCGTGGCCCCTGGCAACGTGGGTATTAGTCAGTAGGAGTCTGACACGCCCTCCCGCTCCATCCAGAGCGGGAGAAGTTATTTAATAATTTCCCAACCTAAAAAAAAAAAAAAACGGTCTGAAAAGGGCGATGAAGTTTTGTATTGAATTTGTTCATTCGCTGAATTTTGTATTCAAGTAAAAATTATGTAAGTACACGTGTACTGTTTCTAACTTTACAATATTTTACATAGAGTGACTGCCTATCTGACCTCCACAACGCAATTACTGGGTAATACAATAGCCCTTGGTAAGAATGGTTGTCAGACTTTCGGGCTTCTGACTTCCCGTAACAACCATCAAAGATCCACGAATGACAGCCGGAACCAACGGCTTAACGTGCTTTCCGTGGCACGGACGGGTCTTTATATGTAAAGATGGTCACCCATCCACAGACCAACTGCGGCAAGTGTAGCTTAACCTGATCGATCGACCTGTGTGGCTGTTATTATTTAGCCACGGGTCCCTCCCCCGGAGTACACCCCTGGGTTCTCCGGGGGAGGGGCCCGTCCCCTTCTCCGGGAGAATCGATATAGATATAGATTAGGATAGTAAGGATACGAACAGAATGCGATACTGCTCCAAATAGCGTGATAATTTGTAGGGTATAATATTATAGGGAACATCTATGTTATGTTATTGAGGCCAAAATACTAACTGGATCTGCCAGAGGAGAAACAGTCTTCGTGCCGCGTATACCATTGATACCTACCAAATTACCTTCCGTTTGAATTTAAAAGATTGCAGTTCCTAATCAAGGTTTGCTTCGCGATGACTATTAATAAGTCACAGGGACAAACTCTGTTTGCTGGAGTTGATTTGCGGCAAGACTGTTTCTCCGTCGGTCAGTTTTATGTGGCTTACTCACGTGTTAGCTCTCCAACTAGCCTGGTTGTTTTAGTACCCGCTTCCGAATTAGTGAAAAACATTGTATATAGAGAAATACTGTGAAGGATTTAGGTAGATACCGGTCCTTTACAGTAGGTATTTCTTGACAGTATTCCTCAAATATCTCACATAGTGGAGGACAATTAGCCATGAACAAAGCTCTATATTGTAATTGTTATAATAATTCATAATTATCTAGAAAAAAAGAATTTATACTCTACGCAGACGAAGTAAAATAAAATAGTAACGAAGTCAAACCTTACATTGAATATTCGAGTCTGATGCCGAAAACATAGTTTTAAGAATTTTGGTCTGTTTGTTTGTAAGTATGTTCCGGCTTGCACAAAAACGTATGAACGGATTTGGATGATATTTAGCACACAGATAGTTTATAACCTGGATTAACCTATAGGTTATTTTTTAATCCCAGTAGTACGTTCCCGTCGGATATTTTTCGACATCCACGCGGGCGAAGCCGCGGGCAAAAGCTAGTTAACTATATATGTACAACTATTATATATACGAGTATATATATACGTAAAGGAAAAATAAAAAATAAATAAAGGGAAGAGCTCATAGGGCATTAAAAAATTCATCTGCATCGCTGTCAGAGGGAAAAGTATCCAAAAGGCTGGCTGCGTTGTCACGTTTGATGGCAATGCTGATTCTTTGGCCTAAGAATTGGTCACGTGAAGAGTCGACCAACCGCTTAGCTATGTCCCGAAATATTCGATGAGCACTCGGACCCCACGGCCCTAGTGTTTCAACCTCAAACGGGTCAAACATATAGCTACTAGCTACGTTTAAGGTTGCTATATTTGCGCCGTTTGTATACATGTTTTTGGTGCAGGTGGTTTTTTGAATTTGAACATACATAGGTACCTACACGAAGAAAAATAATTGACGTCAGAATTGTAGTCTTGCATTACCATTAGTTTCGAGAATTGTCTACGATGAATACAGGATGGCAGAGACATCAATGCGCATACTGTAACCATGAATTCAGCACATGATTCGAGGGCAGACATTTTTCGTCGATTATCAACAAAAAAAAAGCTGTTTCATAGAAAAGCGCAGTAACTACGTGGTCAAAATGTATGGAACAGCAATTATATTTTTAAATAACCGGTGAAAAATTTTAACTCAGTTCAGAATCATGTCCTGAATCCATGGTAACAGATTGCGCGTCGATATCCCTGCCACCCTGTAATACCTGAAGTTCGTATATTAGTTAGGTGACGAGGTTCACAAGTCTAATTCTTAGAACGTTCTGTAATTAAGAATCGTACTGAAGCTTCTAAACTCATGTCTAATTGAATCTAGACTAAGACGGCCATACGAGACCAAATGCTTCGCTGCATGCAGCCACAACCGTGTACCCCGACCCTTATTTCGTAAGTTCACATTAGTAAGTCGAGTAAAAAGTATATTATATACAATAATTTACATAAAATAAAGTGGCCAGGCGGAAGTCACGCGACCCACACATTTTATTGTAGTTTCTTTTATTTTTAAAGCCAAGGATAATTTGTAAAGGAATGCTTAATTACTTATATTACTTGTTGGTCTAGTGGTCGCAAACGCTACTGCTGAGCATGATGTCTGGGGTTCGATACCCGGGTCGGGCAAAGTGTTATCGGGTTTTTCCATCTGGAATTTTTCAGTAGCAGCCAATGATGGCCATAGGCTCGCCCCCTATTACACGGGACTACTATATGTAGAAACACCTCTGCCTTACCCTTCAGGAAATGAAGGCTTGATGTTAAGTTATGAATGTTTAATTAACGAATAGGAAAGTATTTTTTTAAAGTTTCAAGCATTTAATAGAACTAAATGAATAAACTAATGGCTAACTAGCGAACTAGAATATTAATAATGAATTGCAATTATAACATTGAATTGTGTGCGTAGTCGCAGCGGAAAAATGTCGAATTTCTTAATTTCAGTTTTGCAGATATTTAGTGTGTGACGTCGTGTAATTGTGTATCGTAAGTAAAAATATTTTCGGCAGTGCTGCCCTCCCTTGATCCCCCCCCCCCCCTGGGTACGCCCATGCACCCTAAGGCCCTTTAAACACACATGTTTTTCTTGCCGTGAAAAACTACGGTTTAATCGCTGTGTCCCGTTAATATCGCTGTGTCCCGTCGTCGATAATAGCGCGATAATATGGTTCACAGACAAAAGCAGTGGTCCCCATTAGCCTGGACCGAAACAACAGGTAGTCACGATGGAAGGCTTTAGCCCAGCAGTGGCATGGACAGTACCTTATGACATTAACAAGTACGCCTAAACTAAAAAGGTATCTAATACTAAATGTTCATGAGATAGGTGAAACTTTTAAAATTCGGGGAAATCGGAAAAATCTCGACATTTTATCTCCCAGCCATTTCGACGTGTAGCTGTTCGGCTATCATTGAAAACTTAGAGACGGAAACAAATTCAGAAGCAGGCAAGGTATACAATATCTTTGCACTACGCAAACAATATTTATTAATATCAAAGTAAATTTAGTAGTAGGTACTTTTAAAACCAATTTGATTCAGAGGAACACGTGAAAATATATAACTTGGTCTGAGTCGGACTGCTCAGTATACGGACGAACAACATGGCCCAAAAATCCCTCGGACTTGCAACTGTATCGTCGTATAGAGGTATGAGGAACAGGGTATAAAGTTCACTCATCCTCCATCGAAAAGGGAGGATGCAGCCGTGGGCTACTGCCCGACGATTGATGTCGTTATGTCGGGACGTTGTATACTTAATATGCTTGTCGTGCCGATGCCGCCACAGTCGACCTCGTAATTGCTTTACTAATTTTGACAACAATTCCCAGGTTGAACTTCATGAAGCTTGAAATCTACGTAAGACACCCATCCCACCGCCAGCGATTAACGACAAGCGAGTAGAGCTAGCAACTTAAAACGAGTAGCCGAGCAAAGAGCAGCGAGTCCGCAGCGGCGACGCGCGACTACTGGCATGCTGCGCGAATACTCTCTTTGAAAGCTCTTGTCGCTGCGACAAACGAGTAGATACTCGCCGGCGCGGCGGCGATGTGAACAGTCAGCGATCAACAATTTACATATGTATCTCTTTAACTTACACGGGACCTAAAATCTTTTGTACATTTCTTGAGCGAGAAAATTATTGACAGCTAGTCGCCTCCTCATCGGCGGTGTTACAGGTGCTTAAGTGACATTCAACCTAAGGGTGATAAAACCATTACGAGATCAATTATACATACAGGGTGGCAGGAACATCGATGCAAAAACTGGTACCATGGATTCAGTACATGATTAGGGATAGGAATTATTCCTCGGTTATAAAACAAAAAAAAAACTTTTTACAAAAAAAAAACAACCTACTTCCGAAAAAAAACACTACAAAGTAAAAAATAACTTTAATTTCGGAAGTCAGTGTCTTGGGTTTTGAATGATCGTTTTTTGCCACCAAGTTCCGAAATTAAAGTGGCGTCGAACATAATATAACCTCCTCCTTTTTGGAAGTCGGTTAACGGACGATAGTTTAACGTGACAACGTCATAACAAAACATTCCCTTCCCTCTCGCTCCGATCGTAACGTTACAATGAGCGTAACGGGACACTTTTTCGTGCGTGCAGCCGGCGTTCATCGATTTATTAGACGTTGTCACGTCAAAAAATCTGCTGTGTCATAGAAAAGTGTAATACCTACGCGGTCAAAATGTATGGAACAGCGGATTAAAAAAAAACCAATGAAAAATTTCAACACTGCGGAGTTCAGAATCGAATCCATGGTAACAGGTTTTGCGTCGATGTCCCTGCCACCCTGTAAAGTTGGATATTTACATATAAAGGAGAGGAGCATTGTTTTTAGGGTTCCGTACCCGAGGGGTGCTAAAACGGAACCCTATTACTAACCCTCCGCTGTCCGTCTGTCCGTCGGTCTGTCAGCGGGCTGTATATCTCATAAACCGAAAAAGGTAGACAGATGAAATTTTCACTGATTGTGTATTTCTATTGCCGATGTTACAACAAATAATAAAATAAAACAAAGCTGAAAATTAAAGGAGAAAAAATTTTTTTTTTCTTTTATGGCCATAAAAAGAAAAAAAAATTTTTTCTACTAAATTATTTAAAAAAATATGTGGTACGAAATACTTCGTGTGTGAGGTCGAGTCGCACTTGGCCGGGTTTTTATAACTCAACATGTAACCACACAAATAAAACTGGTGACATAGTAAATATGACTACAGGAGTGGTGGTAAGCACTATCAGTAGGTGACGTCGTAGGGGGGGAACTAAATTATGAACGTGCTGAGCAGTTAATTACGGTTAATATAACGTGTTCGCAGTAGGTCGAGTGTGGGTGTTTTTTAAAGGTTAGCGTTATCTATGATTAAATGGTGTTATAATAATGTATGTAACACCAAGGCTTTAATAAATTCACGATAATGAGTAATATTTTTTTTTTTTTTGTAATAGTATAAAATAATTATTATTATTGTATAAGTTGGGTTGTATATACCAGCCGATTACAGACAAATATGCTACAAATTCAGTACCTATATTTATGTGATGTATATAGAAAAAAAAATGGACTTCAAATAATTTTTTTTTAAAGTTCCAAAAATTACTCGCACTGCACCGAATGTTTTGTTACAAGATATGCCTCAACAGAGTAAGCCAGTCAGAGCAACTTATAGTCTTACCAAGAGGTACCGTGTTAACCAGGAACTGGGTTGTGGAGGTCAGATTGATTGGTGGGTTCAGCTTCCGGTCTTACCGGATGCAGCTGAATCTTACCAGTATCTTACATAGAGCGACTGCCTATCTGACCTCCACAACCCAGTTACTGGGTGACACGATACTAAACTTACCCCTTGGTAAGATTCGTTGTCAGACTTTCGTGCTTCTGACACGTAAAGACTGTCAAAGATCTACGAATGACAGCCGGGATCAACTGCGAGCCACGGAAGGGTTTCGGTATGTAATAAATGGTCAACCATCCACGGACTGACCTTGGTAAATGTTGCTTAACTTTGTAGATCGACCCGCGCGGCTGTTATTTAGCCACGAGCTCCTTCCAAAGTAAGCAAAATATACTAACCAATCGGAATAGAGCCCCTGTATCGCAGTCCCTGGCTGCGGCAGCTCGTACCTGCAGCGCTGCCCGCCACAGAACAGCGCACATTGTAAGCCGCGAGGTGTGCTCACGCGCAACTTCTCACCAACCACGCTGTATAGCGCTGAGGGGGGGTGGTTGATACGGCGACGGGATTCACGACTCCTGGAAGATGAAAAAATGTTGCTTGAGTTGGGAAAATCGCTGAAATAAATCAAAGGTGAAATCATCTATGTTCTGTATTTTAAAGCTGACCGTATTCAAGTTACTCGCAGACACAACGGTTCAAAATCACTTGGATATTCGAAACGTAACATTTTTATAGTAAAAAGTAATTTTGCAACTGGCTACGCCTTTGCTACGAGTTTGCTACGAAAAAGCTACGAGCGTAGCTCGTGTAGCGTAACACGAAATCCTATTTATTTCACAACAAGCCGTGTACCCGATTAGATTAGTACACATGGTTCTCTCCGCAAAATAATTTTAAAATGAAAAGCGACTCTCGCTACGACACAATAAAGTGCAATTCAGGCCACTCAGCGCCTTAGAGTATAGTGTTATATACTCTAAGCTCAGCGCTAATTACCTACAGTTATATTCACCTAGAAGTTGCCGCTCTTTCTATTGCGTAACTCTTATCTTCTGACTACGTTACACTCACTGAATTGGCCCGACAAGACGAGCCCGCCGCGTAGTTATAGCTTCATACATAAAATGTATGCCACTATAGGTACTTATTCCCATCGTAAACAATTACGAATTTCTATAGGTAAAAACTTTAATCCCTTATTTAATATCATTAGGGGTTGGTTGTTTCGTTGTGTAAGGAACTCTTATGCGAAATTTCATGCTTCCATGTAGATTCGGCTGTGCGTTGTGTGTCAGTAAATGAATTTAGGATATTTATTAAGTAGATAATGTACTATTTGTCATTTATTATGTATTTTCGACCTGCCAGTAGGTGGAAATGCCAGTTGCCTACTATTCATAGGTGCTGAACATTTAATAGCCACGACAATGTCACAGATTTTACTGTAGTACTTAAGAGCGTTTATTCTGAAAGTGGGCAACGTCGCACATAGATGTCAAATATTTCACTGTTTTCATTAATTTGACAATATTACTGTGTGGAAATAAGAAATGTGGCTAATTAGCGAACTAGAATATTGATTATGAAATGCAATAATTAATATCGTAACTCCGAATATTTAGTTTTAGATGTAGAAAAAGTATTTGGAAACTTTCCAAATGCCTTTTTTTACACTTAAAACGGGTACAAAATCAAATTCAATGTTATCATTGCAATTCATTATTAATATTCTAGTTCGCTAGTTAGCCACATTTCATATTCCCATAGTAATATTGCCAAATTAATGAAAACAGGTAAATATTTGACAGCTATTTGCGACGTTGCCAACTTTTAGGATAAACGCTCTTAAACTGTAACCACTTTATAGCGTAATATCACTTTTATATATTTTCAGATTATTGACATCATGTAATCGACTCCATTATTCCTGAAAAAACACGCTCACCTGTCCAAAAAGTGGAATCTCCGGAAATTTACAAAATTAATACTTGATTTCCTGCGCTCTTTTTCAAATATTTTGGTGGACATTTTTAGTAAGTAAAATATTGTAACGTTGTTAGTTGGTGAGCTGTCCACTGAACACTGTATCGCAGTCAGTATCACAATGAAGCCACCCTAAGTATTTTAAAATAAACAAACGGCCGACTGAACAATCAGGACGGTTGGAATAAAAAGTACATAGAAATGATCTGTATTTTTTATGTTAATATTTTTTTTAACATAGTTGGTGAATGTGGGTGTTACTACTTATAGTTACAGCTCTGCCTAACCCTTCAGGAATTACAGGCGTGAAGTTATGTTATGACATTTTTTTTTTTAATTTAAAGTTATTTTATTTACACCAACTTGTAGCAAAGCAGTCTTTAAATAATTGATTAATTATTAATTACTCGACTGCGGCGAAACCAAATAAGGAGGGTTGACCTGTATGTCTGTGTGACTGTGTGTATGTATGGCCGTCTCTATGCCCTCGAAACTACAAAACAGCTGAACCGATTTTGATGAATGATATGTCGTTAGATTCGTCAAAATTCTATATATTATAATGCTCGTTTATCTATTTTCGGTTATTTTTATGATATATTTTGTTGCGTTCTCACTAGGATAGCCGTTATAGCGCACTGTTGAAGCATGTTTCGTGGTCAAATTCTAATTATAATCAGGGCCCGATTTGGTTATTAAAATACTGTTACGCTACGCCGTTACAATTTGAACTTTTTCTTGATAAGCCTGCTTAATCGGATGCTTGTCAAATACAAGTATTTAAGATGTGTGAAAATTCCAGTAATGTAGATAGTAGTCAGTAATTTGTTACAACAATTCGTTTGCAAACTTCGAGATATCATGATTAATTTTCTTTTGGGAGGCCTGGACATTTATAGGCTAAAACGATGGTGACTCAACTATCGATCAATCTTTTTTAAACACATTATTTCGGTCCTTGCGTGCAGACTGCAGTCTCGTCGACATTCAGAAAAGTCAGACACGCATAGGTACCTACCTCGTTATTAAATCATTCGGGTATCTATAAATATCGTACCGAAAATAGAGAGATATTCTTATTTAATATTCTAACCGTATTTCGCGGTGAAGGTCATAGAACTTACATTACTGGTAATTGGACAGCCACGGGTAAGCAAGGGCTATGAACGCTCTGTTCCTATATCCATAAAGGCTACTTTTTCAACCATTCGTAAAAGCCGGCGGGGCGGCGCGCCGGCTTTTGCCGAGCGGCACTCCTTTCTTTGGCGGGTCCTTTGTACGGCAAGCCGGGCGCACCGCGGCTTCCCGTCAAGGCGCGGCTACACCGGCGGCAAAGCCTCTGTAGGAGCCTTTACGAATGGTTGAAGTTAGCAATGGTATATTTGATAAGCCTTTTGAATTACATGTGTAAGCAAGTTTTACCTATAGGCTATGGGCATTACTTGGTCTCAAATAATCAGGCTATAATGTTCCCATTGCACACAGGACTCCTCTCTTCGAGAGGGAGTGGGCCGTCATCCACCCCGCGGGCCCAGTGTGGGTTGGTAGATGTCACATGTCTTCGATTTTTTGGTTCTAGGACATGCCGGTGTCCTCACGATGTTTTCCTTCACCGTTTTGAGAGCAGCGGTGGTCCAGTGGTAACGGTCCTGACAGACTTGGTCAACTGACCCATAAGGTCTACTGATGATCATGGAACTCCTGATTAGGGTCAAAAGGGGTTCTTAATTGTTTTGTCAAATCACCGCGCTTGATGGAATATATAACATACTCTAGGATGCATATCCCACAGAACAGATAAAAGAGGTATATCCGGTATGGCTCTCAAACCTCCTTATTCTAAGGACACATCCTCCTTACCATTACCACGCGCCTCCCGGTCTACTCCTCGATATGCAATAGCTTTTGTAGTCCAAATCTCAAAATGCTTTTGTGCAAATCTTGGGGTTCATTCGATTTATCGAGTCTGGTTAAACCACGCTTGGATCGGTGCATTTCATTTATTCATTCATTAATTCATAACATCACGCCTGTGATCCCCGAAGGCTTAGGCAGAGCTGTACCTATAGCACACCCACGCCAGTTTTGTTTAAGTCCCATGTAATAGGGGGAGTCTGGGCCAGCCGCCGAGCTGCTACTGAGAAATTCCTGTTAGAAACCCAATAACATTTTGCCCGACCTGGGAATCGAACCCAGGACCTAATGCTCAGCAGTAGCGCTTGCGCCCACTAGACCAACGAGGCAGAGGAATTAGTGATTAATTAATAAAGCTATAAAAAATATTCTTCAAAGTCAGAGTGAAAGTCAAATCATTTATTTCAAATAGGCCCTTGCAAGGTACTTTTGAACGTCAAAAATTACAAAAAAAAATATTGATTCTAGTCGCCCCTTCCAAAAGGTAGGTTTCGTATGGAGAAGAATGGGCAAGAAACTCCACACCGTTACTCTTCAATGTGGACAGAGAAGAAGCAATCATAGTTTTCGTCAAATAGGTCAAAGAACTAGTACAATAGGTATTCTGAAGATAATCACTTTGATGGCTTTGTTTGATTAGGTATGATTATTTGTTTGATCAGATTGTCATACAGTAGATTACCTACATTAGTTCAGTCACTTTACCATTTATTTCATGTGGATATAGAGAGCCCATTGTTGTTATTATAACTTTGAATTGAAAGTAATTTGAAGTAGCACTATAGGTATCTTCAACATCATTAAAAATTAAAAGTCAATTATTCAAAGTATTAAAAATCCGTAGTCTCACGTGTGGGCATAAAACGAACAGTCGATCCATTCTGTAAACATCTCACCGTGAAGAGTGAGGTGAAGTGAGCTGTCCATAGTGTCAATCCCTAGCTTTAGATGCAATGACAGCTCACATCAAGCTCACTTCACCCAAGTTTTCACAGTGAGATGTTTACAGAATAGCACGGCAGATTACGTGTGAGTCCGAATTTTTAATTGGTCTGGCTGTACCTAATGTCTTGTTTATTCCTTTTTAATTGAATTTTTTGTCGTAGTTGGGTTTTAATTTTTATATCTTATATTTTTATTTAAATTATTTTGGCAAACGTGCTAATTAAGAGCTTTCATTTGATAACCAAGAGGGCACAATTTTTTTTTAAATTTATGGTTTTGTCCGCTAGAAGACACCATATTCAATTTAATGTGAAGTCTTATAGCCTACTAGCTTTTGCCCGCGGCTTCGCCCGCGTGGATGTCGAAAAATATCCGACGGGAACGTACTACTGGGATTAAAAAATAACCTATAGGTTAATCCAGGTTATAAACTATCTGTGTGCTAAATATCATCCAAATCCGTTCATACGTTTTTGTGCAAGCCGGAACATACTTACAAACAAACAGACCAAAATTCTTAAAACTATGTTTTCGGCATCAGACTCGAATATTCAATGTAAGGTTTGACTTCGTTACTATTTTATTTTACTTCGTCTGCGTAGAGTATAAATTCTTTTTTTCTAGATAATTATGAATTATTATAACAATTACAATATAGAGCTTTGTTCATGGCTAATTGTCCTCCACTATGTGAGATATTTGAGGAATACTGTCAAGAAATACCTACTGTAAAGGACCGGTATCTACCTAAATCCTTCACAGTATTTCTCTATATACAATGTTTTTCACTAATTCGGAAGCGGGTACTAAAACAACCAGGCTAGTTGGAGAGCTAACACGTGAGTAAGCCACATAAAACTGACCGACGGAGAAACAGTCTTGCCGCAAATCAACTCCAGCAAACAGAGTTTGTCCCTGTGACTTATTAATAGTCATCGCGAAGCAAACCTTGATTAGGAACTGCAATCTTTTAAATTCAAACGGAAGGTAATTTGGTAGGTATCAATGGTATACGCGGCACGAAGACTGTTTCTCCTCTGGCAGATCCAGTTAGTATTTTGGCCTCAATAACATAACATAGATGTTCCCTATAATATTATACCCTACAAATTATCACGCTATTTGGAGCAGTATCGCATTCTGTTCGTATCCTTACTATCCTAATCTATATCTATATCGATTCTCCCGGAGAAGGGGACGGGCCCCTCCCCCGGAGAACCCAGGGGTGTACTCCGGGGGAGGGACCCGTGGCTAAATAATAACAGCCACACAGGTCGATCGATCAGGTTAAGCTACACTTGCCGCAGTTGGTCTGTGGATGGGTGACCATATTTACATACAAAGACCCGTCCGTGCCATGGAAAGCACGTTAAGCCGTTGGTTCCGGCTGTCATTCGTGGATCTTTGATGGTTGTTACGGGAAGTCAGAAGCCCGAAAGTCTGACAACCATTCTTACCAAGGGCTATTGTATTACCCAGTAACTGCGTTGTGGAGGTCAGATAGGCAGTCGCTCTATGTAAAATACTGTAAAGTTAGAAACAGTAGAAACAGTACACGTGTACTTATATTATTTTTACTTGAATACAAAATTCAGCGAATGAACAAATTCAATACAAAACTTCATCGCCCTTTTCAGACCGTTTTTTTTTTTAGGGTGGGAAATTAATAAATGACTTCTCCCGCTCTGGACGGAGCGGGAGGGCGTGTCAGACTCTTACTGACTAATACCCACGTTGCCAGGGGCCACGGTATCCTTTTCGGACCTACGGTGGCCGGGAATCGGCCTGCTATTCCCGACGCCCAGGGCGTCTCCTGCGGTAGCTAGGGAGCGTGTGGGCGCGACATTTGCCTCTCCGCCACGCGCTCCGTCTCCTCCTTTGCGAGCATTACTGCTTCGCAGAAGGAAGTGACGGTTGGCCTCTCGCTCCGTACCATGGCCTGGACCAGGGCCGGGCGCGAGAGATCACTGTCACCGATCGCCTCCACAAGGACACCAGGTGGCAAGCCAGGCAGACCTCCACCGTATGCTCCACTGTGTCCTCCGGGCGATCCACACAGTGGTGACACCCGGGTGTTTCCTCCCGCCTTATGAGGAACAGGAACCTCCCGAAACAACCGTGTCCGGTGAGGACCTGTGTCAGGCGGAAGGTGAGGACCCCGTGTCGCCTCTCTAGCCACTCCTCAAAGAGAGGGCGTATCGCCTCAATTGTGGCGTGCCCAGCAGTGAGTTACGACAATCACACTCTCCATGATGATCTCCAGACCCTTGTGGGTTGAAATTAAAAAATGACAACGATTAACGTTGTATAGTTTCCAACCATAAGCCGAAATATTAGTGAGTTTAACTTAAAAAATAAAGAACTTTAATTAAAAACAAAATTTCATCCCCCTTTTCACCCCCTTAAGGGTTAAAATTCTAACAACACCGTTGCGTTATCTTCCAACCATAAGCCTAGATAAAAAAAAAGTGATTTTTCTTAGAAAATTATGGACTTTTCAACTTCATCCCCCTTTTTAACCCTTCGGGGTGGAATTATCAAAAACGCTGAGACACGTATAAATTAATTTTCAATCGTCAGCCTAAACACAAAATTTGAAGATCCTAACTTCAAAACTGACGGACTTTCATACAAATTTCCATCCCCTATTTTACCCCTTTAGGGGTGGAATTCCCAAAAATCCTTTCTTAGTGGATACTTACTCTTCACAAAGAACACACCCTCCAAGTTTCATGTCTCTAGGACCAGCGGTTTGGGCTGTGCGTTGATATATCACCCAGTCAGTCAGTCAGTTTATCATTTTATATATATAGATAACCAGCGGACGAACAAAACGCTTCCAACGATAACTCATTTGTCAAGTTATGATGAGTAGTTTAGAAGTTATGAGGGAACAGATGAACATACATACATATACCGGTCAAAATCATAACCCTCCTTTTTGCTTCGCCGTAGTCGGGTAATTAGACTGAGAATCAGCACTTTTCGGAGGTCAAAATTTCATAAGACAGTCCCCCAAAACGCTCGATGATGCTTGGGTCAAAAAAAAAAACTAATTAGTCCGTCTGTCAGATAATAAAAATATATTAGAAACGTATTTTTTGCTTTATCATATTAATAAAAAAATACTCAGTTATAACGCATTAAAGTTGGGGAGTGGGGGCCGCTACGTCACAAGTAGGTAAGTATAAAATCTACATACTCGTGACGTCATGGCACATTTCAACTCAATGTATCGCCGTAATAAAATTGAAAATACGTGTCCAATATTTTTTTGTAACATATACTGCCCTGGTAAGCCGAAAGGCGCTATCTCTGAGATACGGCTTTTTAGTTTTTTTATATACCATTCAATAGCTATTACAGTTTCACATCTAATGGTATAAGCCACCAAATAGTACTATCTAACTTAGAAAAACTACTAAGAAGTTTTTTTTATATCTTTATGTTTCCTTAAATTATATTTAACAAAAAGTAAATTTTCTCAATACTTACTCCGATTGAGATAGCGCATTTCGGCCTAGCAGAGCAGTATATGACGGACAATTTTTTTTTTTTTTCCATTATCCCTGTCAGCTTATACAGAGTGTTGAGAAAGCTGTGAACCCAACCGGTAACCAGAAATGACCTCAGCAGCTACCTCCTTATCACCCTCTTAAATACTAGAACAATAATAACCTATTTTATACTACCGTTCCGACCTCGATACAGGTCGGAAGTCCCATAAAAACAAAAACTAACCTATATAATATGTGCGTGCTCCATGAAATATAGAGGGTAGTTCAGTTTCACGGCATGTGAAATGTCACGCGAGTTCTCTTATTATAAGTGTCGAGAGGAGGGGAAGGGAATGTTATTAGTGTGGTTGTTAATAATTAAGGAAGGGGTTGTATTATGTGTGTATATTTATGTGGTATATTTCCGTAGTAATGGAAAATAATTCTAAGGTCTATTTAAATTCTTGTTTCCAATTGATGTAATTTCCACTTGAACAAACATCAACTTTATACAGATGTAAATAAAGTTGATTTTAGACTGAATAGTACTGTTGAAAAAGTCATTAAAAAAAATACGAAACTGTAGCGCAAACTGAACCTTATGTGCTGAAGCCATTACAGTTGTTCTTTCTTAAACTCGTGTTTGCTTACATGTTTGGCAAATAAATTTTATTTTATTTTATTTGTTTTCGGAATTGCGAACGTAGATTAGATTACTTATTGCTGGTAGTAGTATCGATCGGATGAGGCAGTGGCTTCATACTGTGCCAGATCAGGATTCATCGTATACCTATTGCTGAATTTCGTAGGACAGACTGCATTAAAAAGAAGAAATAAAAAAAAAAAGATTGTTGCTGTGGAAAATTGTTAAGAGCGTTTATTCTGAAAGTGGGCAACGTCGCAAATAGATGTCAAATATTTCGCTGTTTTGATTGATTTGGCAATATTACTGTGTGGAAATAAGAAATGTGGCTAACTAGCGAACTAGAATATTGATTATGAAATGCAATAACTAATATCGTAACACCGAATATTTCGTTTTAGTTATAAAAAAAGTATTTGGAAACTTTCCAAATGCCTTAACGGCATAATAAAATATATCTGTGTCTAAATTTGAAAATAATATAGAAATACAGGTGCAGTCACGTGCTTGGTACTCGCAACCGGCGTGTGCGCCTAAAGCCGTGTCTCCTGCGCGTGTTTTTTCGAAACATTACACAAATACATCGAAACAAAGAGGCGTGGCCATACACATTTGTGTATGCAAACACGATGTTTTTGTTTCCCCACGCGGGTGAAGAGGGTTTGTTTCATTTTCAATTGCCGCCCGCACCACGCACATCTGTCACTGTCAGTCAACACAGGTTTTCAGGTTAAAATGTCCTGTAAATAGTTGTGATAAATTGACGATGGATTGTAATAGAGATACTGTTCGTCACTTTTTAAACACATCTTCCTCGTCGGAACTCATGACTACATCTACACAAAATGTGTTATTAATCTAAAAACATATATATATTTGCGCAGGAGACAGCTTGTGTATGAAAACAAATGTTTATGTGTATGGTTTTTTGTGTAATGTTTCGAAAAAACACGCGCTGGAGACACGGCTTTACATCCTCTCCTTTTGTCTCGTTTACGTTCACACATATGTACTCTAATAGAGATGATGACTAAAAATTTTTTTTTATTCCGTCTTTCAGATTACTTATAAAAAAATATTGGACACGTATTTTTTCTTTTTTTACGTAATCTAAGGATTACGGCGATACATTGAGGTAAAATGTGCCATGACGTCTCGAGTATGTAGATTTTATACATATCCACTAGTGACGTAGCGACCCCCACTCTCCAACTTAAAATGCGTTTTATCTAAGTAATTTTTTATTAATATGATAAAGTAAAAAATACGCATCTAATAAAAAAAAAAATCTGACTGACGGACTAATTAGAATTTCATATTTTTTACCCAGGCATCATCCTTATTGAAGTCCTTATCTGAATCATTTTGAAGAATGCGTGAGTTTATGTTCATGTATTATGTAATAAAAAGTACTAATTGGTTCGGTTTGTGATGTCTGATGTAATGTTATGTAGTCGCTAATAATATATGACTTAACTGTTTTGATCTTGCACGACTTGACAAACTTTTTCTTTTTTATGTTTTCGTCTACGTTTTTATTAACAAGCTAAAAATATTTTATTTCTTTTTCTTGGTTTGCAATTCCCTGTTAACGAACATTTAGTCAACGCAAAGTATTTGTTACTAGATGTATACTTGTGGAAGCTTGTAATTAGCAAATTTTCCTACCTATGAATGATTTTAATTGTGTTATTAGTCTGTAAGCTTTCTATAATATAAAATAAATAAAATACGGAACTACTTTACTGCTAAACTACCGCTAAGCTACCGTTAAATATTAAAGAGTTGGAAACTATTTAGTGTTTATTCATTTTCTAAGTAAAGCTAAACAGTTTTACTACGAAGAAAAAGCTAATAACTTAGGTTTATATTTAGTTCATTAAAGGGCTGGTTAGCAGGTAATACATCAAATCGCACAGTGGTTAGGGTATCGTGTGAAAGTGCTGGTAATATCCGGAATTATAACAATGTGGTCACTTTATTATTGTGTACTTGGCATCGCGGCGGACGAAATGACAATGATTACAGTTCAAATAGACTTGGTACGTCGGAAATAATAGTATTTTCTAAGTAAATATTGTGTTCCACCCAATTAGTGAAGGTCTGTCTAGCCTTTTCCCAACTATGTTGGGGTCGGTTTCCAGTCTAATCGGATCCAGCTGAATACCAGTATTTTACATGGAGCGCCTGCCAATCTGACCTCCACAACCCAGTTACTGGGTAACACGATAGCCCTTGATAAGACTGGTTGTCAGACTTTCGGGCTTCTGATGACCCGTAACGAAAAGGTCGTAACTTAAAGATCCAAGATGACCAACGGCTGAATGTGCTTTCCAAGGCATGAATGGGTCTCGGTATGTTAAGATGGTCACCCATCCACGGACTGACCGCGGCAAGAGTAGCTTAACCTGATCGATCGACCCGTGGGGCTGTGTTAGTTAGCCACGAGCCCCTCTTACTGTAGGTACTAGCATGAAATCTAATCCGTTCTAAATTATTTGTTCCATACTTTGGCTACTTACATATTCTTATCTGATTGGTCAATGTGCAATAAAAAGCAGAAATAAAGAAGGAAAAGAAAAAGTATTTATTGAGACAAGCACAGAAGATCATAAATTACACTAAAACACACTCATTGAAACATAAATTTAAATAAAAAACTTTTAAGAAAAAAAAAAACAACCGACTTCTTTTTATTTTTAAATTTTTCTTGTGGATACCTACCCCACACAAATTCGAATACCACTACCAGTTATGTGAATAACGGTGACAGGAAGTTATCATCATAATTATCATCCACATATAGTAAGTGGGAAAAATACGTATAATTGAAGCTTACTCAAAAACTATCCAAGCAAAGTTAATAAAATTTATATGGGACCAATTTGGAAGCGTACCCTTTCATACAAAAAAATAAATATTCAAAATCGCTCCACAATTATTGACGGAGAAATCGGTGGACATACATAAAAATTAAATAAAAAACATACGCGACGAAAAGAAACAAAGTAAAATTAAAATAAAAGTAGAAAATCCTGTGCGAGGCCAAAAGTCTCCTTTATCTGCATGATGCTGCGACATTTAATATGTCTCCCAGGGTTCCGGAGATGGTAACCAACAACGAATTATTGGCCCTTATTAATATTTTTTTGACATTGGGAAATTATCAAATAACTTCTCCCGCTCTGGGTGGAGCGGGAGGGTGTGTCAGACTTTTACTGACTAAAACCCACCCGTGTTCCTTCCGTTGCCTGAGTGCCGGGGCCGCGATATCCCTTTCGGACAAACTCGCAACCCTGGCAGGCATTGGCTCTTACGGACCCCGTCAGTTGGTGCTGACATCTCTTTGAGGCGCGCGTGGAACACAACGCGCCGTCGACCCGGGCCTGGTCCTTATCGGACGGCTACCCATAGCTCACCGTCCGCAATTATTGTCCCTTTATGTTGCAGTTTTCAATAATTATCCAGGTCAAATATCCTCATACAGAGAAGAAACGACCATGAACCATGGTTGGTTCTTACGCGTTGGTGTTTTCATTTCGTGTGTCTGTGTGACCGCGTTGTCCTTCTGAACTACGCAACGGATTTCGTTGCGGTTTTGAACAACATTTAGGAAATTTATTCCGGAAGGTTTATGTGTATAAAACATTAAAAACTTACACATGTGACCGGCCCCTGTCAGAAGTAAGGATCGCGAAGTTGGCTCGAAGTCGGCATTGATTAATAATGACTGTGATATGGCGACTGGGATGGTGGTCATGGTGATTGGTGACTAGACTACCCTTGCAGTGCAGTGAGTTGATTGATGTGCGCTCGCGTCTTACGTACGACATTCCCCCGAGAATGTCGTTTACATTATTGTTCATTTCCTAATGTGATCAGATTTGTGATTATTCAGAATATTCTTGTGTTTCATTTAATTACATCTCCTAGTCCGCAAAAAGCATAAGAGACAATAAGACCTCTTCTGATAAAGACGACGTATTGCCTTTATAAGTATTATTAATAGAGAAATATTGATGTTTTTTCAAGTCGTAAAACCGTGCGAAGTGTGAAGGGCCATTACTCGCTAGTAACTTATACGTCACACGGCTAGGTTTCCTTACTATAATTTTCTTCAACATCACCGTTTCAGGTGAACTCATATCATACGTAAAAGTCAGTTTTCTTCTCAGAAACTGTAACAATTATGTAAAATACAACGCTTCGTGTCCCAGTGCGCATAGTGGGCAGACTCACGTCCGGGTCAAAGCCTGTAATATCCGGAATTAAAACAATTTGGACGACTCGAGTCACGACACCTTAGCACGGAATACTGTGCAGTTCTACTGTTTACGTTTGGGTCTTTACACCCGTTTGTTTTGGAACGGTGGAAACAAATAAATACTACATATATAAATATACAGAAATAAATGCTTGTAGATGTTGAAGAGAAGCACTCATTGTAAGAGGCCATATTTTCGTTTTCGGCCATAAATCAGCCGAAACTTCGGCCAAGCCAAAATCAGAAGTTCGTAAATTGTCGCGCGTCATTCGGCCTACTTTGTAAAGCTCGGCAATATCAGGTGAATCAATACACGTTTTGTATCCTCTGTAATGGAATTATCGTGTTTTATTTCACTATATTATGCTCTTTCTCTCCCTAGGTGTAAAAAAAACAGAAGATTTCAGCGTACAGGAAATATAAAAAAAAAAGTCTAAATCATTTTTGTTTTCGGCCGAAAATTAGGCTAAAGCCGAAGCTTCTTTTTAATTTTCGTTGTCGGCTGAATATCCATTTTCGGTCGTACACTACTTTTTTACTGTTTTAGACATTGCCTTGTGACTATTCATCGCTATGAGAATTTAGTAGGTGCCTATTTTAGTAGATAGTCAGTTTCATTAAAACCGCACACTACAAAGTTGATTTGAACACATTCTGGTTTAGGGATTTTCCTTTTAAAATCATAATTAAAAATAAAAGTCCTTTGTCACTCACTCAATGACTGACTCATCAACGCCCAGCGCAGACCTTTAAAGCTGTTTTGCACTGAGGTTCACATACGATGTAGACAAGGACTACTAATGTTGTTAAAACATTATTTTGACGTTTTTATTTTTTTATTTGTATTTTGTGTTTTACGAACTGTGTCCAAATAAACGTTATTCTTTCTTTCTCTTTCTTTTCTTTAAGGCGAAAGCGTCAAGGTAGCCCGCGAAATTCAAATTGTCTTACGTTTTTTGCAATTAGCATGTCAGTATCATGTTTTAAGTTGATCTAAATATGATTTGCGGCCGTATCAAATGTTTATTTATAGAATTATAATCAGAAAAATTATCAATACAACTCTCTAAGTTCATATAATCGCATTGAATGACTATTTCATGAAATCATGACATTTGACGATTGTGCTTATTTATGGAGTTGCATTGCTGATTGTAATGATTATAATTATTTAAAGTCATATAGGTTTCGGTCGCGAATCATATTTTAATCAACATAAAACCGCACACTGACCTGCAAAATGTAGAAAACTAAAGGAAATTTTAATTTCGCGGGCTATATTAGCGCATGCCTTCCCCTAAAGGAGAAAAGCTGGCTTTTTCGAAATTCCCACTGGATAGGAAATAAAATGGATTGCTGACGAAGTCGCTGGCAAAGTGCTAGTCATCTAACAAGAATATGAGTTCTCCGTGTGTATATTGCACATACTTACAACACGTAAAAAAACCCCGTCCGATCCATGACGGTGTTGTTAGGTAAGTGATACTGAGAGAAAATTTATGTGGTAATTTAAAGGAAAAAAGAAAAAAAAACACATTTTAAATGGGTAGTTTTACATGGGTCGCGGGCGGCCGCCGTTTAGCGGTCTACAAGTATACTTACTACTTAGTAGTAGTACTTATGACCGCTGTTGGAAATTTGCTATTTTTTTTATGGATTTGGAGTAATTTTGGTACTGTCACTGCAGGGATCCAGCAGAATGTCAGCGTCAGGTATGTTTGCCTGACACATGTTGAGTTGGACTCTCATGTGGTGCAACCTAGAGACGCACACCGCACTTTGTATGTTTCACTATTTTAAAGTGTCTTAGCCAATAGTCATCACAATGTCTTTATTTTCTTCTACTTTTTTTTTTTGTATATGGGCACCTTATATTCATGTATTTAGTTATTATTTAATTGTGTTTTTGTATTTTGTGTGCACCAAATAAACGATATATCTATAAACCTGAAAATGAGATTTTTAAATAGTAATAACTTTTTTATTTTCAAAAATATTTTTTGTTTAAACATTTTGGAAATGTTATTACAGTACCTATGTCATATGTGCCCTTTTCGGATCGGACAGGTTTTTTTTTAAATATATTTTATTTACAAAAAAACATAGTTTGAGCGACTAAGAATAAGTACTTAATATAAAAGAAATATCTATCACTTTCATTTTTTTAAATGTTTCCTGTCTGTTTGTAAAACGCATCAAATCAAAATGATTTTGAGGAATTGGAAATAAATTCTGAGGCTGCATCTTGTGTCCTATATGAGCTAACTAGTAACTCAGTGTACTCACCACTAGTATTTTATGATTATACTAGCTTATGCCCGCGACTTCGTCCGCGAATCGAAAATGGTTCTAATAGGATTTTTTATTGGTTTTTTACGTTATTAATTTTGTTATAACATATAAATTATTATGTTAAAATGTTTGAATCATTATAAAATGTAACAATCTTTATTATAGTGTAGGGATATAAAGGTTAAAAACTGGAAAAAAAAAAAAAAAAATGAACACGAAGCTCGGCCTTTGATCTGGCGAAAGTTACACGGGTGTATTATCTTTTTACAACGAAATCTAAATACGTGTAGTATTTAGATTTCGTTGTAAAATAATACACCCGTGTATTTCTTTGTAAACAATATTTTTTGTTTTTCCTTCGGGTGCTAGAATCACCTGGCTGTGGGAGAAGCAGCTTTCCCTTAAGTCTACTCCCGCTACCTTAAGAGTTTGACCTTGAGCTTTGGTTATAGTCATTGCGAAGCATACTTTGATCGGAAACTGCACTCTCTTGAATTCCAAGGGGTAATTTGATAGTGTTAGGGGAATCCTAGGAATAAATACCTCCGTGAAGCTTAGACCTCTGTAAAGCTTAGAAACCTTCAAATGCGGTACTTATTAATATGTATAGTACGGTGACTTTCGAGACATTCCAATTTTTTAAGAGTATTAGCTTTACTCGCCCCGACTTCGCACGGGTAGCCTTAAACCCTACCTACCCTACCTACCCTACCTACCCTACCTACCCTACCTACCCTACCTACCCTACCTACCCTACCTACCTACCTACCCTACCTACCCTACCTACCTACCCTACCTACCCTACCTACCTACCTACCCTACCTACCCTACCTACCTACCCTACCTACCTACCCTACCTACCTACCTACCTACCCTACCCTACCTACCCTACCTACCCTACCTACCCTACCTACCCTACCTACCCTACCTACCCTACCTACCCTACATACCCTACCTACCCTACCCTAATTTTCTCACCGTTTAAACCTTCCCTGGACTATGACAAACATTTCAAAACCAAAATCAGCTAAATCGGCCCAGCCGTTCTTGAGTTATAAAATTACAACGAATAGTGGCATTGATTTTTATAGATATAGATTTGCATTGCAAGCACCAAGCCTTTATGTGAGTTCAACCTTATTTGAATAAAATCGGATTGACTTTTCAAACATGTGTCAAAATAAAATGTAATTTAAATCAAGAGCACTAAGGAGTATTGATATCAACTTCGAAGCAAATCACTCCTAAAATAACTTTCTACCCCTATTTAACCCCGTTAAAGGATGAATTTCAATAAAATACGAAACAGGTCTTCCATTAATTCTGTTAAAGAATGTTTATGCAAAATTTGAAGTAGATTGGACCAAGGAATCACGTTGTCCCATACAAACTTTGCCCACCTTTCTCACCCCTTTAGGGGTAGAATTTCGAAAAATCCTTTCTTATCGGATGCCTACGTCATACAAAGAACTCACCCTCCAAGTTTCAGATCTCTACGATCAGCGGTTTAGGCTGTGCGTTGATCCGTCAGTCAGTCATTCAGGACAAAGCATTTTATATATATATGACTAGCTTTTGCCCGCGACTTCGTCCGCGTAGAAGTCGAAAATGGATCTAATAGGATTTTTTATTGGCTTTTTACGTTATTAATTTGGGTATAACATATAAATTATCATGTTAAAATGTTTGAATAATTATAAAATATAACAATTTTTATTATAGTGTAGGGATATAAAGGTTAATTTGAAAAAAAAAAAAAACTAAAATATGAACACGAAGCTCGGCCTTTGATCTGGCGAAAGTTACACGGGTGTATTATCTTTTTACAACGAAATCGAAATACTACACCTACCGCAGTATTTCTTTGTAAACAATATTTTTTATTTTTCTTTCGGGTGCTAGAATCACCAGGCTACTCTGTGTGCTTACTCTGGAGCATGCCACATACAACTGGCCGTGGGAGAAGCAGCTTTCCCTTCCCAAGTCTACTCCCGCTACTTTAAGAGTTTGACCTTGAGCTTTGTTTATAGTCATTGCGAATCATACTTTGATGGGAAACTGCACTCTCTTGAATTCGAAGGGGTAATTTGATGGTGTTAGGGGAATCCTAAAAAATAAATACAGACCTCTCTGTAAAGCTTAGAAACATTCAAGCGGTACTAATACTCGTACTATCGGCCGCAACACTACAACAATAACAAACGCGTATTTAGTATTTTTATGTGTATTTATTTGTACTTATAGTTATATATAATTAGGTGTATATGTTATATTTATAGTTTTTGATAGATATATGTATATCTTTATATTTAAATAAATATTTATTCCTCAATTCTCGCTATTGCACCTGCCACTGTCTCTGCATCACCCAAAGGTTGACTGGTAGATAAATGCCTATGGCATTAAGTCCGCCTCTGTAAATTTGTGTGCTTAAAGTATTAAATAAATAAACGCCGCAATATGCTACATTGCTGGGCAATACTTTTTCTTTACAATTTTTTTTCCGGTATTCCGCTTGAAATTGTTGAAGCGCGCCATATTGCACTAACAGTATTCCCCGTTTAAGAGAAAGAAATTAAAGAAAGAAAAAGTTTTTATTGTGACTCGCACAGGAAATCACAACTAAAAACACATTAAACATAAATAATTGTAACCTAAACAAAGAACAATTTAGGACATATTTTGGTATTGATCAATAATTATTTATGCATTTCAAGTGTTATTAACTTATTACAATATCAGTATTTAGAGAAACAGAACGTTGCTTCAAATAAAACTCAGAAATAAAGCCTGCGTGAACGAATGAAAGAATGCCAATAATGTTTCTTATCTGTGGATATTATTTGAAACTTAGTTATTACTCTGAGTTTGAACCATGAACTTGCTTTAGTTATTACTCTGAGACCATGAACCTTCTTTGGTACTAACTGATCCTCGATTGGTCTTCGTTTTGTAATCGGGACACATTTTGAGGCTGGTACTACTCGTAGCTTTGTTACCGTAACAATCCAAGACACTTTGCAAGGCGCGAATAAATTGTTGTTGGTGATGTGTGGCGGCCGCCACATAACGGCCGCCACATAACGGCCGCCATATAACGGCCGCCACATAACGGCCGCCACATAACGGCCGCTATATAACGGCCGCCATATAACGGCCGCCATATAACGGCCGCCATATAACGGCCGCCATATAACGGCCGCCATATAACGGCCGCCACATAACGGCCGCCATATAACGGCCGCCACATAACGGCCGCCATATAACGGCCGCCACATAACGGCCGCCATATAACGGCCGCCATATAATGGCCGCCATATAACGGCCGCCATATAACGGCCGCCATATAACGGCCGCCACATAACGGCCGCCACATAACGGCCGCCACATAACGGCCGCCACATAACGGCCGCCATTAACGGCCGCTATATAACGGTCGCCACATAACGGCCGCCATATAACGGCCGCTATATAACGGCCGCCATATAACGGCCGCCTTATAACGGCCGCCATATATCGGCCGCCATATAATGGCCGCCACATAACGGCCGCCTTTTAACGGCCGCCATATAACGGCCGCCTTATAACGGCCGCCATATAACGGCCGCCATATAACGGCCGCCACATAACGGCCGCCACATAACGGCCGCCACATAACGGCCGCCATTAACGGCCGCTATATAACGGTCGCCACCTAACGGCCGCCATATAATGGCCGCCATATAACGGCCACCATATAACGGCCGCTATACAACGGCCGCCACATAACGGCCGCCATATAACGGCCGCTAAATAATAGCCGTCATATAACGGCCGCCACATAACGGCCGTCATATAACGGCCGCCATATAACGGCCACCATATAACGGCCGCTATATAACGGCCGCTATATAACGGCCGCCACATAACGGCCGCCATATAGCGGCCGCCATATAACGGCCGCCACATAACGGCCGCCACATAACGGCCGCCATATAGCGGCCGCCATATAACGGCCGCCACATAACGGCCGCCACATAACGGCCGCCATATAGCGGCCGCCATATAACGGCCGCCACATAACGGCCGCCACATAACGGCCGCTAAATAATAGCCGCTAAATATAGTATGTCCGTCTCGTATGTATAGAGTACGGTGACTTTCGAGACATTCCAATTTTAAAGAGTATTTGCATTGCAAGCACCAAGCCTGTATGTGAGTTTCAACCTTTTTTTTAATTGATTGATAAAATCGGATTGACTTTTCAAACATGTGTCAAAATCTAAGGTCAAAATAAAATGTAATTTAAATCAAAAGCACTAAGGAGTATTGATATCAACTTCGAAGCAAATCACTCCCAAAATAATCTTCTACCCCTTGTTTTTTCTAATATTTAACCCCGTTAGAGGATGAATTTCAATAAAATACTAAACAGGTCTTCCATTAATTCTGTTAAAGAATGTTTATGCGAAATTTGAAGTAGATTGGACCAAGGAATCACGTTGTCCCATACAAATTTTGCCCACCTTTTACACCCCCTTAGGGGTAGAATTTCGAAAAATCCTTTCTTATCGGATGCCTACGTCATACAAAGAACACACCCTCCAAGTTTCAGGTCTCTACGATTAGCGGTTTAGGCTGTGCGTTGATCCGTCAGTCAGTCATTCAGGACAAAGCATTTTATATAAATAGATTAAGACGCAAATATATGCCAGTGACCTTGAGTGGGTAGCTTGCGTGCTCTGTACTGAGCTCACGCAACGCGTCGTACGTCCAGCCAGTAATAGGACTCGCCCATCCAGGAGCACTGCACTGCACTTTCCACGGGAGGTTCCAGTTCCGTATAAGGCGGGAGGAAACGCCCGGGAGTCACCACTATGTGGATCGCCCGGAGGACTCGGTGGAGCATACGGTGGAGGTCTGCCCTGCTTGGGCGGAGCACCGCCGTGTCCTCACGGAGGCGATCGGCGGCGGCGATCTCTCGCGTCCGGCCCTGGTTCAGGCCATGGTCCGGAGCGAGAGTGCATGGGAGGCCGTCACTTCCTTCTGCGAAGCAGTAATGCTCGCGAAGGAGGAGGCGGAGCGCGCGAGGGAGAGGCAAGATTCGCGCCCTCGCGCTCTTAGTCGCCGCAGGAGACGCCCCGGGCGTCGCGAGTCGCGAGCCGACTTTCTGGCCACCGTAGGCGCGGGCTTGCGGACGGTGAGCAATGCATAGCTCGCCGTCCGATTAGGACCAGGCCCGAGTCGACGGCGCGTTGTGTTCCACGAGCGCCTCAAAGAGATGTCAGCACCAACTGACGGGGTCCGTAAGGGCGAATGCCTGCCAGGGTTGCGAGTTTGTCCGAAAGGGATATCGCGGCCCCGGCACTCAGGCAACGGAAGGAAAACGGGTGCGTTTTAGTCAGTAAAAGTCTGACAGCCCTCCCGCTCCTCCCAGAGCGGGAGAAGTTATTTGACAATACCCCAACCTCAAAAAAAAAAAAAAAACAACACTGTCCCAAATTAGACGCATTATTAATTTATTATACATAAAACATAAGGTATTTTAATAAAAAACTTATACTAAATTATCAATAATTAAATTATGTTTAAAATTATGAAGGTTTCAGAAAAATACGCTTGATAGATTTTGCGTGATTTTCGGCTTTTTATCCGCATTATACATATTTTTACGAACTATAAAAAAATGCTCTTATTTAACTTTTTTTTTTCCAAATCAACACTACTTGTTTAGACGTGATTTTCAATGCAATGTAAAATCATTAAAAGTCGGTTATCAACGCCTTAATGGCCAATGGCGCTTGCCTTTACATCGCAACCTTTACTGGAGTATAATTTAATAATAATATTATTATTTTTATTCACAAAAAGCAAACTTGGACAATAAGTAGTTATACAGAATGGTGTTATACAAAAGGTAGGTAATGAGGTCAAAAGTCCAATATGAGTAGGTACCCTGCCCCCCCAAACATCGAAAATCCCGTATCCCGATCTTGGGCAGCAATATACCTAAGTAGTGAAAAAAAGTGTGAGCCTTAAATTATTAAGGCTCACACTTTTTTTCACTACTTAGGTATAGTTTTTTTCTTTATTACAACATAATAATAAATATGTACAACATTGATTCATTTTAAACACGAATATTGTGGTTTACAAAATAAGGAAAGTGGGAGGTTTATAATGAAATATGAACATATTTTCAGTACCAATATTATTGTTATTGTGGCACTTCCAGGAAAGGTTAGTATTTGCTGTTTTGGGTTGAAGTACTCGTATTAATATTATTTCCTAAGAATTGAATGACGTTTTAACTAGACAGATACGTAATACTTAACACGTTCACTGCGTTAGTCAAATTTGATGACTTTCAGTTGGTGCGGCATGGGGTCTATTATATCCGAAGCACGACTTGTTCCTGGTGCGTTGTTGGGTCGAAAAGACCCGTTCGACTTCCATCTGTTTAGGAGGACTTATCTTTATAGGTATAACGATTAATGCATATTCCTTTATAGTAATATGTTGACAAATAAACACTCAATAAAAGGCTGAAATCGTAGGTAGATGCACTGAATGATTTTTTTGTAAATAAAGAAATTCTCTGTCGGATCTTTACGACCCGTTAGCCGCACTGGTTTGTAAAAGTGTCGAACATTTTTAGTGTTGTGGGTGATGAAAAAAACATCGATAGCGATAAAATGTATAACATATTTTTCAAATCTGTTGATTACATATAAAAATAAATTATTGGGATATCGAAACTTTGGTAAGCTGATTTCGGGTAACTAATTGTACTGTCTGTCTTAATTTTGTGTTCCAATTTTTGTATTCGTTCACTATGAGTTGTACTGGTTGATGGTGTGAATGAATCCAGATTCATCCACACCATCAACCAGTGCCACCAGTGGCTGGGGATTGATAGCTGCAGTTTGTAGGACTAGTAATATGTGACCAGTTGACGGCCTAGTATATACATTATCAGATATATTCCGCTTACTCAATATTATTTGTCTTGGAGAACTTTCGCTTACTTAATTTTTCGTTGGTTTTTCACCCTCACATGATTTAAACAACATTTACCTGGATCGCTTCATGTTCCATTCACTTTCATTATCATTTGCATTAAAACTCATCTAAACACACGGACCTCACTAGCTCAAGTAGCATGTAATCTAGTGCGGCTATCGGGTCATCGGGCATCGGGTCGTTTAGAACCGCTAGACGCACTTGACATAAATTTTTTTGCTTCAGTCGGCATCGGGTCGTAAGAACCCGATGCGATTTTTTCGTACCTATATTATCTATTTAACGAGGCAATTCCAAAACACTAACCGTCTCATTCATATTCATAGGGAGACCAAATATATCTGTCCCGCACCAGCGGTTGGCACAGTAATTTTTACCCCGCACCGGAGGAAAGATGAGCATCGGATATAATCAACCCGATACCGCACCGAACGTGTTAAAACAGTTTAATTTTTGCGTCACATACAATAAATTCACGTCCGTTTTAGTTGTTAATATTTTCAAGATAACTTCCCGTCGACCTATTCTATAAAAATCTCACCGTGATAACTTAGAAAGAAAAAAGAAGAGAAAGAACTAGTGAAATTATATTAAAATTTAAAAAGTCCCCGATGCAAACATTTCCTCATTTCTCTGTCCTACTCCATAGCCAGACCCTGTTCATCATCTATCTACATATAACCTATTCATTGACACCATTCCAATAAGCCCAAACACGATACCTGTCCTGTAAGTTGGTAAGGGAGTTGGGTATCCTGAAAATTTCGGGTGATGCTGCAGCATCAGTTCAAAGTTACTATGTTCTTCTAATATCATTGATGTAACAGAATACCAAATCTCAAATCGATCAGACCAGTGAAAGACGCTCACATCGATACATCATCTAGGAAAGAGCTGATAATCTTCAAACGGCTGAACCGATTTTTATAAAACATGTCTAAGAACAATCGCTAGAAAACCTGCTTTCAAATAAAAAAAAACGCATTCAAGTCGGTTCACGCGTTTAAGAGCTACGGTGCCACATACAGACACACACACATAGCGGTCTAAGTTATAAAACCCTTCTTTTTGCGGCGGGGGTTAAAAATAGGTTTATTAGTCACAGCAACACGTGCAAACAAAAAGACAAGAGTAATCAGAAAACAAAAATTAGATCTATAAGTAGATAAATATGAAATCACGAGCATAAACAGAAATAGTCGGCAGCTGCACGTCATGACTGTGACAAGAAGGCTTCCACTCAGCATGATGCTGTGCTATGGGGACCCACAACTTTCACAGAACAGGAATTGATCCAAAATACAAATATATACAGGTCCAAATACGACGTCATAAAAAAAAAAGATTCCTCATGCCCAGGGGTCCTCTTGACCTCAGGGGGACTCTTGAAAGTTTTCAAGTGGTCATTATTTTTTTTTAAATCTCCTAAATATAATCGGATCCGCTTTAAAAAAAAAAAAAAAATATTTTTACACGTCTTTTTCACTTTTTTTTTTTTGCAGTTTTCATGGTTATGAAATATTCTTTCAGGCATAAAATAATCATCTTCCTATAATTAATTCAAGACACTAACATTTTGATCGAAAAGGAGGAATTTACGTTCGAGTACAGAGTCGTTTTCGAGGCAACTTTTTTGTGATAATGTGCAAGTCTGCATTCCGCCTAGGTTTTTGAAATGATTTCTATGGAATCAGGTAGTGTTTATTTTATTTTAATTGAAGTAGAAATTTCGACTCTGTGTCACTCGAACGTTAATTCCTTATTTTCGTTTTTTTTTTTTTATCTTGAATTAATGATAGGAAGATGGACCAGTATAATTGCGTAAGAACTCATCTCTCGCTCTCTAAAGTTGCTTTTTAAGGAGATCTATTTCTAACCTAGATTGTGTTAAAGATGTTGTTAATAATACTTATAAAAATCCCCGCCAACCACCTGAGTTGCCAATATGAATAAAAATAAATCAATGAAAGTAACAAACTCAATTTCCATGGGAATCTCATAAACTTTAATTAACCAATAAACATATATTATAAATGCAAGCAAAACAAGGGGTGCTGTTATAAATTATAATTAATGTCAAATGCGTGTGTAAAAGCTTTTTTAGAAGTAAATAAAATGTAACAGCAATAATAGCGACCATTAGTAGGGCAATCGACATAAATCGTGGAAACCATCAGAAATTCTAATTAATGGTGACTTGACGGTCGTGTAGACATCTTTGTTATTTATTTTGGTATTTTAGATCGGGGAACGCGATAATTTTGTTTATGAAAGGTAGTGAAGGGGTAGGGGGTAGGACTTGATGAAGCCAATTTTCTATACATACAATAGTTCTGTAATTCACTGATTGGTTGAATTACGGACATCACACAACCTCAACCACTGAAGATGGAAACATCTTTGGAGGATTTTTATAAGGGGTCTCTGTCTGCTATGGAGGCTAGTGTGGGTCTATAGTTTGACCTGGACCGCTTTGTCGAGCCTTCGGAATGCGCGGCGAAGCGGGGCGCCGCGCGCCTTTAGTATTGACAAATGAGCGGCCTGCACTGCCTCTCCATCTCGCCGTGCAGATACCCAAGGCGCCGAAAAGCGGTCTCGGTCAAACTATAGTCTAGTTTTCAATAGAGATCCAAGGTCTTTCAGATTGACCATGACCATACAGATAACAAGCAATTTTGAAGTAAAATAGTGTAAAACGAGATAAAAGGTACTCTCAAAGCTAAGACTCAATGCAGACGCGTCTGCATGAATGACTCTCATTCTTCATTATGTATAACCTAAATCTTCGTAGGACTTTGATAAAACTTGCGATTACCTTAGGGAATAGCTGTGCCTCCACCTAATTCGTAATTAACATAGAGCAACTTCCATGGTTCCTGTATTAGAGAACCTGAGTACTTTATGCGGGCTACCCAAATGTCCTTTCTTTGGTATTGTTCGTCGAGTCCTTGAGCTCCTTAAGTTCTGAGTTGCGCTCCACGGTTACTGGCAAATGCTTGCACTGACTTGACAGGGCCACTCAAATCGTGAAAGTGTGGTTCTTTCTTCAAAAGACCATTTGAGACACTAATCTATGTGGTCCTCATATGGCCTGACCAAGATTATGTCTGGACTTTAAAAAAGAGACTTCAGGAGACCTCTTCTCAGGGGTAGTCGGATAGAAAATGTCGACCCCATCTAACTTAGTTTAAAAAAGAGACTTCAGGAGACCTCTTCTCAGGGGTAGTCGGATAGAAAATGTCGACCCCATCTAACTTAGTTTAAAAAAGAGACTTCAGGAGACCTCTTCTCAGGGGTAGTCGGATAGAAAATGTCGACCCCATCTAACTTAGTTTAAAAAAGAGACTTCAGGAGACCTCTTCTCAGGGGTAGTCGGATAGAAAATGTCGACCCCATCTAATTTAGTTTAAAAAAGAGACTTCAGGAGACCTCTTCTCAGGGGTAGTCGGATGGAAAATGTCGACCCCATCTAACTTAGTTTAAAAAAGAGACTTCAGGAGACCTCTTCTCAGGGGTAGTCGGATAGAAAATGTCGACCCCATCTAACTTAGTTTAAAAAAGAGACTTCAGGAGACCTCTTCTCAGGGTAGTCGGATAGAAAATGTCGACCCCATCTAACTTAGTTTAAAAAAGAGACTTCAGGAGACCTCTTCTCAGGGGTAGTCGGATAGAAAATGTCGACCCCATCTAACTTAGTTTCTTTTTTTATATGACGCGTTAAAGTGACTCCGATATCCTATCTATAGAATAAACAATGTAATTTCTTTTCCTGGAGCCATGTTAATGGAAGTGGAGGTGTCGCTTCTTGAATTTCCTAAAAAACTAGTACATATTAAACCTGCAAATGGAGAGTTGATAACAACTCTCCTTTTGCTGGTTAGGCAGGTTATGAAAAAAGGTGAAGTCACTGACCTGGTACTATTATTTCCATTATGTATAGGCGCGACTCTTGTCCTTCCTCGTCGTCTGCACAACCTCGCACAAACGCCGCGTGCGCAGCCCAGTCTCTCCCACAAATCACGTCGCGGAGATTCCGAAACCACGTCACCATTCATTTTTGTTATCGTCTTTTGTTTAATCACATTTTAATTTATTGATTTTTATTAACTGTATACTGTGGCAGGTTCTGTTAGCTTAATTTTGGTCTGTTTGTGGGAAAGAAAATGCTGTAAGATTTTGTTTGGTTAATCACATTTTAATTACTTATAAATTTGTAACAACTGTTTGCTGGTATACTGTGGCGGTTTTAGCTTATTTGTGGTCTGACTGTCGGAAAAATGAAGCTTTATTTTTATGAAAAGATCAAAGGAATAGACAAGTCACAGGCCCATGGGCGGCTTTAAAACTCTGACACCAGGTTATTCACTAACTACACGAAAAAGAAGAAGACTATAATGTTCCCAGTTCCCAATGCTGGGACACAGGCTTCCTCTCTGACAGAGGCAGCGGGCCGTAATCCACCATGCAGGCCCAATGCGGGTTGGTAGATGTCACATGTCTTCGATTTTTTTTTTTTTATATTTTTGACATGCTCGTTTCCTCACGATGTTTTCCTTCACCGTTTTGAGATAACAGTAGAAAAGTAAAGCGCATAATTGGGTTCGAACCTGCTCCATGGTGTTATAAAGAAAACACAATACAATCTATATCTATAAAAATCAATGCCACTTTTCGTTGTAATTTTATAACTCAAGAACGGCTGGGCCGATTTAGCTGATTTTGGTTTTGAAATGTTTGTCGTAGTCCAGGGAAGGTTTAAACGGTGACGGTAGGTAGGGTAGGTAGGGTAGGTAGGGTAGGTAGGGTAGGTAGGGTAGGTAGGGTAGGTAGGTAGGGTAGGTAGGGTAGGTAGGGTAGGTAGGGTAGGTAGGGTAGGTAGGGTAGGTAGGGTAGGTAGGGTAGGTAGGGTAGGTAGGGTAGGTAGGGTAGGTAGGGTAGGTAGGGTAGGTAGGGTAGGTAGGGTAGGTAGGGTAGGTAGGGTAGATAGGGTAGGTAGAGTATGTAGGGTAGGTAGGGTAGGTAGGGTAGGTAGGTAGGTAGGGTAGGTAGGGTAGGTAGGGTAGGTAGGTAGGTAGGGTAGGTAGTGTAGGTAGGGTTTAGTGCTACCCGTGCGAAGTCGGGCCGGGTAAAGCTAGTTAAATATAACGGCAGAAGGAAGAAATATTTTGCTGTGTGGGGTGTAATATATCTTAAATTATATGATAATAATCTTGTAATATATATATATCTTACAAAATATGCTAACACGTCATTTAAATTGCATTCTGCCAAAGAAGAGCCCTAATTGCCAGTTTGTTGTTGAAAGTCGTTAGCGTGTGGCTGTAATACTAATTACAGCTTTGAACGAAATATTAATGAAGCCTACAAGTGCGAATATTCAGGCGGGTATTCATGGCCTGAAAACGTTTTATCTTAGTAGACTAATATATTATAAAGTATAACATTTGTGAGTTTGTATAAAGACGAAAGAAATAATAATGTTTGTTTGGACATAGTTAGTAAAACAAAAAAACAAAAAGTGAAAACAATATTATTACAATAATAGTGTGTGCCTCACGGCTGCGTCAAAACGTTCATTTCAGCATTAATGCCAGACAAATGCTTTCTGACGCTGGTTTTCTAATGAACCTTTAAGAGGGTTTATCCTAAATGTTGGCAACGTCGCAAATAGCTGTCAAATATTTGCTTGTTTTGATTCTTATAGCAATATTACTGCATAGAAATAAGAAATGTGGCTAACTAGAGAACTAGAATATTAATAATGAATTGCAATTATAACATTGAATTTGATGTTGTACCCATTTTAGGTGTAAAAACGCATTTGGAAAGTTTCCAAATACTTTTATTACATATAAAAATAAATATTCAGTGTTACGATATTAATAATTGCATTTCATAATCAATATTTTAGTTTGCTAGTTAGCCACATTTCTTATTCCCATACAGTAATATTGCCAAATTAATCAAAACAGCGAAATATTTGACATCTATTTGCGACGTTGCCCGCTTTCAGAATAAACGCTCTTAAGTAGGGACAAGTGACGGGGAGTACAAAACAGTTTCAACATACCTAATACATAATTTTTAAACTTCTAAATAAATAAATAAACTAGTAATCAAATACAAATTACAAAAAAAAAAAAAAAAATATGTAATATATTTTGTATATGGAGTAATGTTAGGAACTACCTACTGATCAAATTCCTTCACTAACGGGAATCCACAGTATCGTCGAGTTTCATAGGATATATTTTATGTTAAAACTGGAAGTTAGATTAGTAGCTATATATAGTTTCAATATTTGCATTCAGCGAGTCAGATTTCCTCAAGATTGAAGGCTGAATCACATAAGGTTTTTACCACAATCTTGGGAAATCCGAACACCAAGACTAGAATCTTTTTTTTTTTTTAAGTTTTGACGTTCGAAAGTGCCTTGCAAGGGCCTATTTGAAATAAATGATTTGACTTTGACTTTTGACTTTGACAAGAGGCAAAGTCATTTTCATCAGAAAGTTAAGTTACTATTAGATCCAAGAGAAAAATGTAAAATCCAATGGAAATCCCTCGAAATCTAATATTATTCCTGAAAAATTTAATGAGCAAATTTTTATATACAGGTTGTTCGGCAGAAGGTTGAACATACGAAAATGGCGGATCTGTGGGGCCGTCTACTACGTGTTTAGGTCCAATAACAAGACTTGGAAATGGCAATTTTTTTATTTAATCTTTTCTAGAATAATTGTAGAATCTAATATGTAAAAAAAAATTGGTTCGTATATTAATTAGTTTTACTTTTCGCAAATTTCCTTCGCAATACTATCGGTGAAAAAAGTCCCAGGCAGTCAAAATTGTCGAATTGTTCTAGTTTTGAAGAAGAAATTGTGCATAATATTGCATACCGTTAGATTGGGCATGAACCAAAGATATTTTTCTAAAATTAGAAGTGCTCTATCACTGTTAGTTTTTTTTTGAACGCAGTTCAAAGTCGGGCTTTCGGTATTTATTTTTGATTTGTTTGTAGTTTAAGGGCTCGTATTTACTTTTCTAGCAATCATCTGCGTCAAATACGAATTTTATAAGATTCTACAGTTACTTTAGATGAAAATAAAAATCAAAATATGTTGCCAGTTTTGTTGTTTTAAAATGAAATTATTGACGTTTGAAGATTTGGCAACGACAAATTCCGAAAAAAAAATTAAAAAAAAAACCTTGTGGCCTGGGTCTTGTTTTTTCGTATGTTCAACCTTCTGCCGAACACCCTGTATATTTATAATCACGTATCGTATGACCCAGTTACTGGGTTGTGGAGGTCAGATAGGCAGTCACTCCATGTAAAATACTGGTATTCAGCTGCATCCGGTTAGACTGGAAGCCGACCCCAACTTAAGTAGTTGGGAAAAGGCTAAGCAGATTGATTTATAATCACGTTCTCGAAAAGGCTCTAACGATTTCGATTAAAGTTGTAATACTTATCAATCTAGCTAGGTCTCATATCTGGGAAAATTCGTTTTCTCTATTTATAATCACGTTCTCGAAAAGGCTCTAACGATTTCGTTGAAAGTTGTAATACTTATCAATCTAGCTAGTTCTCATATCTGGGAAAATTCGTTTTCTCTATTTTCACCCGAGCTGAGCTCGGTCGCCCAGGTACTTTAGAACTTAATTTACTTCAATGTAGCAATTAATGCTTTCAGTCTTCTGGGCACGTTTCCGGGTGACAACGATGCGGAAGAAACTACTTCGATGCCTAAACTTGCTCTTTTGGTTTTGTAATATGGTTATGTTTTGTTAGTCATTTAAATAGTTATAATAGTTAATAGTTATAACAGTTAGTGTTAATAGATAGTTAGATAGGTAGTTTATAAAGATTTCTCCTACTTCAATCTGCCTAGCCTTTTCCCGACTTTATTGGGGTCGGTTTTACATGGAGCTACTGCCTATCTGACCTCCACAACCCAGTACCTGAGTAATACGATACCCCTTGGTATCTTGGTGGTGGTTGTCAGACTTTCGGGCTTCTGACGACCCGTAACGACTGTCAAAGATCCATGAATGTCAGCCGGGACCAACGGCTTAACGTGCTATCCGAGGCACGGAGGAGTCTCAAAGTTGGTCACCCATCCACAGACCAACCCCGGCAAGAATAGCTTAACCTGACGGATCGACCCGTCCAGCAGTTATTACTTAGCCACGAGCTCCTCAATAAAGATTTCTCCTACTTCAATTTCAATAAATGTATGAATAATAATCGATTTTTAGTGGGTCTGTCTTTCAATTTTGACAGGCATGGCCTATGGCTTGAAAGTTTACTGTGAAAGTTTATGACATTGTATGTTTTAATGGTGTCTACTACGAAATTGTGCTGGGTCACGAAAGCCTACTAAGTAAACTAGGTTTGATATGGAGCTTTAAAAAATAAATGTTTCATTTTAACTTACATACCAAAATTTTAATAAGTAAGTATCTCGAAGGTTTACGAGACTCGTTCGTAGTCATAAAGTCATAACTCAACTCTAAGTCATGCCATACCGCTCTCGTACTGTTAACGTACCCGGGCCGACCGAAACCTTAAGTGAACTCGCCAAAATACTGTTGTTTATAATATGGTATAGTGTAGATTCGAGTAGGCTATATTATGTTGTTGCTTTTTATTTTAAATATTGTGTTTTATTTTTTATTTTTTTATTTACGGAATTTATTAAAGTAGTTATTATTTTTAGATTATAGATTAAAATTGTAAGTTAGTTATTTTTAAGACCACAGACCACAGACTTATTGCATTAGGTATACACCTGTGATGACAGTTGTAAGGGAGATTAAAATAAATAAATAAATAACTTCATGTTTTATATCTGCCCGCGTGATATCTTGATAAATTATAGCCTATGTCACTCAGTGATAATATAGCATTCTACTGGTGAAAGAATTATTAAAATCGGTCCAGTAGTTTTTGAGTTTATTCTTTATAAACAAAAATACAAATATAGTCTCTTCATAAAATTGGTGTAGATGTAGATAAGACATATGAATAACAGATTTTCAGTACAAAAGAAGTTCGTATACCAGTTTAAAAACAAAATCCCGTGAATACGACGACGGTTCTATAGCCACCGAGCGCTGCAAGCAAGAATAGTCCTTACGGTGGTTAGATATGAGCTTCTTTGATGGTACCTCAATATTTTTATTAAAGGCTATGTAGCAGTCAGTGAATTGTATAACCTGACGCCTCTACCCCTCTTTTTCTTTGTAAGGCGGGTCAGGTAATGCAGAGTCTGACCGTACCTTATTTCTGATTTCGTCCTTATTTGTTATGTGAAATTAGGTTATATTGCTAGCCTGAGTTGCTTTAAGACGCAAATATATGCCAGTGACCTTGAGTGGTTAGCTTGCGTGTTCTGTACTGAGCTCACGCAACGCGTCGTACGTCCAGCCAGTAATAGGACTCGGCCATCAAGGAGCGCTGTCCCAAATTAGACACATTATACATAAAACCAACGGTATTTTAATAAAACACGTAAAAATCACTAAAATATGAATAATTAAGTTATCTTTAATATGCAAAAAAAACACGCTTGATCGATTTTGCGTGATTCTCAGTTTTTTTCCGCGTTAGACATAACTTTACAAATTAATTTCACTATGTAATATAAACATAGGTAATCTAAAATATTTATATACTAAGTTATTAAAAAAATGCTCTAATTTAACATATATTTTTTTCAAATCATTTACATTATTATACATAAAACAAACGGTATTTTAATAAAACACGTAAAAATCACTAAAATATGAATAATTAAGTTATCTTTAAAATGCAAAAAAAACACGCTTGATCGATTTTGCGTGATTCTCAGTTTTTTATCCGCGTTAGACATAACTTTACCATGTAAAATACTGGTATTCAGCTGCATCCGGTTAGACTGGAAGCTGACCCCAACATAGTTGGGAAAAGGCTAGGCAGATTGTTAGACATAACTTTACAAATTAATTTCACTATGTAATATAAACATAGGTAATCTAAAATATTTATATATTAAGTTATTAAAAAAATGCTCTAATTTAACATATATTTTTTTCAAATCATTTACACTACTCGTTTAGACGTGATCTTCATTATAAAATCATTAAAAGTCGGTTATCGTCGCCTTAACTGACTTTTTTTACAATACCTTTCAACACTACCCTTGTAGTGTTGAAATATCTTGTCTATAAGTTTCATACACACATACATAAACTCATCCCTTCGTTCCATGGGGTAGGTAGATACTACAGAACGCCACCTGACGATCCTCACATACTGCTTTTGCCTCGTTTACGTTCCTACATAAACTTTCATTTTAGGTATGTCCCTCTCTATGTGTCTATCGCCAGATTTACCATTCACGCAAAAGAGAGAAGACCTTTTTCAATCAAATCGGAAAATTATAGTCGCTGGCACGTAACTTAGCAAGAATCGTAGATGCGCAGAATTCGTTTTCACTTGTTCAAAAATAAATTATTGCAATAACCATAGAATACTCGTAATGCGCAGGCAATTAAATTTACCATTTTTTTTTAAAGTTTCAAACAAAACCTACAAATAATTACCTCCTACCGATATTTTGAAGCCACAGCCGAATCAAAACAGCCTTCCAACTCGATGGCATTCAACTGCAGTGTTAAGGGTACACTAGTCGACGGCTCGAACTCGTTGTTGGGCGTAACTAATATTCGTATGCATGCCAATTAGTCTAATTATTTATTTATTTGTATTTATTTAGCAATTTTTTATTGATTTATTAATTTATTTTGTGAAATAAAAATCTGCCTAGCCTTTTCCCAACTATGTTGGGGTCGGCTTCCAGTCTAACCGGATGCAGCTGAATACCAGTATTTTACATGGAGCGACTGCCTATGTGACCTCCACAACCCAGTAACTGGGTATTACGATACCCCTTGGTAAGACTGGTGTCAGACTTTCGTGCTTCTGACTACTCGTAACGACTGTCAAAGATCTACGAATGACAGCCGGGACCAACGGCTTAACGTGCTTTCCGAGGCACGCAATTTCTTTTGTGAAATAGACAATGATTTATAACGAAAACGAGCGCGTAAAATTTCATGAACAAACCTTTGATATTATAAAAAAAACTACTCAATGTATATACTCAAAATAAAATTATTAGAACTGTCTAATAAATTATCTATCCCTGTATGGTTTCTATTTTGCCATTTTCTTACCAAATAAGCTATTTATTTACGTCAAAACACGAGTGAAAATTTGTCTTGAAATATGGAAGTTTCGACGCTCATAACTTCCAAACTTTTTTCCAATTCTGCTTCCATATAGGGCTAGATAATGAAAAGACAAATTGATATCATTTTTAGTTTTGAAAGTACACCGACAAACAGACGAGTAATCACCAAACTACATTTGTATAGAAGACTGACCGACTCGCGTACCCTTAACACTGGATAATAACAGGCTGTGTCCGATGCATCGGCATATTTTATGATACGAGGGATAGACAGCTGATGTGAATTATTAGTAGGATATCGATTGTCAGGCGATGTATCTGTCGATATCATAACTGTATTACATCGGTATGGTTCAATATTTTAAAGTTTAACTCTAGGTTTACCTCTAACTCTTGGTGGCTCAAGATTAATTATTTGAATAACCCTGAATAAATTACTTGTTAAATCTGAGTTATTTAGGACTAGACCTTCGACCGCGTGATCTCTTTATAAAATTATAGCCAAATATACTCAGTGATAATATACTCGTAGCATTCTGCTAGTGAAAGATTTATTTAAATCAGTCCAGTAGTTTTTGAGTTTATTCATTAGAAACAAAAATACAAATCTTTTCTCTTCTTATTATTAGTGTAGATAATATTAATAAATACTTAATTGAGGTCATTATAGTTATAGTAGGTTTTGCAATGAATGTGAGTTCCTATTTTCCGTATGAGAACAGTCCTTTTCCCGGCAGTGACGAACCTGCTGGTGAAAGGACTTGTCGTAATGCCTGAGATAATGTTGTGAAATATTGTAGCATTTCACAAGGTTTACCCAACAGTTGTTTTCTTTTCAGATTTTCCTCTATACTGGTGAAGCCGCTAAAGATTTTTATGGTCATTATGCTTAGTAAGTTACGGAATGAATGTGAGTTCCTATTTTCCGTATGAGAACAGTCCATTTCTCGGCAGTGGCGAACCTGCTGGTGAAAGGAATTGTCGTAATGCTTGAGATAATGTTGTGAAATATTGTAGCATTTCACAAGGTTTACCCAACATTTGTTTTCTTTTAAGATTTTCCTCTATACTGGTATAGCCACTCATAGGCGTACCCAGAGGGGGCAGAGGAGGGCAGCTGCCCCCCCTCTGGGGTTTGTATGCCTAGGTACTTACCTACTGTTGTCGATGAGTCACGGTAAGACTTATTTTACAATTACGGTATATTAAGCATTCATTTTAAAAAAAACCGTTCTGCGCGGCAGGTAATCATGATGTATCTTGCAAAATACGCGAACGCAGCAAGCAAGCACACAATTTATTTATTTAACTACCATAGCATAGGATCTCCACAGGTTTTTCCCTTACCCCAGGGGGGGCGGGGTTCAAAACAAAAATTTCTAAAGGGGGGCCTTTAAAAATTTCATTAAATTTCCGGGGCCTTTGAAATTTTGGTTTTGCCACCGCTTAGGCCAAAAACTAGGTACGCCCATGTAGACACTAAAGATTTTTGATCAGCAACCACGGCAGCATGCAACATTGCATTAAGATATGAGATGAAGGAAACGTCATCGAAAGCCTAAATCTAAATAAACACATTTATTTATAGGTGCATTATAGAAGTAGCGATTTTAATGAGTTGCTGTGATTTTATGAGATTGATAGTAATGATTTTAATGATGATAATTCCATAAATACATATTTTTTATGGTCGAGAATCATATTTTTATCAAGATATAACCTCACACTGACCTGCAATTTGCAAAAAACGTTATAAGATAATTTGAATTTCGCGGGTTACCTTTACGGATTTTTATTAGGTAAGGATTACTTTTATTTTAAATCCACTTTTTTCAAACCAATTTAAAATCCTTAAAATCTCCTTAGTTTGTAGGTAAGTAACTTTAACCGACTTTAATATTTACATTATATTTTTTTTATCACACAAACACCCATAATATCACATTCGCGTGATCGAATTCAAATTTTTCAATTTAAAGTTTGTTCATTTATTTATTTGCTATCGAAAATGTTGTTATCGCGTGTTCGCGGCATTCGGTGCGTGAAATGCCAGCGTGGTATTGCAGGGGAGGCAAAGGAGCTACTAGCATACAGCCAACAGCCCAGAGGTTAGAGGCAAGACGATATCGACTATACGCGATCTAGGAAACGGAGGGGACTATTATGGAAACCGACTTTATTTTTTTTGGGATTTGATTTTTGAAGATTTTATTTATTTACAAGGTACACCATTAGCTTTTGTATGTGATATACCTATCTAAAGCTTTAAAGCCATAGGTATATCCAAGCAAGATTTTCCGAATTATGGTCCAATTTTTTTTTATATAATATGGTGTGTCCGCCGGACAGCCAAGTCATAGCTCTCGAGTTCGGACCCAAGGCACGGACCTCTGACTTTTCGGATTAATGTGGGTATTGTTTAATTATCACTTGTTTCAAAAACGGTGAAGGAAAACATCGTGAGGAGGCCGGCCATGCTTGAGAGATATTTCTCGGCGGCATGTCAAGCCAAGTCAGAGTTCAATCCGGGCTTTAAAACTCTGACACCAGGTTAGTCATTAACCATACGAAAAGAAGATATTTTGTTTTTTTTTTTGTTTTTTGCGTTCCGTACCTCAAAAGGAAAAAACGGAACCCTTATAGGAGCACTCGTGTGTCTGTCTATCAGGCTAGCTGGTTGGCTGGCTGTCTGTGTCTGTCCGTCTGTCACAGCCAATTTGCACTAAGTTGGGTACATGAATTTCTATGACCCAAACACGGACGTGTAACGTAAATAAATGAATTTTGAATAAGGGGGTTACTTCTGGGGGTCAAACAAGAAAAAAAAATTGCATACTGTACCGTGTGACATTATCAAATGAAAGGGGTTGTTGTGAGGATCTTAAATATTTTTTTTTATAGTTTATACACAAATACTTTTAAAGATATTTTAGAAAATTGATGGAAATTGACCATTCCCCCAAAAATACAGAGAATGGTTCTTTACTCATAGATACAGGAAAACCTATAAAAGTTTATGGTGTTAAAATAACATGGTAAATCTCTCATTATTTTGTGTACGAACTTACATTTTCAACTACAATGTTAAGTTTATTCTTGGGATAAATTCATCCCAACTACGGAACCCTTCATTGTGCGTGGTCCGACACGCACTCGGCATTTTTTTTTTGTTTTATCCAATGTTTGGATGTTTGTTCCGCAAAAAGGTCTGAACGCATTTTGATGAAAATGGAAAAACGGCTTTGAACGCGCAGTGATTATGCCAAAGAAAATATGAATCGATTGTAAAGTACCGCTGGAGGAAGGCGAAACAACAACCTAACCTACTGTCAAACAGGAATGTGTCTTTTTATTATTATTTTGTGAATCATCAGTACATTAGAGTGAGTAGATAATGTACTAACAGGAAACTGGAAGGCATTCTTAAAGTAACCTCTAGTGGGAATAGACGAAAAGTGCAAACATTTACTTTGTGGTGTAAACTGTTTTCAAAATGGGTAAGTTGACTTTTTTAACTATTAACTTTTCTAACACAAATTTAACCATTCTAAAGGGTCCCAATCAATTGCATTACATTGATTCACGAATTGATTGTCTACCAAATGCAATTGAAGCGATTGACAATATTAATACATATATACGTGACCCTTGACGACGTCACCAAAAAGATATTTGAAAGAGAAATCTGTCAAAGTATTTATAAACAAAGACTGAATTTTGAGAATAGGGTCGCTAAGCGGATCACGGATTCGAAAAGTCACTAGGTACGTTTCGTGTTCCGGAGTTGGTTTTTGTATCTATTTATTCAACAGAACTTTATTCAATATACACAGCACTATTTTCCCTTTGTTTGTCATTTTCATAAGCGTCTATAATCAATGTTCCCCTCTAAGCCAATATATTTTTCGGAATATACCTACGAGTATTCAAAAGGTAATATCGAAATGTAATTTTAACTAAGAATGTTATTCAAATAACTCGCCAAAAGTCAGTTGAATTGAATAATTTCTATGGATTTACATTACAATATTAATTAATAATTATCCATCATTCAATTATGAACCGCTCTCATAATAACGGTATATACCTAGCTCTATATCCCTAGATATCCATAAGGATTTATATATTGGGTCTTGAAATTGACGGTTTTTTCTAACAAATAGAGAACCTCGTCACTTCTATGATTTAAAATATTCATCAATTGCTTGGTATTAGGTATATCGAATAATGACCATCATAGACAACTACCAACAGTAAAAAAACCTTATTACTTATAGTTTTGTAAACATAAAAAATACCTTAAAATTTACTCCTTATTTTGTTAGCAGAAATTACCACTATTTGTTTTAACTTAGCCAAAACTTATTTTTGTCGCTTAACCTAAGTGGCATATTCGTTATCTTAGCTTTTAAACATTTGTACATAAAAGTTTTATAACATTCGTGTTCATGGTTGTTATATAAATTAAGAAAATGTTAGTATGAAAAATGCCACTTCTTTAAAATTCTCCATACAAAACGCTGGTTTCATAAGTGTGGGACCTATTATATATCACGGCTTCAACCATCTTATTGCGACCGATATATTTAATAAAAGTCTTCGAATGTGCCCCTGATGTCCCATTGACCGCCATACAGTATTTGAAGAAAAAATGAGCTTAAATAAGAAACAAAATGAAGAAAACAACATGTTTTCTTGTTTAAAGACTAATTAATTTGTTGTGTAATTCGCGATGTGTACTCTACCTAACCTTAATATTTAAAATGATTAGTTGAGTAGGTAGGTAAACACAGTTTCAAAACAAAATGCCATGTCCTTAGATTACTCACAGGCTGTTGGTCAGTTATCAGCCTGACTCATGTACCTACCTATGTATATAGGTATTATATACTTAAGTAACTGTATATTCTTGAAATCACGGGAAAAATTAACGTCATTTGTAAGGAGTATTCAGTGGGGAGAAGACCTCACTAGGAGAGAAGCAACATTGATATAAAATGAGTGAGTTTTATTTCCGTTAATTTTTTTAAGAAGTTCCTTATCCCACGTTATGCTTTGCGCACTTGGAGAGAATGAGAAGACCTAGACCGAAAAATGTATAACATTCTGACTGTCACTTTTGCAATTTTTTTCAGCTTTTTTTTGAAGATTACGTTCTTTCGGGTTTTGTGTTTATTGTGTGCCTTAACCAGGGTCAAATACATTTATTTTCTTTCTTACTGTTTTCCTGTGTACCTAGATGGTGGTAGATTAAAGTGAATAATAATAATAATAATAATATTTATTGACATAAAAGTATGTTACATTTATATATGGAAACCCTGACTCCTGCGCTAGGTTGTGACCTGTGTTACAGGAATCAGTCTTCTCCCAGTAGTTTTACTTATATAATATGCAATAAAATTTAAACAATTTTAGATTATACAATATCTGCTTGAGGCGTGTGTGTGAGGGTGGGTGTGTATACATGTGTGTGTATGTGTGAGCGTATGTGAGTGAGTGTGTGTGTGTATGTGGGGGTTTATGTTATTAATTTTTCAGTCTGTATGTAGTCTAATGCTTGTAGCCAGGTGTTTATTTTCTTTTTAATTTCATTTTTAGAGAATGGGTTAATCAGTAAGGCCTTGTTTATCTTATTATAGATATGCGTAGCAAGAAATAGATGTTGCCGTCTAGCTGAGGCAGTCCTACATTTGACGTATTTACAAACATTAGTGATTGTGCGTTTACTTTTGTAACTGTTGTTTATGGGTGTTATTAGGTGCTGTTTCAATGTGATATTGAGAAGATATAGCTGTCTCACTGTGAGCAGTTTACAGTTTTGGTACAGAGTTATGGTCGGGAACCGATAAGGTTTGAAGGTCAGGACTTTGAGCAATGATCTTTGAGCTCTTTCGAGCTGGATCATAATTGTTTTACAGGCTCCTCCCCACACCGTGATACAGTAACCAATTATCGACTGGGCTAGAGAAAAATATATTGTGCGAAGAAGATTAACATCAGCTACATGTCGAAGTTTCTTAAAAATCCAAATAAGTTTCCTAACTCTAGAGGCAGTTAGTTCGACTTGGGCCCGCCAACTTAGTTTTTCATCCAATAATACACCTAAGTATTTTATATTTGTTTTTTGGGATATTGTAAGACATGAGCACTGGAGCCTATTTTCAGGGAAATTGCAAGAGTGTACCTTAAGGGTTACTGCTATAGGTTTGGTTTTGGCGAACCTGAACTGCAAGTATGAAGTTTTTGCAATGTTAAGGGTAAGTAAATTTTCTTCCAGCCAGTTACTGACTTTACAAAGTCCCAGCTCAGCCATATGCTGCGCCTCTTCCCAAGTCTCTCCATGAAATATAAGCGCGGTGTCATCAGCGTAGCTAAATATTCTACCCTTAATATGTTGTTGCTGACACAAATCATTTACATATATCAGGAAGAGGCTCGGGGATAGGGCACTACCTTGCGGCACACCACAGGTGACGTCGGCTTAGCTACTGATGATTCCACCTATCTTTACCCTTTGTGTCCGATCACTCAAAAAATCACTAAATATACTGAGAGCTTCTCCCCGAATTCCTATGTGGTCTAGTTTCGTCACAAGAGTGGAAATAGAGACGGTGTCAAATGCGTTCGCGAGGTCGAGAAACACTCCTATACATTTCTGTTTAGCATCAACCTTCTCAGCAACGTGATCAACGAGTTGACCAACTGCCTCTTCTGTGCTTTTCCCAGACCGAAAACCGAATTGACATTCAGATAGGATTTTGTTTTTTTCTAAATAACTAATGAGTCTAGTATTCAAAAGCTTTTCTAGTATTTTTGACAGTGCCGGTAAAACTGATATTGGTCTGTAGTTTTTAACTTCATCCCGATTCCCGCTCTTGTGAACTGGCGTGATAAGAGATTTTTTAAAGACTCGGGGAAAAACTCCCTGATCAAAACAAATCCCAATGAGTTTTGTGATCGGGGGAATAAAAATTGCCTTGCCAGTTTTAAGTAGTTTTGCCGAGATAGTGTCCCATCCTGTGGCGCAGTCTGTTTTTAGATTGTTAACTACAGCTTCGACTTCTGTCTCATCAGGGGATAGTAGAACAATAGAATTTAGTGCTGGCGGTGAGTTAAAATTATATGATCCAGGTTGGGATCTTCGGTTTTGTCTAATAGTATCTGCAAGTTGTTTGCCTATATCAGCAAAATACTCATTTATGGTCTCAATTTCTTTCGATGCACCCTTTGTAGCAGGTAATAGCTCCATCGCGACTGTTTTTTTTTCGACTTGGTTAGTAATGGATTTCACTATGCTCCATGTTTCTTTGCTGTTTTGTGAGGATTTTAGAGCAGATTTTTCATGATTTATTCTTAACTTTCTAAGTAGTAAATTGCAGTAGTTGCGGTATCTTTTATAAGAAATCTCCATAATGGTATTTTTTGGGTTTTTTAAAACGTCTTTATGAAGATTATCCCTGTGTCTAATGCACCGTAATAGGCCTGGAGTTAGCCACGGTTTTATAATTAACTTACGGTTGGTCACAGTGATAACTTTTGTGTTTAGTGAGATTGCATTCATCAAACAATCTACAAAGAGTGTAGCCGCCTCATTTGCATCGGAGTCGTTTGTTATAAATGAGAAATCAGCATTTTTTAAGTGTTCAATAGTGGCTTCAATATTTACCTTTGTAGTACATCTATTCTTATTGGTTTTACTAGGTTCATTATTTAAACATAATAATACAGAGGCGTGGTCACTTACAGTGGAATCCATTACTACAATTGTCGAACCAGTTGAGGCATTTATCATGAGGTGATCAAGGCAGTTGTGCAGTCTTGTTGGGTATGTGTGACCTGGTAGGAGACCCAGTTCAGCGGTAAGGTTGAGGTAGGATGCACTATTTCTGTCTGAGTTGTTCGGTTTTATGTCTATATTTATGTCTCCTGTAAGAATAATGGTTTTAATTTTTAAACCACCAATTATGTTTTCGAGGGAGTTAAGGAAGCTATCAGTACGGTACATCGAAGGGGACCTATAGGCTGCTAGTATACCTATATTGGTGCCTACTTTTAATAAAAGAAAATTAGCACCCTCTGTATCTGGCTCTTCAACCGTACATTGAATGTGGTCCTTTGTGTATATTACAATACCATCATTTTGATTGAGACATTTTTTTGTAGAGTGAGTGACGTAATTTTCTATTGTGGGAATTGGTTTGTCATTACTAAGCCAACACTCCGTCAGAATTATAATATCTATTTCGAATGCTAGCCTAGCTAGTTGGGCCTGAAAGCCATCTAAGTTTTTATAGATGCTCCGAATATTCTGTGTTATTATTTTAAGGGACGCATTAGGATTTTTAATAACTGTGTTACAGGTGTCTGTATCACAATGATGAGATGTTGCCATTGTGATGTTATCTATATGTGTTAAGATATTGCTATTTGTATTAGCCATTGGTAGTTATTTCAATTTTACTGCTGCCACTAAATTTCTCTACTTTTAATCCATATCCCTTTAGATACTCGGGTAAAACTTTAGGTTTGAACAAAACCAGGCAGAACCCAAATGTATGGGGGCGAATGTAGGTTGTCGCTTGTACGATCAAGTGTAGTTGTAGTGTGTATTTGTATTCTGAGTTGTTTTGAGTGTAATGTGCTAACTGGTGTTTTATGCGTTTAATTGTGTTTTGTGTATACATTTTTAGAACAGAGAGTAACTGCAAATATAGAAATAATAAAATTAACAAAAAGCTATAAGAATAATATTCAGCTTTGCCTAGTCATTGTGCTAGGTTTATCTTAAGGTCGGCTTCACTTTTTACAAGTATGTGTTTCTTCCCTTCAATTTGACGCAGGAAAACTTTCCCATATGAAGTCCAGCAGAACTTAAAGCCGTTGTCGGTAGCAAATTTGCGGGCCAGGTAAAATAAACGCTGTGCATTCAAAGTCAGGCATTCAGATAGATATACTGGTTTTTTCTCACCTTTCAGTTTGATATGAGCGGTGTTCAACTTGTGTTGGTTATTGTTGCGATTGTACTGGCGAACTTTATCCAGCATATTTTCTTTTGTAGTGACTGAGGCGAAGTCAACGATAATAGACGGAGTTCCAACCTTTTTATGCACGCGGAAAATATCTTTAATATCCTGGCGCTCGAGTGAAACTTGGAGAACACTTGCTGTGTCCGCAATAATCTGACGAAGATCTTCTTTATTTTCTCCTTCCTTCTTTGGTACGTTTCTTACCTCCATTTTCGTTAGACAAAGCGTTCGCTCTAGGTTTTCTACTTTGTCTTCAAGCTGGTTTATATAACTTCTTTCGGCTTTACGTTTTATTTCAAGGTCATCCATTTTAACCTTTAACTCATCGTATTGCTGAGTGACGAAATTTAAAGAATTTTTTATTTCGGTGTTCTGTGCTATTATTTCTTTCATTGAGTTTTGTAGTGCCAGATACTTAGTTTCAGATTGAGCAGTAGACGACTGTAATAAATCTCTCATTTCTTGCATAAAGGAGGACAAGTCGTCCTCGCGTTTACGTTTACGCGTATTGACGTTTTCTGTCTCAACACGGCTTAGGTTAGGCGCAGACCCAGATAGCGTAATAGCTGAGACGACCACCCTGGGTGTGTTTGGTTCATCAGGTTCGCTGGCAGCAGGCGAATCCGGTATCTGCAGCCGCGGCGGCGTTCTTCTGAGAGGCATGCTATTTACTTATAGGTTGTTTAGTAGATTTAAGAATACCTTGCGTATCGCCGTGGTGTGTGCTGAGCTCTAAATACTAGGCGCGCAGGCAGCGAGTAGAGTAGTAGCGACGGCCCTCGTAACCGGCAGCAGTGCGTAGTGACGCAGCCGTGGCGTGACTGAGATAGCACGACAGCTTGATGTAGCAGGTACCGGGAGCGCAGGCAGTCAGCAACGTCGCGTGTTGCGTGAGTGAGTAGGCGGCTACGTAGGCGTACCAGGAGTGGCTCACTCGCAGACTCGTGAACCGTTTTTGTTTGGCGTTGGTGCGCGTACTACTTTGCGTTATGCACTCCTATTTTTAAGATCGATTTAATTTAGCTAAATCACTTCAAATTATATATTTAAAATAAAACTGTGTAAATTCCAAGGCACGTCTACTCGTGTTCGAGGTCCGGAGGGAAGGAATGCGCAAAGGTAGCCCGGAAAATTCAAATTATCAAAAAAAAAAAAACAATTTCAAGTTCATTATCAGGTTGAATGTTGATGAAACACCACCTTCAGAAATTCAGTTCATGGATTTCCCGATTTCATCTCGGCGGAATTAACCGCATTCCATGGTTATCATAAAAGAGGAATTATACCTATTATTATCAATAGTTGTTTAATTATAATGGATAAGTACGTAATTAATTAATTAAAGGAAAGTAATGGAAGGAAAATAATTAATGTAAGGAATTTAATATAATTTATTTATTTTAAAAAAGTGTGGTACAGTCTGTTACAATAAATATAGTTTTACAATTTACGGATACTTAATCAGAAAAAGAGTAAAAATAACAGGATTGAATCTGGCGTCCTAGCTAGGTTACGCAGGGACGCAGATATACAATGACCTTGAGTGGTTAGCTTGCGTGTTCTGCACTGAGCTCACGCAACGCGTTGTACGTCCAGCCAGTAATAGGACGCATAGACGCATTATTAATTTATTATACATAAAACAAAAGGTATTTCAATAAAACACGTATACTAAAATATCAATAATTAAATTATCTTTAAAATGGTGAAGATTTCAGAAAAATACGCTTGATAGAGTTTCTCGTGACTCCCAGTTTTTTATCCACGTTAGATATAACTTTACAAATTAATATCAGTATGAAATATAAACATAATCTAAAATATTCATATATTAAGTTATTAAGAAAATGCTTTAAATTAACATTATTTTTTTCCAAATCATTAACACTACTCGTTTAGTCGTGATCTTCAGTATAAAATCATTAAAAGTCGGTTATCGTCGCCTTAAGGATCGCCAGCCCAGGTTCCCACAGAAAAACACTAATGGAATGGGATGTAATTAATGTAAGGATCTTAGCAGGTGGCGTAGTTTCTGACTACCCCCATGAGAAGTAGGCTTGAGTTTATATGTGTACGTGCTTAATAAAATGTAATTATATTTATGTTTATTTTCCTGAAGCGTTAGATAAATTTAACTACCTACCTATACTGCGTTCGCAATTCATTTGCTAAACATGTAAACAAACACGAGTTTTTCACTTAGAAAAACATCAACTTTATGCAAGTGTAAATAAAGTTGACTTTACACTGACTAGTAGTTTAAAAAGTCATAAAAAATATGAAGTTATAGCGCAAACTGAACCATATGTGTAGGCATTACAGTTGTTTTTCCTAAAACTAGTATTTGTTTACATGTTTGGCAAATGAATTGCGAACGCACATTACCTACAAATTATAAAACAAAATCCCCTCGCCGCGCCACGTCTGAATCTGAACGCGATAAACACAAAAACTACCAAACGGTTTTCAGTAACGGACGGAGTGATTCATGAGGAAGGTTTAGGTGTACTCGTTTATTTAATTAAGATTTTGTTTATATTGACTGAAATATGACGATGATTGTTGAAGATGTCGGAAAAAATCATGCCGACTTGGGAGCTTTACAGGCGTGCGCCACATACAGCGTCGTGCAGACCGACACACTCTAACAAAACAATTTCTTAGAAAGCCTGGATTAACACATAGGCATAGGGTACTTTTAGTCCCGGTAGTTCCTACGTTCCCGTGGGATGTATAATAAGCTAGTTTAAAAAAAAAAAAACGGCTTTGTAGAGATCCGTGTCTGTTTCTCATACATGTGTGAAAGTCTTCTATCAATATGCCTAACCTTTTACCTTTTCCCAATGTATGTTGGGGTCAGCTTCCAGTGTAACCGGTTATAGCTGAATACCGGTATTTTACATGGAGCGACTGCCTATCTGATCTCAACACCCAGTGAAATGAAATGAAAGGAAATTGTTTATTCTGTAAAAAGGATATCGGAATCACTTTTACACGTCATATAAAAAATATTAAAAAATAAGCTAGATGAGGTCGGTGTTTCCTATCTGACTATTCTGAGAAGAAAGGCCGAAACAAACTCAGAGGTCGCAGTCTCTTTTAAAGTTCAGACATAATCTTGGTCAGGCCATATGAGGACCATGTGTCTGAAATAGTCTTTTGAGGAAAGAACCACACATATTTGAGTGGACCTGTCCAGTCAGTGCAAACATTTGTCAGTAATCGTGGAGCTCAACTCAGAACTTAAGGAGCTCAACTCGACGAACAATACCAAAGAAAGGATATTTGGATAGGCCGCATTAACTACTCAAAACTGCCAGACAATCATTAAAACAAAAAAAAAAATAACCTCATAGTCCTCACATTCACAATAATTAAAATAATATAATACTTTACAAAGTAATCGTACTTTTACAGTAACTGAGTAACACGATACCCCCATATAAGACTGGTTGTCAGGCTTTCGAGCTTCTGATTACCCGTAACGACTGTCAAAGATCTTCGAATGACAGCCGGGACCAACGGCTAACGTGCTTTCCGAGGTACGGGTCTCGATATGTAATGGATGCCGCATTCATTACATATCGAGACCATAGCTCTCATATTAACGCACCGTTACTGTACATAGTAGAATTTTTGGGACAATTGTCATAGTGCTCATAAGCACGAGCGACACGCGCCAACGACGGATGCATCTGCAGTCGTCGACGGTTCGACGGCTGCTGTCGATACGTCGGTCGCCACTACACGAGCGGCTTTGCCTCTGCCGTTTGCGCGTGCCGCTCTCAAACTCAAACTCAAAGCATTTATTTCAATTAAACCATTTACAGGCACTTTTGAATTGTCAAGGAATCGGTCAGTCAGAAATACGAAGCTAGTTGCCCATTCCAAAGCATAGTAGGTACCTATGGAGAAGAACGGGCAAGAAACTCCACGTTCTTTTAAATAAATTGTTACAAAATATCGGTTAAGTACATCTTTCATTTTGAAATTAAACATGTGAGAACAATGTAGAAAGACGTGGACGCTTCTGCGTCCTCTTCTTTATAAGTACGATGCCCATAACCTCAATTTTAAAATAAACAGCATATTTTATTTTTTTAAAAGCTTCTGCCTAATCAGGAATCGAACCGAAATCAGATACCTTTTATAAAAGAAGCATCCTGTCTTGTTATACTGAACGATATTGTTGCTGGTATGAATGTATACTGCAAAGTAATACTTTGAATGAAGTGCTAGTTTATGCAATTTTTAAAAATCTATCGCAAAAATTGAGCAGTTCCTATTTAGAAACTTGAGGACTGACCGATTCCTTGACAATTCAAGTTTGAGTTTTCTTTTTCGCCTCACTTGTGATTGTGACATGATCCTCTTTATTATATCTTTCTAAATGTAATGTATTTTTTCCAGGGTCTGTGAGAGCCGTCGTTTTCGTCGTGGCAGCCTTGCTGGTCATCAACTACGTATCAGGTATTTTTTCTAGTTTCCCATGTGTCATAAGTAGAATATTTTCATAAGAGAATGTAACAAGATCCCAGCAGGGTTTACTCATAACAGGAAAAAAATAACTGTGGTAAGAGCTAGCTATGTGTTATCTTCGGACCTACCACCTACCTAACGGGAATTTTGCCACTTTTAGTCGTCAAATAATGAGGAGGCCGACCGATTGTCTAAATTAGATGCAGTAGAGGGTACAGCAATTGATTACTTACCTGAGTATAGGGAATACATATCTAAATATAAAGTAATTTGTTATAAATCCTGGAAACTGCACTTTGATAGAATCAGTCGGCAAAAATGTATATGGTATTGGAGCATACAAGGCGAGCCTCCTCGTATGCCTTGGTTCGATGTCGATCAATTTCGTAGGAATTATGTTAAATTAATTTTAAGACTTCGCTCTGGACACTATCCATCAGCGAAGTTTGCATTCCTTATGAAAAAAACTGATTTACCGAATTGCAGATGTGAATGTAATCAGATTGAGTACCGTACGTGCAGCATTTGCTGATGGATTGTGTCCGCAACAGTCGCGAGAGGGAGTCACTTTTGAGAGAATTAGACTTAAATAGGCTTAACGTGGGATTAATACAATCAATTTTATCCCAATCAACGTCAGAAGGTGCCAAAAAGTTATGTCATTTAATAATAGTCCATAATCGGTGACCTAGGTTATCTTTATCACAAAGAGTTTTATATATTGTTTAACTGTTTAGTATAGTTTATGTGTTAATGTTACAATGTTAAAAGGCACAATGGGGTTGACATAATATCTATTTACATAAAAACCGCAAAACAAATAGAGAGGAGAAAAAAATTGTCTTTAATTTTAGTTTTAAAACTGTATTGTATCTTTTTTTCTTATTTTCGTTATAATATGCTGCACTGGTTCACATGCGGTGGTAACTAACCAATGGGCCTGCGTGGTGGGTAACTTAACCCACTAACTCACATAGAAAAGAGGCCTGAGTCCCCTGAGTTAGAACATAGGATACTTTTTATCTCGATATTCCTACGAGAACGAGGCTTATACGGATGAAACCATAGGGGGCGTAGCTAGTGTAGTGATATCGGTGGTAGTGACCACTTATCATCAGATGGACCGCCAGCTCGTTTGCCACCCCATAAAATAACATTACTCCTGTGTTTATCTTAATATTATCTGTTCCTTCTCCAGCAGGTATCGGTCACGGCAATTGTCCCCCTAAAAACAGGGTGACCAACAACACACCTACCTGTTTCTCTGATGCTGACTGCCAGAAATGGGGCAAGGTGTGCTGCCCCAACCAGTTCAACACCAAGTCCTGTGTAGACCGAGCGCCCTGGATGAAAAATGCTGACTATGGGAACAAACAGAAGTACACCGGTAAGTTGGTTTATACAAATTCTGCTGTAGTCCACTGCTGGAGACCTCATTCAAGTTCCACCTGGTTCTCCGCTCTCCGCCTCCCGTCATACCCGTCCAACGCAATGCTTGTCGTTGTCGGTACGCGGTCTCCCGTCGAAGATCGTCTACTCCATGGGCCATCGGTCCTTCGATAGACATGGCTGGCCTACTTCCTCTTCAGCTTGGAGCAAGTGCAGACGTTCTTGGATCTTGCCTTGAGTAATTATAAAGCTGAAGAGTTTATTTTCTTGTTTGTTTGAACGCGGTAATCTCTGGAACTACCAGTCGGATTTGAAAAATTGTTTTGACCTGTGATTTAAGACCTGTGTTTCGATAAAAATACTGTTTCATATTTCCAGGCGGTGGTGGTGGTGGTGGTGTGTACTGTGAAGGAGTCAAATGTAGGCCCTACGAGGTCTGCAAACCTGATCCGATCACCAATAGGCTGAAATGTCAGCGGTCTTAAGAAAATACTACTTACTTCAATGCCAGGGCTTGCAAATATTCTGAAGAATACACTCTGTAAAAATTTAACACACATCGTATTTTTAAGAAGAAATGATAAAACAAAATTTCGTGGTTAACATTTTAAGAAGTTTTGAGCACATTTCGAGCCATGCTTCGGGTTGTTCATAAGTTGGTCTTAGAATAAAAGTTTAGATTTACCAAAAATGTCGTAATGGCTTTCATGCCCGACGTTGTGTTGTGTTGGCAAGTACCAATGTGACTTTTTCAATTCATATGTACTTTCTGAGTTAATCTTGGACATAACTGACATCGGTGAAGGAAAAACATTGCCAGGAAACCAGCGGGAAAGTTGCGTGACACACTTTGCAATGGGATTAGCAATATCCTTCAAAATCATTCAGGGGGCGCACCACCACCTCTAAAGGAGTATTATTTTAATATTACTTTAGTGCGGGAAAGTGATGAAGCTGTAGAGGACCTATAGCGCCATCTCTTTCCCCCACTGAAGTAAGATTAAAATAATGCTGCTTTAGACGTGGTGGTAGGCCACCATATTGTGATTGAAAATGTGTATGATGGCTATGATGCTGGACTAGTAGTTCTTCTTTTCGTGTGGTTAGTGACTAACCTGGTGTCAGAGTTTTAAAGCCGCCCATGGGCCTCTGACTTGGCTTCACATGCCGTCGAGAAATATCTCTAAGGCATGCCGGTTTCCTCCCGATGTTTTCCTTCACCGTTTTTTAAGAAATATCCCTTGCTTTTAATTTCAATATTACCTAAGTCTAAAATCACCAACCCGTCTTGAGCAAGCGTGGTGATCAATGCTCGTGCCTTCTGTGTATGAGAAGATCTCGAAGCCTTTGCCCAGCAGTGGGACAGTAATAGGCTGGTATTATGTTAATAAATTAATTAGATGATATTATATTTTGTACTTTGGTATTCTGCTGAGATGCTATACTAATTGAATGCTTTTTGTTTTTGCTAATAAAATATTAAATTCAGGTCATATTTTTATTCTCTTATAACACCCGTTTTAACACGTTCAATGTCGGGAGCCCTCCTGGAGGGTTCACCTAGTCGCATATGGGATGCCCGGAGCCCTCGCGGAGGGCTCATTTTAAATGTAGGGTTTTCTTAGCGAATACAGCATTAAAAACTGTGAAAATAAAATTTATATATATTTACTATACAGGGTGGATTTTTGAGATAGGGCAGCAAGGACAGCTAACCTTAACCGTTGTCGCTAGAAGAAACCGGTTTTAGGAGACTGTCCTTAACTTTTTTAAAGATTTTGATCTGCATTCACAGATTTTGAAAAAAATGTACAGTCAGCAAGAAAATGGGCTGTTGTCACAAAAACTTTTTTTGATGCCAATCGATCCTGTTTCTTATAAGGATCAAAAAACTCTTTTGGACCAACTGAGGTTTGAGTACTAGAAAAGTCAGAAATCGCAAAAAACTTTTCCCATACATTTCGTAAGAAATAAACTCCAACATACTTTATTATGATAGACAGACCAGCCAAACGGAAACAAAAAATTTGAACTTCGAACGAATACGCGTTATAATTTTATTTACATACTATGTATAAGAACAAGATAGTTTGTTGCGTCGGTGATGTCCGACGTTCTGAGAAAAGACAGAAATAGCAAAAAAAATACTACCATGTAAAAAGATTTTTCAAAAGCAACAAAGGTTCTAAATTTTGTTTTCTATTCGTTCGAAATTTGAAGTTCAATTTGTTTTAGTTTAGTTTCGGCCAGTCTATCATGTAAGTTGGAGTCACATTTCCTACGAAATGTATGGGAAAAGTTTTTTGGGATTTCTGACTTTTCTAGTACTCAAACCTCAATTGGTCCAAAAGAGTTTAATGATCCTTATAAGAAAGAGGATCGATTGGCATCAAAAAAAGTTTTTGTGAAAACTGCCCATTTTCTTGCTGACTGTACAATGTTTTCAAAATCTGTGAATGCAAATCAAAATGTCTCAAAAAGTTAAGGACACTCTCCTAAGACCGTTTTCTTCTAGCGACAACGGTTAAGGTAGCTGTCCTTACTGCCCCATTTCAAAAATCCACGCTGTATACAACCTTAGTTTTTGTTTATACTAAATATAATATATACCCTTAGAGTATATAACACCTAAGTATATATACCTCATAGCATACTATGCGTATACAGAAATAGCAAATGAAAAGCACATCATAATGAGCAAAAAATTGTTTAATCGGATTAAAAAATATGATAAAACTTAGCAGCTTTTTACTGGATTGTTCAGGCTCGGCTGCACTTATTGCGCTTGGTCTTGGGGTCCATCTTGCAGACTTCGAAGGAGTTACACTTCACGTTGTCACAGTATATGCCCGCACCCGCTGCAAGATACAAAGGATTCTTATAGGTATCATAACTCCTTGATTAGATTTCTATTATTAATATTCTAGTTCGCTAGTTAGCCTCATTTCTTATTTCCATACAGTAATATTGCCAAATTAATCAAAACAGGTAAATTTTTGACAGCTATTAGCGACGTTGCCAGCTTTTAGTATAATAAACGCTCTTAAGGGAATCAGCAGTAGTACAGCATCTGGCTAGCTGATGAACTTAACGTTGACAAACTGGGAGCAGCAACCCTTGAATGTATAAAATGAAAGTATTAAATAAAATAAAATTAGCTAGCGAAACGCCGCAAACGTGATGGGTAAGTATCGAAATTGAAACACGATAAAATAAAAGATTTGATGTTTTTTTAGGGGCGTCAACGACCTCTGGTAGTGTCGTTACTTGTCTGCGCCCTCTTGGTTCAATCCCAAGTAGAATTCTGATAATCCTGAGATTTTCCATGTGGATATTCTCAGAAGGTAGCATCAGTGTCTGGAGTCGTCCCTGTTCAACCCCTTATTACATGATTTGTGGACTTTGCACCTCTGACCTCTGGCTAGGGTCCTCGAAGAATACAGGTTTACTTTAACTTACACTGGCTCTTGCTGGAGCTACTGGACCCAGAACCGTTAGCAGCCGGTATGGTGCAGGACTTGGCATTGCAGGCGTTGTTGCAGCACACCTTGCCGTTGCCGCACTCGTAGTCCTGGACGCACTTGGGGCTGCAGCCGTAGACCTTCGAGGGTAGAGGGCAGTTACCAGCTGGAAGAGAAAATGAGACTGTGATTAGTTTAGATCCTAATCATCGTCCACTTCTCTGAACTATGTTGGGGTCGCCTTACAGTTTAACTGCAGGATGCAGCGGAATACAGGCATTTTTTACATAACTGCCTATCTAGCTTTCACAACCCAATGACTGGGTACTTTCCACGATATCCGTTGGTAAGACTGACTTTTATACTTTTGGGCTTCTGACTATTCGTAACGCCTGTCAAAACTCTACGAAGTCACAAAAACCAATCCGTAAAGTCAGTATGTGGTCAATTAATTTAAGTAATTCACGTTAGGTGCCGTTCGAGGAATGAAAATAATATTAATAAACTGTTCACCGAACTGGACTTATAAAATTTTTGTTTTTGTTGCGGTTAGTGGAAGAGCTCAGGTGAGGTTCTGGGCGGTCTGAGTGGAATATCTCTTTTTTATTGTCTATTTAACACGTTCAGTGCCGGGAGCCCTCGCGGAGGGCTCATTTTAAATGTAGATTTTTCTTAGCGAATACAGCATTGTAAAACGTGGAAATAAAATCTGATGCATACATATTTTAACAAGATTTATTAGTATATGCGTTGGTTTTAAAATCCAAGCATTTTTTTTTTTGTTCACGGTTACGTAAAAATATTCACAAAAAATGTAAAAGGTTGGAAACTACGTATAGCGACAAGAACCCTTTTTTTCTCTTTGTTTTTTGGGTGGGAAATTATCAAATAACTTCTCCCGCTCTAGGCGGAGCGGGAGGGCGTGAGACTCTTACTGACCCACCCGCGGTCCTTCAGTTGCCTTTTCGTTGCCAGGGGCCACGGTATCCCTTTCAGACTTTCCCGCAAGCGACAAGACCCCCTGAAAACACTATTTTACTTCGTTTTACAGTGTTTTATAACACGGTTTTAAACTTAATGCTGTTTACCGCGATGGTTAACTTTATCGCAAACGTAATTCCGGCAACCCTCCCGGAGGGTTCACTTCCAATATGTATGGCGGCATGGCGAACGAGTTCTATGAAAATGGGTGGAGTCGAAACTTTAACTTCTAAAGACTTGAAAGCCAAAATTCTCATGAAATTCTTCAAATATGAATTCACAAAGCTGGCTGAAATGCTAATCGGACAACTTAGGAGTAGCTCTAGAAATATCCTGGCCCTGAAGTGAAACAAAATAAATAATACTTAATCATACTCGTCATTGACTGATCACTCTCATTGGCTCGACATTAAGAGGGTTTGTTCTAAGAGTTGGCAACGTCGCCAATAACTGTCAAATATTTAGGTACCTGTTTTGATTAATATAGCAATATTACTGTATGGAAATAAAAAATGTGGCTACCTAGCGAACTAAAATATTAATAATGAATTGCAATTACACCATTGAATTTGATGTTGTACCGGTTTTAGGTGTAAAAAAGACATTTTGAAAGTTTCAAAATACATTTTTTACATCTAAAACTAAATATTCGGTGTTACGATATTAATTATTGCATTTCATAAACAATATTCTAGTTCGCTAGTTAGCCACATTTCTTATTTCCATACAGTAATATTGCCAAATTAATCAAAACACCGAAATATTTGACATCTATTTGCGACGTTGCCCACTTTCAGAATAAACGCTCTTAACTTTATGTCTTGAATCATTGTGAGTAATTTTTGTTGGATCTACCTGTTCTATTATTTATTTATTTTTGTACAGCACAACGACTTATTCACTAATAACATATCACAGAACTTATTTATCTATTCGTATGATTAATTTGTCACTTAAGAAGTACACAGCTTATACCTACATAGATTAAAAATACATTCCAATTAAGAAGATTCATTAAAAAGTGATTTAAAATGAACTAACTTATGCTATACTTATACTATACTTGTTACCTTTATTATTACACCTCAATACAGTACAGTAGTGTTAGTAAAGAAAATTTAAACTAATGTTAGTTAGTATCCAAATAATAAAATCTTATGGTGGCACTACACATCGTGATTATAATTATGTGACTATTCGTGTTCGAGTATTCGTCTTATTCGCTTATATTTGCCTATTTTTTACTACTAAGACGAATACGCAAATACACGAACACTCGTATCTCGGATGTCGGTTGTTGTTCACATATAAAAGGATTGTGAATATACCGAATAAGTTCGTCTACCGTCCACACATCATGGCTTTCTCAGTAAAGTGCGGTGTTTTATTTACGCGTAAAATTTATTCAACACGTCCATCTTTGCGTTCAGATTAGTAAAAAGTTTGCAATATTCTTGAATGTTCGGCCATATTTGCTGTTCGTGACGATGTGTGGACGGTGTGTTCGAGTTATTCGGACTTATACACTATACAGGATGGCAGGGACATCGACGCGAAAACGGATACCATGGGTTCAGTTCAGTACATGTTTCTGAACCCCTCTGCGTTGAAATTATTCATCGGTTGTTTAAAAAAGAATCTGCTGTTCCATACACCGCCACTTCTTCTTCCCAGCTAACGCACTAGGAAGTGGCGAAGGGCGGGCGTTTTTGGGGACTGTCTTATGTAATTTTGACGTTCGAAAAGTGCTGATTCTCAGCCTAGTTTGAATAAATGACTTTTGAATTTTGAATTTTATATTTTGACCCCGTAAGCACTTTTCTATGAAATTGTTTTGTTTTTTAATTCGTTTAGAATCATGTATCAATCTGAATCCATGGTAACAATTTTCGCGTCGATGTCCCTGCCACCCTGTATAGCCGAATAAAACACATTAAAAAACGCGAATACCGAATAACGATGTGAAGTGCCACCATTATGCAAAGTCTGGACCCGAACTTCACATTATCCACGTAGTCACGTAGTCCTAATAGTACCTATGTAGTAAATCCGACCCAGTGACGTAGCTGCGTTATAGAATTATTATTTATTCTGTGACGCAGTCCCGGGCAACCCCACCTGTCGCACAACGTGCTCAGGCTGCAGTGGGAACTGGCACGCATTCTGCGGAGGATCGAGGCACAACGCTTTATGAATAACAGGATTTCCTGCCAACCATTTTATTACTTATGCAGTTATGCAATGGTAAAGAACGGGTATAAGGATAAAATATGCCGTTTATCTAATCTAGTCACTTTAGCGCCGGTGTCCTTTAATGGTGCCCTGATTGGATAAATGGCTGGAGCGTAGTACGTTACGTATAAAAGCAAGATTCACAGACCGCACATTGACTTTGCTGAGTTTTAAGAGCGTTTATTCTGAACGGCGCAAATAGATGTCAAATATTTCGCTGGTTTGATTAATTTGGCAATAATACTGTATGGACATAAGAAATGTGGCTAACTAGCGAACTAGAATATTAATAATGAATTGCCATTATAACACTGAATTTTATGTTGTAACCGTTTTAGGTAAGGCATTTGGAAAGTTTCCAAATACTTTTTTTACTTACATCTAAAACTAAATATTCGGTGTTACGATATTAATTATTGCATTTCATAATCAATATTTTAGTTCACTAATTAACCACATTTAAAATTTATATAAAGTCAGAAAAAATAATCAAAACAGGTAAATATTTGACAGCTATTTGCGACCGCGAAGTGCTCCGTCTGAATGAAAACGGGGCTCTTAGAGGATCACTCGTGTCTGTCTGTCCTTCTCTATCACAGCCGATTTGCTGAATCTACTGGGACCGATTATGTTGAAATGGTACACTTATTAATTTCTGTGACCCAAACACGAACGTGTAACGTAAATAAATGAATTTTGAATATAGGGTTGACTTTTAAGGGAAAATTATGAAAATAAAAAAAACGTTTTGCAGTCTGTACCGTGTAACAACATATCAAATGAAAGGGCTTGTTATGAGGAGTTCATATTTTTTTAATTCTAAAATTTATTATTTTATTGTTATTAAAGAAAATAGATGAAATTTGACCGTCCGGAACTGCTGAGCCCAAAATTTTGACGAAAATACACGGAACAGTTACTGTTCTATACTTATAGATGACAGGAAAACCTAAATGAAGTCTTAAAATAACATGGTAAATCAACCAATATTGTGCGTAAAAACTTACATTTGCAGTTGGAATGTATGGGAGAACATTTTTTTCAACTACAATGTTATGATTGTTCTTGCGATAAATTCATCCCAAGTACTAGGGTTCCCTTAATTTTGTGGTCGGCACGCACTTGGCCGGTTTTGTTCTTGGTTCTCTGAATACTTATTTGTCAACTTTGTAAGCCCAACGCGCAAATTGGATTGATTATGTGAAAGATACTCACAAGCCTCAGAATAAGACACCATCAGCACCACAGCCGCGATGGACAACAGGATAGTAGCGGAACCTGGAAAGTAATTAATAACAATGATTAACAATGTAAATGCGGGCCCTATCAGAATACCAGCGCTGCGACATTTTTTTTTCTTTAAATGTCGCAGCATCATGCTGAGGCTGAGATAGGAGCCTTTTGGCCTCGTACAGGACTTCCTTCTTTAAATTTTAATTATTTTTTATTGTTTTTTATTTATGTTTTGTGCATTTTTAGTTTAATATGTGCGAGTCTCAATAAATACTTTTTCTTTCTTTCAATCTAAACATATTTTCTATGCTTTATTAAAAAGAACCAGGGGTCCTACCACCACCTCTAAAGCAGTATTATTTTAATAATACTTTAGTGTGGGAAGGAGATGAAGCTCTACAGGACGTATAGTTCCATCTCATTCCCCCATTGAAGTAAGATTTAAATTGGTGGTGGTGGTAGGGCCCCTGCACTCTAATAACACACTTTCAATCACAATCTGAATGATTTTGAAGGATATTGCTAATCCATTGCTCCCTATGTTCGAAAAAAAATCAACCACTGTGATATGCATATGATCCTGATGGTCCATAATTGACTACCCCGGTGGTCTCGTTGTCGCAAATGCGACTGCTGAGCGTGGGGTCCTACTGGCTTCGATTCCCAGCTATCTAATTACGCAACACATTTTCGTAAACGATTACGACTAATCTGTTTCATTTTGACAGTTCAACAACATTCATTGCGTTATTTACGTTGTTGAGCAGATTTTTTATTAGAACTTATGAAGCAAAGGATTTGCAATCTGTTTCAAAACTATTCAGATTCTGATTGTTCGTGTATTACGTTTTATTGGTATGAGGAACAGGGTGTAAAGTTCACTCATCCACCAATGAAAAGGGAGGATCCTCCGACCAGACGGGTGTCGTGTCTGGCGCGCAACTGCCCAGAGGTTGAATTCGGGAGGTTGTATATATGTTTATCGCGCGGTAAACTCTAATTGCGCGATGCAGGATTTGTGTGACGTCAGGATGTTGTGTGACGTCAGGTCTATGATGCGTAGTTCGCATGTGGCGATGTAGATGCCGCCACAACGTAATTAGGGTACTGGTCGGGCAAAGTGTTATTGGGAATTTCTTAGTAACACCTAAAAACTCCGGGCGAGTTTGGAAGTTGGCGGAGTGATAACCCTCATAGATATAATATTTCTATGGATACCCCCGTGCCTCCGTTGGTCCTGCGCCTGATCTCTCACTAGTCGAGTCGGATTGCCGTCCCATCGGACTATGAGAGTTGTAACGTAACGTTTTCCTCCGTGGAGGGAAACGAGAGTCACAAATTAAATTAAAATAAAAAGGTATTAAAATTAAAAGTTAAAATTAGTAAAAGTAAAGTTAGGTTTAGGACACAGGACAGGCTCGGGTTAGGCAGGAACAGGCACAAGACAGGCTCAGGTTAGGCAGGAACAGGCAGGCAGGGAGTGGAACAGGTGGGCAGGCAGGCAGGCCGCATGCAGCGTGCAGGAGGCTGGGCTGAGGATTATCCCCCCTGGAGGTACACTCCAGCCTGTGGAACGGAGTAGAGGTTGTGAGACTTTGTAGATGGAGGCGCTTTGAGGCGCCTCACCTAGCGGGAGGACCGCGCTAGCGTCACAGGTGACGGCGGAGGTCTCTCTCGGAGAGTAATGACGTCTAGTGTCGGAGGCCTTCGTGTGCGTGTGCTCGCGGCGTTTTACGCCGCGTGGTTAAGAGTTCGTTAGAAGTGAGCACCTCCTACAGGGCTAGGCAGGAGGGCCGAGCGAATTAAACACAGTATTACACAGTACTAGAATGTTTATTGACATAATCCACTCAGTATCGATAGTTTAAATTACACAATAAAATTAGGACACTCGCGCACGCTAGTTATGCTAGTTTTAAGAGACTAATATTCGAGTAGCTAACTGTTCAACAAATAAGACATAAGGGCATAAAAAAGTGACTCCGTCTCAAGTTAAAAATACGACTCTCCGAGGGCTCAGACAAGACTAGACTCTAAAAATATGAAGACCGTTTTTATCGTTCTGTGTCATATTTTAAACGTTTTTAAAACATATTCAAGTTAATTCTTAATTTAGATATGACCAGCACTAATAAAAACGGCTTACAGAGGAGAAATCTTAGATCTATGCTTATTGCGAAGGTTCAGTGTGTACACCCACTTTATGAGAGAAGATAGAGTGTACTTATCTATGATGTGTTCTGTCTATGTTTTAGAAAAGTAAATTACGACAGATGACAGTTTAAGATGAAAACGTCAGAATATAAATATTCTAAAGTTTTTACAAAAAGGGAATATTAAATACTATAAAATCGATTTGGATGCTAAAACAATCAAGAGATAATTAAAAGTATGCTTTACAGGGGTAAACAGTGCTACAGAATATAAAAGTGAGTTAAGTACATGTGTCATAGAATATCAATAGGTAAATAAATCAAAAGGTGGTTTGTTTAATATAATAATATAAAGAAAGACTAACGTAAACAAACTAAAAGATGTGGTTCCAAATAATGGAATACCACAGAGTGAGGGAAGAGAGCGCACCTGGTATCTGCGCACACACTTGTGCACTTTGCACTATAACATCTCCCGCGCTGAAGGCTAGTCTACGTTGAGATTGACCGCCATGGCCGAGATACAGTCTGGAGGTCTAAATTACCTAATTTTAAATCTTGATTGGCAATGTGAACAATCGAGGACCATTCACTTGGCAAGTCACGTAGCTCTCAGCGTTAATACATACTGAGAACTATCTCATATTTTTTACGAAAACAATGTAATCATTGCCAATATTATCTTGTCCATTCTTCTATAGCAATCTAGGCCATAGATAATACACTGATTTAGGCTTTGCGGTCAAATTGTAACAGATTAAACAGACTTTATATAAAATTGTAAAAAATACAAATTGTCTTTGACAAAGAAGTAAGTACCTACCTATCTACAAATAGGTATAAAAGTCGTTGCATATTATAATTATGTCTTCGGTAAATACTGCAAATATAGGCAGAAATATACGTCATTTGCAATTATTTTTACGTTAAGTACTTTGTACATAGGAGGAAATAATTTATTATCCTCAAGTTCAATTTCTGTTGCTCTAGAATACAAGAAATATTAATTACAACCTTGTTATTCTACCACCGAGTCACCAAACACTCCTATAAAGTTCCTTCATTTACGTTTTTGGTGTTCGTCACTATCCTTCTACAAATCTACTTAAATGAATGAATGAATGAATGAAATGCACCGACCCCAGCGTGGTTAGACCAGACTCTAATTACTCTGAGCCAGACTCGATTAAACGAATGAACCCAAAGATTTGCACTAACCCCTGGAGCTTCATGTTTCATGGTGCTACAGAGACCGAGTGGCGCGGTAAGGGGGAAGGATTTGCGACCCGTACCGGATAAGCATCCTAGAGTAGGCAATGGACTGTGGATTTATTTTTATAGTAAGCCTTCGGTGGTAAAATAAAGTATCATGTTTGATGTACTTAAATAAAGTTGTATCGATAAACAACACAGGTAGTAAAATGTTATGAGTCAAGGGCGAGTTGCCAAGTTTGCACGACCTTCTCATAAATTAATTAAACGAGTTGGTATGAGGATCACGCTCGCTGGGATGTGAACAGCTGAGAGATTTATTTGCAACATGCGTTACTTGCTCGAATGCATTTTCCTGATTGCTACATGCATTGAGGGCTCCTCACATCTTGATATTACCGATTCCCTAATCAAACTGACACACGAATTAGGGCGTTTACCACTTAGGCGTATCCGATTCGTATTCGATGCATAAAAAACGACGGACGGGAAATTCACGTCCTAGCGTTTGCGCAATTATCCGTACTTGATCCGTTTTTTTTATATACTCGGTTTTGATCCGTCAAAAAACGACTCGAAGTTAGAATTTACAAATCAAACACGAACCGAATACGAATAGTGAGTGCACATACGTCCATACAATTACTAGGATGGCCAAACCAGATCAGAAACGACCACGAATCGAATAGAATCGAATACAAACCGGATACAGATAAGTGGGCAAACGCCCTTATGCACATGCGTAAGGGCGTTTGCCCACTTATTGTTTCAATTGTTTCTGAAACAAGTAGTGCTTTATTTGTCAGCATCATCTACCTAGCCTTTTCCCGACTATGTTGGAGTCGGCTTCCAGTCTAACCGGATGCTGAATACCAGTATTTTACATGGAGTAACTGCCTATCTGACCTCCACAATACGCAGTAACTGAGTAACACGGTTCTCTCCTGGATAATACTTTCGCGGTTCTGACTACCCGTCACGAATTTCAAAGTTCTAAAAATGACAGCCAGGACCAACGGCTTAGCGTGCTTTCCGAGGTACGGAGGGATCTCGATATGCAATGGATGGTCACACGTCCACGGACCGACCTCGGCTAGCGTTGCTTAACTGTGAAGATCGACCCTTGCGGCTGTTATTAGGTATTTAGCCACGAGGTTCATCTAACTTGTTTTATCTATATCTATAGACCGGTACTAATATTATACGTATATTATTATTTTTATTTCCTTTATTTCATTTTAAACATATAAATTATATTTTTAAATATTAGAATATAAAAACATTTAAAAATACAAAAAATAGTAGCCCACCGGTATCGGGAGCAGGGTCCCAGCTACCGCTCCAGAGAGTGGAACCTCCCAATAATCCGAGCCGTGTCCAGAAGTACCGCTTTCTGAATCAAGCCCTTGATCCAGCTGCCTTATTTTTATTATTGTTTGTTTGTATGTAGGGGGTAATCTCCGGAACTACCAGTCGGATTTGAAAAAATATTTTTGCATTGGATAGCCCAATTCTTGAGGAAGGTATATATATATATATAGGCTATGTAACATCACGCTACGACCCTTACGAGCCGAGCAATAAGAAAAACAGTCTGAAAGAACGCTAAGCGAAAATGAAGTATTAGCGAGGGCGGGCGATGGGATGCGACGCGGTGGGACAGGGGCGAAATTTCACGGGGACAAAGTCGCAGAAGCTAGTCTTTAATAATTCCCTCTGATGAGGTTCATGACCTTCTTAGCTTAGTTTTCTTATGGCTCACAATCCAATACACGCGATTTGATGATTTGCGTACCGTACTGTATACATAGATGTGTACATGAGTACCTTGAACAATACCGTACCATCAGGTAGATTGATTTACCAAGTGAGTATTTGTTCCTACATACAAATATGTGTTGTATTGCGTTATGTGTGACTAATGTCTTGATTAGTCTCAGTAGAGAACAACTGTGGTGACTAACAATGTTATTACTAACTAGCTTTTGCGCGCGGCTTATCGCGAACAGAGAACGAACTACCAGGACAAAAAATATCCTATGACCTGACCTAACCCAGTTCATGGTGTATCCGTGTGCCAGATATGCATAAGGTAACAGACACAGAGACAGAGTTCATTTCATAAGTATGGATAGTACGGATTGGTAATCTATAGCGACAAAGGGTCATTGCAAACTGCCGTTTTATAAGTTATGTTGACTTGAAAGAGCATGGCAGTTGAGAGTATGGCATGATCACTTAAATGTCTCGCTGATGGTGGCGTGTGTGTTGGACCATTCGGTTCCCTCCAAATTATTGAGCTGGATGATCCACGCTTCATGTTCGTGAACGCGCCGTCAGTTGTGACTGGTCATCTCATAACTGCCATGGCTTAGTTTTAATCTTATATTTTGAATTGTTTTGTTGTTCTCACATATAGAAGCAACAAGAATAATGTACCTACCCAGGATTTTGTAATTTTCTATATTTAAAAGAGTGTCCTTGGAGTTTCTTGCCCGTTCTTCTCCATAAAGATCTACGTTTTGGAATGGGCAACTAGCTTCAACTTTCTGACTAACTGACCGACTATTTGAAAATTCAAAAGTGCCTGTAAATGCTTTGAGTTTGAGTCATTGCTTTAGAAGGCTCCTTCTTCATAACAACAAAAAATTAAATTATTTTGTAACAAGTTATTTTTTTCTACCTTCATCAACATCTAGAGCAGCACTCAGTGTGCTCCACGGAGCCCTTGGGTCCTCCGCAAAAATACTTACATTTTATTTCATTGTGACCAACAATGAAATAAAATACTAAAGGGTTTAAATAGGCAGATTGATAGAAGAGAGTTGAAGTCGCATGTCAGGGTCGGCATAGTGGCGGATTTGCCCTTAGGCCTAGTAGGCCCGGGCCTAAGGCGGCCAGATATTAGGGGCGGCCAAACGTAACAAAAAAATCACTGATGATAACAAGAAATAACTCAAAGTACCTATATATTCTAAACGTTCGCACACAATTATGGCGGGCCGCACTGCATCGCATCGTATAACAATAATAACTTTAAACCATTTAAAAATATATCCAAATAACTCATTGATACGCGTCATAGAATTTCGCGGCGCCAACCCGACTCATAGTAACCCCTAAGCAACGGAGTACAGTACAGTAATGGAGTACAGTATCCTAATTGCGCACAATCAATCACAATCTGAATCATTTTGAAACAGATTGCTAATCCATTGCTTCATAAGTTCGAAAAAAACATCTGCTCAACAACGTAAATAACGCAATGAATGTTGTTGAACTGTCAAAATGAAACAGATTAGTTGTAATCGTTTACGAAAATGTGTTGCGTAATTAAATAGCTGGTTTTGATTATTTGAGGACTCCGTCAAATATTTCATTTTCCAAAAGAGATCCGTCGTCAAAAAAGTTCAAAGAACCGCGGATCTAGAGTACTCGTATCATAGGTTATCGTCGAGACATTCGAGATCAACAAAACCAGACAGACTATGACTTAGGGCTGATTTCACAAATGAAACTGAACGCGATCAGCATTGCTAAAACGCGTTCAAGAGCTGTCAGTGTCAAAATTGTTATGGAATATTGTACATTGACAGTTCTTGAACGCGTTTAGATGTGCTGAAGGCGTTCAACTTCATTGGTAAAATCCGCACTTAATCGCTAAACCAGTAAGACCTCGAACGATGTATCTATATAAATAATACCAGTATGCAATAAAACCTGTTCAGCTCTTATATTATTACAAGCAGGCTGCTAAGCTGATGAAGTGATCACAGCCTCCTAGGGACATCTGCAATGCCAAGGGATTTACAGATGCGTTGCCAACCCAAAGTCAAAGCTGAAATATCTGTTGTGCTAGGAATTCAACAGTTAGCCCGTTTGTCCACCGCACCATGAACGGGATGTCAACGAGAACGAGATGACGACGCCGAAGTAGCGACAGTATACAGGGTGGCAGGGACATCGACGCGATGCCTGTTACCATCGATTCAGTACATAATTCTGAAACCCCCTGCGTTAAAATTTTTCGTCGGTTATAACAGGTTTCGCGTCGATGTCCCTGCCACCCTGTACTGATTATGGCCGCGTAATTTCGTTTCTCGTTGACGTCCCGTTCACGGCGAGGTGGGCAAACAGTGTAAGGCTACTTGGCGGCAGAAATAAGTGTGTTGGATTGGTGCTTAGTAATTCCCCAGATTCTATGGGAGTATGGTTCGAGGGACTGCACCTGTGTCTGCGCACACACTTGTGCACTTCTCACTATGACCCATAATATCTCCCGCGCCGAAGGCTAAGTAGTCTCTGCTGAGATTGGTCCGTTCACAAAGAGCTCTACTTACTGCATACATTTCTAGGATGACCTTTTTATTAGGTAGGTACCATCGCGTCCGGCGCCAGTGTCCGTAGGCAATAAGGTCGAAAAGTGGTCAGGCGCCAGTGTCCGGAGGCAATAAGGTCGAAAAGTGGTCAGGCGCCAGTGTCCGGAGGCAATAAGGTCGAAAAGTGGTCAGCCGCCAGTGTCCGGAGGCAATAAGGTCGAAAAGTGGTCAGGCGCCAGTGTCCGGAGGCAATAAGGTCGAAAAGTGGTCAGCCGCCAGTGTCCGGAGGCAATAAGGTCGAAAAGTGGTCAGGCGCCAGTGTCCGGAGGCAATAAGGTCGAAAAGTGGTCAGCCGCCAGTGTCCGGAGGCAATAAGGTCGAAAAGTGGTCAGGCGCCAGTGTCCGGAGGCAATAAGGTCGAAAAGTGGTCAGCCGCCAGTGTCCGGAGGCAATAAGGTCGAAAAGTGGTCAGGCGCCAGTGTCCGGAGGCAATAAGGTCGAAAAGTGGTCAGGCGCCAGTGTCCGGAGGCAATAAGGTCGAAAAGTGGTCAGCAGCCAGTGTCCGGAGGCAATAAGGTCGAAAAGTGGTCAGGCGCCAGTGTCCGCACTCAAAAATCAATCAGCTTAGCCTTTTCCAAACTATATTAGGGTCGGCTTTCTAACCGGATGCAGCTGAATACCAGCATTTTACATGGAGCGAACATGACCATTCACAACCAAGTTACTGGGTTACACGAGACCCCTTGGTAAGACTGGTTGTGAGACTTTTGGGCTTCTGACTTCCATAACGATTGTCAAAGATCTACGAATGACAGCCGGGACCAACGTCTTTTACGTGCTATCCGAGCGGGGAGGGGTCTCCATAGGTAGTGTAGGTACCTACACTATTGCATCCTTTATACTTAACACCAGGTCACAGTCTTTCGACTGGCTTGCAAGCACCCTGGTCAAGGCTTTTTTTATTCAAAAAATAGATAATTCCTGGTACGTACTTAAGCAGGTAGTTTTGACGAGATTCTTATCCCCCCAGAGCCTGGCTCGACGATGCGTCAGCCCGCGTCCACGCTGAGCCTGTAGCTTTAAATTCCCCGATTAATGATAATGATACAAGTATATCTTTGATCCTGCCTGTCCCATATTGCTGTCCTCCCCCCAGCGACGCCCTAAGCCGAGGTTCGTACCCCACAGGAGGTGCCCTTAGCGAGTGCTCGCCTAGTTTTAATTAGCATAGTTTTGCCCCTAGCTAGAGGCTTTGAGTGTAGAAGCTTAAGGCAGCCACAGGAAAGTCCGGTTAAGTAGTTATGACCTCAGAGGTTAGCTACGAGATGCCATAGTAAAAAAACAAAAAAAAACTAGATTCTTAGGTAAGTTTTACAACTTTGAATCTGAGTTTTTCCATCTGGAATTTCTCAACAGTAGAGGCGTCTCGATTTGAGCCTGGTCGATAGCAATAGACTCGCCCCCTATTACATGGGAACTGGCGGAATGTTATGTGCTATGTACAACTTTGCCAAAAACCTGTGAAACAAGTTTGGTTACCCACTAGCGTCAATAAAGTAATCATGGCGTGTCAACATTAAAAATGGTAGTCGAAGTCAAGAGGCAAGTAAACAATGTAGTGTACAGGCAAATATCTACCTATTTGAATTCAATTGGGTAATGGGCCCATAATGGCCTCTCGTTACCGTCGGGATTTTCCACCTGGGAGCTGGGTCACAGCTAGTAAACAAGTTAGTTGAGGGGACTACAGGACCTAAACATAAAACGCGAGTTTTATAATGGCGAAAAGTATATGATCCACTGCAGTAAACAAAATCAGAAAAATATATGACATTCTTCAGGATATATGCCAGTAAGATACTCGTAGTGTGTTGAAAACATAATACAACAAATTTGATACAATACAAAAAAATCACGAAGATACCTCTAAAAATTTATTTTAACGATAAAAAATCGTATGCAATCATTCAGATTTTTCGTCAGATTATTCTACAAGCAACATATTACCGTAATAGTGTTTTATTTTTTTAGTCCAATCAATAGATTTTTTGTAAATATTTATAATTGCTTCATATTTTTCAATAAACTACCTGCGTTATGTCATCGCGCTTCTCCGTCTTTTCTATGCATTCCGACAGTGACCGCGCTTTAGCTTAAGCCTCTTAAGAACATCGTTGTTTCGTAACAGTAACTTGATGCTCAGCATCATTTTATCAGAAAGGTATTGTCATAAAAGCTGCACAACTTTCTCCAAGGGATCAACACCGTAAAAAAAAAAACGATGTCTCATACACCTTGGGTCGAGTAGGCAATGCAGTTTTGTATGGGACAATTGATATTTTTTTGCGATTACGATCTTAGTCCCGTTGAGAAAGGTGTTCAGTTTTATTGCCTGTACTACCACACCCCTTTAAGTTTGACCACACCTTTCCGATCCATGCTGTAGATAGATTTCTGAGGACAATGTTTGCTAGTATATTTACGTGTTCATCAATCAAGACAACAATGACAAATAAAATGATTATGAATTTAAATTAAAATGTTGCATGACTACAAAATAAGATGACACCTGCCTTTTTTTTTTTTATGGCGGAGCGAGAGGACGTGTCAGACTTATACTGACTAAAACCCACCCGTGTTCCTTGGGTTGCCCGTGTGCTGGGGCCGCGATATCCCTTTCGGACAAACCCGCAACCCCAGCAGGCATTGGTCCTTACGGACCCCGTCAGTTGTTGCTGACATCTCTTTGAGGCGCGCGTGGAACACAACGCGCCGTCGTCCCGGGCCTGGTCCTTATCGAACGGCGAGCTATCGTGTATACGTGGTAATGTAAATTATTTTTGCAGCACTATTATATAGAATCAAGTTTTTCCAACTGAACAGGCAGCTGTGCTGCTGGGGAGTTTGACCAACTGCATCATCAATATATATTTTTTTGACATTTATAGATAAGGTGCAGGAAATTATAATGAATTATGAACCCAACTTAAAACTTTATCCACAAAAAAAAAAAAAAACAAAAGTAATTTATTCAAACTAGGCTGAGAATCAGCACTTTTCGCACGTCAAAATTACATAAGACAGTCCCCCAAAAACGCCCACCCTTCACCACTTCCTAGTGCTTTAGCTGGGAAGAAGAAGTGGCGCAACAAACTCCCCAGCAGCACAGCTGTCTGTTCAGTTAGATTTTTTATTTATTATATATAAATATGCAAAATAAATTACATTACACAACCCAAAACGTAATTTTGCATATTTATTTATAATCTTTTTTTTTTTCTAACTGAACAGACAGCTGTGCTGCTGGGGAGTTTGTTGCGCCACTTCTTCTTCCCAGCTAACGCACTAGGAAGTGGTGAAGGGTGGGCGTTTTTGGGGGACTGTCTTATGTAATTTTGACGTTCGAAAAGTGCTGATTCTCAGCCTAGTTTGAATAAATGACTTTTGAATTTTAGACTGCCTGCATGGATCATCAAGGAGTTCTCAGTAATAGCCCGGAGTCATGGCAAAAGACTCGCCCCCTATTATATATATACTGGGACTTAAACATAACTGGCGAAATGTTGGAGGACTATAAATGCCTCTGCCCAACCCTTCGGGGAAAGATAGGCGTGATATTACGTTATGTTATTCCTTCATCCTATGTACTTAAGTAGGTATCTATATATATCGTGATTATTGAGCTCTACTCGACCGTTTTATAAGAAAAATACCTACTAAAGTGAGGTATTGTGTGAACCGTGTGAACTTTACGATTCTGTGTTTTATTATTATCGATTCTTGGTTCAGTAAACACACTTAGGGTTGCCAACTCTACTATACCTATAATACAGTAGGTGTCCTGATAAACAGGTTGGAAGGGACATTGACGCGATAACTGATACCATACCAAACCCCTGCGTAGAAATTTTTCGTCGGTTTTTTATTTTTTTATCTTCTGTTCCATAAATTTTGAACACGTAGGTAGGTATTGCACTTTTCTATGAAACAGCAGAAGTTTTTTTTTGTAATAACCGATTATAAATTTCAACGCAGGGGGGTTCAGAATCATGTACTATTGAATCCATGGTAACAGTTTTCGCGTATTAGAGGCTACTGATAGTGCCATCGACAAAGACGCGCCCCACTCCGCGATGACTGTACTGTAAACTGTACTTAGTACGGAGCGGAGCGGAGTGGGGCGCGTCTTCGTGAATGGGCACTATCTTGAAGAAATACAAAAAAAAACTTTGTAGGCAAAACTACAATACCTATTTTCAGTTCAATGCAAAACGTCGACATGACCGCATTATAGCCAGTATTAATCTCATTCACGCTGAATGGTATTTTGTAACCCTAATTTAGAGTGTAATAATTATTAGTTAAGTATTATACATTTATTTATAAATAACAAGTTACCGTTAATAAAGGCTCAAAGTAGGAAAAAATACGCATAATTTTTTTTACTTACTTATTTTTTTTTATTATTTAGGCAATGGTTTCGAAAATACTGTATTTGATATATAAAAAAGTTGGCAACCCTAAAACATACTGACATGGCTATTTGGCTAAGTAGCTATTGTGCGAAAACAATAGGTGATAGAAGAAAAACTCTCATTTTCTTATATTCGTTCAGATTTTATGACGTTACGTAGATACTAATCGGAATATTTGTAGGTTTATTTTGATAACTTTTATTTTTAATTCAAAGATATTTTCCCGCTCTGTGTTTGCAAAATATCGTTAGCGTGTTTCTTTTTTTGAAATTTAATTTCCATTGGAGCCATCACTTATGTAAAAAGTTCCAAAAATTTTGCTAAATAAAATAATTTGCCAAAAATGGGCATGAGCGTGGTATCTTACGAGCAACCTGGACCAAATCTTCTACCAGAGACCCCAGAAAAAGACCTAGAAACGACTTGACAAAGAAATGTAACACATGGAACCTTCTTTAAGTGTAAGTATTTAAATCTCAATATTTTCCTATCCTATTATTCTACATATTGATTATTTCACGAAAAACTACTCACCCATATTTCTGCCTTGTAATAAATTCACTTTGCGTGCACTCGCAACAAATGCTAATATGAGACTGGTTACTGGTTCCGTAGTCCGCTAAGAAACCTCTCATGTTCTTAATTCAATTATGTATGTAGGTAGGTACTACCAATCTTGATTTGCAATGGCCGGCCAACGCCAATAAACAACTTTCATTGCTGCATTACTTCGTATTTTGATAAAGGACATCCATGATGACGAGGAATGGATGCGTTGTCGAATGTTGGACGTAGTGTGGTGAATGTTTGTAACCAACATGACGATTTACGATAATATAGTTTGCCAATCGTATCGGGTCAAGGTCTTGGGTCAAGTTTATTAGTGTGGGACTTTTAATCATATTTACGATCCTTTTTTTTTATTTATTACAAAAATACATTATGAGCGTTCATGCAAAAAGTTGGCAACTTCGCAAATAGCTGTCAGATATGGAAATAAGAAATAAGACTAATTAATGAACTGGAATATTTAATGAATTGCATTATAACACTGAATTTGATGTTTTAACCGTTTTAGGTGCAAAAAAGGCATTTGGAAAGTTTCCATAATACTTATACTTTTTTTACATCTAAAACTAAATATTCGGTGTTACGATTAATTTTTGCATTTCATAATCAATATTTTAGTTCACGAGTTAGCCATTTTTCTTATTTCCGTACAGTAATATTGCCAAATGAATAAAAACAGCGAAATATGCGAGGTTGACCACTTTCTTTAAAAACGCTCATAAGATTTTGTTGCTAAGCTGCGCTTATCCCATCTATTTATAGATGATGATCGGTGATGTGTATTTCATAAACCTTCTCCTTTTTAACCGACTTCCAAAAAGGAGGAGGTTGTATGTTCGTAGCGTATGTAGGTTTTTTTTATGTATGTGCACCACCGATTTCTCCGTCAAATTGTGGACCGATTTTGAAAATTCTTTTTTTGTATTAAGGCTTGTGCAGACCAGCGCGACTTGTCGCGCGACGCGACACCGGTTATTGTTATACTGTGAAGTTTTCTTAGAAATTGTATTGTTCGTGTCGCGTCGCGCGACAAGTCGCGCTGGTCTGCACAAGCCTTTAAGGGTATGCTCTCAAGTTGGTCCCATATAATTTTATTAACTTTGCTTGGATAATTTTTGAGGTAGCTTCAATAAATACGTATTTTTTCCATTTAGTATATGTGGATGATATGATGGTAACTTCTTGTCACTGTTATTTACATAGCAGGTAGTGATATTCGAAATTGTGTGGGGTAGGTACCACAACTAAAAACTGAAAAATAAAAACTTTTTACAAACAAAACAACCGACTTCAAAAAAAGAACACTACAAAGTGAAAAATAACTTTAATTTCGGAAGTCGGTGGCAAAAAACGAAAATTCAAAACCAAAGACACCCGACTCTATATTCAGGCTGGCATAGTCTTCATCCAAACCCGCGACCCTGATTTGCACAGTTTTTAAGACTTGGCACTGAGCAGACTGTGGATAATTTTTCCCTCGGACAATTTGTCCGCGACGCGACGATATAACGTATGGAAATCTATGCATTAAAAACATGAAGTTGTAGCGCAACGTTTTCGAAATGTTTTCGATATGGCAGTGACCAAGTGGCGTCCATGGACTGGATCCGAAGACGGAGTATCGTTCGTCCGGCGGCGAGATGGGTGGTTGACATTGTTACCATCGCGGGTAGAACCTGAATGAGGCTGGCAGACGAACGTGGGGATTGGGACAAGAAAAGAGAGGCCTATGCTCAGCAGTGGATGATGTGATAGATATGGATATAGAAAGAAGTAAGTATTTAGTAGAATACTTAGGTACTATGGGTAGTACCTAAGTACTATGGGTAGTACTTAAGTACTATGGGTAGTACCAAGTACTATGGGTAGTAAATAAGTACTATGGGTAGTACTTAAGTACCATGGGTAGTACCAAGTACTATGGGTAGTACCTAAGTATTCTACTACTTATTTACTTATGTGACATAAGTAAGTAAGTCTTAGGGTTTTATTTGGTCTGTGACATAAGTTATGTCACAGACCAAATAAAACTCCAAGACATAGGTAGCTCTCCGAATAATACAGTGAAGCATGCCAAAACTATACCTCCGCACACATTTACAATCAAACTACACCTCACTAAGCTAACGATTTTTTCCCACGGCAATTTTTTATCGTGCACTGTATTCTCAACTCTCTGGCAGGGACGAGTGCGTCCCAGTGCGTTAGATTCTCAAAACTCGGCTCAACACCGAGAGTTGAAAATCCAGTGCGCGATAAAATCCCGCCGCGATATTTTTACGTCCGCGCTAAGTACACACATGTTTACGAAACCGGTTTTTTACTTGGCATATTATGTCTTTGCTGTAGGATTGTCGGCCGTAATGGTTGATATCATAGATTACAATCCATCTTCCCCATTTCTCTCGATGTTTTAGTCAACAATTATATTAATCGAATCTAGATGACTCAACACTCTTGGTTCATTGGTTGCCCTTTATTCGTTGAGTTTATAAACAAACCTTATTTATTATGATTATGCCCAAGTTCGTGAATTGCGTGTTGTGTTGACGCAGTTTTGAAACTGATAATAATGGAATATAATAATTATGTTGACTGGGAAAAAAGAACTATTTAGTCCGTCAGTCAGATAATAAAAAAATATTAGACACGTATTTTTTTGCTTTATCATATTAATAAAAAATGGTTTAGATAAAACGCAAGTTGGGAAGTGGGCGCTCGCTACGTCACAGGCCAGTATAAAATCTACCGGCCAGTGACGTCATCTCATATTTTAACGCAATCCTACTCAATGTACCTATTGCCGTAATCTTTTGATTACGTAAAAAAAGAAAAAATACGTGTCCAATATTTTTTTTACCAGTGTCACTCGAAAAAGGGCATTTTATTCATCGATAACAGTGAATAAAACTGTCTTTTACTCACAAGAGAATAAAAACATTTTGAATTTGGAACAAGCACAAACTATATAAACTACGTACAAAAATAAATTAACCGTACTGAAAGTACCTATTGGCTGGATAGACGGAGCTATTCCTTCCTAGAAGCTTTACAATTAAATAAAATAAAAAATATCCCGCCAACTTTAGTTAGGTTCTTTTCAATCCGTTTTCGTGGTTGTATTAATTTTGATTTATATAAAAATCGTGTTTTTTATGGATTGTGTGGGCTGCAATAAAGATTTTTATTTATTTATTATTTAATGTCATTGGAAAATGAGACACTGAATACCACTGACTTCGAAATCATTTCGTTCTAAAGCAGCAATTATGGTTGAAAATTTGATACCGCCAAAAATGTGATACATATAAATAACATAACTTCACGCCTTGTTTCTCCGAAAGGTTGGGCAGAGGCGTACCTTTAGTTCACCCACATTTTGCCAGTGTTTTTAAGTCCCATGTAATAGGGGGTGAGCCTATTGCCATCAACCGGGCACAATTCCAGACTCCGGGCTGCTCTTGAGACATTTCTGATGGAAAAACCCAATAATACTTTGCCCGACCTGGGAATCGAACCCAGGACCACTAGACCAACGAGGCAGTCATATAAATACTACAACTACGACAGATAAATAGAAATACTATACTACTATTTATTTTCTCGCAGTCAATGGTAAAAAGTAGAGTACACAACTCGTGAAAAAATAATTTCGGTCCTTGTATCCCTCGCTCCACTCAGGATTCAAATCTAGAATCCTTCGCTGCTCTCGGGATCCAACTTAGTCCCTCGAATTAAATTCCCGTTTTTTTCACTTGTTGTATAATCTACTATTAATAATCTAGGTACCATTGAAGAAGTTCATATCTATACACCGTAAGGACTATTTTTGCTTCCAGCGCTCGGCCGCTATAGAACCGGGGCGGTAACACATGTGGACATCGTGTTCACAGGATTTTGTTTTCAAAATGCTTAGATATGAACTTCTTCGATAGTACCTACCTGACGGACAAAAAAACTGTTTCGTCAACATCCCTATTTTACAGACGCTGTAAGTAATTTTAATAGGTATTAAATGTTTCGTGAAAAACATGTACTTAAACTTTTGTTTTGGCGACTAGTCTCGAACTTGAGCGGAGGGCTTTTGAAAGTTCCGAACCCTATTATCTACTAAACCTTCGCTGTTCGTCCGTCTGTCTGTCTGCGACCTGTATCTCATGTTCACGGGTCATAAATAGACAGCTGAAAATTTCACAGCTTGTGTAGGTATGTGTATTTCCGCTATAACAACAAATAATAAACATAAACTAAAGTTAAAGGGCGCCCCATAAAAGCAACGTGTTTTTTTTACGTAGTGGTAATTATTGTATGATGGTACGGAACTCTTCATGTGCAAGTTCGACTCGCACTTGGCCAATGTTTTCCCCATAAACAGTATAAACACGTGTTTTATTGAATGTGTCCTTCTTTTATAGTTATCCTTGTTTCCACAACTTATTGAACTAATGATACGAGTATTATTGCACTGACAAGATAAATACCTATCTACTTAATAAGAACCAGTGACCTAATGACCGATTCTAGATACCTGGTTTCGATATCATAATAGGTTATTTAGCCTACTAGTTCTACTGTGGAAATACCCCTAGAGTATTCGATCAATAATGCATTATTGATCGAAGCCTAGAGTACTACTTACATAACTACGTATACCTAACTATGACTCTATGAGCAACTGGTTTGTAAACACAGATATTAGCACTGACAACCGTCAACACTCATTCGGTATAGTCCCGGTTTTATAATAATATATCTCTACGTTGACGTCATGGTGGGGCTTGCACGGTTCGATCTGTGAACTCTAGGTCTGTGCCATGGTATAATACGAGTAATAATTATACTTGGCCAGGTCACAGATAATATAACAGGTATAGTATTCCGAGACACAGTGGTCACGTGGGTAATACAAGTCTACGTCATCACATGTGATGTTGTTGACACAGATGTATCTGTGTTACCAGAAGTTTGTAATAATAACTCCCTAACCATCTTTATTACCTGTGCGAATCCGATAAAACAATCAGGTTTTAATTAACAATTACGTTGGTTTATGTTTTAAAAATTGAATTGTTTCGTTTGATTAGACACACGAAACGACAATTTAAATGCTTTGTTACATATTTTTTAACAGAATGGTGGCTGAAAATCTTTCCATAGTCATGTTTTGTTGCAATAAAGTGGCAACTGGATAGTGACGTAAGCATGTGTTAGTCCCGGAATGCCAGACCATGGTCTGTGCCACATGCCGGTAGTTTACTTTACCGGAACAGCACGCCTATAGAAACGGATTTTGTCAACGGAAGAATAGACAAGATGACAGATTCACAATCACAATCTGTCATTTGGTCTGTTCGTCCGTTTCTATGGTGGTCATATGTTACGCATGCAGGTCTAGGATGAGGAGCCAGACCAAGAGAGATACAGAAATCCGCAGGGCAGCATGTGGCGAACTATTAGGCAGTAGCGATCCCACGGACCCTATCTCCCGGGAGAAGTCTTGTTCCTCATCTCTGGCTTGCCTGTATTGACCGGCTGGAGTGAATACTGACGAGAACTAGAGCTTCCGCGTCATTCTTGCCTTTATTGGCCGGCTGGAGTAGAGATTTGCAAGAGCAAACGTGCTCGGAGGAAGGTATTCCAGTAAGTGTTGGTAGAGATCTTGACCATCTTCCGGGCTCTGGGATTGTTCTGATAGCCGTGGAATACCACTCCACTCCTCAAGCACCTCAGGATATGCCCCCTGTTTCCGGGGGCCCATTATTAACTGCGCAAGTCACCCCCTGGTATTTTATCCGTGAATAGTATATTATCATTGGTCAGGCAGGGGACATAGTTCTTCCATAGGGTAACCAATTCATTCGGGCTGTCCTTGGGTGCACTTGCATAGTGCATACAGGGATAAACGTTTGTCGGTACCTACCTTATTTCATTGTCTAAAGGGCCTCTGCAAATAAGCTACGGCACCTCGTACGCCTCCCAAAGGTCCGGGACCCGGAGTCCCGAGATAAGTCAAGATAATAATAACACGGATCTGTACCATATTTGCGTAATACACGATCAATCAGAATCTGAATCATTTTGAAACAGATTGCTAATCCATTGCTTCTTATGTGTATTCGAAAAAAATATTTGCTCAATACTTAACTTCTATACCGCAATGAATGTTGCTGAACTCTCAAAATGAAACAGATTAGTCGCAATCGTTTAGGTTTCGTTATCGATTTTTCATCTTGGTTTTTATGCCGTCGTTCGTCGTTTGTTGGTCTTAAATTATGTGATTTTTTTTAAGGCAACCTTTTCAAGTTTTGGAGCCTAGTACAGAGGCCAGCAGGTCAAGCTATCCGAAACTGTCAAATTTTCGCAATCAACCTTGAACCTTATGCTGTAGTGCTAAAGTTGAAAATCTATTAAATAAATTTGACAGATTGTAGTAGCTTGATGTGCTGGCGTCTGTACATAAAGTAGCATTGATTTGTGTATTGTTAATCCATTGGCCTATAATCTTTCCATAGGGTTCTAGTACTACTGCAATCCTTATTATTTTCTTGGAAAGGGAGTTCAACGCCATCTGTTATACACGTCAAGTACTGAGAAACGTTATTGAGCTCTAGTAATTACTATAAGTTTTAGATTTTTTTTTGTAAAATATTGAACAAAAACATTGCCAACATTTTATTAAGGGTGTGGAGAGTGGTTAGGACTTTGCATGTTTTTTTAATTCTTCTGGATATTAGATGACGCAAGCTTCTTGGATAGCGCTACAAACATAACTTACTACAACCTTACTATGCCTCAATGCTACAACCTCTTTCTTTGTAGGACAAAAATAAATAACTTTGGGCTACATACACATTTTTTTATGTTATTATTGTGCTTGGTTCTGCGAAAACGGAGAAATTAGTTGAATATTTATTGTAATAAAATTTAAGCATTTGAACAGGTTCATCAATTCCGAACGAAAAGTTTTATGAAGCTGCGCTGCGCCAACCGGATACAAAGCGAACTAAATTCAAAAATTTCGGTTCAAACGTCAAACGTCCAACGAACGGATGAACCGTGAATGTTTGTGGAAATTGTTTTCTTGTTTGAATTGCAAAAACTAACGTGAAACTCGTTATTAACGTGCAAAGTGTACACAAACTATGTCAACTGTGTGATTTGTGATATTAGAGTACCTTTTATAACGTTTCAATTATGGATCCCTTCACCCAGGTACGATTGGGCGATAATTTATGTATTAACGGTCGCAATCTTTAGAAGGTCATCCAGAATCGCATGTTTAACATACAAAAACTTATTTCCAGCGCATGTTAGAGAGAGCGCGGGCCAGACAGGAGAAGATCGATCAAAAACTTGCAAATTCCGGACAGGCTGTTCCGAAAAGGAAGCCACTTTCAGAAAACATCGCCATAGTGAAATCTGGGTCTCCTGCGAAGTCTCCGAGTAAAATGGCTCGGGAATCTATCACGTCGCCTCGGAGACAGTCAAAGGACTTTACAAAGTCTGAAACTCCTACAAAAGCTGTTACTAAGAGGTCGAGTTTGAAGCCTGATGTCGCGTCTCCACAGCGGGGTCGCAATGACGTTGTAGTAACTAAAAAGGAGTTTAAAAGTCCAAAGAGGGGGAGTATCAACAGACGGAACTCTGATGTGTCTGTTGAGATAAACATTTCCCATAGAAATGACATTCAGATTGAGGTTCAGGTTGAGGAAAGGGATGCTCCTATAAGCGTGGTGTATGAATCACAGGCGCGGCCTGGTGGCAATGTTATTATAAAGGAGATTACAGGTGAGGAAACCATACAAAACAACAATTTAATACATGCTACCTTAGTATAAAAACCTCTACTAATCTACAATGCATACTCAGGCACTTAGTATTATATACATCTAGATATCATGATAAATAGTTACAACATGATTCATTATGCAGTAAAAACCACATTACTGTCCCTTCTCTGCACATACCTTTGCCTCAAAAGGTCCTACGATGAAGGTATTTATCTAATTATGGAAGGACAGAGGTGACTAACAGAAAGTCAATGACACTTATTATTATTTTTTATGTTTATATCCTCACAACTTTACAAAGCTTCTTGCTTGTAACTTATTACTCACCTGAAGAAGATAATGGTTCCAACAATTAGTTAATGTTTCTCAAAAGTTTAACAAAACATTAGCTTAATGGTTGTAAACAGTTATTAAGATTGTGTGGTCTATGTTAAACTGTTGTTGTTTTAAATTGTGTGAGGCTTGTGGCCAGTGTGGTGTTTGCAATCTTTTTTTAAATTTGGAATAGGATGGCAGGTACTGTTAAAGTTTTTTATTTTGTTTCTTAAAGAGTAAAGTTTTGTACTTTTGTTTGTAATTAATAAACTCAAAAACTACTGGACTGATTTAAAAAAACTTTAACCAGTAGAATGCTATATTATCACTGAGTAACATAGGCTGTAATTAATCAAGTTATCATGCAGGGGAAGCCGCTGGTGGAAGCTAGTTGTTAATAATGGGGCATGTTCTTGGTTTGTTGTTAAAATATTTAGCAGTTTCTTAGTTTAATTAATTTAATTTAATTTTGTACTTTTTTTGGGATCAAAACCAGGACAGGAAAATAGTCAAGATTAATTAAATGTTACATAGTATAAAATATTAGGTTTGCCTCGATAATTTCCTGTTCTCTCCTTCAACTGTGCATAATATTTTTGATATGAGAGCATTTGAAAACTTGAGGGGCTCGTGGCTAAATAATAACAGCGGCACGGGTCGATCTTCAAGGTTAAGCAATGCTTGCCGAGGTCGGTCCATGGCTGGGTGATCACCCAGCTACACCTCAGAAAGCATATTAAGCCATTGGTCCCAGCTGTAATTTGTAGATTGTTGACAGACGTTATGGGTAGTCAGAAGCCCAAAAGTCTGACATTGCCATAACTATAAGACTGGTGTCTTATAGTTCGATTCAAACTTAATGGCGGCTTGGAAGTTAGCCACCCGCTGCGCAGTACCGCACCCCTTACCCTGCTGACACATGAATTCGTTACTGCGCAGCGACTCACCTCTTGTTCTGAGCCGCTATTAAGTTTGAATCGGGCTGTACCAAGGGTATTGTATTACCCATTTACTGCATTGTGTGGACGTCAGATAGACCGTAGCTCCATGTAAAATACTGGTATCCTGCTGCATCCAGTTAGACTGGAAGCCGACTCCAACATAATTGGGAAAAAGCTGGGCAGATTGATTGAGTATTTGAAATATCATGTCATTTCATATTTCTATAATATTTGTTTTGTATTTTGTCTCATTTAAATCATACTTATTCGTATATTATTACAATTACAGATGACACATCCAGTAACCTGGAGAAGGCAACGGAAGATACGTCGGAGAACAAGCGTGGGGGGCTCCGTCACAATGTTAAGTCTCGACTTGACAGACTTGGCAATCTCTATTCAGGTATTGTCATTATGATTTTTTATATAAACTTACAATTTCTTCCACGATGTAGACATAAACAACAGAAAACCTCCAGCTAAATCCTCACATACTCCATAATGTTTTTATAACCTTTTGTTATTTATTACTGTATTACTTGCTTACTTATACACTACTTAAAAAGACTAGTGCCCTCAGTGACTCTCAAATTAACTTATTTTATGGTAAAACCAGTCTAAATATTACAAAATTTTGCCTAACTTCGGTATCAAACCCCTGACTGACACTCTGGAGTCGCGCTTCCAACCACAACAGGCATTTTTACAAAAAAAAATTTTTTACGTAGTCAAAAGATCGGCATTGAGTAGGCAATACGTTAAAATATGGCAAGACTTTATACTGACTTGTGTATTAATATGATAAAGCAAAAAATACTTGTCTAATACTTTTTTATTGTCTGGCTGACAGACTACATAGTTTTTTATTTTTCTCCTGTCGACATCCCTATTCACCAACAAGCCATAAGAGAAACATACATAACACTTCTGCCATTTCTGTTTGAAAATCCAACCTCACAAAAACATTTAGTGTAAATTAGGTTGCTAAGACTTACATAATGCTATCACTGTTAAAAAGTTATTAGACCTAATGTAGAGCCAAGCCCCTAACTCTACAAATCATACATCTTGGTAAAAATGTACGGATTGGCCGTTCCACGGTCGACGAAAAGACACTCCTGTGGGCTTATTGTAAGAAATTAAATCACTGGTCTTTAATGTTGTGTCATGCAATAGTTCAATGGAACGGCCAAACCATACATTTTGATGTTACCAGATATTAATATTTTGGTGTTACTCATTTCACTTGATTCATAGTTTGACTCACATGAAAACAATATCCTGCTTTGATAACTTATTAAATTACTCCCTAATACACAACAGGATGTGATAAGGACATGAATTTGATAATAAGTAGATATTGTTTTTTAAGATAGGATACAGAAAACTGTTCATTCAAGGTACAGCTTTGATAGTTAGTATTTCAGCGTATCCATTGATAGTTCTCTGTGTCGACATTATTGAACAGTTTTGAACCATACTTATCGCTGGTAATTTTTATTTCATAAACATTGCCTTTAGACTGTGTTGTGTAATCAGTGGCGGATTTGCCCTCAGGCCCAGTAGCCCCAGGTCTAGGGCGGCCAATCGTGACAAAAATTCACTGATGATAACAAGAAATAACTCAAAGTACCTACATATTCTAAACGTTCGCGCACATTATTAACTTAAAACTATTTAAAAATATGTCCAAATAACTAAATGAAACGCAATTTCGCAGCGCCAATCCGACTTTAACGTTAACTAAATAAAGTAAATTCATTATGTTGTCTATATTTTATGATGGGTGCTGAGAAAGGGGCGGCTGATACTTACCGGGCTTCACCGCACCGCATCGTATAACAATAGTAACTTATAACTATTTAAAAATATGTCCGAATAACTAATTGAAACGCGTCATAGAATTTCACAAACTTTTGATAATTTTATTAGTTAACTAAATTTCTGAACCGATTTCGATAAAAGTTGGCAGTCAAGTAAATTCATTATCTAGTCTAGTACTAGTCTTATTACTACATGGCCTGGGGCCTAGTGCGGCCAAAACTGCAAATCCATCCACCACTGTGTGTAATTGTATTTGAAATGCTAACCATAAATCATACACTGCCACCGTTGTATTTTTTTTTTGAGCCAATAAAAGCGGGTTTCATGTTCATTTGTAAAGATCAGGATCATATTGAGGCACTCACTTATTTATAAGGCTCATAAACCCCGATCTTCTAGTCATTTCCTGCCCGTCGAGCCACATCTAAACACTACCTGCTTGCAAGGGCTTGCCCAGTTTCACCAAGGCTGGACTTTCTTTTTTACAGATAAACCAACCCTCTCGTCGCCAATCCACCGCACGGAGCTAGAGTTCTCCTCAGCAACTCCACCATCAGCGCTGGAACCAAAACAGCCAAAGCAGCGCCCCCAGCAAGACGGCAAGAAGAAGTTCGGTAGACTGGCAGCTTTAGCAGACCAGATCAACAACTGGGAAGATGATTTGACGCATCATACTTATGTGAGTGTTGAAATTTAGACCTTGTGTGGTTTGTGTAAGGTTGATTTTAAGAAGTAGGATAAAGGGAGGAGGATGATGGTAGTGCACTTGCAGCTTTCGCAAACCCGATTAATAACTTAGCGAACGATTTGAAGCATCATACTTATGTGACTGATGAACTATAATTTTTTTACCCGACTGCGGCGGAGCCCAAAAGGAGAGTAATGTTTTATATAGGGAACTAAGGTTAAACTGATTTAGATCTTAGGTAAATTGTTTAAGATTGTTTTTTGCGTACTCATAAGGTCCCAACAGTTACTTAGGTTCTAGGGGTGAAGAAATGTACTCGTATGTGATTCATCTGAATGTGATATTTCACATCAGAATTCGGCTTTGTCTCAGTCAACGCCAAGATATGTCTATTTCTGGGTCCTTGTAGTTTTTTTTTTAATGGATTATGTTAAAAGTATGCAACAGTACCTTATAACATCATTTTCATAACTAATTAAGCAGTGATAGCCTAGTGGTGTCACCGTCGGACTGCCAAGTCATAGGTCTCGAGATCGAACCCAAGGCACGCACCTCTGACTTTTCGGATTCATGTGCATATTGTATAATTATCACTTGCTTCAAAAACGGTGAACGAAAACATCGTGAGGAAACCTGCAAGCCTCAGGGATATTTCTCGACGGCATGTGAAGCCAAGCCAGAGGCCCATGGGCGGCTTAAAAACTCAGGTTCGTCACTAACCACACGAAAATAAGAAGAAAATAACTCATTCAATTTAGCAAAATTAGCTTGTTTATTCGTCTAAAAGTTTTGATTGTGATAATCACTACGACATTCTCCCGAAATTAGTACCACTTAACACTACTAAGTAAATGTCTCAATAAACGATTTTCTATTAATTCCAGCAACCCGAAAACACAACAAAGAAGCCGACGGCTAAACCAGAGCCGAAAAACAACAAAAAGACAACAGCAGAGCCGAGAAACTACAAACAGGACAATAAACAGAAGACAGCAGAACCTAGAAACATGAAACAGGACAACAGACAGACTACAATAGAAACTAAAAACAACAAGCAGGAGAAACTAGACGAGTCCACACTGGAAGTATCAATACATTCCATCAAGGACATCAACAAAGTATTAGATAATACTACTAAAGCTAAACAGGTTTGTTGCCACCTTTTTGATAATATATTATGCAGGTCATATTCACATATTGAATGACATTTAAAAACGTGTTGCTATTGAGTTCTTTGCGACCCTTTCACCTTCTCACCCAAAAAACAAAAAGTAAAGTCACTGTCACGAGAAGCTATACATTTTCTAAACAAAGAACTTCTGCTAGGTTACGTAGCGAAACAAATAATCCCAAATTAAATCAATTCAAACTAACATACGTGTATCCGATACTAACGAGCAATTTCATTTGGTCGGGTTATATTTTAGCGATATAAATTCATAACTTAGTAGAAGTTCTTTGTTTACAAAATTTATAGCTTCTCGACGAGACGGGGACTTTAGTCTCTTTGGCTTAGTGATCAACAATAGCACTAGGTTAGGGAATAGGAACAAAAACACATCGCTCAAGTGGCCGCGATTGCATATAACTTGATTATAAACCTTAAAGTGGGTTGCAGACCAAGAGCTAAGCTAAGTTAGTTTAGCTTAGTTCACATAGCTGAGGTAATTTTTCATACTTTGTTAATAGTTTGCGGTCTGCACACAAGTATGGAAAATTACCTCAGCTATGCGAACTAAACTAACTTAGCTTAGCTTGGTCTGCAACCCGCTTTATACTCAAAAATAAAGTTTATTATCGTTTGCAATATATAAATATATTGCAAACGATAATAAACTTTATTTTTGAGTACTACTTCGATTGAAAAAAAATATTTTTAAAATAACAGTAAAAATATTTATGGAAAAATGGAACATAATTTGTAAGGTTTGAAAAAACTATGTTGCAAAATAAGACCACAACATTATTTGTGGTCTTATTTTTCGGCCGTTTTTGATACGGTCATCGGAAATCTAGTACTATAGTTGATCGAAGCTATTAGGGAAAGAAATATATCTCTTCTTCATACAGTTTTTGTAAGAGGTGTAATTAAAGGCCGCTTTCTATGCAGATAGTTATCACAGACGCATTGTCGACTTACCACATTCTAATATTGACTTGCTTGTGATTTCAGACGTTCTAAAACAAAATGGCCTCATATAATGTAGAATTTTCAAACTCGTATGGAAAATATAATGTACAAAAGCAATAATTTTGTTCTCAAATCAAATAAAATTATAACGGTATTTCAAATTTCGAACGAATACGTTCGGAAAATCATTTTTTTTCCCGAGAAGAACAATTTTTTTTTCACTAGAGGTCTTTATACAGGTACCTAGGATCTCTAGTGCACTATTTCAAGGGGCGACTAGAATCAATATTTTTTTTTGGAATTTTTTGACGTTCAAAGTGCCTTGCAAGGGCCTATTTGAAATAAATGATTTGACTTTGACATTCGTCCCAGACCCAGTCAGAGCGGTTTATACTGTGCGTTGTTTGTCAGTGAATTTAATATGGTTTTATAAGTTGATTTTTAGCAGAAACATGATTTTTAACCATTGTTCACAGACTACCAAGCAGTTCGACTCAAACACTTTTACGAAACCGTCAGTGAACGAGTGCCAGAGACTAGGCAGGCGGATTGTAGCCGAATTGGTAAGTACATAGCATGTAAGACTTGTCTCTACATAATATTGTTTATATTTTAGGTGATTGATTTCATTTGCACTATATTTTGGTCGTGTATGTGAGTTTCCATACAGGTTTTATTATTTAATTTAAGAATTTGAAGATGTGATGATGAAATTCTAAAATAATATACTTGAATTTTTGGTATTTTGAAACAAGTGAAGGTAAGCTAGAGTTTTATTTATTTTATTCCTTGAATTAATTAATATTAAAACCGGCTATACGCGGACTGCTTGGGCAGTTGCATTTTTAAAATGAATAAATTATGAACGTAATATTTGCATATGATTCTCAAGCTAAGAGATACTCTCTTTGAGCAGTTGTATGTACCAGCATAGAAGTTCACATCTAACCAGTTTCAAAACAAAATCCCGTGAACACGATGACCAAATCTGTTACCGGCCCGGTTCTATAGCCGCCGAGCGCTGCAAGCAAGAATAGTCCTTACGGTGGTTAGATATGAACTTCGATGATACACAAAGCCACGAAATAACTGTAGCTTATAACATCACGCCTGTGTTCTCCGAAGAGTTAGGTACAGGTGTACCTATAGAACATTAACATAACAACAAAACAACACATTAAACATTTACATTATTTTTATTTGTCATTTATTTTCGTTGCTTATATATTAGTATGTATGTATCCATGTATCTACTATATAGCATTTATCTGTGTATCTATTATAGTATATTGTACTTATATACCATTTATTTGCACCAAAGACAGCCCCATTTTATGTCCAGAAAATCACTGTCCATTCCAAGGTTGCCTGGAAGAGATCGCAGTAAGCGATAAGGCCGCCCATTGTATATTTTGTAGTGTATTACTTTTTCTTTATGTAATGTATAATCTGGTGTACAATAAAGGATATATAAATAAATAAATTAATGTCAAAAAAAAAAGTGATTAAGTAGATGACTATCCCAGTTTTCTAGTTCATACCAATATCTCATCCATTATAAGTCAACCGAAGCAGGCCGTGTATTGCCAAATTCCCCATTCAAAGTGATCCTAATGAAATTTTTATTAATGGCGGTTACTTGGCGGCTTGGCACGGCAAAGCATTATCTTCCACGGCATACCGCAGCATCCCGCGGTATACTCGAGTATCTTTTCGACAATACCAACGAAATGTGAGTGCTTAGAGTATGAAAATAAGATTCAAAATAATTCCCGGTTATGAAATCCTTTGCCATGCCATGTCGCCTGGTGAGCGTCTTTAAGCCCACGATCGCACGGACGTATAAATATCGCGGCGGGATTTTATCGCGCACTAGATTTTCAACTCTCAGTGTTGAGTCGAGCGTTGAGTATCCAACGCGCTGGGATGCATTCTCGTCCCAGCGCGTGGATAAAACACACTGTTGGATTTTCAAATCTCGGTGCTAAGCATAGCGTTGAAAATCTGAAGCACGAAAACAAATCGCCCGTGCGTACCTGGGCTAAGTCCCATTTTGCATATAACCTAAATGTTTTTTTGTGTAAATTATAGTTAATTCTAGGCGTCACTAACGTAGTTTTAGTAACTAACCCACCCTCAGTTTCTTATGATTGGTACAATGGTTTGCGGGTGCTCGTGTATAAGTATTTTAACAACGGTTTTGGGATAAAAAAGCTAATGCTAATTTCGTTTAAAAAATTCGGTCGGTTTGTGGCGAATTCGTAGGTAAACGGCGAAGTTGCATCATTGACGCGTAAACATAACACAACAATTTTTAATTTACACTTATTATAATAAAAAAATACGTAAATAACATACGTTCTTGAAAACTTTCTTTATGAGCGTTTATTCTGAAAGTTGATGTTTTGATTAATTTGGCAATATTACTGTATGGAAATAAGAAATGTGGCTAACTAGCGAACTAGAATATTGATTATGAAATGCAATAATTAATATCGTAACACCGAATATTTAGTTTTAGATGCAAAAAAAGTATTTGGAAACTTTCCAAATGCCTTTTTTGCACCTAAAACGGTTACAACATAAAATTCAGTGATAGTTGCAATTCATTATTAGTATCTAGAATACTAATAATACTACTACTACTATTTAAATAAATATTTAGTCCTGAATTCTCGCTATTGCACCTGCCACTGTTTGTCTCTGCATCACCCAAAGGTTGACTGGTAGAAAATGCCTATGGCATTAAGTCCGCCTCTGTACATTTGTGTGCTTGAAGTATTAAATAAATAAATAAATAAATAATAATGAATTGCAATTAACACTGAATTTTTCACATATTTTTTATTGCTATACAAGAATATTGCCAAATTAATCAAAACAGGTAAACATTTGACAGCAGCACATTGAACGTTCTTAAGAATGGTAAAATGCGCCTAGCCAGATTCATTATCAGGCTTACGGCGTACCGTAGATTTGCTCTGACATTTATTACAGGAGTAATAAATGCCAGATTTTATTATTTATCTGTAATAGGGTTTTAACCCCCTGTCGTCGACCAAGAGGATATTATTACATTAACTACAATATCATACACTAATTTATTCTAACCATACTTAGATGGCATCTTAATATCGACGGGGCCCTTTGGTCCAGTCAAGGTGAATGTGATGCAAATCACGAGCACACCTAATGTGACTTTTATGTCATTGATAGAAGATTTAAAATTCAATGACTTGCGGTCGTAAAGTGTAACTAAATCACAAAAACCAATTTCAAACATACCCAAAAATTTATAGGTATGTAAATCAGTTATTATGTCAAATGTTTACAATGGATACCGGAATCCATTTGATTACGATTTAAAACTAATGTGACGCCGCACCGTCAATGGGCAACAGATTTGCGTAGCATTGACTACGACCTTTACTCTGAACAAGGAATAGAGTAGCTGTTCTGACTAAATATTTTTAAGGGGCTCATGGGAGCTGTATTTGTTGAATATTATGCTTTACATAACAGTATAATAGAAATACAGCTTCCAAGCTTATTCTGCACTAAATATGTTAAAATAAGAAAGTGTGGAAGATCCGAAGATCTGACCAAATAAGAAGGTAATTTTCCAAATAAACAATTTTATCGTCTGCTCCTCGTACATTAAAGATCTTAGATGTTATACTACCATTTCAAAATCAAAAGTCATTTATTCAAACAAATCAGCACTTTTCGAACGTCAAAATTACCTTAAGTAAAGTTTACTAATAGTAGTAGTAGTAATTAAGTTATCTATCCCTTATGTTGCACCTGCCATGTTTTGTCTCTGCATCACCATGCATGCTTGGCTCAACGCTGGTCCAGCTCCACAAGGCGCATAAACTAATTGATTGGCATTCGAAAATATTGTTGGAGCTGCTGAAGATTGTAGGACTATCTTTAGATTGTATAAATTCAATTTCATAGTATTATATAATTGCATAGCACATGTGTGAGCACTATGTACCTACTTTAAAGCTACCATTTACTGGGTACCTACGTCTTTCATTGACCTAAATGTGCCCTTGCGGCTGAGAGTATGTCATGCTCACTCAAATGTCTCGCTGGTGGTGGCGTGTGTGTTGGATCATAAAGTTCCCTTCAAAATGGTTGAGCTAAATGGTGCTGATCCATGCGTCATGTTCGTGAACGGGCGCCGTCAGTGGGGACTGGTCATCTCTTAGCTGCCAAGGCTTATTTTGAATTTATTTTAATTTTTGAATTGTTTTTTTCTTTATTACGGACGCTTTTAACGTGCACGTCTCTCTACATTGTTCTCACATGTATAATTACAACATGAATGATGTAACCAATATTTTGTAACAATATTCTGATTTAAAAGAGTGTCCGTGGAGTTTCTTGCCCGTTCTTCTCCATAGGAACCTACTACGCGTTGGAATGGGCAACTAGCTTCATATTTCTGACTGACCGACCCTTTGACAATTCAAAAGTGCCTGTAATTGGTTTATTTGAAATAAATGCTTTGAGTTGAGTTGAGTTGAGTTGAGTCACCCTAAGGTTGACTGGTAGAAAATGCCTCAGGTATTAAGTCCGCCTTTGTACAGTATTTTATTTACTTGTCCATGAAGTTTTAATAAATAAATAAAATTACTTGACAGTATTCCAAAACGCCTACCCTTTCACCACTTCCTAGTGCTTAAACTGGGAAGAAGTGGCGCTGGAAACAATTTAATATGTATAAATGAAATGAAATTAATGAAAACAAACTCCCCAGCAGCACAGCTGTCTGTGATATTCAAAATAATTTTCCACCATCATTTGGGTAGTTTTCAGGTTCATTAAATTCCATAATTGTTGCATTTTTTTTTATCTGCGTATATTTTGATTCAGCTCCACAGTTTTCCCTGTTCATACCTAATCAAGGATTAGAGTCGCGCCATGTATCGTCAATTTGACGCGGCGCCCGCATTGAATACTAATAGGAACGATTTTGTTATCTACCGCCCATCTATTTTTATTTGCATCAGTCTGGCCATAGTTTCTTCTACTGTTATTACGATCTAATATTTTAGTTTTTAATATCGTTTTATGTGTCTAAAACCTAAAATCGCTTTTCGTATTTGTTAAGTAAAACTAAAAAATCTGGATGTTTTTGTTAAGTCGTTAGTCGTGCGGGTCGCTAGTAGGCTAAGTAGTCTCTTGGCCCCAGCTGTCATTTGTAGATCTTTGACAGTCGTTACGGGTAGTTAGATGCCCGAAAGTCTAACAACCAGTCTTACTAAGGGGTATCGTGTGACCCAGTAACTGGGTTGTGGAGGTCAGATAAGCACACTCTCCATGTAAAATACTGGTATTCAGGCTGCATCCGGTTAGAGTGGAAGCCGACCCTAGGAAGATGGTGATGTTATAAGTAGAGACTAATATTAAAAAGGTCAAATTTGTGAGTTTGTTGTGTAGAATCTCCGAAACTTCTCATCCGAATTCAGAATTTCTTAGAAAGCTAAGCTATTCCCAAATGCCATAGGATATATTTTATGGTATATATATTATTTTACCTATTTTATTTTAATTATTTTACCATGCGGAAGGAGTCGCGGGCCTTATCCTTAACCTTATCATTTTGTCGAGTAAATAGTGTTTTCTTAACATCAGTGTTTTTTTAAATAAATTAATCACACCAAACTGTTTACTTTTGGCTTCCCCTCTCTAAACATGGTAATACCTATTGTTTATGGCTTTAAAAGATTCATCATTCGGCATTCCACATTAAATTGGGAGACTCTTTTAACTTAGCTAGGCTGAGTTAAAATATTCCCCATTTTATGCCAAAGTTTCGCGTCCTCAGCTTTCTACTTTCCACTTTGCCCAAGATGGCCTTCATCAAGTCCTTCCTCGACCTGATTTTCAGCTAGTAGATCGATTAGGCAATGACATAATTTCTATAATTACATTTATCTGATAAGTCCATTTAAATGTCATAAACATGATTATTCTCTTCAAAGCTGTTTTAGAAAAGCCTTTTATTCACAACTTCCTGTATCCGTTTCTGTATCTGTTCCTTGGTGTTCGTAAACGCATCCACGAAATAGGTGAAAAATACACGAAAAGAACAATTTGAGGGAATGCGTCACACCCATGTCAAACGGCCATCACTCAGCATAATGCTGCGACCCTATGCGAGACAGAGCTCCAGCGCTGTAAATTCGTAGTGTGTTTCAAGATATGACAGTACCAAGTCACTTTCCAAAGAAAGAAACCTAGAAACCTCAATTTTAGCGACATCCGTGTCTTTTGCTGGATGATTTTTTCCCTAAAACACTTCTGAAGGGCCGGTTTTTTGATCCGTAGTTAACTCAACCAATAGTTATAAATAGTAACTAACTGAATCATGCATCAATGTTATATGCAAAACATGTAGCGAATACTTCGTCATTTTATCATCATTGACATCAGGGACTGAAACCGGTATGATCAATACGAGAATTTTTTCGGTTACACCATTTATATTTATTTGTTACAGGTATTTTTAAAGGTTACCTTTAAATTGAGTATAACCAGTATTAACACCGTTTACTGAAATAAAAATCACCTCCATCTTACATGTACTATCGGCATTAGTCAAAGGCGGACATCGCCTGTGCGTGTGTAACCGGTATTAAAACGATAACCTAAATAGAAGTGACATGTTTTTTCTTCTCGTTTACCCAGATATCGGTAACCTCAGTCGTAGAAGTAACCAAAATTCTTCGATACCTGTACCGAAATTTATAAAGGTTTTCGGTCCCTGATTGACAACCCTGTTCCACCCACTGCTGAGTATATACCCCATTTATACTCAGCTCACTTCCACGTCAGTGAGCAGGGAACTGGGCAGGACGAGAATGTAAACACGAAACTTCTCTCACTCTCGATCTTACTACAGTTCGCGTCAAATAACTTTCCGGTCTGTAGTGGGCTACAAATGATTGCACAGTAGTCAATCTTCCTTATAAAACAGGGGCGCGCATGCGCAACCTAACTTCAGAGCGGCAAAGTTATTCTGACGCGAACTGTACGGCAGTATTAAGGGAATTATTGCCGGCAGCGCGAGGAGCAGTGGCAGAGGCTGAATGTAAATGAGACAATTGACTTCCTACCTCTAGTGCCATGCTTCCCTGGTCTATTTTTGTTATTTACTTAATCTTTACATAACATAACATCACGCCTTGTATCCTCGAAGGGTTAGGCAGAGGTGTACCTACAGTACACCCACATTTCACCAGTTATTTTTAAGTCCCGTGTAATAAGGGCGAGTTTATTGCCATCGACCGGGCACAAATCTGCTACTGAGAAATTCCAGATAGAAAAACCCAATAGCACTTTGCCCAACCTGGGAATCGCAGTCACGACCTCATGCTCAGCAATAGCGCTACGCAACTAGAACAACGAGGCAGTTACTTTATATTTGTTAGTTTAAAAATTATATTGCGGTTTTATTATCAGAGGCAATAACATTGTAGTGTTTATGGAACCTTGAAATGGACTACTTGATGTCCTTTTGAAAGCTTTTTTAATATTTAATTTTCTTATAAGATGTCCTTTGAAAATAATTTGTTGTATTTAATTTGGCCAAATACTTACATAATAAATAATTTCTTACATAGCTCGAATTACGAATAATGTCATGGGCGACCAATAGAAGAGCTCGTGGCAAAGTAATATCAGCCGATTGGGTCGAACCATCTAGTAAAGGTACGCTTGCCGGGGTTGGACCGTGGATGGGTGACCATCTTTACATACCGAGACTCTTTCGTGCCTCGAAAAGCACAATAAGCTGTTGGTTCCGGTTATCATTGGTGGATCTGACAGTCGTTGCGGGTCGTTCGAAGCTCTAAAGTCTGACAACCAGTCTTAATACCAAGCAGTATCGTATTACCCAGTTACTAGGTTGTGGAGGTCAGATAGGCAGTCGCTCCATGTAAAATACTGGTATTCAGCTGCATCCGGTTAGTCTGAAAGCCGACTGCATTGGGAAAAGGCTAGGCAGATTGATTGTCATGGGCGGCCAATAAATGCATTTGATTAAATTTCTTATTTTTCTGTCTTTTGTTCTACATATTATTAAATTCAAATGCAGTATAAGATCCTCTTCCCGGAAAAATTCTTTTGATTTTACTCTACATTACATTTTTAACTCATTAAAAATTATATCTCTTCTAGACTGAGAGTCTACTCCCCCCACACTTACGAAAAGCTTCTTCCACTACATTAACTGTACGTAACTGGAACTACTATAAGTTTTATCAAAACACAGTTCCAACAGCCAGACTTATTTATAAATAAACCCCACCATATCGAAGCCGAGCTACCCTTTGTCCTGTTCCGAAGCCCCGGCGAGTTTACGACGTATTTTGATCTTTTACGGCTATATTTAAAGCTTTCGTTATTTCATGACTACGGCCATATGGGTGGGCTTACGACAAAAGGGTTTCTGGGTTCGTGCCGAATTTGTGGTTACAGGGCTGTCTTGATGGGTGAATTGAGGTGACATAAACAAACAATTATCAAATACGATAGTCGACGTATATTTAGTAACCTAATCCGCTTATCTGTTCTTAAAGAGTCATAAAGAACCCTGTAAGAAATCGACACGTGTTTCACCTCTCAACGAGGTTTCCTCAGGATGGCGATTGACTTTTTGTGAACCCGGACACGACGTGTTGCCACGTCAAGCGACGAACGCAGTGTTCGGCGCTTGGCGTGGCAACACGTCGTGTTACTAAATATACGTCGTCTATTGTATTTTATCATGGATTTACGCAAAGTCACCCCTGAGTCAATTAACTACTAAACAATTGTTAATGAAAATTGTTTGCTTTGCGAATCTTGAACAGGTATCTAATTTACATAAGTACATAAACTCACACCTTCGCATAGGGATCGGCAGAAATATTAGAAAGCCACCTGCTGCGATCCTTACATAATCCTTCTAATATAACTTTTTGAAGAAATCTTACTCTCGCGAACTTTATACTCCAAACTGATTGCATTTCAATATCGATGATGGCTGGGTAAAAAAAAAACTAATTAGTCCGTACAGTCAGATTAAAACAAAAATGACACGTATTTTTTGCTTTATCATAATTAATAAAAAAATACTTAGATAAAACGGATTTTAAGTTGGGGGTCGCTACGTCACAAGTAAGTATAAAATCTACATACTCGTGACGTCATGGCACATTTTAACTCAATGTATCGCCGTAATCTTTATCGTCATCTCTATTACTTGTAGGTACTTTACTAAAACTTTTGATACAATACGGCCGATGTAACTTGGCAGTTCCGAACTTCGCGTAGAAGGCTGCGCAATAACATTTTTTAGGAACCAAATGGTGACATGAGGCGAGTGTGAGTGAGAGGACATGCGCAAAAGTTCGCAGAGCCTATGTTCAGACCTGCCAAGTTATATCGGCCGTATTGTACTAATCAATTATCATAATATTATCGTTACATTATTTATGCAAGCTTTATTTTAAAAGCTGTGCAGCCCTAAACACAAGGCCAGCGCATAAAATCGAGCGCCGGAGCATTCTTTCACCACTCGTTCTCATTTCAGTGCGCATGCGCATAATGGTCGTCGTAATATTATGCGCTGGAGTGTTCACTATTGTTTCGCTTTACACAAATCGTATTATTATTATTTCAAAGACCTTAACCCCCCCCCCCCCCCCCCTCACCGTTTTAAGATCTTTCGACGAATTGTTTTTCTGGTCCTCTTTTGTTTCCTTATGGTTTTTTTTTTTCGAGACAGCCCTGAATGTGTTGACCACAAAGGCTTTAGAATATGCTTTTTTTTAAGTGCCTATTAAAAATATTGTGTAATATATTCTGGGGATTTTGCATAAGTTTTATATATTCCTGCTTTTATAGTACTGCAGAGTAGCTTAAAAAAATCGCAACAAGCGTTTATAAAATATTGAATCCTAACGAGTATTATAAATGCGAAAGTGAGTTTGTTTGTTACGGTTTCACTCTAAAACGACTGTACGGATCTGGATGAAATTTGGCACATGGGTAGACCATGACCTGGAGAAGGACATAGAATTTCCTAACCTTTTAACCCGATATTCCCACGGGATCGAGATTTATGCGGGTGAAACCACGGGGTGAAGCTAGTTTCTTATAAAATCTAGCAAAAGACAATCGTTTGTCCTTTGCCAACCACTTTCATCATTGCAAATATGAAATTAATAGTAAGTACCATCGAGGAAGTTCATATCTAACCACCGTAAGGAATATTTTTGCTTGCAGATCTCGGCGGCTATAGGACCGGACCGATAACAGATGTGGTCATCGTGTTCACGGGATCTTGTTTTGAAACTGGTTAGATATGAACTTCTTTGGTGGCACATCACCATCCACACCATTTAGCTCGATCCTCGGCTATTCTCATCCAACTGCTACCAGTGTTTTACGCTTGTATTCCCGAAAGGGATAGAGTTAGGCAGAGATGTAGTAGCTATAGTGAGTAATAGTACACCCACATTTCGCCAGTAGTAAGCACTAAGCAGTGATGGCCTTGTGGTGTGACCGTCAGACTGCCAAGTCATAGGTTTCGAGTTCCATTCGAGACCCGAAGGCACCTCACAACGCACCTCTGACATGTTGGATTCATGTGCGTTTTGTATAATTATCACTTGCCTCAAAAACGGTGAAGGAAAACATTGTGAGGAAACCGGCATGCCTGAGAGATATTTCTCGTCGGCATGTGAAGCCAAGTCAGAGGCCCATGGGCGGCTTTTATACTCTGACACCAGGTTAGTCACTAACCACACGAAAAGCTTTCGCCAGTTATGTTTAAGTCCCATGTAACAGAGGGCGAGCCTATTGCCATCAACCGTAAACAAATTCAGATTCCAAGCTGTTACTGGGAAAGTCCAGATGGAAAACCCAATAACACTTTGCTCGGCCCGGGAATCAAACCCAGGACCTCATGCTCAGTAGTAGTGCTTGCTACCACTAGACGTAGTTTTAACTAAAATCACCACACAATTTGATTACGAGTATTCTCTACAATTCCTCCTAAAAGCTTACAAAAGGGATGACATTATTGAAAACAATGTCCTATTCATGTATAAATCTTCGCACCACGTGTGGTCCTATGACGTCATTTGACACTATCACACTCATTCATCCTAATGCATAAATACAATATTCGGGTGTTAAAGGAAATGTATCTTACGAGCGCGTCATGTGGCTCTTATGACATTGCAATAAGATGTAAATTAGAATGATTTACGCGCGTTCCTGAAATTCGAACATCTGTAATACTTGACATATAAATCTTGATACATCGGGGTGGCGCTGCTTGCTAAGAAAGCTTTCAAATTAAGTGCAAATAAAATTTTAGTTCCCTGGTTTGACGCATGCCAGGTTAAACTGGGTGGTTCAACTGTTTTGAATTCAGAACACAGGGAACATAGGAATGTAACAGCTGGTTTCCGATAAAGATAAAATATCGATTATCTGTTTACATTAATTGTATGAATTGGGGCGTTTCATGATAATAATATTTGTTAATCTAATTGTGTGATAGTTTGGGTTAAATGGAGTATCACTGCTGAGAAAGTTTTGGCTCTGATACGCTGGCTAGGATAGCCTTGTTAGTTCTTCAACCAGCAGTAGACTGTATAAGTAGAATATTGTTACTTAGGTTCTCCTAGTATCTACACTATCTACCAAATCTACGTTCGCATTTTATTTGCTAAACATGTAAACAAACACATGTTTTAAGAAAAACAACTGCAATAACTACACATAAGGTTCAGTTTGCGCTACAACTTTTTATGACTTTTTCAACAGTACTAGTCAGTCTAAAATCAACTTTATTTACACTTGCATTGATGCTTATTTAAGTGGAAATAACATCAATTGGAAACAAGGATTGAAATAGGCCTTATGTCATTATATTAAGGAGGTATAACTTTTTCAGAGACACATTACAAAGTTTAAGTTGCCTGATCTACCAGTTCCTGAAAGCTTGATCAAATCTTAGCTCAGTAATGGCCAATTCCTATATCTAACGGACCGTTATTGGTTAAAATTAAGACTCTTATATCTTTAGCAGTAATGAAGTAAAGACCTCATAGTTTTGCATAGTAGACCCTTCCCATATGGAAGTAGCTATCACAGGTAAAATTAGCTTACGAATATATTTATATAAATCAGTTTGTCAAAAAAAAAAATACTACCGCTGGTAGGAAAACATTTCGTTTTTGTTTATAGGAACCGAGCATAATTCCGCATCTGAATCTCATATTAAAGGTACAATTCCGTAGCCGACCGCAGGCGACAACTGCAGGTGACGTGTCACCGCTACACGACTGGTATCTATGAATTTCTATGAAATACCTTCCGTAGCTAGCGACACGTCTCCTTAATAGAAATACATAGAAAGCAGTTGTATCGCGGCGACACGTCGGTCGCCTGCAGTTGCCGCCTGCGGTCGGCTACAGAATTGTACCTTTACTATTACAATTGTAAAGGTACAATTCTAATTATTGACTGATCAAAGTAACTGCAACCAAATACACTAGTTGACATGAAATTTGACAAATATTTACTTTACTTTTTAGATCATCCCTGCAGCATGCTAGATATGTAATACAAACATTTAATCATACTTTGTTTATTTATTCAAATAAATCTACCCATATTTGACCAAAACTCATAACAATAATCTACGACACTCGTTTGCATTGTATGATGATTTTATTTTCCGAGTCTATTCATGGTTGCAGCCATATGGACCGACGCGATATAATAGAACATTTACTTTGTAAATGGGTCCTTGAATGGTGATAAATTGCTATTGTGCAGGTGATAATCTCACAGCATAGGGGTCCATTTAAGATAAGGTTATTACAAAATGGAGGTGGAGACATTGAAAAAATAATAAGTAGGTAAATAAATAATAATCGATTGTGATTTGAAAAAAAAAAGCGTAAAATGTGATCCTTTGTGAGAGACTGGCGTCCATACTGATACCCTGTGTGAAGGATCACCAGGAGGCCTAGTCCCTAAGCAAAATCCGTAGTTTCGGCAGTTCGCGGTTCGCAGTGTAAGTGAGGCGGAGAACGAAGCACCCGTAACGACGGCCGAAACTACGGATTTCGCTTAGGAAGTAGGCCCCCAGGCTTTCACCCCGGATTCAATCTAATCAACATTGCAATGATCAATTTTCAAACTCTTAAACAAAATATTTATTGATGAAGGGACAATACATAGATATTTTAACGACCTTAAGGTAGGCCTAGTTGCTCGGTCGCAAGCTCCTGCTGAGCATGATGCATCGATTCCTGGGTTGGGCAAAATGTTATTGAATTGTTCCATGTGGAATTTCTCAGTGCCAGCTCGGAGTCCGAATTTGTGCCCGATTGATGGCAATAGGCTCGCCCCCTATTAGAAGGGACTTAAACATAACTAGCGAAATGAGGGTGTACTATAAGTGCATCTCTGCCTAACCCTTCGGGGAATAGAGGCGTGATGTGTTATAACGTAGGTTATTTCAATAGTAAAGTAGGACAAGCTAAGCAAGTACCTTACAAAGTACCAACAGCAATTTTTTTATGAGTATTGTATTCCGATAGTTGCAAATAGCATTCCTTTGAGTTTAGTACAAAATTCAGAAGTGTGATCAAGATCACAAGGCACGCACCTCTGACTTTCCGAATTCATGTGCGTATTGTATTTATCACTTGCTTCAAAAACGGTGAAGGAAAAAATCGTGAGGAAACCGAGCCTGAGAGTTATTCTCAATGGCATGTGAAGCTTAGTCAGAGGCCCATGGGCGGCTTTAAAACTCTGACACCAGGTTAGTCACTAACCACACGAAAAGAAGAAGAAGATCATATTTGCGCAATTCAAACATGATTTCAATACTTACAGAAATTAAGCACTCGCTCAACCTTATCCTCGAAGGTATCGATAAATTATAGTATCAGGCGCTTACTTTGCGGAATTGAAACTAAAATATTGTTCTATAACATTTTACCGAAGGTATCGATTTGCATCATCTCTGCATTAACTCTTTTGCGGCTGGGAATTCCATTATCGACTCGCTACCTCTTCATCCAATCGTGACTGTAGCGCTGCATAAAGTCGTTATTTTCCGAGACCCTCATGCCGGACCTTCCGTATAGCCTTTTTTAACTTGCCTCCAAGTAATTGAGAGTGCTGTACCTACTGCCTTTCAACTACTTATTGCCACATGCAATTACTCAAATACTCTGAAAAAAGTCGGTTATTACGAGTATTTACCGAAACTTTTATGTTAGACGTTTTCCTTGTTTCCAAATCTTTTTCTGCTTGTTTCCAAGTAAGACAACATATTATCATCCAAATCAGTTTCTCAATCCTCGGAAACATTTCTATTTTCTACCTGTGTATCTGTGCTATGCGCAGGAGTTCCGCGTGCAATCTAAATACGCATCTCGCATGGTGTGGCCGCTTAAAATGTCATCATGTTCATCGGTTCGAGTTTCCGTATTACTGTTATATGGGTCGCTCTGGTACGTGTATATTTTGTGTTGGGTTTATACAAATGGTGGGTTGTGAAAGATAGATTGTATGTTTAGTTTTCTGGTGAATGAATCTGGTCGTGTAGAACATCCTTTGCCTTTTCTTCTAGGCGAGAAATTATCAAATAATTTCTCGCGCTCTGGGTGGAGCGAGGGCGTGTCAGACTCTTACTGAATAAAACCCACCCGTGTTCCTTCAGTTGCCTGTACGTTGCCAAGGGCCACGGTATCCTTTTCGGTCTATCCCGCGACCCTGGCAGGCATCGGTCCTAGGGGACCCCGTCAGTGTGTCGACCATCCTTCGGTGTCAAGAATTTATTACTCCAAAAAGTACTAGTACCATGTTCATTTAATTTCCGCCCGATACCTTCTAAGATTAGTCACAGAATAGTACAAACAGAAGGCGCACTCCGAATTTTAGGTATGAAGCTATAAGTACGCGGCGGGCTCGTCTTGCTCGGCCAATTCAGTGAGTGAAACGTTGTCGGAAGATATAAGAGTTTCGCGATAGAAAGAGATGCAACTTCTAGGTGAATATAACTGTAGGTAATTAGCGCGTAGCAAGAGTGACTTTTAATTTAAATTATTTTGTGGAGGTGACCTGTATTAATCTGTGGTAGCATTTTTTGTAACTTACAAGCCGTGCGCCAGATGGGATTTACCATCGTCAAAAATGACGAACTTGCATTCAAAGTTTAATTCCTTATTTAACTCGTTTAGAGGATGAATTTTCAAAAACCCTTCCTTCGTTACCTTGGTTATTATAGGGAACTCTAAAATTTCATACTTCTGCATTCAGCCGTTTAGGCTCTGCGGCTCTGTCTGTTATTTAATCGGTTGAAGGACACTGAACGAGACACAATAGAAGTTTTAATGTTTTAATGTCATTCTCATTACACCCCCAGGTGTAATGACATTAAAAGATAAACTTTTTAGTGGCCATACAATGTGGCAATGCGTTAAGGAGATAGCTGATGACAGTTCGAAAAACAGAAGCCTCCTCATAGTTCCTAAATAGACTATCTTAACACGTTTGGCAATCTAGTGTATGAGAGTGCTTTCTGCCCATTCTTTTGACATAGGTAATGCCTGTATCTTTAATCCTGGATTTTTCAAAACTGCAGAACTTCAGGACACCTGCAAAAGGCAAAAATGGAGTAGCGTACTATACTGTATCATCGTCATTTCTTCCTGTTATCAATAATACTTAAAGTTATACTATGTACACCCACAGTTCTTAAACACGTGTTAATTATACAAAGCCTGCACGAGCTTTCTTATCAGTCAACCGTTATTCAATACTCATAGTTCTGAGAAAAATATTAACTGCCATATCTGAGTGAGTGTCGCTTTGTAAGCATGGTGCTTACAAAGCTTATTGTGCTAATTATTACTGTAATATATTATTGTAATATTTACATTCTTTGATGGGGACCATGTGGTCTTAGAGCATAATATGCATAAATTATAATAAGGAGCAGTGGTGGCCAATGGTAACGAACCCAGACAGGCGATTTACTTTGTGTAAATTATTTCATCACCGCTGCTCTCAAAACGGTGAAGGAAAACATCGTAAGGAAACCGGCATGTCTTAAAACCAAAAATTCGAAGACATGTAACATCTACCAACCCGCACTGGGCCCGCGTAGTGGATTACGGCCCACTCCCACTCACAGAGAGGAGGGCTGTGTCCCAGCAGTTATTGGCTGATTATTCTATGCATAAAGGGATGTTGTTGAATCGAAGAAATGAACAGGAAAACTAAAACTTGGCCGCAGAAGGCCTTAAAATTGTGATAAGTGCAAACCTGGCCCTGTGACATTAATAATAATACCAGCCTAGTATTGACCCACTGCCGGGCAAAAGCCTCTTCTCATACAAGGAAAGCACGAGCCTGTGATGTTATGGCCCTCATAATAAGGTTTGAATTCGCCAGACAAAAACAAGGCACTGCGGTGTGGTGTTCTTTGACATCATAAGCAGAAAGATCGACTTCACAACAGACATTGCATAACGCATAGAGGCCTCGCCATCAATACAAAGATTGCTTTTATATCCCAACAGGGAAGAAATTATCAAACTTTCCAGAAACAGCCATGTGTTATCGTAAACAGTAAAAGGCCCACACACTATAAATCTTGGAAGCCATTATACGGTGTGAATTTACTGTCTTTTTACTCCCCAATACAGATTAATCGCCACAGCTTTATGTCGCAACACCTTTTTTATACAAATTGCATCATTGTTACGACAGCTTCACTTCCCTGCAAACCTGGCCAGATTAAATACCCATTCTTTGGTAAAGACTCCATAGAAATGAAGGTCTTTTAAAATGGTCATGGTAGTAGTTTGTTGAACCAAGTTTTTGCGGACCATTTACCGGTCTCTTTGGATCGGGCAGTTTTTCTGTAAATGCTTTTATAAGATTGATTGCTAGGGTGCATCGAACCTCTACCAGACAGTCAGGATTATAGAATGTTGGCTCTATTTGAAGGTCTAAACATCCTGAACTGGACTAGGAACGATTACTAGAGAATATTTTAAAATATCAAAGGAAATGATTAAGCATTAGTCATTTTGCTACGCTAAAGTGATGTTAGTTTGTAGTAGACGATGTAAAAAGTGTTGTAGGTGCTACAAAAAATATAATTGCTAATTCATGCAGAGTTTCTAGCATACGTTCATACTTACAATACAATGATTAGGAGTTCCGATGAGTGGGTTTCAAATTAATGTTAAGTAATGAAATTACTCATCAAAAAGTCTAGTCCACTAGTAAACATGACATTTCAGATTCATCATCTGTCTAGCCTTTTCTGAACTATGTTGGGGTCGGCTTCCAGTCAACTGGATACAGCTGAATACCTGTATTTTACATGAAACGAATGTTTATCTAACCTCCGCAACCCGTACTGGGTAGCACGATACTCTTTGGCTTCAGATTGTCAAACAAAATTCAATATTGTTCATCCATTTAGCACAAATATGGCCTGCGCGTGCGCAGACTGGCGGACAGGACGGGATCGAGCTTGGAGCATCGCAGCGCAGTTTTCCGTTGATCACCGAGCATTGAAATAAATACCTTATTTCGATTGAATAAGTATTAAATGCAATCCAGCCGCACGGGTTTTCGATAAGGTTAAGCTACGCTTGCCGCGGTCAGTCCGTAGATGGGTGACCATCTTAACATGCCACGACCCCACCGTGCCTCGGAAAGCATGTTAAGCTGTTGGTTGGTCCCGGCTGTCATTCGTAGATCTTTGACAGTCGTTACGGGTCGTCAGAAGCCCGAAAGTCTGACAACCAGTCTTACCAAGGGGTATCGTGTTATCCAGTAAATAGGTTGTGGAGGTCAGATAGGCAGTCGCTCCATGTAAAATACTGATATTCCGTATTCAGCTACATCCGGTTAGACTGGAAGCCGACCCCAACAAAAAGGCTAGGCAGATTTAAATGCAATTGATACATTTAAAATCCTCTGCAATTCCGTCCGCCAGTATGCGCAAGCCCATATCCTTAAACTAATATTCGAACGTCGAAAGACTGAAAAGGTTACCCAATAGCTCTCCCTAGTTTACTTAAACAGTTAAATAGTCCTAAATTAGAGTAACACGATCCTCGTCAGTTAAACTAAGCAGTATCTATTAAGCTAACTAAAGCCATTGACCGTAAGGCGTTAGGGGAACGTCTGTCGATCACAATTCGGCGGCACCCGAACTTAAGTAAGGGAATTGGTTAATAGGCTACTATCAATTTAGGAGCGTGGAATTTGATATTTTAGGGATAGACCACATTGATGGCACAATTATTTTTCTTTTAAATTGGGTCTTTATGACCACCGCTGCGCTGGTAGCTTATGTCCTCGTCCGCGTGAAATTTCATGTTTTCACTTAAAATATATCCTATGACACTCAGCGATATTACTGTAGCTTCCCATTAGTGAAAGAATTTTCGGAATAGCATCAGTAGTTCTGAAGATTACCTCTTACATATAAACTCACAAATTTTACCTCTTTATAATAGGTACTAGCTTCTGCCTACGACTTCGTCCGCGAGCCTATAACCTTCTCAAGAATAGGAATGATGCCTGCGTAAAAAAACAAAAAACTAATTAGTCCGTCAGTCAGATAATGAAAAAATATTAGACATTTATTTTTTGCTTTATCATATTAATTACAAATTACTTAGATAAAACGCATTTTAAGTTGGGATGTGGGGGTCGCTACGTCACAAGTAAGTATAAAATCCACATACTCGTGACGTCATGGCACATCTTAACTCAATGTATCGCCGTAATCTTTAGGTTAGGTAAAAAAAGAAAAAATACGTGTTCAATATTTTTGAATACCCTCCATGACGGACTAAAAAAAAAATTCAGTCATCATCCTTATTGGGCTATCCGACGCAAAAATATTTTTTCAAATCCGACTGGTAGTTCCGGAGATTAGCCCCTACATACAAACTTACAAACAAATTTTACTTCTTTATAATATTAGAATAGATTAAGTATAGATTTGATTTATCCAACCTTTAATCCATACTTCTCCTCGCGTCGTATTCCTTATTACCGAGGGTCATGATTCCCTCGACGTAAAGTCATGTTCATAGTCTGTAGAGTAACTGGCTTTACCAAGTTCTATAGTTGATTCTAAGATCCCAACTTGAAACTAAATCTGCCATGTCCATAAGAAACTCGATAAAAAATCACTAAGCCCAATTTAAATGGCTGACCGTCGATCAATAGAATCTTAATCATATTATGATATAAGATTACTTGCTTAGTTTTTACAAGCTTTTATTTTTTGTCTTGCTTTATGATATGTAAGTACTTTACTTCTGCCAGTCATGATTCCTTGGTACTTATCGACGGTATCGACCAGTCTTTTCCTGTAAGTAAGTACTCCAAACTAGCATAAGCAGTCATGAGGCAAACAGCATCCTAATTGCGTAACACACGATCAATCATAATCTGAATCATTTTTGAAGGATATAGCTAATCCATTGCTTCTTAAGTTCGAAAAATTTGTCAGCTCAGCAACAAAAATAACGCAATGAATATTGTTGAACTGTCAAAACGAAACAGTTGTGACTCATCGTGTGTTAGGCAATTAGAGTGCAGTTCTTCTCTCTGTGAGATCTCGAGTAGGCTAAAACTATCGATTATATTTGTAATCATTAAATCATTCTCCTGCTTATCGTAATTTAATTGGGTCGGCTCAGTATATTTTCTTCTTCGATAGTTACATTACCTCTGACAGATGGTATCTCAGTATTCACTTCTTTTTTAGTCTAGCCATATCTTTAATACCAATCCATGTTTCTTGAGAGTTTATTGCGCCACTTCTTCTCAGCTAAAGCACTAGGAAGAAGTGAAGGGTTTTGGGGGTTCTGGGGGACTGTATTATGCAATTTTGACGTTCAAAAATTTTGAATAAACGGTTTTCGATTTAGGTCTTCCTGACCATATCACGTCCTTCAATCCTTCAAATTAGCTTTGGTGATAAATCTAAGCGAGTTAATATCCCTTGTTATCGTTTTGTAGCGCCTAACACGACCTAATGCCAAACAGCATTCCTGGTCTATCAACCAGCATCCTGCAAAGTTAATATTACTTTGTTAATACGTTTGAACAAAACCAGGTATTTCCCCGGACTTTAACACAGTTGTTTGTAGGCTGTAATGACGAATAATCACGTCAAAGTTTTGAGAGCAGACCGTTAGGACATCTTTTCTCCAAAAAATCGCGGTATTTCCGGTCGTTCCAATGTTTCTGTATAAGTAAATTGTCTTGTCATTAGGGCTTCCGGCACGGACTGATGTTCGGCAAAACTGCCATAGTAGCAGAACGTTTTTTTTTTTTTGCGTCTGCAGTTGATTTTGTACTAACTTTATTGGAGTGAGTTGGCCTGGTAGGGTTTTCTTGAGGACCAGATGTTGTCATATCTATGAATGAAACATTTTTATATTTTTTCACTGAATTTAAGGTCATATAAATATTAATTGCCTAAAGCTGTTACATTTTAAAACCCTCATTTTGCCATTGAATGCCATATTGACGCTCTGATGAGCACAGTTCACAGACCAGATCCGATTATCAATCCGTACAAAGGTAATATTATAAATCATATCATAACACAGCATGTCATTTACCCGAAATAATGATACACATTTCCTCAATAATTATAATAACACAAAGCGGGCCTTGCATCAAACAACGCGATGCGTCAAAATATAATTATCAGCTGTGCTAACGTGTGCGGCCCTCCACAGACAGCCAGTCAGTTGGAGCTCGCCACACGGGACTCACGCGCGCACACACGACCCCGCGACATAACGGACACGCCACACACGTTCATTCAACTCCACAAAATATTTATTTACTGTCATAACAATTACAATACACTTCAGTTACGCAACCTAACGCCAGATGTGATGCAACTTCGCCGCGAGCCCTTTAACGCTAACCTAACCCAGTTAAACTAACCGCGCGAACTCAGCCACCGCTATAAAACTTATCAATAAACGAAATGCAAGCACGTGCTCACCCCTCGCGTGACACGGCCGTTGTCCAATCGTAGGAGGGCGAGGGCTACCGGCGAGTTTCGGCAAGCCAATCGCGGCTCGTCTACAACTTCACCACGAAAACCGCCGATCCCGACCGACAGGAGCCGAAGTGCGCATCGACAACCCCCAGTGCCGCGTCAGCCCCCAACATGGCGACAATGGTGGCGCCCTCGCCCGCCAACCCGGCAGTCACAAAAAAACCCTCTATCAAGAAATACAGAGCACCCACGCCGCCTCGGAATATTATCACGGAAGACGAATGTGAAAGTGACAAAGACAAAGAGAATGCAGTGCAACTCGACAAAGAAAATGACGCAAGTGATGATTGTAAACAAACAAAACCGGAACCGGCGGACGACAAGCCGGCGCCGGACAAGGGATCGCCGCTAGTGAAAAAGTTGGGTCCAAAAATAAACGGGAGTGTTGACAGGAGTTCTGTGTTGTCTAAGGCGGCGATGTTCGAGACCGGCAGCCCGAAGGCGAAGGACCCGGCCGAAATGTCTCTCAGGGAACGCAAAGCGCTCTTTGAGAAAAACAAGGGCGCAGCGATCGTTCCGAAGGCCCCCTTCGGCCTTGCACCCTCCGCCAAGACCCTGCTAGGGGATAACAAAGGTAAGTTCAACTTTTAATATTTACTGCCAACAATGAAGAACACGCTAACTCCTTGACACACAATTATTTCGAATTTATGGTCTGTAACCAATAAACAGTATGTTTTTTTTTTTGCTTCTGTGTTACGTAGTTACTGAGATTTTTCTGTAGCTGTTAATTGATTTAATTGCGGTCTGACGTTTACACGCAGCTAAGTAGACGATGATAATGTATTGTGCAGCTGATTCGTAGATAAGGAACTTAATAGAATGAATAATGAGTCAAAAAATACTTGTCCCAAATCTAATTCTGAACTCCTTTATTCAAACGAAAAGAAAAGCAGGTTGTTCTTTATTATTCGATAACCTACTTCTTTGCATAATCATGATAATCTCATAACTAACAATGGTTTCATCATCAAGAGCGCACACGCACATGCAAAGATTTGTGTTGCAATCTTTCGCGAATTGAATAAAGAAAAGGAAATAATTAAAATAAAATAATAAAAGTTAATTTAAATGTCAAAGTCGTGCGGATTCGGTAACTACCTTCGTTTTTTGTGCAATATTCAGAAACCGGCACTTTTCCACGACTACGGATCTAAGATAAAAGTTTTTTTATTGGTTGTTCTTCAGTATTGGCATAAAATTTTGATGTTATCAGTAAAATTACCGAAACTTTATATGTATGTACTTGGGATAATTAAGTGCCCGAGGGTAAATGGAATCTAATTTAATATTTGACGTTCCCGACGACAAAAAATCGATTCTTATCAGGTATCACGTCATAAACTCGTAACTATGGTAATAAACTGCCATTATTATTTAATAAGCAGTCTTAATTAATCCTCATTTTCAATCCAAACCTTTGCATTTGGAATTGTTTTGCATTTTGCTCTTTTTTGTATATGCACACTCTGTGCATGAATTTACTAATATAATTGGTGAATTTATTTGTACTTAATGATAAACGTAAAACAATCGCATGTATTTGTTACAATTTGTCCATTTATATTTCCACGACCTAAATAGCGTAGCCTACTGCTCTCAGGGTCACTAGGCCGATTCCCGTACTGGGACAAATATTTGAATATCTATGGGTATTTATTTAATAAAGCAAACGAATTTATTTACTTTATGTATTGTGGTGCAAAAAATATGGGAAATCCTAGTGGATAACTTTACATTAACAAAAGAAAAAACATGTTATGTCCACCATTCTGGATCCATAGGTTTGGTCTGTCATTTTAATTATAGATTTAATTTGACTAAAAACTTTTTCTCAAAACTTAAAAAGCATTTTACGTAGTTTTTATTTATTTTTTACCTTTTTTTTTACCTCAAAAAAAATCCTTTGCCACAAAGCTTCACCCTGTATGTATAACACCTTTTTCTATAAGACTTTCTTGAACCTCTCCTTCAAGTAAGTAAGTACATATGTGTTGACAATTTTTAGCTCCAATATATTATGTACTAGCGACCCACCCCTGCTTCGCACACTTTACGACTTGACAAAACAGCTGAATTTCTTTATTAGATAAAAAGTATTTGGAAACTTTCCAAATGCCTTTTTTTACACCTAAAACGGTTAAGGCTTGTGCAGACCAGCGCGACTTGTCGCGCGACGCGACACGAACAATACAATTTCTAAGAAAACTTCAAAGCATAACAATAACTGGTGTCGCGTCGCGCGACAAGTCGCGCTGGTCTGCACAAGCCTTTACAACGTCAAATTCAGTGTTATAATTGCAATTCATTATTAATATTCTAGTTCTATTTTTATACTATTCTATATTTCCATACAGTAATATTGCCAAATTAATCAAAACAGGTAAATATTTGACAGCTATTTGCAACGTTGCCAACTTTTAGAATGAACGCTCATAGGGCTATATTATATTACTATTAAATGCAGAAATGTCAATGGGATCGTTATGGCTGCAGTGTGACGTAACCATAGATATAAGAAAGAAGGAGATATGCCCGGTAGTTGAAAATGTATCGAAACCCAATGTCTTCTATCTATCCCTACTCTCTAGCCTGCGATCACACATGCGATCAGTAAACCCAATAAATACGAGGCCCCGCTCACACTTGCAATTTACAAATCAGAACGTACTACATAATCAATTATAAACCTTATCCCATCAAACACAGCGTGCATTTACCATGCACCGTACAACTCACCCACACGAAAACATCGTTCGCTATCGTTGTGCTGTGCAAAAGCCATTTATTTTACATATACGCTAGTGATTGACTAAATCGGAAACTTATCGATTCTCCCATTTATTATTGTATTAAAATTTATGGAAGTTGCTGAAAAAATTATAAATAATAAACGATATACATATAATAAGATGATATAAATAAACAATAAGTAAGTAAAAAAAAAGAAATATTAAGTAAACCAAAAAAATAACAACATTATGAGAAAATCTAAATGAGTATAAAACAAGATTTCACATCGGTCTTCCAATCAGGCTATAACTGTTGACAAATTGAAGAATAAACTTTAATAGTAATATAAATTCATACGACAATCGACATTATTGTCGATAGCCTACGTTAGTGGATCTGCACAACCACATCACTAATCCGTCACAAGACGCTGCGGCCGTACTAACGATGCAACCGCTTAAAGTAAATATCGTTTTGTAATTTTTACATTGCTTGTCCAGTTACTTAGCGACATACTTTGATAGTGGTAAAGAAGCAATGTATTTACTACAATAAAAGTACAGTCGCTGTGATATATGAAAACAAAAATAACGTAGTAAAGGCAAGAAATATTTTACGATTTGTTGTTTTTCATGATTTTCAACACAAATATAGCAAAATACTTGTGCTGATTTATGAAAAGTGGTTCTACGATTTATAAAGTTTATAGTTTAGCTTCGATTTTTACAAGAAACCACTGAACAACACGGTATTCTTAAATGTTATCACGATCGCGCTCGAAAGCGCACTAGTTAGCGGAGACGGCCATTTGCCTGAGGCATGAGCATTGTGATCAAGACGCGCGGACACAGACACGCCCCCATACCACTTCTCCTGTTATTTATATTTCTATGGACGTAACAGAACCTGTCTGAAGTCTGACTGACACAAAGGTCTTTGACATGACCTGAGGTTGGGCCTTGACTACAGGTTGTAGTAATCATCTATACATATTATAAACTAATGTCGCTTTTCGTGTCTGTCTGTGTAACCGCGTTGTTCTTCTAAACTACACAACGGAATTTGATGCGGTTTTCACCATCATTTAGAGAATTTATTCCGGAAACCTATATTTCCATACAGTAATATTGCCAAATTAATCAAAACAGCGAAATATCTATATCTATAAAAATCAATACCACTTTTCGTTGTAATTTTATAACTCAAGAACGGCTGGGCCGATTTAGCTGATTTTGGTTTTGAAATGTTTGTCATAGTCCAGGGAAGGTTTAAACGGTGAGAAAATTGGGGTAGGGTAGGGTAGGGTAGGATAGGTAGGGTTTAAAGCTACCCGTGCGAAGTCGGGGCAAAGCTAGTATTTAACATAATTATTATATATTTGCGACGTTGGCCTCTTTCAGAATGCGCACTCTTAGTTGACGGTGGGCAAAATACTTTTTTTTTAATGTGTATCCATTTACTTGAAGGAATAGTGATAACTTTGCAAGGTCTGTTTTCCTTGCGCAATAGGTATCTTATACTAAAACAAGCCGTGTGCATTGGGATTTCCCGTCGGCAAAAATTCGACGCATTTGCATACTTACAAACTTTCATCATCTACAGGGTCAAATTAAATTAGCCAGCGAAACTCCGCAGACGTTATAGGTATCGATATCTAAACACGATTTAAAAAAAAAAACGAGATTTTTGAGTCCGTCTAGAGGACGCTTCTAATATAGACAAATGCCACTTCTAAAATATTCGATAAAAGGTCAGTCACATTCAACTAGAAAATATCTAGACAAATCTAATGTCTGGTATTTTTTGTTGCCATTTCAAATCGATTTGAATAACTAGGTACTATATAATCGACTAAGTAATAGGTGCGAATCGATACAAGTGACTTTTAAGTTTTTTGTTCCGAATACTTTAAAGTGCATTCACCTTTAAGGCTTCCGCGGACAGGCGCGACGCTATGATGCGAAGCGATTCTGGCAGAACAAATTTCCATGAAGTTTCCATAGGAATTGTTCTAATAGAGTAGCGTCACATCTGTCTGCTCGAGCCGTTAGTAGTAGATTAGTTTTATGGATCTATAAACTTTTGTTGCTAATAAATTCAGCAGTACCTATGTATTTTTATCGAAGAAATTAGTTTTGCATAATGTGTGTTAGTTTTGCATAGTTGTTACGAATGCCTAACCGGTACTGATTCTTTTTACAAGATAGGTAGAGCACAACATACAAAAGCACGATTAAATAATATATATATTATCACTTAGTTTAAGTAGAACTCTACGGGGTTGCACTAGGCTTTGGCCGTGTTACCCTAAAAAACCGTCACAGTGTCGAGATACAAAAATGTATACCAACAAATAATAATAATAAAAATCTTTATTGCAGACCACGTGATGCATAAAAACACGTTTTTTTTTTATAATAATAACACATACAAATTAAAAATAACAAAAATTAAATTCAAACTTCATCCAAAAATTTAAATTCAATTCAAAAACAAAATTAAAATAAAAAAACTAGATAATTACATGAATATTGGGAAATGGCTACAAGGTGATATACAAACAAAGAAGAAAACAAGACATTGTGATGTCACTATTGGCTATGACACACTTTAACGCCAATAACACATCTCCGCCGCGAAACCACAGTAGTTCAATTCAACTGGCTCGCGTCATGTTCCGGTACGTGAAATTAGAGGAGCGGAACTCGAGAGGTGTGCTACCGGGGTGAAAATAATGGATCAACGAACATAAAAAGTGCAGTGTTCGTCTCAGGGTTGCACCACATGGGAGTCCAGCTCAGCAAGTGCCAGACAAATATATCTGACGCTGATATTCTGCTGGATCCCTGCAGTGACATACGGAAGTCGAGTAAATAGAAAGAAATTACCATTAAAAAATAACACAATTTATACAGCAGATAAAAAAATAAAAAGTGTACAATGCGATGTAAGAAATTACCAGGGGAGTGTGACTCATATCTGCGCAAAAAAGGCCCATAAAGATGAGATAAAATTCTAGGCACTGGTGTTGTGAAAAGTGGAATGTGCGGAGTATACTCGCAATAGGGATGATGCCTGGGTAACAAAAATGAAATTCTTACTAGTCCGTCAGTCAGATAATAAAAAAAATATTAGACACGTATTTTTTGCTTTATCATATTAATAAAAAATTACTTAGATAAAACTTTTTTTAAGTTGGGGAGTGGGGGTCGCTACGTCACTAGTACGTATAAAATCTACATACTCGTGACGTCATGGCACATTTTACCTCAATGTATCGCCGTAATCTTTAGATTACGTAAAAAAAAAAATACGTGTCCAATATTTTTTTATAATCTCAAAAAACGGACTAAAAAAAATTATTTGTCATCATCCCTATTACAAAATCGAAAGAGTTTTGCATTGTCCGTGGAGTTTCTTGCCGGCTCTTCTTAAAAAAGAAGGAAACGACCAATTGGAACCGTGCACCTAGCTCCTGACGTTTCATAAGTGCCCTTGTGGGTTTATATGTATGAGAGTAGTCAGAAGCCAAAAGCCACAGACTTACCAAGAGCTATCGTGTTGCCCAGTAACTGGGTTGTGGAGGTCAGATGGGCAGTCGCTCCAAGTAAAATATTGGTATTCAGCTGCATCCGGTTAGACTGGAAGCCGATCACACATAGTTGGGAAAAGGCTAGGCAATCTGCCAACTATGTGTGATCGGCGTGATCGGTGTGAGTAGCTATAATAAAAAAAACAACTAAATTGGTCTTCTAGATTCGTAGCAAATTGGCGTGACAGACGGACCGACAGACAGACAGACACACGAGTGATCCTATAAAGGTTCCGTTTTCCGTTTTGAGGTACGGAACCCTAAAAACATTTCAAAATCATTCTATAGCAACTTAATTCATACTTCCCGTGGAAGTGGCCACAGCGTATCATTAAGATAGAATTAAAACCAGGTACCTGACTCAAATTGCACAGTGTGTTCACCACCTGCAGTGTTGCCATTAAGTCCTAAAATGTGGCAATTACTGAAATGATGTAGCCTTTTTTATTAGCTGTAAATATATGCTTTCAAAGGTTATGTCACAATAAGACCATGTAATTTTTTGCTATTAAAAATTATCGTTCACATAACATAACATCACGCAGTTTCCCCGATGGGTGACGCAGAGGTGTACTCATAGTACACCCACATTTCGCCAGTTATGTTTAAGTCCCATGTAATAGGGAGCGAGCCTAGTGCCACCATCGGGCACAAATTCCAGAATCCGAGCTGCTACTGGGACTTTGCAGATGGCCAAGCCCAATAACACTTTGCCTGACTTGGGAATCGAACCCAGGAGCTCATGCTCAGTAGTAGCGCTTGCGACAACTAGACCAACGAGGCGGAACAGTCGATCATTATTAAGTAAATTATATCAAAGTACCGACTCATAGAGTTCTTATTTATTAGTGGTTATTTGGTTTGCCTTGTGTTTGCAGAAGTCGGTAAAATTCTTAGGACCCATAGTCTAAAATTGAATTAAAATAAATTTTAAATTGAAATAAATATACACACATAACAAAACTTTAGGAACCTTTAAAATTATTTTTTTTCTTTATCTTCCACAAATTCTTGTAAAGTATAAAAACAGTTTTCTATCAACCATCTACGCAAACAATTAAACAATCCCTTCAGACAATACATTAATCAATGATTGTGCCTAAGATAATACTTTATTATCAAAGGAGCAAAGTTTTTTTTTTTAATCCATGGATTAAAATCTCTGCCACACCCAAAACACAAACATAACTGGCGAAATGTGGATGGTTATAACTATAGATAAACCTCTGCCTGACACTTCGGGGGTCACAAGCGTGATGTTATGTTATGTTAACATCTCTTGCCTTTTCTTAGAACAATATTCTGAAAAGGCATTTCATCTTGAGAGACCTACGTGACTTCTAGTAGCACAGAATGTGTCATGCAATTTTCCATGAATAATATTGTGCAATTGTGCGTTGCTAAAAAAATGCGTAATTCGCAAAATATTCTTAAACCCCCACTACACTATTCGCGTAGCTGCTTCGGCGTAGTACTCGTCGAAGTTGACTGAAGTCCAAAGTAAATAACTTACACACTTGTGCGAAGAACTACAAAACGCTTTGAGTCCTTTAGACTCGGGCGCAAAAACCGACAACGATTGGAAGTCGCCCGAGGCGACCGGAGGTTGCACGAAACGAACCGAAGTGCTCTTCTACACTCTCGTATTCGCTTAACTTCGATCAACTTCGCGATTAGTGTTTACTCGTAGTAGGTACAGGCTTTATACGTTTAATTCATTCTGTAAAGTAGTAGGTAATTTCCCACCATCATCATGGTGGGAAATTATCAAATAACTTCTCCCGCTCTGGGCGGAGCGGGAGGGTGTGTCAGACTTTTACTGACTAAAACACCCGTGTTCCTTCCGTTGCCTGTGTGCCGGGGCCGCGATATCCCTTTCGGACAAACTCGCAACCCTGGCAGGCATTGGCCCTTACGGACCCCGTCAGTTGGTGCTGACATCTCTTTGAGGCGCGCGTGGAACGCAACGCGCCGTCGACCAGGGCCTGGTCCTAATCGGACGGCGAGCTACCCATTGCTCACCGTCCGCAAGCCCGCGCGTACCTACCTACCGGGCTATCAAAATAATAATATGGCGGTTTAACAGGAAAATAATTAACACTTATCATGCGGTTTCTCAGTAAAAAGAACTCGGTTAAACAAACCCGAACATAAAAATGCTTTTAACTAATTAGTGTATGAATTAATACGCGTAGGTACAGTACCGGAACTCATTCATAAAACAAAAAGTTTAATAGGGAAAAACGTCGCCCTTAATTCTGTATGAAAAGGCCTTGTTCTAGCTGAATCATATCGCCTATCCCTAGAGATCCAAATATATGCTTTCTGGATCAGGTAAAACGGAATTTGGATGCGAAGGGTACGGATGCCGGTGAAATTCCCGGCACATGACACATCAAAATGTCTCAAATAGTTAAGGACAGTCGCCTAAGACCGTTTTCCTGTAGCGACAACAGTTAAGGTAGCTGTCCTTATTGCCCCATCTCAAAAATCCACCCTGCATAAGCCTTAGATTTTTGTCCTGATCCTTAGTCTTTTAATGGACGAAATCTCTCTTTTAGAGAAACCATGTTTAGCATAATCAGCCTCAATCGTCCCCACTGCTGGGATACAGGCCTCTTCTCTGTGTGGGGGAGCGGGTCATAATCCACCACGCGGGACCTGTGCTGGTTGGTAGATGTCACATGTCTTCGATTTTTTGGTTCTAGGACATGTCCGTTTCGTCACGATATTTTCCGTAAACGTATTAGTTAATTTTAAAGAAAGTCTCATTGTCACTAAATTGCTACTATTCACATAAATAACTATGTCTGTTTGACTATTGACACTATTCAAAAGCTGACACCACTTTCGCTTTTCTGCCAATCTCAAAAGAAAACTCAGACACAAATTAGGACCACCCAAATATGGATTCATCCGAAAGTCTTTGAAAACATTTAGCACGTCCTAACTACGTCGGGACATTTAACGGTAATACGCAATACTGTTTTAAAACTATAGGTGTCGCATTTTAGCGTGGCATTAGCGGTCATTGCTCTTTCCCTAATATTTCTCCGTTGGAACCGAAACAATGAACTACGTATAGTTTTTCGTTATTAGAACATATTGAAGATCACGATAGATATTGATTCAGGGCGTTATTTCAGTTTATGAAAAAAAAAAAAAACATGTTAGAAAATGTAGATGGGTCAATGACCGCTTTTGCCACGCTAAAACGCGACAACTACTCGTATAGCATACTTACAATATTTGAACAGTAATTGTGTTACACGGTTTCGCAACAAATATTTAAAATACTGATGTATTTTGTATGAGATTGACCCGGTCAATTAATTCACAAGTCTGTGTAGAAAATGGTAATGTGAAAAGGCCCACTGAGGAAAAATTTAGACCACATAAAGATATAATTTTTTATGAGCTGCGCCCCGCGGTTTCACTCACACAAATCTCGATCTACTGGGAATATCCGGATAAAAAGTATCCTTTGTCCTAATCCAGGTCATGGTCTACCCATGTGCCAAATTTCATCCAAATCCGTTCAGCTGTTTTAGCGTGAAAGCGTAACAAATAAGCAAACTCGCTTTCACATTTACAATATTAGTTAGGATTTTTTGCCTGTTGTCCCACTGAAGGGCGACCTCCCTTGGTTCTTTCTCCGTTCCACTCATCTCTGTCATGAGGCGTCAAGCTCATTCCGCCATCTTCCCCTGGGTCTGCCTTGATGTCGCAGGACATGTTTTGGGACCCGCATTGTGATAGATTTGGCCCATGACTCATTCGACATGCGCCAAACGTGTGCGGCTCAGCCCCACTTAATTCTGGCTACTTTTCAGGTGACGTCTGCAAAGTAGGTGTGGTAAAGGGACATTTAAAGATTTTATGAGGTAATGAATAACCTACCTAGCTTAGTAGCGAGGGATGTGTATGAAACTAACCAATAACTTAACTCAAACTATGACAGTGAGGCGATGTAATTGGTTAGTTTCACACACATCTCTCGCTACGCATCCGCGCTCATCTCTGGTGAAAACGCAGGCTTATTCTACCATATTCTGTAAATCATGCTAAGCTGGTTATATGGGCTGTAGGATTAGCTTACTTTTGTCCATTACCTGAACCTATAAATTCTACGCAATATATGTCCCGTTAATATAAGTCTGAAAGCGCCAACCCGTGGTTATCAATGCTCATGCCTTCTCTGTATGAGAAGAGGCCTTTGCCCTGCAGTGGGACAGTAACAGGCTGGTATTATTAAATGTCCCATAAATACTTCATATTCATAAATTTTACCATATTTTCCATATTACAGATCACACGTGGTCACAAACTGTGGGAATAATCGATAATACTCTCCAAGAAATCTTTCAATCACTGTAATTTGGACTTTGTTTTCATGAAAGCAGAGTTGAGATTTGCTTGCTCTCTTTAAATAACATGTGGTACTCTTATCATATGCCTAGTTAACATATAATGATAGACAATTAGTTGCTATGCTCAACCGCGAGACTACATAATGTAATAGTAGCTTGTAATGTGATCTCAAGTGTAAAAATTATAGCTGAAAACAAGGCGAACATCAAAGAAATTAATATAGCCAGGAATTTCCCCAAAATTAGGTCAAACAAAATGTCGTGAGTAGTTCTCGACATATCCTTGAACCAAACTTTTGGAGACATGTGACATCCTGCACCGGACCCGCGTCACCCGCATCTTGGATAACGGCCCACTCCATCACGCAGAGAGGTGCCCTAACAGTGAGAATAACAAAGATTCAAATGAAGTCTGTAATAAAATAGACGCAAATACTGTAAATAGGCTATGGTGACAACAGTTAGAAGTCGTAATTTCTAAGATTTGCAAGAAGCTTGCGTTAAACCGCAACGTTGCCAGATGGTAACCGCAGCTTAGGTTAGCACGTCTCACTAGAATACTCCGTGATTCGGAAATACAAATATACACAAGGTGTTTATGTATATTATGTATCCGAATGTTTTGGTGACTGTAACTGGTGTTATATGTGATAGGAGAATGCCTGTTAAACTAAAGGGCATGGTATATAAGACCATAATAAGACCAGACCCTATGTATGGCAGCGAAACGTGGGCCATAACCCAAAAGAAAGTGCATACCATTAATGTTGCTGAAATGAAAATGGTGAGGTGGATGTGTGGCGTTACCAGGCTTGATAAAATCCGTAACGAGTACGTGCGAGGAAGCCTGGGCGTGTGCGATATCGTCGACAAGATGCAAGAGCGTAGGCTGCGATGGTCACGTGAAAAGGTTACAGTCGGAATACATAGGGAACTTGGCGCTACAACTTTCCATTCCCAGTCCACGACCCAGAGGCAGACCTAGAACAAGGTGGAAAGCTGTAGTGCTAAAGGACATGAAAGAGTGACGGGTATCCGAAGACGATGTCGAGGATAGGGCGAAGTTGGAAGACAAAGACCAGGAAGGCTGACCCCACATAACCAGGAAGGGAGAGTGTGTCCGAACGTTTTAATAGGTTTTAAGATCTATCAAACATCAGATTCTCCCGAATTCTTGCCTACATGGCCCAGCTTGAACCATACAGGTGTTAAACCATACCAGTTATATCAGTTCAAAGATAAGACTAGGTCAGGATGACTACATAAAGAAAAGAAAGAAAATACATTTATTTAGCATAGACTAAAAGCACACAATATAATTATACAGCAGATAAAAAAAAACAAATAAAAAGTATAAAGTGCGATGTAAGAAATTAGCAAGGAAGTGTGCCTCACGCCTGCGCCAAAAAGGCCAGACAACGATAAGTGCCTGACGCTGGTTTTCAACTGGACCTGAGAGTGTGATGTGACGGAAAACAGAGTTAATTACTTACGAGGGAAGATTACTACTGACATCCAATTTGCTGATAGCTTACTGATCACAGGCGAAAGACTTCTCATTCAATATATATGTATTGCTAAAGGCTAGCCAGAAACCAAGTCTAGCAGCCATAGAGATAGGCTAGATACAAAAAAAAATCCTCTACTTGCCAGATTTTATTTAAAAATACCTGACGTTTGAAATCTTCGTCAGAAACAAGCACATTGAATACATATCGACAAACGGACGGAATATATCGATTCAGTCGCCCCGAGCGATTTGAAAGACAATAACGTCTAATTATAGTTACTGTTAAGCCGTTTCACTTAACATCGGCTCATAAAGACATATTGGCTATAAACTCTGGTCTGGCATTCCCTTTAGTCTTGTGCCAGACGAACAGCTTGTAGAATTGTAAGCCCTACTTGTACCACAAATCACTAAATATGTTTAAGAGTTTATGGCGAAAGCGTCAGCGAAGCCCACGAAATTCAAATTATACTTTTTTTTTGCAATTTACAGGTCAATATCAAGTTATATACGTTGACCTAAATATGATTCGCGGCCGTATCAAATATTTATTTAAAGAATTACTAGCAGCGCCCCGCGGTTTCACCTGCATACGTCTCGATCCCGTGGGAATATCTGGATAAAAATTATCCTATGTGTTAATCCAGGTTATAAACTATCTGTTTACCAAATTTCATCCAAAACCGTTCAGTCGTTTTTGCGTGAAAGAGTAACAAACATCCATACATCCATACTCACAAACTTTCGCGTTTATAATATTAAGTAGGATAATCATAAAAATCATCAATACAACTCTCCAAGTTCATATTACCCTATTGAATAACGATTTCATGAAATCATGACATTTGAAGCCAATCCTAACTTAAGGAGTTGTATTGCTGATTTTAATGATTATAAGTCATTTATTATTCCGTATTTCTTACGGTCGCGAATCATATTTTAATCAACATACAACCTGACACTGACCTGCAAATTGCAAAAAACTTAAGAAAATTTGAATTTCGCGGGCTACCTTATCGCATCCCCCTGATCTACGGTACACATATTTAAGGGATCTCGCACACTAGACGGCCATGGCCACGAGCAGGTAAACTACAGAAACCGATACAAATCGCGCACTTGGTCGCAACGGCCAACCGGCCAACTAGCCGCAGACCGGGCCATGAACCACGACTGGCCGGACTCGTGGCCGTCTAGTGCGCGAGATCCCGAAATCATCATTCTGTCTGTTACTTTTCTACGATTAACAAACACAGAACGATGTTCTAAATTTGTTTAGCGCTAAATGTATCTCGTAATTTGTGGTGCAAGTGGATCTAAGACTCGGAGCAAAGACGTGGACATGTTTAAGTTTAGATTCTACTGATTATACAAAAAAAAAAAAAAAAAAATTGCCAAACAGATGTCGCTACTTTATCACGTTCTCAAGTAAAGCGCGTGAGTTTACGCAAGTAACCTCATAAGGCATTTTTAATTAATATCTAGATATCATTTTAGACACGCGCTTGAAAATTATCGGCTTTGACCATAAGTAACATTTACGAACTGTAATTTAAAAAGGTTTGTGCTGGAAAGTCTATGAAAAGGGTGCTTATAATTGTGTCTCGTCTCGGCACAAACTTTGAATGGAGTATAATTCGCAGTTAAAGAGGTCCTTTTCAAAGGAGTGTCAAATTATTGCCACCGTCATTTAGTACCTACTACCTGACCTGACACATTGTTCTGTTTAATAATTCATGCAAAAAAAAGAAAAGAATTTACAGTTTTTCCCGAATTTGAAAATATTCCGGGAAATTTTCCCAATTTTTTTTCGTTGTAAGCGAGGTAATTGCGTTGACAGTTCCACAACATTAATTGCGTTATTTACGTTGTTGAGCAGACACATTTTTCGAACAAATGAAGCAATGGATTAGCAATAGCCTAAAATTGATTCAGATAGCGATTGAAAGTGTGTTTCGCAATTAGGGTGTCGTTCCGTCCAGCTGTCCTCAAGTGATGCGCTTACCAACGAACAGCATTTCATTTTTATTTATTATTATCTATAGAAAAACTGGCACTCCTCTAGCTAAAATTCAACAGCTACAACAGCTAAAGTTAAATGAAAAACATTCCAGCCAGCTATTCAAACTTTTACTACCCATAACGTTGTAGCTGCCTGTTCCGACAGTTGCATAATGCTCTATCGACAATAGTCTATTGAGTATTGAGCTCGGGTTGGCGAACTAACGGAACGAATCGGATCGCAGGGCTGCCAAGATTTTTTCATTCTCTGGCCTTTATCCTAATAGGGACGATGACAAAAAAGTTTTTTTAGTCCCTCATGGAGATTATTAAAAAATATTGGACACGTATTTTTTCTTTTTTTACGTAATCTAAAGATTACGGCGATACATTGAGTTAAAATGTGCCATGACGTCACGAGTATGTAGATTTTATACTTAATTGTGACGTAGCGACCCCCAGTCCCCAACTTAAAATGCGTTTTTTATAAGTATTTTTTTATTAATATGATAAAGCAAAAAATACGTGTCTAATATTTTTTTATTATCTGACTGACGGACTTATTGGAATTTCATTTTTTTTACCCAGACAAAATCCCTATTCATTTATGTCAACAAGTCTTTATCTTCCACACTTCTCTATTAGCCGTCATCTCGGTAGTCCCCCCTTCCTATCCATATCATCTTCCACACAGTCATTCCATCGTTTCTTTGGTCTTCCCCCACTCTTATAGCCATCCACATTCATTCTCAAAACATTCCTCACGACGTTTTCCTCATTCTGCAGCCCTGGGAGCCCTAAATACCTATAAATGCTACTGGATAAGAACGCCGGAGCGTAAGGAGCTCGTGGCTAAGTACCAACGGCCGCACTGGTCGATCCATCAGGTTAAGCTACGCTTGCCGGGGTTGGTCAGTGGATGGGTGACCATCTTTACATACCGAGAATCCTCCGTGCCTCGGAGAGCACGTTAAGCCGTTGGTCCCGGCTGTCATTCGTGGATCTTTGACAGTCGTTACGGGTCGTCAGAAGCCCGAAAGTCTGACACCAGTCTTACCAAGGGGTATCGTATTACCCAGTTACTGGGTTGTGGAGGTCAGATAGGCAGTCGCTCCATGTAAAATACTGGTATTCAGCTGCATCCGGTTAGACTGGAAGCTGACCCCAACATAGTTGGGAAAAGGCTAGGCAGATTGATTGCTACTGGATAAGAACCTTAGCGGACGCCTATTGAACTTCTGTGGAATTTTTCAAACATATTCCTAGTTCAAAACCGCTGCCACCAATCATAATAGTCTACTGTATGATGTACGGAACCTAAAGAGTCCTTTAGGTACTCGACATTGAATTAGTACCATCATTGCCAAAACAGCAATTTTAGGGAATTTCTATAAACACCAGCAGCCGAACGACGACGGTAGAAGTCCGCCTCTGTACATTTGTATTAAATAAAATAAATATCTACTGCAGTGAAGCAACTTTTTCAGCTAAATATCTTGAGGAAATATACTTAAGTACCTCCTCCTCCTCCTCCTCCTATCTTGGGGCTTACAATTCAAATAACCAGCAAGAGCAAGTTTAACCCTGTCAACAACAATGGTCTATTGGAGCTCGAACTTGCGGTGTAACGGAACGAAACGCTATATCTGTAGGGCTGCTCAGAACTAAAAAATCTGAATCAAAAGTCATTTATTCAAGTTAGGCTGAGCTTCAGCACTTTTTGAACGTTAAAATTTCATAAGACAGTCCCCCAAATCGCCCTCCCTTCACCACATCCCAGTGCTTTAGCTGGGAAGAAGTTACATAGGTTAATATAATAACAGAAGTCAATTAATTTAGCAGTGGATCCCAAGCTGTCAAAGTCGGCCCGTATCTTGGTGATCCAGCCACTGGACAATGTGAACCATACCTAATTCATAATTAGGTACCAGATATAATTCAAAATGTTTAACAATGTCTTATATTTTTTTTGTTATTTGTAAGTATTATATGTACATAGTGCCACAAAAAAAACGGTTATATCTCCTAAACCACACAAGTTAGCTACAAGAAGTAAAAAAAACTTGATAACAGTTTTATAGGTGTTTTTTATGCGCTATTAAATACACTTGAATGTTGCTTTTTACTTCAAGAAACTATCTTGCGTAATTTTGGAAATATTTCATGATAAGTTTGTGGCTTTTTTATATTGCTCGTCAGTGTAGTTAAAAATCTTGCTAAAAACGAGATTATCTATTTTGAGTACCTATCGTTAAAGTGACCATGCCATAAATACTGGAATTAAAAAAAAAAATCAGCGTGTCACGCATTGGCAGCCCTGCCTGTAACACTTGAATGACCCCAGTCTGTTGCGATCCGTCGATACTGGCGACAACTGAGAGAAAGTTGAGATGACGCGAAAAACTGTTTATTTGTAAGATGTTCGTGTTTCTTGTATGTCACTGAAGTAGAACATACCTATACTTAATAAGTAGAAAGTGTTTTGGAGTAAACTCTTAAAAGCTTATTTCTTAGCTCAATCATGTTCCAATCCAGGATTTATGTGGTATAATGGATGAGGTATCATCTGATAAGATGAGTGTATAGATAAGCAGACATTCAGAGTCATTGACTATTACAGTTTATTAAAAAACAGAAACAATATTTCAAAAAAAGGCTAAAACTATACCTAATCCACAAATGTTTCTACTCAGTAATTTAGCTTAAAATAAAGATTTTCTCGCATGTACTCGCATGTGCCGATCTGCCTTAAACAAACAATAAGATTTAGTCTATCCTATTTAATTTCTTATAAAATTATGATTATAATTTGTCTCCTGAAAAGGTTGACATTCATGTTGCTGAATAGTTGTATTAAATTCATTATTATTGATATTTTATTTTTGACATAACTAAATTTTCTCAATTTAATTGTACAAATAAAAAAGAAAATAATTAAGTTGGTACTAAATAATGTTTATGCATGCTATTTTAGAATGATAGCGGCAGGCGAATGATAATTGCAATGCTTATAAAAGGTTTGCTAAGCTATAAGTACTAACATAACACCAACATTGTACACTTAGTTCGCAATAAACGCTTTTGACTTTGACTAAAAATATGCAAACTAACCGCGATAATAAGCAAAAGACCAAGCTTAAAAACTGAGTTTAACAAAGTATCTTGGTCCAAAAACGTCAAAACGGTTAGGTAAGTGTCAATTGTTTATCCAAGCCAAAAGTATGAGGCCACCAAATCAAATCATCCGCCTAGACCTACTGGTCTTAAAATAACGCAGTGGTAAGCTAATACAAAACTAATGTAGTCGGAGTAGCCTTGCTTATTATTATGTCATCATTACGGATGTAATCGGCGCCTGCTAGCACGCACACACTAAAACCATTAAAGCTGCCTTTAAGATATCGGATTCTGCGACGTAGATTTGACTGGGGACAAACTTTTGGGAGATGGGAAACTCATCTCCCTGACGGGTCTCTGTATATGCAACTGCAACTCAGATTCGGAGAATGATTTCGTGTAACGACACTTAAAATACCAAGCCCGAATAACGAAGTATTCGGTTTCTACTCCATTATTCAATTATACTAGCCTATTACTGTCCAACTGCAGGGCAAAGGCCTCTTCTCATACAGAGAAGACACGAGCATTGATCACCACGCTTGCTCAAGACGGGTTGGCGATTTCAGACTTAAAATAACTATAAGTCTAGGTTCCCTCACGATGTTTTCCTTCACTGATGTCTTCAGTAATGTCCAAGATAAACTCAGAAAGTACATCAACCTGCCTAGCCTTTTGGCTTCCAGTCTAACCGGAGGCAGCTGAATACCAGTATTTTAAATGAAGCGACTGCCTATCTGACCTCCACAACCCAGTAACTAGGTAATATGATACCCCTTGGTAAGACTGGTGTCAGACTTTCGGGCGTCTGACGACTCGTAACGACTGTCAAATATCCACGAATGACAGCCGGGACCAACGGCTTAACGTGCTTTCCTAGACACGGACTAGTCTCGGTATATAAAGATGGTCACCCATCCACGGACCAACCCCGGCAAGTGTAGCTTAACCATCAGGTTAAGCTACATTTGCCGGGGCTGTTATTGCTTAGCCACGTGCTCCTCAAACTCAGAAAGTACATATGAATTGAAAAAGCCACATTAGTACTTAGCCGGACTTGAAGCCACAACCTCGTGCATCCATCAATTTTCAAAAACTTTCCCCAATTCACTTACGGTATTGTCATTCGATTTCTTACACGAGATATATGTCAATAATATGTTTGCGTACATGCACTACCTATACAATCAGTTCGGATCATTAGAGGCATAACCCACAAAATGATAACATGTTATTACCGAAACTGCTACCGTTCTGGCCGGTATCATTACTGATTGGGACGGTGTTATTCTGAAAATGAGAATGTTGAAAACGAAACTACTCATTTACTACTAAACTATATAGTGAGCTTCATCTGCTTCATTTTGACTCCTATGGGCAATATTACAGCACATTTTCGCGGAGGCTCTGATGCCTGGGTAAACAAACATGTAATTCTAATTAGTCCGTCAGTCAGATAATAAAAAAATATTAGACCCGTATTTTTTTCATTTCAAATAAGTACTAAGATAAAACGCATTTTAAGTTGGGGAGTGGGAATCGCTACATCACAAGTAAGTATAAAATCTACATACTCGTGACGTCATGGCATATTTTAACTCAAAACTATCGCCGTAAACCTGACGGACTAAAAAAAATTTTTTGTCATCGTCCCTGTTGGTTGTAATTATAAATTTCATTCGAAAACGCAATTTACTTATTGCGTGATTATGTAGATTCAATTAGGGACCACATGGCTAGTAATGATGATACAACTTTATAGACACAACCATAAGCAACTTTATAAGCAGTGATGGCCTAGTGGTGTGACCGTCGGACTGCCAAGTTATAGGAGTCTCGGGTTCGAAGCCAAGCCAACCACCTCTGCGGATTAATTGCGTATTATACATATAATTATCACTTGCTTCAAAAACGTTGAAGAAAAACATCGTGAGGAAACCGGCATGCCTGAGAGATATTTCTCGACGGCAGAGGCTCATTCATGGGCGGCAAACTCTGACACCAGTTTAATCACTAACCACACGAAAAAGAAAGATAGTCGCAAAACCGTTGAAACCTTGATCACGAATGCCCAGTAAAATGCCTTGGCATATTTTCTCAAACTGTCGAGTAAAAAGCTGCGTAAAACTAAACAGATAAACAGAAGTCGTTTGATAAATTTATTGTTACGTAAGCTGAGCTTAAAGCACTCAGGGTAAAAGAACTCCTTAAAGTTTTTGCTCGAGATTAAAAGCAGGTTCAAGACCGGTCCTTATTATTACTAAGAAGGCTGTACAACCATCCTAATGTTGCATGCTTGTGGGCACTAAAGGCATGTGCCAAAATACACATGCTCCTTTCCTTCTGAGAATTTCCAAAGCGACTAAGATACTTTCTTGAGGATATTACTCATATATGGTTAGATTTTTTTAGCTTTCTGCAGTTTTGTGGTCAGGGTCAACAGCTCAGAGCCTTGGTTTTGGTTATGCAGAAGGCTAATTGAGATTCTAGATCATTAGTCGCTCCATAACCTAGAATTTAAATTAGTTATTATCATCAATCATTGAATAAATCGCTTTTTATGATGATAAGATTTTCTTTTTTTCTATCGGCATATTCCCAAAAAAAAATATATTTAAAAGTAGATGTCAGAATAAAAACCCAAATAGGGCTGTCGAAAGTGCTACTCTATTGTCGAAATTAAGTGATGCGACGTCACTTAATAGAAATAGCAGGTGAACAAGGCTAGCAGGCGCCGTCAACCTTGACTCAGCAGATGGTTTACAGGGAAAGAGGCCTAGATAATGAAAACGACACGCAATCAGACAATTTTCTAGTGAAATTAATAGCTCTTTAACACGACAATCGGCCATCGGAACCGAACAACCGATACGAACCAGTGACGCGTAAAAATGCGACAAAAGATCTAAGTTACAAAAGGTTTACTACCACTGTTTTGAGCGTGGGATTCGGAAGCGCACCTCACTAGTTCGAAGTAGTGGTGGACCAACGGTTGGTGATCCGCGTCGCCCATTCTGCCGAGCGCACGCGCAACCGATCGAATTTAGAAAAATATTATAGTTTATTTTTGTCGAATTTCGTGATTCGTGTTTAGTGATTTCGTGATCGAAGATTTTTTGTGGTCACAGCTTCATTGGATTTTTATGACAAAAATTGCCAATCGATAGTGCGTTGATCGATTTTCTGTTGACAATTGAATTGAGGTAAAGATTTTCGGAAACTCTTTTTATATCTTATTCAAAATGTACCTACTTACTTTTAACTGAAAAAGTCTTACACACTAAGGATGTTTCTACAATAGGTTTTTTTTTAAATTTATGTGAAATCAATTTCATTTTTCTTTTTTCTTATGCACTTGTTAGTTTCGCAAAATAAATAAGACATTGCTTCACAAGGTGCCAACGTTTTCGAACAATGTTTAAAAAGCTTAACGTCAAACAATGTGGCAGTCATTACGCGGTTTCCGTCATTATAATAATCCTGAGATAACAACTCCGTAGTGCTTGTTCCGTAACATCTAGTGGATTTTCTTGACCCCAATGTTTTCTTGCACCAAAAGTGTCTTTAAATGATCGTATGACAAGTCTTCGATTGTTCACCTCTGAAAGTTTTTCTATTCACGCTATGCTGTTGTTAAAAAAATGTTTTTCACAAACACTTGAATAGATTTTGCCTAAATAGATAACTGGCGAATCAGTAGCCATTGTGAGTTTATCTGAGGACCTCAGAAACCGGGCATTAGTAGATAAAAACAGTCTTATCAACAACTCAGCTAACACATAAGGAAAAACTTTTAAAGATTTCAATGTAAACTACATTATTAAATTACAACGTAACGAAAATATAATGGAAACAGTATTTCCTCTGAGCCCTAAGTTGTTCATAGAAAGTTATGTTAACTTCAGGAAACATTAAAATGCAAAATGCTTAACCAGTCTATTTAATAACAAGTTTTACCTAAACGTAGTAAATGTCGAGATTTTCTCCTTACTTACTTCCCTTTCTCTAATATGTTAAAATTATTGACAAACTTCTCCACGTTTAAATCAAAAGATAGTCTGAGAATCAGCACTTTTTCAATGTCAAAATTACACAAGACAGTCCCCCGAAACGCCCGCCCTTCACCAGGTCTTAGGGCTTTAGCTGAGAAGAAGAAGTGGCGCAACAAACACCCCAGCAGCATCTACTATTCATACTTAAATGCATTTCATAAACTCTATAGCTTAGTAATTTCACCCCTTTGATTTGCTGTTCTGAGATATTCATTCTCGTTTGTGAAGTGAAAATCGCCCTTATGTATGTGCAGTGTTTTTTTTTTTTTTTTTTTTTTTTTTCGTTTATTACCTGCCTTTCTACCCGATTCCATTTTCAATTAATGCTGTGATACTGATAGTAATCTAACTATCTGTTTTATGAAGTTCTAGAAATACACGACAATTTTTGAACATTACTCCGCAAAATCACTCATCTAAAGCGAACAATAAATTTCCATAACTTCCTTCATTACGTAGCTAAACCTGTAGGTGTTCAAATTTCTTAGAATGAGATTACCAATATTGATGATGGCTTCCGCACAAGACACTTCTGTTATTCATTCTAATTCGTTCCTACTTTCAATCACCTGTGTAACTAAATGCACCAACATTTAAAAACAAAGCTATTATCAATTGAGTTTACAATCACTTCTGTTGTTGACTCGATCAGTTTACTTGACCCGTATCGAAGACAGATGTTTCGCCAAGGTTCGCCTCGTTAATCTGAACAATTAAACCACCTCTGTGACAGTTGGCGATAAACTTACAGGTTTATTTTCAGTTTTAATCCATTTGTAAATTGGAATTGGATTGGGCAAGAAAAACAGTGGAATTTTATTTTGTTTTTGGGTAAAATTGTAATGGTTGAGAATCTTGGCACAGTCTCTTTGCGCAGTTGAAAAAAAAACTATTTTATTATATAATAAACGCTATTTTTTCTAAAGTAATAGTTACTCCTTATAACATCAGCTATCCAGCTAGTGAAAGTCCCGTCAAATCGGTCCGGCCGTTTCGGAGAACAGTTTTGGAATAAGGCAGACAAAAGTATTAAAAATTGTTTTTTTTGTTTTGTTATAAGTGCGGTATATACTCTCATATGAATTTAGTAATAAAAAGCTGTTATTTTGACATTACAAATATACACTTTTTTTTTTTGTAGTTATAGATAAGTTACCATAATGTATGAAATTAAGCAAGCAAGTAAATAAAAAATATCCAAATAGCCATTCACGGTATCATTGATAGAGCTTCTACAGTTTGAACTATGACGTCATCCAAATAACGTTTAACCTACCAAATCACTTCTAATAGGAATAGGGATGTTGACTAAACATATATTTTGTCCGTCAGGTAAAGTATTAAAAAATATTGGACAATTATTTTTCTTTTTTTACGTAATCAAAATATTACGGCAATATATTGAGTAGGGAGTACTTACGTTAAAATGTGGCATGACGTCACTCCCCGGTAGATTTTATACTGACTTGTGACGTAGCGAGCCCCCACTGAACTATAATGCGTTTTATCTCCATTTTTTATTAATAAGATAAAGCAAAAAATATGTCTAATTTTTTTTTGTTATCTAACTGACGGACTGAATAGTTTTGTTCCCCTATTCAACATCCCTATTGTAAAATAATACAAAAGTAACTGTCGGTCTGTTACCTTTTCTTTCCTTAACGGATTAGACTCAATTTGGCCTACGGATAGACCATGACCTAGGGGTTAGGACATCATTATTAACCCAGTAGTGCGTTCCCGAACGATAATTTCCGACCAATACCCGGGCGAAACCACGGGCAAAAGTTATTACAATATAAAAACCTTAAGTATCTTTTTCTACATAACTGCTCCATCAATACATAAAATAATCTTCTTAGCTCTCAACTTATCGGTCACGAAGCATAGAATCGAACGTGATTTATCTATCTTTTTTGCTGCTTACAACACAAACATTGTACTCAACACATACTCGAGCAAAAAACCTTCATTGTTGGCACTTAGTACACTGAACTCTGTACCTACGACCTGGTATATTCACTTGTTATTTTTTTTTCTTTCAGCTGACAAGAAACCATTGGCTCATAAAACGACACCTACCAAGCCCAGTTCTTTGGCTAACTCCAGAACGAATTCTAAAGACGATATACCTGATGACAATATAAGTCAGAGTTCTTTGGGCGGTGGTATCAAGGGAAAATTAGCGGCGCTGTTCAGTAAGGAACAGACGATTAGTGAGTCGACTATCGCGAATAAGTTTAAACTGGAAAGAGAGAAGGAAATGGAGATGCTGCAGAACAGATTTCATTATAAGGTGAGAGGATCTCTTGTTATTTTTAGTATTTCGAAGAGCCTTTGTGCTCGACATTATAAATTGTGGTCGAAAGGGGATTAGTCGACCTAAAAGTGCACTAAAGGCGAAGTTATTCATAGATTTCTAGTTGCAAAATATTTTATTATGAAATGGCTATAACAGGAAACTTTACGAATTGTGACAATTTTTTATTTTTTATTATTGCCGTAGCTGTATATTTTTGAATACAAACAATAAATAAATTGTCCCAGAACGTCGTCAATTGGCAGGCCGAAGGCGGATACTGTAACTTTTATCTAGAGCAATTGAGAGAGCCCTATATCCAGCAGTAGACTTAATAGCTTCATGCTATTTTAATCGTTCTTTTTAACCCAAATCTCCATGAAAGAATCCACAGCCTGGACAGTAGTCTAACTTCCAACCATTTTTCGAGGCAGAATTTAAAACTACCCACAAAAATCTAACTTTCCCCAACTATACCATAAGTCCTCACGAAACGCGACGTCTCCTCGCTCCAACTCCTTACGTATTCGTTCCCGAGCTATTCTCGTCGGGAGCAACAAACCAGAGCTATTTATTTCCTGTTGCTTCTCTCCCTGGAAAGGAAATTAAGAACTGTACTCGTAAGTTATTTCAGAGTAATGTGGGTAGATTTAATGAGAAATGCGAGGAATAGATTAATGTAATTTTATCTTTTCCGCTTGCGATACGCTTACTTCTAGGAGATCGCTGCTATCAATCGCCAATGCACCTATAATTCGACAAAATTATAAATAATGTATTCTAATTGGGCTAGGAATAAGCGTTTTGACGTCACATTAGGTTATAAGCCCAATGACAGTATGATATTATCATCATCATCATTATTCATGATCATGTCATCTTATGAATTTTTCTCAATATATCGGGTCTTGAATTCCCCTAAAGAACAGCCGGTCGATTCTGTAAAAATATCACCGTGAAACTTAGGTGAAGTGAGCTGTCAATAGTGTTAAGGCTTGTGCAGACCAGCGCGACTTGTCGCGCGACGCGACACCGGTTATTGTTATACTGTGTAGTTTTCTTAGAAATTTTATTGTTCGTGTCGCGTCGCGCGACAAGTCGCGCTGGTCTGCACAAGCCTTTAATCCCGTTTCTGTGACAGTGACAGCTCACTTCACGCTCACTTCACCTAAGCTTCACGGTGATATTTTTACAGTATCGACCGACAGGTATCTTTAAACCAGAAAACAAAAACATAACGGAAGAAAATTATGGAAGATCTACTAACAATGTATCATTGTTACAGCTGCACTTCCATTTAAAAGACCAAACCTTCGATCCTCAATTATTTTTCTTCAACATTGTCGAACACACCGAAAACTTATGACGTAACCACAAAGTAACGAAAGTGTACAGTAAATACACAATACACGATAATTGACAATACCGTACAAGCGCTACGTACACGCCCTTACCCCTAAAAAGAGGTCATATTGCAAAACGTGGCGTAACATGTACTAATGAGTTGCATATACTAAGTGAAGCTTTAACGATGGACGAAGGCTGAGAAAAAGAAGCGAAATTGAATAATTTGGTACTGTTTAGGCTAGATGCAAATTACGTTGTAATGAGACTGTTTATTGATCTTTGAGGCTCGAAAGATATAAGAGAGATATTAGAGAAGCTCGTGGCTAAGTAATAACAGCCGCACGGGTCGATCCTTCAGGTTCAGCTATGGTTGCCGGGGTTGGTCCGTGGATACCACCCACATACCGAGACTCCTCCGTGCCTCGGAAAGCACGTTAAGCCGTTGGTCACTGCTGTCGTTTGTGGATCTTTGACAGTCGTTAAGAGTCGTCAGAAGCCCGAAAGTCTGACACCAGTCTTACCAAGGGGTATCGTATTACCCAGTTACTGGGTTGTGGAGTTCAGATAGGCAGTCGCTCCATGTAAAATACTGGTATTCAAGTGCATCCGGTTAGACTGGAAGCCGAAACCATCATAGTTGAGAAAAGGCAAGGCAGATTGATTGAGACTCGAAAGATATTGAACTTTGCAAACTAACTTTCGCATTTATAATATTAGCTAGGATTAGAGAAAATAATAGACGTATTTGAACACCTTGATTGAAATCTCAAAAAAGGTATTGTGTCACAAGTTTTCACAGGTGGCATGGCCGGCTTAGGAAACTTGCTTACCTTACAAATTGACGTATATATCTTGCCCTTAAAGGATACTAGAAATAAAGCTATCACTACGAAGTATTTCTGGATCGGCACGAAGTCTGTGATGATTAGCTTCAGCCCATGATTTCGTGCGCGTGAAATTTCTTGTTTCCCCGACCCACCCGCATTGCCTACCGCGCGTGCTGTTACTTCCTTCTCGCTTAGCGTTCCTTCTAACTTTTTTTCTTTTTACTCGGCTCCTAAGGGCATCATCCCACTGTTAGTCAAAGGTATCTAGACTTCCAGCTCATTCTTCAGAGGCCTATTTTATTCCTTTGTTGAAAATATCCGTCGTCCATACCTTTGTAAGCTCTTCTGGACGAATGCCAATTGGCAATGTCCATATTGGGTCGCATTTCGACTTATATGTATCTTGACAGTTTTGGCTGTAACAATGAAAAATGTTGGCTGGATCCGTTAAACTGAGATCTTCGGCTCGTTTCGGGGGTCTGTCTCGCATAGGGTCGCAGCATTAAGCTGACCGATTACCGTTTTGCATGGATGTGACGCATATTTTCCCCCAACTTGTCTTTTTTTGTGTTTATGTTCTTTTTTTGCGTCATGTTTACCGCAAATAAACGTAATTTCTTCTTTTTGTGTTCTTTTAAATAGAGGGGTTTCGAAGCCCACCGGGAGAAGTGATACTATCGCGGCCTTGTTGATAAAAAATCTCATAAACATGTTTGAATCTTGTGTTGAATTTAAATTAGATATTTTTTGTTTACCACAACAATATGCAAATGTTTACGTAGTAAAATACAGAATTGGTGTGGTCTTCACCAGTCAATGTAAAATGAATATGCTAATAGTTATTCCCGCGACTTTGTTTGCATACAAACTTCAACCCTTTGACTTACGTAAAATTATTTCGTAGACAATCTTTTGGTACAGCTTCTATTGAACATTATCTACCATATTACGTGTTTCTATTTATAGTTTGTAGGTTGTGCGTAGTCTGTCTTCTTATGCAAATATTAAACAAGTCAGTTTTGAAGTTCCCAAAACGCTGCAATGAATCATCTAGCTAGAAGGTAAATGGCGAAACAGCGACAAAGGCGATCGGCAGGCTTGTATGGGAGTTTCGTACACCTAATAAAATATCGTGTTTTGTGATTTTTTTTGTTTTAATTGGTAGTCAATAGGATAGGCAAACCCTTTTAAAATTCTTAGATTTTTAGAAGTTGGTACCTAAAAGTTATAATCAGTTTTATTTTTGAGGTTATGTCCCTATAAATATTATTACGTGTAGGCACATAAACATTGTTTTGGTGAAAAAGGATATGTTCTAGATAGCAGGTATCTTTGTAGTGTTTTACATATCCTTACGTTGGCAAATTGACATGAGAATTGTACCTATTCAGTAGGGTGCTTTAGGAGAGACCTACGTCCAGCAGCGGACTGCATTAGTTTGATGATGATTAAGTGCTGATGGAGTTTTGAGTGTGGGTAAATAAAACAACTTTGTTTTTGTAGGAACATACATTTATTTTATTGTTCTTATAATTACTTAATCTATTCTTAATATTACTTCATCTAGGAAAGGGGCAGGTCGGGTCATACCTTCATGGCGAGCGTAACTAAGGTACCAAATAATGCTCATAACATGTGAGCAGCATCCCACCGTTCTTAAACCTACAATGCAATTACAGCAATAACTTTTAATTGCGTCCCGACCATTCATATTTGTTTCTGCAACTATGAAAACAAAATAAGTTCTAGCAGAAGAATGGCGGGAGAGAGAGAGAGTACGGAGGAGCAGTTGCTTGACTCAACGTAAAGATGGCCAGATAATTTGCTAAATTGCTCAGATGCAGTTACAAACCACAGTCCAAAACAACAGCAAAGAACTGAACAGACTCGGAAAGCGGGAAAGATTTTCATAACCTGTCAATAAAATAATTGCCAGTACAAAAAAAACATTGATGGCGAATTTAATTCCTATCATTAAATAGTTAATTATTAAGATTGTATGCAATCATTATTCATTTTAAGGTATAATGTGTAATTGGTTAATTATATTTACTGTTATTTCTATTTTTAAATAATTATTTATCATTTCGAGCCTCGTGATATTTTACAAATGGCAATTTCTAAAAACAGTTACTACGTTTAGTTGCGTTTAGTTTAAGATTATATTACGTTTAATTACTTGAATCTTTTAGTTGGTATAATTAATTAATCCGGACTTATAAAAATACAAATGTTTCATGAAAATGAATGGTTTAGTTGGTTTAATAAGTGGTACAAATTCTATCACAAAACAACAAAAAATGTATGTTGTACGAATCCTGCCGATTGCCTTTCGACATTACCGCACCCCATGGAGTCATAGAACCTTCATTACACAATGTTGCGTTACTTTTTACTTTTAAGTTTCTTTTAAATATAGAAATAAAAGTTGTTTATAGTGCATATACGAGTATAAGCACGATTATACTCATACACGACGTTCTATATTTCGAAATATTCTACGAACTGTTTTTTTTGTAATGCGGGAACTGCCATATGCCGTAAGTTCTTGGGATTGCCATATGCAATAAGTGGGTATAGTAGGTAATGTGTATGTTTATGCGTAGTTTCTGGTGTTATCCGTGTTATTATGTACTTATTACTGGTGCTAGACCATAATGACATTATTTGCGACTCGACGCATATCAACGTAACCAATTCGTTACCTTATGATAGTAATAATCTTTGAATCATAATTATATCGCGATCAACTTAGAAATAGTAGTTTTCCTTATTAAATAAAAGCTACCAAGGAAAACCCAATACGTGGGTTTCAAACAAGTTACTGTTAATTTATGCATAAACAAAACTACGTGACATGCTGAAATGTGGGCGTAAAATCATGACCAAAATTTTACTTGCTATTAAAGACTACATCCAAATAACCCAATTTCTTCTGAATTCCAGCCCAAACCACAAAAAGCCGAAAGTCCAAATGACTCAGACGATGACGCAAGCGAGCTGGACCCTTCAGAAAAGGCTCCCCTTATGGGAAGTACCACCAGCCTTACACAAACCACTAAGAAGCCGGAAATCATTGCCAATATTCCCAAGGTCACCTTTGATGAGAAGAAGGACCAGCCAAATGATAAGGAAAAGGAGGTTGAGAAGGAAGATAGAGTTATTGGATCACAGCCTGTTAAGAGACGAAGTGAGTATGGTCATAGACGCCTATTTTTAACAAGCTTTTATTAGCTCGACCTGTATGTAACTAACTATATAATGGAATCTAAGGTAACTAATTTAACCATCTTCCAAGGGTCATAGCGTAATGAAAATTGGCAGCTGTATGTAGTTTTGATGACAATACAATAATATGGTACTGTCGAATTGATCTGATGATGGAGCCGGAAGATATGAACTAAAAGCGTGTTTTTCTAGTGTTTTTTAAACTATTAATTTATTACATTAGCTACTCTAGGATTTCTCGGCCCGAAAGCCTGACCAAGGAGAATAGAATATATTTATTCGCTTTAAACATGGTGCAATAATGGTCTTAATAATAGGGTTATGAATCTACATGTCTCGCCATGGACTGGCATACAAATATTTTAAAGGAAACAATTTCCTCATGATTATGAACCTAGCAACAATAATCACAGTGTAGGTTATCATTATACCTACTAGTACAAAATTGTATTACAAGTAATTTACCTTATAAAATTAATCAATCATATAATCACTGCCGTCTTTTGAAATAACCACGACAATCATGGGAATTGCCCATGATTAAATATAAAAGGATTTCCTTTTGTAATCCAGTTAAGGCAAATAATTCCTATCGTTCAAATACCAACTAATTTATTTATTTTCTCGAAACATTTTAAACATAATTTATTTCTTGTTCTTGTTGCAGGTTCGCAAGACTCGCCCGTAGTCCTCTCAGTATTAGAAGACGTAAAAAGAATAAAAGTAAACAACAGCAAAAAGGACCCACAGACTAACGGAGCGATCCTCCAACAACCAGCGAGTCTATACCCGCATCTATCAGACATTGAGACAGACACCTCGCATACTCAGGAGGAATATTCAGACTGTGGCGGATCAAGGTGTGGGCATTACACTCTCGAATGCGTCTTCTTCTTTCTATGTATTTAAGTTTCAGGACGAAAGTTGCTTGGGATTAAAACTAGATGGCGTTGTACTCAATTTCGGAGTTCAAGATGGCGGTGTTACAGCAACGGTTGTGCGAACGGTTGCTATTTAGTTTTTAAATGACGTTCCTATTAATTTAGGATGTAAAAATATCTACAGACAGTTATAAACACAAACTTGGAACATTTAACACCAGATCCACAAAGTTGCTGTAACAAAAAAAAAAACTAGACTTCGATAACGTATCGATAGATATTTATTAATATTCCTATTAATTCACTATTTATTATACATTCTGATAGGTGTAGATAGGTTGCCTAGCCAGTTATACAATAAGTACTAAGTCGTAACTCAGACGAGAGCACACGACCAGGTGACATTGAACCGATTCTTTAATAGATAATCATACATATGATTGCAATCATTAAAATTCAATTATATAATATCATAACTGTGGTAAATATATTAATGATTGTTGTTGGTATGTCGATCGCCTCTCGATATGAATCTTTCAAATGACAATATAAAATATACAGGGTGGCAGGGACATCGACGCGAAGCCGGCTAACATGGATTCAGTACATGATTCTGAACCCTCCTGCGTTGAAATTTTTCGTCGATAATTTAAAAAAAAAAACAGCTGTTTCATAGAAAAGTGCAATACCTACTCGGTCAAAATGTATGGAGCAGCTGTGTTTTTTTTTTAATAACCGACGTAAAATTTCAACGCAGGGGGGCTCAGAATCATGTACTGAAGAATCCATACACATCCACCCCGTATATTGCAATTTTCTAATGATACGTGTAAACCATTAGGTTTTACAAATGATAGACACACTAACGAGGTTGTCAGCCATTTTTAAATTAATAACCCTTTGCTAATAATGCATTTTATATCGCGTTTTTTAATAATATATAATAAAAAAGCAATAAAACTTTCAATTAATTAAAATTGAATTGAATTTAAACTCGTGCCTAAATTATAATGGACTGTTTTACAAAAGTTTTTTGATACGTAGGATAGTAGGTATTAATTGTAGTAATGTTTGAAATTGAATGTTTCCGGTATTAAACGAGAATGCGTAGTCGCATTGCGCTGTAATTAACATAAATATAAAATATCGTCTCACGTTAGTAGAAAATTTAATTGAAAACTTGGTACCGTTCAAGGCTGATCTTCGCAGTTAATCTAAATATTTGATGGTAATGTAATTGACCATGCAGCTTTGCTACATTGGCAGTCAATATAGGACATGATATCTATCAGCCAGAGTTTGAATTAACAACCTAATGGGTACAATACGTTAACTTACTACAATACAGATGCATAATTTCGCTCAAATATATTTTCCTTCATCTAAATTAAAATTAAAAAGAGAAAAGATAAAAACAATTGTATGTTTTTTTGTTATGCTTTCACGGATGAACGGATTTGTATGAAATTTGGCACATGGGTAGACCATAACCTAGGTTAGGACATATGATACTTATTATCTCGATATTCCCATGGGATCGAGACTTATGCGGGTAAAACCGCGGGACGCAGCTAGTAGAGAATATTTTCACGAGACCACCGTGTTTTCTGTAGAGAAATAGTGTTTGGTGCTCCATTCTTAATACCTAGAAATTTCGGCTTGAAAAATACTTGTATTATTTCCCCAATAACATTTACTCAGCCACACTCTTTTGTCCCATAGTTCAGTGACACCGACAATTTCCAAGTGTCAAGTAATTCGATACATTGTTGGAGGCACGGTCGTACTTATTTCACAATAATCCGTTACTTTACACAGTGCTGGTTGTGAAATCGTCACGTTCGCGATTACCTCTCGTATTACCAAGTGCAAACCTTTGCTGAACTTGGCAGTATGCATGTATTCACACTGTGTTAAGGTGCATTTGGATACCACCCTACCCTTTCCGGGGAACTTTGGCGTGATGATATGTATTGCGAATTAAGTTATAGCGAATCCTGTACCTTAATTGCGTAATACATGATCAATCAGAATCTGAATAGTTTTGAAACAGATTGATAATCCATTGCATCCTAAGTTCGAAAAAAAATCTGTTCAACAACGTAAATAACGCAATGAATGTTGTTGAACTGTCAAAATTAAACAGATTAGTCGTAATCGTTTACGTAAATGTGTTGCGTAATTAGATAGCTGAATTACTGAAGTACAATAACTTGTATCAGTTTGCTTTTGTTGGATGCGTAATGTATTTAAAATTAAGCAATTTCCTTTTCCTATTAGATATTGCAATATAAATCTCTCTCCCTCTCTCTCTCTCTCTCTCTCTCACAAAATAAATTTCGCTCTTGAACTATTCGAGTATCAAACTCATTTACTTTAAAAAAATGTGTTTACAATCGAGACGAGCGTTATGTTCTTCAAGAAACATCTTGATCTTTATTGTCTTTTTACAATTAACTCCTCAACGCAAACACTTTTAAAACCACGTCAAATTTATTTTCCAAAAAATCCCAGCTTTTTCTTTCCGAGTCTCGAACAAATTAAAATAAAAACCAAGACCCCATTAATTACAGTGTGCAAAAGTAACTACTATACTTCATTAGGTATTCAGCAAATGTTCCACGTTATTGGGTCAAGCCGATTTGCATGGTGGCCGGTCATGGTGGCGAAAAAACGTTGATTATCTAGCTTACATATCTAAACAGTCTGCGATATCCTTTTATTATAAACGTGGTCCTTTTTATTTGATGCATTTTTTCCCTATATATTTCTTCATATTGTAATGTATACTAATTTATTGAGAATGCAATGTAAGAAAAATGACGCAATGACAGCTATTTTAACTCCATATGAGAGTTTATTCAAATAAATTGGCAACGTCGCAAATAGCTGTCAAATATTTCCCTGTTCTGATTTGGCAATATTACTGTATGGAAATATGAAATATCGCTAACTAGTGAACTAGAATATTAATAATGAATGGCAATTATACCGCTGAATTTTATGTTTTAGGTGTAAAAAAGGCACTTGGAAAGTTTCCAAATATTTTTTACATCTAAAACTAAATATTAGGTGTGACGATATTAATTATTGCATTTCATAATCAATATTTTAGTTCACTAGTTAGCCATATTTCAGATTTCCATACAGTAATATTGCCAAATTAATCAAAACAGCGAAATATTTGACATCTATTTGCGACGTTGCCCTCTTTCAGAATGCACGCTCTTAACAGCGCGCTGGTATCTTCAGCTTCGCTCGCGTAGACGTGAGCATATCTATGAATAGTGAAAAACAAAAATTTCCTTAAAATTTCGCACCACTTATACAACTGGTTCTCGATTTATTGGCCACTAGTGAACAGACAGATAAAGAGATGTTGCATTTTTGACAGCTCATAAAGAAGTCAAACAATGACTAATGAAATATCACCCTCTTGAATTTATCACAATTTGTTTATATTCGGCTTCCTTCTTTCTTTTTTCGTGTGTTTAGTGACTAACCTGGTGTCAGTTTTTATGCTGCCCATAGGCCTCTGACTTGGCTTCACATGCCGTCGAGAAATATCTCTCAGGCATGCCGGTTTCCTCACGATGTTTTTCTTCACCGTTTTTGAAGCAAGTGATAATTATACAATACGCACATGAATCCGAAAAGTCAGAGGTGCGTGCCTCGGACTCGAGACCTATGACTTGGCATTCTGGTCACACCACTAGGCTATCATTGCTGTTATAGCCTAGTGCTGGTATTTATTGTCGGCAAAGCACGGCTTCTAGCAAACATCTATATTTGGCGTCATCTCGGTAGTCACCCGCTTTCCAGCCATATCATCTTTCAAACAATCCATCCACCGTTTCTTTGGTGATACTCTCATAGCTAATCAATAGCATAATGTTCCCACTGCTGTGACTCTAGGCCACCTCTCTGTCAGAGTGAGCCGTAACTCACCACGCGGGCCCAGTGCTGGTTGGTAGATGTCACATGTAATCAATAAGTATGCTAAATTATAAAATAATCAATAAAAAGTTAAAATATCTAAGACTGTATGTTGCCTATTTGTGTGTAGTAGTTTTACTACATTCTGTTGTATTATAGCTAAGGTTAGTTATACACGGTTCTACTTACCTACTTCTAATTGACGTCTAAGCACAATTAATACAAGTACTATTTAATATTCATGCATAATAAAACTGCAGTACAATTCCATGTTTAAATCTTTACCTAAGTAACAGGCCGGAAATAATCCTAAGTAAAACCGTGAATAAAGTACTTCATTTAAAAATCGAAGCAGAACTGTCAAATAAGTGTATTGTGTCAATGAGTTTTTCGCAATCTTCGCAAATACATTAAAAAAGATGAGATACAATAATCATAGGAAACAAAATGAGTATCGTTATTTATAGATATCACAGTGGACAGTTTGCTTTAGGAAAATGGATCAGAGGGGCAATTCTCGTAATTTTTAAGAACGTTCGCATTCGCATCTCATTCGCAATCTGTCAAAAATACAATCACTTTACTTAACAACATTTTTGACAAGTTTGACAGATTGCGACTTGAATGTGAACGTTTTTTAAGTACGAGAATTGGACTCTAGTCTTTTCTATGGTGGAAGACACTTATTAGCATCAATGCACATCATGTACAAAAAATATTCTTGTTATGTAAAACTTATCATCATAATATTCTTCAACTAATAGCATTGCTATCGTGGATGCAAATTGCAGTGTTATTCAAAGAGTTTGTTAATAACATAGTATTTTGAAACCAATATTAAGTATCAATAAAAATCTCTTTTTAACTGTGGATTGATGTTCATAAGTGTCTTTTGGCCAGTTACTAAGTACGGCTACTTAATTATCGACTAAGTACAATAAGTTTAGTAACACGAAAAACGGTAAAAAAAAAACTACATTAACAAAATCTATCGACGAAGGCTTATCTATAGCAGGATACTTAAGAAATACTAGGTTAAATTATTTGGGCTAATGCCTGGGCATTTGCAGAATAGATACATGCATAATCAAGTTGTACCGAGCAATGTAAAATAGACTTTATCTCTGTGTTCATAAAGTTGTAATTATCAATACATAATTAATGTTTGCAATAGTTTAACCGTCTAAGGTGGGAATTCTATGAATGCGATCATACGATTTGTCGCATTGAACTTTTTGATCGACTTGTCGCAAATACAAAATATGTAATACATTACACATGTTAACTATAATAAAACTCAAAACTACAAATTAAACTGCCTCGTTGGTCGAGTGGTCACTAGCGCTACTGCTGAGCATGAGGTCCTGGGTTCGATTCCCAAGTCAGACAGTGTTATTGGGTTTTTCCATCAGGCCTTTCTCAGTAGCAGTCTGGATTTGTGCCCGGTTGTTGGCAATAGACTCGCCACCTATAACATGGGACGTAAACATAATGTGGCCATACGTGGGTTTACTATTGGTACACCTCTACCTAACTCCTTAAGGAATACAGGGGTGATGGTATGTGTTAAATTGACGTTTTTTCCTGACAATGCAACGAATCGTATGTCTGCATTCATAAAACTGAACAAAATGCCATATTTCAACACCCAGCATTTTCAAAACAAGCCATTTTCTTCTTTTGCGATGACGATTTAATTTAATATAATTTAAATTCGATTAATTTAATAATTATAAGACTCCTTTTCAGGTATTTTATAAATTATGTTGTCTGTGATAATATTAAACTTAATTAGTAAAGTTTTTTGTAAAATAAAGCTATTGAAACATATGTTTGGTTATTTTATTCCTTTTATTTAGCTGTGATACCCTTATCTACTATGAAGAATCTCAGTATGTTGTTTGGTTTCTTTTCTGCATATTTTTTTTCTAGCCCTGGCTACGACTTCCTAAGTCGTTCAATGATGATTCTTAAAGAGATTTCATATAACGTTATCGTGGACGGAAATTAAAAAGGGTCTACTTATATTTCCATACTTTTTACTTCCCTGTGTCATCGCGATGCCGTGGACTTCCACAATGATACCATCATGTTAGAAATTATGATAGCGCACAATGTTATAGTGCAGTGGTTAGAAAATGGTTTCTTTCTCCAAAAAAAAACAACCGACTTCCGAAAAAAAAACACCACAAAGTAAAAAATAATTTTAATTTCGGAAGTCGGTGTCTTTGGTTTTGAATTGTAGTTTTTTGCCACCGACTTCCGAAATTAAAGTTATTTTTTTTTTTTTGGAAAAAGTTTTTATTACGAATGCATTTGGTTATAAGACTTCACAAGTTATTGCGTTTGCGTAAAGATCATTTTCACCTAAAGCAGTAATAAATATTGGTGATTTTAAAGGGGTAGTAGTTTAGATGTGCCGATGGTACATCTAAGTTGTGCCATACTTTAGTAGAATCTTTGCTGTCCCGGACAACAACATTTTGCGCAAATATTTTATTCGCGGTATCTGCTCTAGTTTACCATTGAAGCTCAAACCCTGAAATCGGGAAAAATCTGCTGATACATTTGTGCTCACATTAATCACCGAATTTTTGAGTTTACCCCTTCTCTGGTTAAGGTAAAAAAAAACTAAGTTGGTATAAGTTTTATACAGGATAGCACCATCGACGTCGATGAAAATTTTAACGCAGGGGCTCAGAATTATGAACTGAATCCATAGTAACAGGCTTCGCGTCGATGTCCCTGCCACCCTGTAGATATGAGTGAAGTGTAGCTAACAACAGTAACAACGCTAATAATTTGTCTCAAAGTTGGAGACTAGTAATCGCGGACACGCATTTCTGAACACCGTAAGGATTATTTTTGCTTGCTGCGCTCGGGCGCTACAGTAACGCTTACCTACAAAAACAAAAGGGCGTTAAACAGATATGGTCACAGTGTGGACGGGATTTTGGTTTCGAAGTGGTTAGACATGCCTGACCGCGATGGTACGCATAGCCTGTAAAACTAAGAAAGCACTTATTATGAATCTTTCCAACAAAAACACGAAACAGATGTCAAAAAAGGCATTTACTAACACATCTGCCTCTACCGTTGCCCGGGGAGGTAACCAGATGTTTTCCTGCCTGCCTTTGAATAGCAATCGTTCAACAGACACGCGCGGCAGATGGTAGAATGTCCTTTATAGTTGCTACATCTGATTAATACATTGAATTCCGAGTTTATAATCAAGATTTCAAGGCATTTAAGTGTTTTCTAAAGCTATTCGTAGTGTTTTTTGCCGCCTATCAGCTTTTGTGTGACCATATTTATACACGATACAGTACAACTATTTTCTCAATGTCCCTCGGCAAACTTCGTTTTTCGTCAGTTGTCGGATTTCTATCAGTTGCCCTATGCATTTGGTGCTTGTACCGACTACTGTACTGTACTTGTACCGGTATGTATTGACTCCTACCGTCACCAACTGCAAAGGGTAATTGAGAGAAATCCGACGACTGACGAAACACGAAGTTTGCCGAGGGACATTAAGAAAATAGTTGTACTGTACATAAACTCTCGCCTTCTTCCCGTGGAGGTAAGCAGACCCTACAGAACGCCCCCTGCTACGACCTTTACGTGGAGTATTTGGGGATTTTGCTCCGTTTGAAATGAAATTGTTTATTCTGTAAATAGGATATCGGAACCACTTTTACACGTCATATTATTAAAAAAAAAAAAAAAAATTGCTAGATGAGTTCGGCGTTTCCTATCCGACTACTCTGAGAAGAAAGGCCGAAACAAACTCAGAGGTCACAGTCTCTTTTAAAGTCCAGACATAATCTTGGTCAAGCCATATCATATCATATTTTATGCTACTGGCACATGCGTCATCAGAACTTGATCTCTAAAATCAGCAACGCAATTATGCATAGAATTGTAGGTATCTATTGGCGAAGAGACCCACCAACGTCGTTCACTTATTTGTATATTTACAAAATATAAGTTTAGAGTAAATTATTTAGCAACTTTGATGTAGTGGTGGAAACTTCATGATCTATAAAGTTTCCCGCGATGAAGATGTTGGTATAGCATTATGTATTAAAGCCGCGAGTCTACTCTTAATATTTGAAGAGTACAAAGAACGCTAATATGGTATTATTGACGAAAGTACTTATAAAACCTAACTTTTTGAGTAAAGAAACTGAACAAAGACAAAGCTACATACAACGCTATGATAGGTCCACTACTACAAGTATAAGGCGCGTGTATGCGTATCACTGGCGACGTCGTCGCCTACGAAGAGAAACCGGTTTATACTGGCTCGACCAGTTGAATCGCTCAGGACTGCGCGGTCAAAGCAGTTGAGGTGCTTTGATCATCCATAGTCACAATAATGCAATCTGCCTAGCCTTTTCCCAATTTTGTTGGGGTCGGCTTCCAGTCTAACCGGTTGCAGCTGAATACCAGTAGAGCGACTATCCATCTGGCATCCACAATCCAGTTACTGGGTAACACGATACCCCTTGGTAAGACTGGTTGTCAGACTTTCGGGCTTCTGACGACCCGTAACGAATGTCAAAGATCCACGAATGACAGTTGGGACCAATGGGTTAACGTGCTTTCCGAGGCACGGAGGAGTCTCGGTATGTAAAGATGGTCACCCATCCACGGACTAACCCCGGCAAGCGTAGCTTAACCTGATGGATCGACCCGTGCGGCTATTACTTAGCCACGAGCTACTTAGTCGATAAGATAGAAATCTGAGCCTGAGGCGTTTCCACCAGAGATGCGCGAGGATGCGTAGCGAGGGATGTGTGTGGAACTAACCAATAACATCGCTTCACTGTCATATTTAGCGTTGTTATTGGTTAGTTTTACGGACATTCCTCGATACGCATTCTCCTCATCTCTGGTGCATACGCACCTTAAGTCAGATGTTATCAACTATCCTCATTGTCATTCATAGTATATAACAAGGTCGAATATTCTTAATATAGTGTAATAAGTACACTAGAGGTCCATAAAAACCACGGTCACTTGTTACGCATAAAACAATTATTAAGTACATAAGCATGTTTTGTTAAATGTGTTTAGTCAAGTAAATCGAGACCTTGGCCAGTCAAAGAAGTATCAATGAACTTGAAGTAAATAAAAAAAAAATAGGCTTATGAAATACTAGCTTTTGCTCGCGTGGAGGTCGGAAATTATCCCAAGGGAATGTACTACCAGGATAACAAGTATCCTATGTTCTTACCCAGGTCATTGTCTACCCATGTGCCATTTCATCCAAATACATTCAGCCGTTTTAGCGTGAAAGCGTAACAAACAAACTAATTCACTTTCGCATTTTTGATATTAGTTATGAAAAATAAGGCATGATAAATATCCTTAATGCTGGTGGTGAGAAAAAACAAGATTACATTCATCGATTAGATAGGCGTATGTTATGACTGCAGCTGATGGCGTTCCGTAGTTTAACGCGTACCCCCAAAAAAAAATATTGTTAAATAAATTGTAAGTAAGTATCGTTTAGGAGCGTTTATTTTGAAAGTGGGCAACGTCGCAAATAGATGTTAAATATTTCACTGTTTTGATTAATTTGGCAATATTACTGTATGGAAATAAACAATGTGGCTAACTAGCGAACTAGAATATTTATTATGAAATGCAATAATTAATATCGTAACACTGAATGTTTAGTTTTAGATGTAAAAAATCTATTAGGAATGTTTCCAAATGCGTTTTTTACACCTAAAATGGGAACAACATCAAATTCAATGTTATAATTGCAATTCCTTATTAATATTCTAGTTCGCTAGTTAGCCACATTTCTTATTTCTATTCAGTAATATTGCTATATGAATCAAAACAGGTAAATATTTGACAGTTACTTGCGCCGTTGCCAACTTTTAGGATAAACCCTCTTAATACAACCTTAGTTTTTATTTATCCTAAACCTGAAAAGGGGTCACTGTACTCATCATTATGAACAACGTTTACTGACCAACAAAGTAATCTCAAAAATAAAACTGCTGTTCCCTACATGTTGTTGATTAATGTAAACACAAATGTATGGAACGGCTTTTGTTTCTTTTTCGCGATTTCGGGTTGGTCCAATTGTAAATGTTGTTCATAATAATGAGTACAGTGACCCCTTCTAAGGTTTAGATAAAACTAAAATTAAGCTTGTATATTCGACCAGCTATCTAATTACGCAACACATTTTCGTAAACGATTACAACTAATCTGTTTCATTTTGACAGTTCAACAACATTCATTGCGTTATTTACGTTGTTGAGCAGATATTTTTTCGAACTTATGAAGCAATGGATTAACAATCTGTTTCAAAACGATTCACATTCTTTATCGTGTATTACGCAGTTAGAGTACTGGCAAGTAACGTAAAAATGCAGTTTTAAAACCAATTAATCAACTGAGCTAATACATAGTTAGTCAAAGTCAAACTCTGAACATAAAACAAAATTTTTGGGAATATAAATCAAACACATACTGAGATTTATCACCTTACGTCACAGCAAAATAAAGGAATGAAATAACCAATACTGTATGTATATATTTCGTAAAAAAAGTAGTTCATCATATTTTATTCTGACATCAATTTGTTATTTGTATTCCAGTTGTGAAGACTACGTCCCAAAGAGTGTTCAAGAGAAAATGAACAAATCCGATAACTGGGCCGAGACATCGTTTGGACGAGAAGTTATGAATGTAAGTCTTTATTGAATACTAGCTTTTGCCTGCGGCCTTCGCTCGTGGGGGGGTTGGAAACCCACGGGAACGTACTATCGGGATAAAAGTATCCTTTGTCCTTCTCCAGGTCATGGTCTACCCATGTGCCAAATTTTATCGTCGCGCAGGCGAAATCTGAAGGAGCGGTAACGCCCGTGCCACACCGTCGCCACGTCCGCAACCTCGCCACTTGTGTATGTCCCGCGCCTTCTTCTTCTAGTCTTCTGTCAAAATCTCATGTTAAGAAGACCGTCCATTTGGGAACTGCGAACGCAATCATGGTCGCTTCGACCAGCATCTTACACCATACTATATTAAAAATTGAACACCGCATACTATGCGACCAAAAACAATAATTTGAGTAACAATATGTTTGCTAATTATTGATTGGCTTTTTAACATTAATCTTGCCTCGTCTTCAAAAGCAATTATATTAAACAATACAGGAAAAATGTGAGGAAAACCACAAATTGACACAATACACAATGTCACCTTTATTATAACAAATCCTACCTATAGATAAAACATTTTAATATTAATTTATTACTCGCCACTAGTCTTACAGACATTTGTGGTTAAATACAAAATATTATTGTGTGTAGTTTCTTAAGAGGCCGTGCATGAAATCGACTGATTCTGATCATTAGTTGTGAGAAAGGGAAAAATCATTTAAATAAAACTATTTGTGATTTGAAAAGTCGAGTTCTTTGTTTTGCATGTGGCTGAAAGGGATTTTTCAAATAAGTTAAGTATTCATGGAAAATCACAAATATTCGCAACAGTTTTTCTGAAAAATGACGCGAGACTGATGATTGATATTTTTTTTTACAAGAAACTACTTTTGATTTTGAACATTTCAAAATGTCATCAACATCGTTATATGATCTACTTGCATGTGTCTGAACCACTTTTTTCAACTACGATACAAAATATAGCAGAAATATTATGTTGGAATACCAGGTTTTTTTCATACCCTGTCAGTAATGTATTAGTTCCTATTATTTAGCAAACCATATCAAGAAATTTTAAAATCGCATATTAGTCTTCAGCTATCCTTGAAATAAAATCAAAATTTTATTTAAAATTATACATTAAGTAAATCAAGGGTGAAATAAACCATATTTACGTGAGACCAAAAAATTATGCAACTATTAACAGGTGCTGTGACTGATACGAATGGCTTAGCACCACGAAAACTGTACTTTTATACTTACACAGACTTAATGTTACAATTATTTCAAGCTTTCTTACAATTATTGCCGACTACGGTATTTCTTTTTTCATGATTTTTGTTGCACGGAGCCTTAAGCTGGAAGAAATGATCTTTTTTCGTTCGGGGATCATTAGAATATGTATTAAGCTTGATTTACACGGTGCGATTTAATTGTCTGTAGCATACCATAGGTTGAATAAACAATAACAGACGACGCAATTCATTTATTTTTTCAATTTTATTATATGTCTAATTAATATGGTTTTAACTAGACTACGAAGCGATAACTGCCCGGGGTGTGGAATTACACTTCAAATGCTTTTTAAATTAATCTAAATATATAAACTTTTTAAATCTAATAAAATAAACTTTTTAAAATCAGGTGGTAAAGAAAAACAACACAAGTTACAAGAAAGCCGTGCGCGAGAGTGACTCCGATAGCAGTGGATTGGACAGCGAACTGGACGATATTCTGGACGAAGCGATTAACGAGCAGAGCGAGGGACCCACGCCTCCTAAAGTTAACAAGGTACACTCTATTACACAATATAGTATTAGTTTGACAGTAGCCGGGTGAAAAGGAAACTCACACGGATTGATTGACAAAAGACACCCGGTTTCCCGCGCAATTCAACATTAATTCCGTTTTTTTGCAAATATTTTTTTTAATTTCGCTGTCTACATTGAAGGAATCACCACCACTAATACTAAAATAAGATTTTTTACTACTTTACTACTTTCAACTTCAAATGCCCAATTTAATAACCGGGTGAGAGTCTAAAACACTACTTTTCTTTTTACTAAAAACTCCATGTGACGGAATAACGGGCGGGTACTACTGGAGCCTGTGAATCGCTCTCATTAGCTTTTGGCCAAATGTACACACATAATGATTTTAAAATGAGAAACTTTCCGAAGTAGTTCATTTGAAAAATATATAGGTACCTATGTTTTCTAGGCCTCTAGAACCAATTGACCTGACCAATGGATGCCTTAAATTGTTTCAGGCTATAATCAAATAATTAGTTAATGTAACAAAGACAATACAACGCACAAACAAAACTGCTGTGTTACTACCTGTTACTAATCTTTTTATGTTTTAATTTTCTCAGTAAACATGACAAATAAGTAACGTATTCTAATGAAATATTGATCAACACAATAGAGTAGACACTGTTGTACAAATATCCATTGTGTTTTCTTTAGTATTGACTAGTTTCCGCTACAGTACGCAACAGCGGTTGAGTGAATAACTTTTTATTATTTTATTACCGGTAATAATTCATTTAGCGGACTTTAATAATGTCGAATTTGTTGAAAAATTTGCTGCCATTTAATAAACAGGTGAAAAAATTAAATAAAGTGATGTCTTTCAGGCGATTCTTTCTAAATATTCAAGAGTGCGAACTCCAGTTAAGCACGCTTGCACAGACTATAACCCCAGATAAAACTATCTTGGTGCTGTCAAAACGGTGAAGGAAACCATCGTGAGGAAGCTGGCATGTCGTAGAAGCAAATATTCTAAGACATCTATCATAGCTACTAACCCGCACTGGCATTGGGCCCGCTTGGTGAGTCTGTGGATTACGGCTCATTACCCTCTCTCATAGAGGAGGCCTATGCTGTGTTCCAGCTGTGTAAACTGTCCAGACGCTTGCACAGACATAGAAGTAAAAGTATAAAACTAGTTTAGCGCGTTCAGTTACGGATTTGTGTTGCAAGCGGGCCTTTTCGAACCTTAGCTTGTATATTTCGCTTGACCAACCGCTACTGGGGGTTGGTTGCAGCATTCCATCGAGTCCTCATCAAGTTTCGTGTACCAGGAGCGCTCGGCCTTCAAGTCTCCGCTGAAGGTGCAGCCCCACACGCCCAGGGCCGATAAGGGCAGCGAGCTCGTGCACAGTGTTAGCTTCTACAGGCGCATGCAGAACGCGGTAAGTGAACTACATATACCTCTTTTGATAACAGCAACATAAAAAAAATCCCTAAGTATTTATAAAGATGAGGTTCTCTAAATCGGCTATAAACTTCAAAACCGCCTGGCGAATATATGATACTTTTAAAAATATTTTTGCTATTTTTTATTTTTTGTGGCCTCTTAATTTTGTGAAATATCTAAGCTTCAAAATACAGCCAACCTGTTAGAGGCTGTTACACGTACATTACGTACATTTCACTTTATTTACTTAGAAGAGAACTAATACATAATATATAACTTTACTAGCTTAAGATTAAGAATCTACATATATTTATAGAGACATCATGGTTAACCTGGCCTAGCAGTGAGGCAAATGATGGGCTACCAAACAATCTCGTCCATTAATGCTTAGCCTAGACTTTTAGTTTGTGTTAAAACTATTACCCGTTCCGCAGTCATCCACCCCCACAACACCGATGCGAGTCATCCGGCACGTGTCGCCGGACCGTGAGCCGCCCGCCACGCCGGACGCGCCGGCCTTCTCCGTCACAACCGTGCGCGAGAGAATCAAGGAGCTACAGAACGAGATAGCCAAGCAGCAGACTGTTATATCACAGGTAAATATTGTTAGAATAGGTCAATGTATTAAATAGTTTTGTGGTAACACTGTTCCGCCATATTGATAAAAAAGTTCAGCTGCAAGCAATAGATGGAAGGAGACTGACTGGTGCCAAAGTACCGGTCAGACAGATAGTGCTATAGTTTGACCGATACCGCTGTACCACGCCTAGGAATGCGTGGCGAGGCAGGGGGCAGGACGCCGTGAGCGTTGACGAACAAGCGACCTGCACTGCCACCTGTCTCGCCGCGAGGGCAGTAGAAATGGCGAAATAATACACTAAAAGTTAACCACTCGAAGCTTGTACCAATAGTGGTAAAGATAATGTAAGAATAGAGAAGAATATATCTTTTAACAAGGGCCCGTAGTTGAGCACGAGCATGTACACACGGCTACACATCATGCTATACACATCCAGTATACGCCGACCTCGAACTGTACGGAAATCCTATGTAATGCGAGATCAGCATAAACTGGAAATGTATAGCTTGATGTGTAGCCTTGTGTACTATCGAAGAACTTCATATCGAAGCAGTTTGAAAACCAAATCCCGTGAACACGATGACCACATCTGTTTATCGCTCCTATTTGTCGACCAATGAAACAAAAAAATACATTTTAATATTTTGTCATTTTTGTTTTTTTTGGTTGTTCATGTGTTTTATAGGTCCTGTTACAATGATCACAGATGTCTGACCCTTTTTCGACTAGAAACAGAACAAAAGAAACAAAGATGAGAAAGTTTTTAATTTTAATGTTTACTGTATTTTTTTTTTTCATTTAAACAAGAGACACATCAAATATCTGATGCTGCGATACTATTGGTTGATGAGATTTCTATAGCGGCCGAGCGCTGTAAGCAGAAATAGTCTTAACGGTGCTTAGATATAAAATTCTTCGATAGTACACACGGCTACACATCAAGCTATAAATTTCCAGTTTATGCTGATCTCGCATTGTATAGGATTTCCGTACAATGTGAGGTCAGCTTATACTGGAAATGTATAGCTTGATGTGTAGCCGTGCGTACGTACACATTTTACACCGGCGCGGCGTCACACCATTCAGCTGTACCAGTAGTAACTGAATAACCGCTTAAAATACAGTTGCTATATGGTGTGTCCGGGTTCTGAACATGCTATTCTGTGGATTCTGAATTTAAAAAAAAAAAACAAAAAAAACAGAAGTTTATTTCATATAACCATTTGGCTTACATTGCATGTCGAGGAGTCTCCATTTAAGCATACAAAATACCTGTAGTTGAAGGCTCCGCTCTTCTCTTACATTATAGACGTACGAGTATAAACAGGTATACAAAATATAACAAAGAAAGGAAAAATAAAAACAAAATTAAATTAAATTTACGATCAATTTTAAATACGAGAGCGTGTGTGTGTCTGTGTGTGGGGGTGTAAATTCTGATGAAACTTTCGTTTATTTCAGGCCAGTCAAGCTCTGAACCTGTGCGCTGCTACCATTGAATTCAGCGGCTCCACTGAGCAGGCGGAAGGCGAAAGACTGCTGTTATTAGCAAGTAAGTGAATAACATCATTATTAAGGCGAAATGGTATCGTGGTAGCGTTCCGGGAGCGGCGGGATGACCGGCCCGCGCGCAATTCTATTGCACTATGTTTACAAATATTGAATACATTTTTTTTTTTTTGAGTATTGGAAGTCATCAAATGACTTCTCCCGCTCTGGGTGGAGCGAGAGGGTGTGTCAGACTTTTACTGACTAAATAGGTTTTTCTCTTAGTGGTTGTAACAAAAAAAAACAGATTTTAAGGTAACTTTGCCGCTTTTTTCTATCGAGGAAAGTTTTGTTTTGTTTGTTGTGTTAATTGTTCTCACTTGAAGAAACACTTAACATTTTGGTAACCGTTTTATTACTACTTAGCATAATCAGTCTATAATGTTCCCACTGCTGGTGATGAAGGCCTCCTCTCTTCGAGAGGGAGTGGGCTTTACTGTATTCCACCACGCGGGCCCAGTATGGATTGGTAGATGGCACATGTCTTCGAATTTTTGGTTCAAGACATGCCTCGTGCCACGTGTCCTCACGTTGCCACGTTTTCCTTCATCGTTATGAAAGCAGTGCAGCACTGAACAGACAGCTGTGCTGCTGGAGAGTTTGATGCGCCACTTCTTCCCAGCTTAAGCTAGTGCTTAAGCTGTTAAGAAGAAGTGGCGCAACAAACTCCAACCGCCCAACCTCACCACTTCCTAGTGGAAGTGGTGAGGTTGGGAGGTTGGAGTTTTGGGGGACTGTCCTATGTAATTTTGACGTTCGATATGTGCTGATTCTCAACCTAGTTTGAATAAATGACTTTTGAATTTTGAGTGGTGATGAAATTATTTAAACATAGTAAAGCGCCTGTCTGGGTTTGAACCCATGATCTCGTTAGTCGGAGCCGTTACCACTGGGCCCCCACTTATTACTATTACTGGTTGGAAATATGTGCAATGTTTTAATCAACAATATAATAGTTTTCAAATTTATGAATTAGTTAGTTGAATACCATTCAACCATTCTTCCGTGTGGTGCCGGACGTAGAGAATAGCACCATCCTATTTCTTCCCGTGGGTGTCGTAAAAGGCGACTAAGGGACTCACTAGAGAATGGGCAGCAGCGTTCTCTACGCATTAACGCCATACTGCGATCGCCAACCCGCCTGCCAAGCGTGGCGATTATGGCAAACCCCCCCATTTGGGGGAGGCCTATGTCCAGCAGTGGACGTCTTTCGGCTGACATGATGATGATACCATTCATAAATGAAACAAACTTGGGTGTATTCCTCCACTAGTGGCGATACTTGAATGTATCTGTCGACCTCGTAACGTATGAATTTTACCATCATTAATTATGCTCAGTTCCTATACACATTACGAATCGTTTTCTAACCAATGGTAAAAAAAAATACTTGAGAGGTGTCAAGGGACACCCGGATGGAACGAAGTTCCATCCTCTTTCTATGAGAGAGAGAGAGAGAAAGACAGACAGAGAAACACGCGCACGCCGCACGGCTTACAACTATAGCAAAAAGTGTCGTTACAACTTTTGGTCGTAATTTTTTCCGTCTAGGCCCCCCCTTTCGCAACGCGCGATAAGGAACTTCGTTCCAAAACTTGCCATACTGTGCATATAAATAGATTCGTAAGCTAATTTTGCCTGTGATACCTACTTCCATATGGGAGGGTCTACTATGCAAAGTTATGAGGTCTTTGCTTCCATATTGGTAATACAAGAGTCTTCAATTTAACCAATAACTGTCCGTAAATTATAGGAATCGGCCATTAGAGAATTTAGTCCGAAAAGTTTATGTGTGCAATACGTTTATATTTAACTTAGATATACGGACTAGGGTGGTAGGGACATCGACGCGAAAACTGATACACTGTATTCAGTACATGATTCTGAACCCGCCTGCGTTGAAATTTTTCACCGGTTATAAAAACAGATTTCATAGAAAAGTGCAATACCTACGCGGTTAAAATGTATGGAACAGCAGATAAAAAAAAAATTACCGATGAAAAATTTCAATGGCGGTTTTCGCGTCGATGACCTTGACAATCTGCATAGCACTCGATGTTTTGACATGACGCCACATCAGTAGATGGCACCTGGTGCGAAGCAGGGACTTAGTTTATATTAATACGTGTGTTATATACTTCCAGCACATCGTCGTCAAGCATGCGTGCACGAACTACAGCGACTGCAGGTGGAGGGCGCGGGCCCGGCGGCCACGGCCGGCATGGCCACGCTGCAGCTGCACGCCCTCAACGTGCCGCTCAAGAGGGAGTACGTGCGGCAACTGAATGCTGGTATGTATTTCATCGCCTTTATCATGGCCAGATAAAATGGCAACTTGTCAGAACAATCCTATTTAGAAATAGATCCGTAGCACAGCCATAGAAGACGTAACTGTCGGTTCAGTTATCATATTAACGCTCGTCTCTTCCAAAAATTAATAGATTTGCAAATAAAAAGGTTAAAAAAAGGTAACCTTTTCGGTAAAAAACCTTAGTACAGTGGCGCACGATGCTAAAAAGTTACATCAAGGGAACATTTAAACCTCGAAAATAGTTAATTGACTCAGGCGTGACTTTGCGGAAATCCATTATAAAATACAATAGACGACGTATATTTCTCTGCTCTCGACGCTTGACGTGTCAACACACCGGGTCCGGGTTCGCAACAAGTCAATCGTCATCCTGATGATGTCTCGTTGAGATATGAATCTTTGAGAACCGTTAAGTGGATTAGGTTACTAAATATACGTCGTCTATTGTATTTTACCTCGAAAATTGTTTAAATTGTTTTGTGTGTCTCTACCTCGATACCTGTCGAGATTTTCTGATTTAAAATAATAAGTATGTAACTCGTATTGCAGACGGCGCCGTGGGTCACCACGCCGTGTGCCTGGTGAAGTGCCGCGACCGCGTGCTCGCGACCAGCATGCAGCAGACTCTACCGACCAGCAACATACTGCACTTCCCCGATGAAATACGTATGCTGGGACTTGCGAGCGACTTCAAGGTTAGTTGTGACGCTGCATGTAAATTATTGTTATAACTAGCTGTAGGCCTCCATTTCATCTGCGATCCAGGATAAAAAGTAGCCTAACTCCTTCTCCAGGTCATGCTCTACCCATGTGCCAAATTTCATCCAAATCCGTTCAGCCGTTTTAGCGTGAAAGCGTAACAAACAAACTCACTTTCGCTTTTATAATTTTAGTTGCGCATTTTGTATTTCTATTCCAGGTTACAGTAGAAGTGTACCTGCTTCAAGCTTCAAAAGAAGTGCTATCACACGAGATGAAATACCATATCTCAAGCAAAAAGGTAACAAGCTTTTTCATTTAATCGTTTTTTTTTTGTCGGTTCAGTGGTCGCAAGCGCAACTGCTGAGCATGAGGTCTCGAGTTCAATTCCCGGGTCGGGCAAAGTGTTATTGGGTTTTCCCATCTGGAATTTCTTAGAAGCAGTATGGAGTCCGGATTTTGCTCGGTTGATGGCAATAGGCTCGCACACTGTTGCATGAGACTCAAACATAACTGGCGAAATGTGGATGTACACCTCTGCCTAACTCTTCAGGGACTACGAGCGTGATGTTATGGTACCCGGTTTCTGAAAGGCTGATCAGCACCAGTCCACGCTAACAGACTATCTAACTCATGTTTACCAATAATAATGGCCGACTAAAACAACAATAATCAATAGGGATAATGCCTGGGTAATAAAAATGAAATTCTAATTAGTCCGTCAGTCAGATAATAAAAAAATATTAGACACGTATTTTTTGCTTTATCATATTAATAGAAAATTACTTAGATAAAACGCATTTTAAGTTGGGGAGTGGGGGTCGCTACGACACTAGTATGTATAAAATCAACATACCCGTGACGTCATGGCACATTTTACCTAAATGTATCGCCGTAATCTTTTGATTAGGTAAAAAAAGACAAAATACGTGTCCAATATTTTTTTATAATCTCAAAGACGGACTAAAAAAAAATTTTTTGTCAGCATCCCTATTCACTTGGCAGTCTATAAAAAAACATTTGGTTTAAAAAAAAATGGTATTGACTGGTAACTTACTAAACTTCTGCCATCAAAAAAATTCATATCTAACCAGTTTCAAAACAAATTCCCCTGAACACGATGACCACATTTGTTACCGGCCCGGTTCTATAGTCGCCGACCGCTGTAAGCAAGAATAGTCGTTACGGTGATTAGATATGGACTTCTTCGATGGTACAGTTTGCGTCAAATAACTTTGCCGCTCTGAAAGTAGGCTAAAAATTACTGCGCAGTAGTCAATCTTACTTAACAGCGCGCATGCGCAACCCAACTTCAGAGCGGCAAATTTATTTGACACGAACTGTACTAAAATATTCACTGCTATTTTTCTATGAAAAATTCTACATTAAGAGGGTGTATCCTAAAAGTTGGCAACGTCGCAAATAACTGTCAAATATTGACCTGTTTTGATTCATATAGCAATATTACTGAATAGAAATAAGAAATGTGGCTAACTAGCGAACTAGAATATTAATAATGAATTGCAATTATAACATTGAATTTGATGTTGTACCCATTTTAGGTGTAAAAAACGCATTTGGAAAGTTACCAAATAGATTTTTTACATCTAAAATTAAACATTCGGTGTTACGGTATTAATTATTGCATTTCATAATCAATATTCTAATTCGCTAGTTAGCTAAATTTTTTATTTCCACACAGTAATATTGCCAAATTAATCAAAACACTGAAATATTTGACATCTATTTGCGACGTTGCCCACTTTCAGAATAAACGCTCTTTATATCTGTAATTTATTTGGTGTACATAATAAAGAATATTCTATTCTATTTCTATAGCTGTTTGACTCATTTTTTATTTTTTGTCTCCACAGTCAAGCTCCAAATTGCTAACACCAAAATCCAAGATATCCGAACTAAAAGCGCCGCGGATACAAAGTCCAGCTGGGCCGCTAGCGGTACGCTCTCCGCAGTTCTCACTGCACGGATACTGCATCTTCGCGCTGCAGCAGTCGACTAGGAACAACTTTACATTGAATAAGGTTAGTAGAGTAACGCTTTTGAAGCCGCGATCAACGTGGCCACCTACTGGGCCAAAGTAATCTATACCCGAGTCGCTTTAGCGTGGCAATTATGGTCGTTGACCCACCTACGTTTTCAAGCAAAACTGAAATAAAGTCCGTTAACGTCCTGAGTCTAGTCTAGTGATCTATTACCTCATTAACATTCAGCCCCTGCCACTGCTCCTCGCGCTGCCGGCAATAATACTACTGCGCAGTCATTTGTAGCCTACTTCAGAGCGGCAAAGTTATTTGACGCGAACTGTAGCAGGATCGAGAGAATTTCGTGTTTACATTCTCGTCCTGCCCACTTCCCTGCTCACTGCCGTGGAAGTGAGCCGAGTGTAAATGGGGTATATCGTGCGAGATCTTCAACATGTTCCAATAACGTAAATCCATGCATAGTCTATTGTTTGATATGGAGAGATATTACGGAAAGGGCAGTGACCGCTACTGCCATGCTAAAGCGACTCGGGTATAGTCAACTAGACGAATGTTTTGTCATCAATTCGAAAAGAAGAAGAAAAGTAACCAATGACTTTACCAACTATGATGTGGTCGGCTTCTAGTCTAACCGGAGGCACCTGAATACCAGTTTTTAACATAGACGACTGTCTATCTGACCTATATAACCTAATTACTGGGTAACACGATGTCCCTTGGTAAGAGTAGTTGTCAAACTTTTGGGTGGGAACGACAACCAAGACCGACGGCTTAACGTACTTTCCGAGGCAGGTAGTTGTTGTTTTACACGCTTCCAAAATAAAAAAAATAAAAAAATAAGGCCCATAATGTGTTGTTAGTAGAACAATATAGGCAAATACATATAATATTAAAACATTACAAAAACATCACAATCTTATGAAGATTTATAAAACCCCATGTCTGACATTGTAGAGATCCTCAGGGTTCTCCTGCGGGCATAGCCCGAAAAATTGCAAAACTTAACTGGCAGTGGGCAGACACATTGCTCTCAGAACAGATGACCAATGAGGCCGAAAGGTTCTGGAGTGGCGACTGTGTACCGGAAGACGTAGCGTTGGAAGGCCTCCCACAAGGTGGACCAATGACCTTGTGAAGGCCGCAGGAATCTGCTGGATGCGGGAAGCACAGAACCGGTCGAAGTGGCGGTGCTTATGTCCAACAGTACGGTGGACATCTTTCGCCTGAAATGATAATGATGACGTCTGACATGTAACTTGATAAATCTATCCGTTATAGGCCCTTCTAGCCTTTCGGTAAATCGGGGTCCGTAAGGACCAATGCCTGCCAGGGTTGCGGGTTTGTCCGAAAGGGATATCGCGGCCCCGGCACACAGGCAACGGAAGGAACACGGGTGGGTTTTAGTCAGTAAAAGTCAGTCACACCCTCCCGCTCCGCCCAGAGCGGGAGAAGTTATTTGATAATTACCCAACCTCAAAAAAAAATCCTTTCGGTAAATAGTAAAATATAATAAAATGATTTATAATTAACTTTATAAACACTGTTGTGTAAACTAGTGTGTAGTGTAAACTTTATAACAAATGTTCAATCATTTATTTTATATGTATCACGAAAGCAGGAAAACAAACAGCAAAACAGTTAATTCGCGAAATTTCGAGACGTGTTTACACACCAAAGAGCAACATTCTTAAAATCACTACCAATTCTTACAGGTCCCATGCAGCAGTCCTCTCGAAGGCACAGTCAACGTCGAGATCAAAGCTCGCGTACAAGTCTCTCCTCCATCACCTCATGCGGCCTTCCTCACTGCCTTCGACGACGTGTCAGGACTGGGCGCGTGGCACAGACGCTGGTTTAGACTGCAGCCTCCCCGTCTGGCCTACTGGAAGTACCCTGATGATGTGCAGAGGAAGGTAAGAACATCGATTAAAATCAACCTTACACTAGAGCGAAAACATATGTTTTACTGCAAAATCATTTAAATAAAAAACGAATTTTGCTACGACACAATAAAGTGCAATTCAGGTCGCTCAGCGCTAATTACCTACAGTTATATTCACCTAGAAGTTGCCTCTCTTTCTATCGCGTTACTCTTAGATCTTCTGACTACGTTACACTTACTGTTTGGCACAACAAGACAAGTCCTCCGCGTACTTGTAGCGTCATACCTTAATGAGGAAACAATCTGTATTCAACTGTGGTGCTACTCAATGCAAAAAAAAACGAGATAACCCACCAACTTGCATATCCAAATATAGGTCGCTGCAATGTCATGACTATAGTTCTAATTTACAGTCTCCAATTGTGTTCAGAGCGGTGACTACAGGTAAAACAATTTGTAAAATCTGTTTAAATCTTTGTTTCCAACTGATGCTATTTCCACTTAAACAAACATCAACTTTATGCAAGTGTAAATAAATTTGATTTTAAACTGACTAGTACTGTTGAAAAAGTCTTAAAAAAATATGAAGTTGTAGCACAAACTGAACTTTATGTGTCAGCATTACAGTTGTTTCCTAAAAACTTGTGTTTGTTTACATGTTTGGCAAATAAATTGCGAAGGCAGATTATATGTATTTGCCCAACGGTTGTCCGTTTTTAGGGACAACTTCAAACTATCATACAGATAAACATCTGTTTTTCTGAATTTCAGAAGTAGAATACAATAAGATTAGTTGTGTTACAACTCGATCCTCTCTTTCAGATGCCAATCGGCGACATCGACCTATCAACCGTCATCTCCGAGCGCGTCATCAAGGCCCCGCGCGACCTGTGCGCGCGCCCCAACACGATCCTCCTCGAATCGTCCATCCCCGCCGGCCTCATCGTGCCGGACACCGGCTCGCTCGTGTACGTCCGGCGGCCGGACGGCTCCATCGTGCGGCGGCACCTACTAGCTGCCGATACGCCGAAGGACAGAGATATTTGGGTCGAGTGCCTAAATAAGGCTTTAGAATATGTCAGGTGCTGTGGTACTGATGATGACTAGAATGGGTGTTCATAAAATCTTGATGAATTGATAAAAGTATGTGATATGTGAAAGACATAACGCTGTGATTACGACATTTTTGGTTATTCATTTCTGGTAAAAGTGTTTTGAATTGGATGGGAGTTAAGCAATACACGAATAGCCGATTCCCATAGATTTTTAATTTTTAGAGAACTGTTTATGAGATATTAATATTCAACCTGCTCTGGTCATCACTATACTGTAAAATTATAGCGGATGATAGTTATCGTAGGTACAGACCGTTCACTATAACTTGTCCTTTGCAATCATGTTGCCACCATTGGTTGTCAAGCTTATATAACTAAGCATACATTAGACAGAACAGTGCTACAAATCGCGTCACGGGTCAAGTTATAATGTACGCAAGGACGAATAATCTACATCATGACACAATGGAAATCAGTTCTTAGACCCTGTGCACACGATGTCTTGTGGTGCCGCACCGCAAACATTTCGCCACACTGGCGGACACACTAACTATTGAGCGGCGCCGCTCCGCGTTGCATCGTGTGCCCCCCCCCCCCCGCGGGCTGCCAGTCCGGTGTACGTGCGGTGCGACGCAGGAACGCATCGTGTGCACAAACTCTTAGTCAGCATAGTTCTTGACAATTATTTTGCATAAAAAATATTCAGCTACTGGCTTGTCGCCATCAATTCAAATCACTTCATGTATATCCGCCTTACAATCCAGTATTTCATTGGCAGGGCCAAGTGATACCTGTATGTATTATGTCGTATTTATCTGTATGGGACCAATTTTAATATAATATTATGTGTAATAATAAAAATTAAATAGACGCATCGTATCATGAAGCATGAAAAATGTATACTTGCAGAAGTCGACTTGTCCATGCAATAAGTCACTAAGTTTATTTTCCACTCGATTCAAAACTGACAGATTTCAGCGCATAATTACTCAAATCTTGTTTCAAATCTAGATAACGGGCTAATTATGACAGTGAAAGTATAACACTCCTATTTTGGCTAATCGCGTAAAAATGAGCTGAATAGCAAATACGTCTCTTCAAAGTCTATGGCAGCAGACCCCTAGCATTTGGCTAGCATTGCCACTAAGTTAATATTTGCCATGACAATATAGACCGTAATTTATAGTTAGTAGATACGATTGTAGCGAAAAAGAAGTTTTTTATAAGTTTGTAGTGTGTATAGTTTTAGTTTGACTGAATATAGCTTTAATTACTAACAATGACAATACTTTAAACATTATTTTTTTATGAAAAATAATGCACAGAAAATGATCAAAACAGATTCTTATACCCACAGATACTAACCTAACTTTTCAGTTCCACGTTATTTAAAGGCCATTATAAAATGAGTGTAACTAAATTTATAATGAAAACAGCACCTGATGGTAATTCCTAAACCATTAGATCATCTCTCATCTACTCAACAACGCAATGGACGTGAGTGAACTGTCAAAATGAAAGACATTGCGATCAATTGTCACTTTATGTGTGTTACCCCGCTGTTGCCATGAATGCTAATCCATTTTTGTATGATAGGTAATGCAGAACAGTACACATATTAACATAGGTATTTGTACTTATAAAATAACATTCATTATTCCACTTTTAAATATTTCTAAACTAACTTACTAAAGTCCCCACCACGAGCAGCTATAAATTTTGTAAATAAAGAACTTCTACCAAGTTACGTAGCGACAATTCAATCAACAACAAATAATACCAAATTCAATCAACTCAAAGCAACATACATGTAATACGAAACTGGCAAGCATTTCACTTGGTCGGATTATATTTTAGCGATATAAAGCGCTGTCGTCTAATGTTTTGTGGTACTGGAACTCAGACGCAAAAGCATTAGATGACGGCGCTTTATATCCTTAAAATATAACCCGACCAAGTGAAACTGCTCGTTAGTTTCGTATTACTGATACGGGATTACTTATTTCGCTACGTAACTTAGTAGAAGTTCTTTGCTTACAAAATGTATAACTTCTCGTGACCCCCGACTTTTTTTTAAATTTTAAATCATTAGTTTATCTTCCATTATAATACTGTATCACAAAATATATACTCGCGACATCATATGTAGAATATTGCAGTATAAAAATGCAATAGATTAATTATGTGTTAAGTCATTTATCATCCTCCTGTTTTAATTTTTAGATATTACTTTAGATACTTTAGAGGTTTTCTTGACACAATTAACATATTTTGAACTCTGTTTTTACATCATGACTGTGTAATTTGAAAATAGTTTTTCGTACTCGAATGGTTCTGATCGCTGAAGCGTAAGTCACTCATGACGTCCACATTCGTCAAGAATCCGGCCAATAGAGATGATGACTGGGTAAAAAAAATTAAATTCCAATTAGTCCGTCAGTCAGATAATAAAAAAATATTAGACACGTATTTTTTGCTTTATCATATTAATAAAATTACTTAGATAAAACGCATTTTAAGTTGGGGAGTGGGGGTCGCTACGAAACTAGTACGTATAAAATCTACATACTCCTGACGTCATGGCACATTTTACCTCAATGTATCGCCGTAATCTTCAGATTACGTAAAAAAAAGAAAAAATACATGTCCAATATTTTTTTATAATCTCAAAGACGGTTTTTTTTTTTTTTTTGACATCATCCCTATTCTGGCGAATTCCAAATCCGCAAAAATCGGGTGATACACATGTATACCGACGATTATTTACGCTAGGGACGGAAATCGGTACACATGTGTACCATCGAAGAAGTTCATATCTACACACCGTAAGGACTATTTCTGCTTGCAGCGCTCGGCCGCCATTTGAGCCGGGGCGGTAACACATTTGGTCATCGCGTTCACGGGATTTTGTTTTCAAACTGCTTAGATATGAAGTTCTTCGATAGTACCGTCGACGCTGTAGCGGTTTTCTAAGTTCAGTTCAAAGGCAGACTCTAAATAGGCATATTCTCTTTTCCTTCATCATCATCAGGCTATGGCAGTCCACTGCTAGACATAGGCCTGTCCAATCTCACGCCATTCAGCTTGATTCTCGGCAACTCTCATCCACCTGCTACCAGCCACCCTGCGAAGATCGTTGCTCCACGTAGCCTGAGGGCGCCCTACCTTACGTTTACCGATTCGTGCCACAGTTATCTTTTTCAATACCTAGCTAGATACTCTTACAAACCTAATGCATAAAATTTTCACATTATAAAAAAAAAAAACGTTTTCATAAAATTAAGTGAACGATCTTTCATTTCCATTTGTTATAACTTTATCTGAACTCAATAGCTGATCTACTAATCTGCGTTTGCTATTTATTTGCCAAACATGTAAACAAACACGAGTTTTCCACTTAGACAAACATCAACTTTATGGAAGTGTAAATAAAGTTGATTTTAGACAGACTAGTACTGTTGAAAACGTCATAAAAAATGTGAAGTTGTAGCGTAAACTGAACCTTTTGTGTAGGCATTACAGTTATTTTTTCTAAAACTCGTGTTTGTTTACATGTTTGGCAAATGAATTGCGAACGCAGATTAGACATTTTCCTAAGAAAATTTTGTAATTATTTTAACATGAAGGGATGTCCAGCATAATCAGGCTATCAAGTTCTCACTCTTGGGAATCAGGCCTCCTCTCTGTGAGAGGGAGTGGGTCCACCACGCCACAGAATAGTACAGAAGACACACTCCGCATTTTATGTATGAAGCTATAACTACGCGGCGGGCTCGTCTTGTCGGGCCAATTCAGTGAGCGTAACGTAGTCAGAAGATATAAGAGTTACGCGATAGAAAGAGAGGCAACTTCTAGGTTAACTGTAGGTAATTAGCGCTGTGCGACCTGAATTGCACTTTATTTTGTCGTAGCAAGAGTCGCTTTTTATTTAAATGATTTTGCGGAGTGAACCATCAGTGCGGGTTGGTGGACGTCATGTCTTCAAATAGGTTGATCTAGGATGTCCGTTTACATATTAATTTTGAAATTTATACACGTACATTGATATATATGATAACAACAATCATCTAAGAGCAGCCTCTTTGTATAAAAAGGCAAATGTTTTTAATAAATCTAATATAATTTTGATAGAAACATTATTCAGGAACTACGTTGTGTCTAGTATTAGTGTGCACCAAGATTCGGAATTGATTGTATTTTGACATAATTATGCGAGTGTAGTTTTTAATTATATTTTATGTGTAAATAAAATCAATTTATTACAATAATAAAACTATTTTAAGTATATTTTGTTGTTTTTTTTGTTACTTCCTACTTAGATCCTACTATCACTGACACGGAAAAGTTATCAGCAAGATAATATTTTATCAAAATCAGTGTGCATTCAAAAACCGAAATTGCATTTATTGATTTCTCCGAAATTATGCTCGTATCTCTTCCGGACGCAAAAACTCAACATCGACCGAAACACTGAGCAGGTGTACCATTCACATTTTTAGGATTGCCAGCGCATCGCAGTTTATTGACGCAAACTGGTGGAGAACTACTGCAGTCGCCACCGAAACAAGGTGGAGAAGACAATACGACAATAAATTAAACTGCGTATCTCTAATTTGGTTCCCAGTCTGCATACGAAAATTTAATCAAATTTACTTAACCCTAAAAGACATCGCTCAAAATAGACTTTAATGCATTTGATTTTAATTTAAATCCTAATTTTTATGTCAAGTTATTTTCCGTGTCGGAACGGTGCTGTTATAATGAGCGCTGATCTAATGTGACCTGACAATGGCATGGCCGTCAGGGATTTTAATTTTGACACAACAAAATTACTCGCTTATCACACCGGAATGGCAGCGTCGCGGCGAGCATTTTCAGAGTGAAATAATTTTAAACTTTGAAAAGGTCGCGAGGCCGCCCGCGGTGCCGCGAGCGGCCGCGCGCCACGCGCATCTTGTCGGTGGTTCTGCCCGCGGCTGCCAGCGGCGACGCGAGGCCACTCGTGGCACCGCGGGCGGCCGCGCGTATGTAATGTAGAAACTAAACTAGCCAAGAGAAGACTAGGCGCGTGGGATCTGGAGTTCGCGCGAGGCCGCCAGCGGCGACGCCGCCGGGGGCCGCTGCCATTCCGCTGTGACTCGGCCCTTAGTCGAAAGTCGCCAAATATCAGAATTTGTCGGTCACTGGTTCAAAAGTTATAAAGATTTATAGGTGGCCGATCTGGGGTGCATCTCCCGAGCTTGCATCTCAAAAGCTAGGGCTCCTAGCGAAAATCTGTTTTCTCCCAAAATTAGTTGCAATTTTCCGTCATGTCACAGATTTAGTCGGGTCTTAGTTTAGAAGCTATAGAGTTCAATTTATAAGGTATAGTCCAAGAGCTAGATCGAAGAGTTTACGAAACGTCTTCAAACTAGCTCTATAAACCCTTATAACTTTTGAACCAGTGACCGACAAATTCTGATATTTGGCGAAAATATTTCGACAAATTAGCGACTAATTGTTGTGTTATCAAAATTAAAATCGACCCATCACTCATTTCGATGCTAGGAGATATTTCCAAAATACTCGGTCAGTGTTTTCATTTATTTTCGTACTAGCTTTCGTCCGCGTATATGTCGGAAATTTTCCCACGAGAACGTACTACCGGGATTAACAGTGTCCTGTGTTAATCCAGGTTATAAACTATCTGTGTGCCAAATTTCATCCAAATCCGTTCAGCCGTTATTGCGTAATTGAGTAACAAACATCCAAACAAACAAATAAACAAACAAAGGATATTTATAGTAGGATTGTTGTGTCCACATTGTATAATGTGGAGACAGCCTTGACAACCAGCTGGAAAAACGGAGATGAAAATTCATACCCGGCAAATTAATTTTAACGAGTTTCATAAAAATCTTATTTTTTTTATTCATAGGATATATTTAAGAAAAAAAACAGACAAGACTTCAATCTCCTTTAATTTATAATACAATACAATATACAGAGATTTTCAGTTGCTATACAATTATGATATGCTTATCAAAATATCGATCCGCGCCTAATTATCTCGTCGTGCATTTAATTCGCTTAATTTGATACCTAACTACTTATGTATTACATAGTAAAGCATATTGACTAGAGTCGACAATAGAAGTTAGCTAAAATTTTTTCATAATATCTTTAATAGGTTTTAGGAACAATATAGTCATAGTTTTTAACTGGAACTAACTATAAAAGAACGTAATGGTGAATTTAGATAAAAAATATTAGTAATTTATTGTTTTTTTCTCCAAGAGTAAACGGTTTTCTGTGTGTTTTGAAAAAGTCATTAAGAGCATGCATTCTGAAAGTGGGGAACGTCGCAAATAGATGTCAAATATTTCGTTGTTTTAATTAATTGGGCAGTAATACTTTAGGGTAATGTGAAATATGGCTAACTAGTGAACTCAAATATTGATTATGAAATGCAATAATTAATATCTTAACACCGAATATTTCGTTATAGATGTAAAAAAAGTATTTGAAAACTTTCCAAATGCCTTTTTTACACCTACAACGGTTACAACATCAAATTCAGTGTTTTGCAATTCATTATTAATATTCTAGTTCACTAGTTAGCCATATTTTATATTTCCATACAGTAATATTGCTTAATTAATCAAAACAGGTAAATATTTGACAGCTATTTGAGAATGAACGCTCTTAAATACTAAATAATTAAAGTCAAAAGAAATCCACTCAACATGCAGTAATAATCAATTACTTAAAAAGAAATAACAATTCTAATGCAATAAAACGAACGCCTACAGTAATCCACTTAGCAACAGACGCGCCCCAAAATGTTAAAACTTTATGCGTCACGGTACAAGTTTTATGGTTTTCAACATTTCACGTGACGATTATTGTTCTCCATAAATATACGACAAGCTAAATTAAATTTAAATTTAGATAATTCAATGATTGTTGGAAACTTTTTGATTACGGAAACCAATTTGGTTACCCAAAGGGTAACTTGTGGTCCACAACAAAATAATGCCAATAAATAATAAATACCTGATTAAACAAAGAACCTCTTAACCAACCTTAAGAATTGATTATATCGTTAAGTTAAAATGGAAAAGAACATTGACAAAATCGTCTAAAACATTATTCAACTTACAATATACATTTAGCAATCTGACAACTGAAAATTCTACTTTCATTGTCCCAAAAACAGAAGGCATAGATCAAGAAACAGCTCAGCATATAGATGCTACTTATACTCTATCCAACCGTTACAGAATCTATCCATCATCAACATGATCTGGCCGTCAGTTCAGGAGTCCCTATCTGCCTATAAAGTGTAGGGAGGTTGCAGCTACTCCTCGTCGTAGAGCGGCGGCTTGTCCAGCTCGCTGTGATGCTTGCTGGCCAGCTCTGATGTCATGGCTTGCTTCAATTCGTGCTGCCAACATGGGAGAAGATATTTTAGATTAGTACGTCACTTCTGCTTTTTGTGTTCAACAAACGGTGTGACCGGGGTTTCAAGACCAGTACTTGCGTAATACACGATCAATCACAATCTGAATCATTTTGAAAGAGATTGCTAATCCAAAGCTTCATAAGTTCGAAAAAACAATCTGCTCAGCCACTTAATTATCGCAATGAATGTTGTTGAACTGTCAAAATGAAACAGATTAGTCTTCATCATCTACGAAAATGTGTTACGCAGTTTGTTTTTCAACTGAACAGACAGCTGTGCTGCTGGGGAGTTTGTCGCACCACTTCTACTTCCCAGCTAAAGCACTAGAAAGTAGTGAAGGGCGGGCGTTTTAAAATTCCTGATTTTCAGCCTAGTTTGAATAATGACGTGATTTTGAGCCTTTGATAGACATCAGAGAGGTCATGAAAGGAAAGAAAATTAGTCTGGGTCGCTGTCCGAGCTAAGGCTGCCTTATCTCCAGAGAAATGCGACGTAGCTAAGCTAAGAAGCTGTGTTGACACATCGTTTTCCACCATAGCTAATGTAGCGGAGCGGGTAATATGTGTTATTACGATTTACGCGTATGTAAAACCTGCTCTTACACACGAGCGGCACGCGTCCACGTCAGGGGATCTACCCTCTACGTTCGTCAACGAAGATACGGGCACGTCCGAAAGTAGTAGATCCGTCAAAATAAGTGTCAAATTCCTTAATTCGGACGGGCAAAAACACATGGGGCGTAGGGACAACTATCAAATCGTGCTGCCCATGTTGTCATTCATTCTTAGTTTGGGAACCAAACCAAAGATATGTCCGTAAGTGATACGTAGTAGGAAACACCCGTATCTTTGACCGAAACAACGGACTTCGAGCTTCATGATTAGATCCTCTGAGGCAACGAAGGCTTTCCACCAGACCTAATTAAAGCTACGCTATGAAAATCAAACGATACTATTGGGTTAACAAATATCATTCACATCCATCACTACGCAGTTAGTACATCTCTGTTGAAAAGGCAGCCTATTTATCATCCTAGCTTAGCTACGTCTTGAAAAACAACATGATCTTAAGCCCGTTTTCACCGACAACTAAGTGAAACCTAAATGAATTCTTAAATAAAAGTGCACTGTTAGATTTTCAGCGCTAGGCTCAGCGCTGGGAGTTGAAAATCCAACAGTGCACTTTTATATGGATCCATGAAAACGGGCATGCGTCTTTTTCCAATAATAGGACGTTTACATTCACAGCCGAATTTTGACCTAGTAGATAGACCATATTATTGATGTATAACAGCTTTCCTCTCGCTTCCCTGCAATTATGTGGGAGTGATTTCGTGAAAAGGGACGGTGTGTATCAGGAAGTTGGAGAAACGCGCGCTATTGATTTGACGAATGAGCGCGCGTGGTGCTAGAGTTAGCTGCATATGGTACCACCAACCCATTTTCCGAGAGGTTGGTTCTGTCAGATGTTACACATCTTAAGCGACTACTGTAAGGCTCGTTTATTAAAACATCGGATCGAATGTGGCTTTGGTCAGAGGGTAGGGGTTTGATTGACATTTGCATAAGGATTAGTCCTAACACGATATTATTTTCGCTATTGGGAAGCGTCCATATTTATGATTTTCATTTAAATAATAGCTTTGATGAATGACATCTCTAAGCCTTTGTATCAGTGACTTCCAGGGTCACGCTAATGTGTGACCACAATCTAACTCTATACGCGCAACTAAGTATTGAAGGTCGAAGTTCTAAAGATTCAAGTTCACTACTTATTCTTTAATCGAAATGTATGTATCATCTATCTAATCTGGGTCCACTTCTTTTGTCCAATGCACGTATTAGAATACTGTAGTATTTTGCCCTTTAGACAACGTCGGCCAGGGTTATTTTTTTATGTAGGACATCTCGTAGTTGACCACTGAGGTCATGACTACTTACCGGGATTTTCTGTGGCTACACTCAAAGCCTCTAACCAGGGGAAAAACTTTTTAATTAAAACTAGGGGAGCGCTCGCTAAGGGCACCCCCTTTGGGGTACGAACCCATCGCTGGGGGGAAGACAGCAAGATGGGACAGGCTGGATCAAACATATTATTATCAGGGGAATTTAAAGCTACAGGCTCAGCATCGACGCGGGCTGGCGCATCTTCGAGCAAGGGTCGGGGGGCCGTCGACCAGGGGGCTGGCCGCCAAATCTTAAAGCAGTATACAGTGTGGGAAAGAGATGGAGCTGTAAGAGGTGCTCGAAGGCCCCCAGTTTCTCCACTGCGCAAGAAAGCTATGTTTAGTGAGACTAACTACGAAGTGGCGACATAGCCTGGTAAACTGGCCGCAGTCGAGGGCAAGCTGCGGGGCTGCTCGCTTGCCGCCGGTCCAGTCGCGGCTGAAGGTGATCTGCGCCGAGACCAGCGCCGCCGCCAGCACGCAGGCCGCTACCACCGCCACACACCTGCTGGAGAAGATGACTTTCAATTAGAGCATATCAAATACTGCACTAAGACCCCTTTACACCACATATCAGTACCTTTTAACGCTAAACGAATTTAAACTATTTTTGATTGCCTCGTTGGTCCAGTGGTAGCAAGCGGTACTGCTGAGCATGAGGTCCTGGGTTCGATGCCCAGGTCGGGGAAAATGATAGTGGGTTTTTCCATTAGGATTTGTGCCCAGTTGATGGCAATAGGCTCGCCTATTACATGAGACTTAAACATAAAGTGCCGAAATGTAGGTGTACTAGGTATAGGTGCACCTCTGCCTAACCCTTCGTGGAACACAGGCGTGATGTTATGTTAAGTATGTTGAATTTAAATCAGTGTTTTGTTTCTGTTAATCGTTTGAAGATGACATAAACAGAATGATGTTTTAAATATGATAAACGCTGAACGCGTCTAGTGATTTGTGGTGCAAGCGGGCCTCAATTTAGGGCAGACCCCACCATAATACGCACTAGGCCGGTTTTTTTTTAAACAAAATCAGCCATCAGCCAACGAAATACTAAGCCCCGTATGAACCTCACTCAAAACTCAAGCATTAGATACATAATACTCGTTTAAAGCCTTTTGATTGGTTAAAATTAGTTTTAAGTAATGCTTGAGTCTTGAGTGAGGTTCTGTAATACGGGCCTAAGTGATGAAAGTATAAGCTCGTTCCATCATACAACTCATCCATCGGTATCCATCAGATGAGATCGAGGTCAAGAGCTGGCATAAGCCGCAATAAAAAAATAAAATAAAACTATTTTCAAGTCAAAAGGGCTTTTCTATAAAACCTTTTCTCACTCATAAATATGACATAAAATTACGCCTTGTTCCACGAAGGGTTAGGCAGAGGAATACCCATAGTAGGAAGGTGGGTGGTAGGTAGGTAGGTAGGTACACATTTCGGCAGATGTTTAAAAGACCTTATATTCAAAAATCTTTTTACAAAAAAATAAAACAAGTGACTTCCAAAAAAAAAACAAATAAGTCGGTGGCAAAAAACGAAAATTCAAAACCAAAGAAACCGACTTCCGAAATTAAAGTTATTTTTCACTTTGTAGTGTTTTGTTTTGGAAGTCAAGATATTTTTTTTTGTAAAAGGTTTTATAAAGTAGTTTTTATTTTCACTTTTTAGTTGTGGTACGCACGGCTACACATCAAGCTATACATTTCCAGTATAAGCTGACCTCACATTGTACCGAAATCCTATACAATGCGAGATCAGCATAAACTGGAAATGTATAGCTTGATGTGTAGCCGTGTGTACCTACCCCACATAAATTCGAATACCACTACCTGCTATGTAAATAACAGTCACAGGAAGTTATCATCATATTATAGTCCACATATACTAAGTGGGAAAAATACGTATTATTGAAGTTTACTCAAAAACTATCCAAGCAAAGTTAATAAAATTTATATGGGACCAATTTTTTTTTTTTCGGAAAATGTATTTTTCTTTGAAAAAAAAAAAAATCGACGAACATAATTATAACCTCCTCCTTTTTGGAAGCCGGTTAAAAAGTGGGCAAACTCGCAAATAGCTGTCAAATATTTCGCTGTTTTGATTAATTTGGCAATATTACTGTATACCTAGTAATAAGAATTATTATAGGGTCTCCCTTGTTTCATCGAAAAGAAATTGCCAAATTATCACTTCCCAAACAATTTTCCGCATAATTTCATTTGCCAAATTATTACTTAGCAAAAAATGTCTTCCCAAATAATTGTAACGCAAACCTAATGTTTTGCAAGTGAACGTTTAAACAATAACTTGTTTACCAACTAGTACTTTTACCAATTTTTATTTAGTCAAATATTTCAGTTGGAATTTCATTTTACGCAAAATATTTTATTACAAGGGTGTTTTTTTCCATTTGGGACAAATTCTAAACAGGTAATAATAATATTAATCTATTTAAAAAAAATTTTTTAGTTAGTAGCATTTTTTTAAATAATAAATCTCGTCTAACTAGTTCAGTTTCGAGTAGCCTGTGTTTTTCCATATTTTTTTCTATATAATCTAGTCGTTTCTCGTAGGAGGTCACAGTTTTAACCTAACCTAACCATTTTTTTTAAATAATTAACCTACTCCAACTAGTTCCATAAATATCTGACCAAACGTTTATTGTCTAAAGATTGTTTGCTGTAATAAAACATTTGATTAAAGACCAAATGGCTAAATGACATTATCCTTGATAATATTCTGCCAAGTAAAAATTTGACCAAATGAAAATGTGCGTACTAAAATCATTCCAAACATTGCATTGGTATAAAAAAGGGTTGCTAAAATTTGTTTGGGTAGTGAAATTTGGGCAAAATCTTTTCGGTAAAACGGAAGGCTCCCAAAAAAAATATTTGAAAACTTTCCAAATTCCTTTTTTCACCTAAAACGGTTACAAGATCAAATTCAGTGTTATTGCAATTCGTTATTAATATTCTAGTTAATGAATTGGTTATATTTCTTAATACCATAGTAATATTGTCAAATTAATCAAAACTGGTAAATATTTGCCAATTTTTTGGATAGGTATTAGGGGGCGAGCGTATTGCCGAGCACAAATCGAGACTACATGCTGTTAATATAATGAGAAATTCCTGATGGAAAAACTCATTGACACAAACCATTCTCACTAACTAATAATATAACAGTAGAACTATCTCAGCATTGACTGCTTATTATGTGCGGCCACACGTCGGCAGTTTTAGTCACGAGATCAGCAGAGCTCGTGACATTTGCTCACAAACAACAATGAATGCGGCTTACAATGATATGTTACCGGATAACTCGCTGCTCTCTTAAATCTTCTTTCTTATTTATTTCTATAGAGAAAAAGAAAAAAGAATAGGAAAAAATACATCAAAATGTTAGAATTGTACCTATTTCGAGAAAGGCGTGGATTTTTTCTACTGATCTTCAATATTTCTTGCCAAATCTTATATTAAAATACACATACATCACACAGTAGGTAATGAATGAATGAATGATCATTTATTTGTCAGAAACATGAGTATGCACACACATAGCATGTAAGATGGTAAGTACATTGTAGAAAGAATCACAGTCATGTTTTACCTTAACGGCGTACAATTTTTTTATAACATTTGAATAGTTATTTAATTAATTAAAATTATTATTTATAATATATGTTTTTTTTTTTTTTTTTACTCAGAAGTGTTATGCAGTGGTCTACGTATAGTGCACACGCATTCCCTAGTTATGTTTTCGGAGCATTTATTCTGAAAAAATTGTCAAATATTTCGCTGTTTTGATTCATTTGGCAAAATTACTGTATGGAAATAAGAAATGTGGCTAATTAGCGAACTAGAATATGAATTGCAATTATAACATTGAATTTGATGTCTGTACTGTTCTGTACGTTTTTTGAAATGTATTTTTGGCGATATTTCTTCAATTGAGAATCGATTTTCTAAATTATTTATTCATTTGTTAGAGGAAGCTTGCGTGGTGGTCTCATATAGGTAAATTTTAGGGTAGTTTTTGAGTCAGCTTCAATAACACGTATTTTTCGCACTTAGTCTATGTGGATGATGTTATAATAACTACCCATCACTGCACAATATATTATAGCAGGTATTCGAATTTGTTTGGAGTAGATACCACAACAAAAAGTGAAATATGAAAACTTTTCCAAAAAAAAAATCGACATCCAAAAAAAAACACTACAAAGTGTAAAATAACTTTAATTTCACCACGCTTAGCGGGACTACAATAGAGACGGGTTTTGTCGACGGAAGAGTAGACAAAATGACAGATAACAATCACAATCTGTCATTTTGTCTATTCTTCCGTCGACAGAACCCATAGAAAACCCGTTTCTATACTTGTGATATGACATGATACGCGTGCTGAAGTCGGTGGCAAACAACGAAAATTCTCGAAAATTCAAAACCAAAGACACCGACTTCCGAAATTAAAAGTAATTTTTCACTTCGTAGTGTTTTTTTTTTGGAAGTCAAGATATTTTTTTTTGTAAAAGGTTTTATAAAGTAGGTAGGTACCTGCTTAAAACTTTAAACACTTTTAGCTTCTTATCATATTGTAAGATCTATTCACAGTTTTATACTTATACACTATCTAACAATCAGCATTACGATGTAAAAAAGATATTGCAAATCTTTTTCGGGAATTATTTTTGTGAGATAAAGGCTTATCTTACGATTTTATCGCTTAGGCCCCCCACGAGGTGAAGACTCGGTGAAGGTCGCGGCAGCTGGATGCTGAACCTATCTTCGTTGCGAGACTTAGCTGATTATAAGTACTATCGAGTCAATAAACATTTTACCTACGCGAAATTGACACTGTGGTCGCTGATACAAACACAGCTGATACCATGGTATCTTCTTTACATACGAGTAGTATAAAATGAAGTCGCTTCCGCTGTTTGCTTCGCTTAGATCTTTGAAACTACTCAACGGATTTTAATGCAGTTTTCAGCAATAGATAGTGATTCAAGAGGAAGGTTTATATGTATAAAATATACCCGTGCGAAGCCGGGGCGGGTCGCTAATGGTATATAAAGTAAATATCTACCTACATTAGCTATTACATATTGACCTAAGAATCATAGGAGTTTGACAGGTGAATTCAGTAGGAATGTGGGTAACGAAATTTTATAATAATCTACATGCGCCGAAGTGTGAATGATAGCAGTGCAAATTATTACAGAATTATTTTTGTAAATTAAAGTCTCATAAGGATTTTTCAGTGCCGGGAGCCCTCCTGGAGGGTTCACGTAGTCGCATATGGGATACCGGGAGCGCTCGCGGAGGACTCATTTTAAATGTAGGTTTATCTTAGCGAATACAGCATTATAAGCCGTGAAAATAAAATCTGATGTCATGTATATTTTAACAAGATTTATTAGTACTTATACTTAAATGCGTTGGTTTTAAAACCCGACCATTTTTATTTTTTTACTATTTCAAATGTTCACAAAAAAATTAAAATGTTGAAAACTACGTATAGCGACAAGACCCCCTGAAAACACTATTTAACTTCGTTTTACGGTGTTTTAAACCTAATGCCGTTGACCCGTTGGTTATCTTTAGCGAAAACATAATGCCGGCAACCCACCCGGAGGATTCACTTTCAATATGTCTGGCGGCATGGCGTATGAGTTCTATGAAAAGTGGGTCGAGTCAAAAGTGTTAAAGACCTTCCCTGCTTTGGTCCAAGCTCCAATTCGTTGATCTAACTGTCATGTCAGTCAGAAGTCAAAAGAAAGTCTGACAACCAGATTTACCAAGGGGGTATCCTGTTCGTTTTATCCAATAAAATATTGGTGTTCAGCTGCATCCGGTTAGTTTGGAAACAGACCCCAACATAGTTCAGAAAAAGCAAGCCAGACAGTTCTTAGTCCAGCATAAGACTGAATAATAAAAAAAAACAGAAAAAAGAAAGGAAATTGAAATAATTATCGTACTTAAGTAAATGGGGACTTCAAAAAGTAACTGTTCTGTTACTTGATAAAAGTTTCTGCTGTAAATATTGCACTATAGTACCCTGTATCTTGCATTTTGCACTCTCAAAGTCAAAGTTGATAGCCGTAAAATGTCAGCATCGTCTTACTTTCCAGAAAAAAATCCGTAACTCAAAACTTTTAAAAACAATTTTCACAAAAATTATTTCCGAAAACTTTTCCACCAATAATTTCAAGTAGATAGTCTTAACACTCCTCAAATATAAACTTTTTATCAAACTCACCTACAACGCACTGCCGTCATGTTACTGCTTGCCACGGGTCACAACAGTGGCCTGCAGACCCGGCGGCCATCTTTATATACCGTCCCTTTTCCCGCGCATCCTTCCACGCACACGACGTGGGAAAGGATTAAGGAAATCTCTTGAGGATATTTTAAAAAGAACATTTTCATATTTTTCAATTTCCTTCTACTTATTAAGAGGGGAGTTTCTTTGAGGGTTCTGCAGTTTAAGAATATCGTTAAGAATATTGCAATATGCAATAGGGATGATGCCTGGGTAAAAAAAAGAAATTGTAATTAGTCCGTCAATCAGATAGTTAGAAAATATTAGACACATATGTTTTGCTTTATCATACTTAATAAAAAATTACTTTAGATAAAACGCATTTTATGTTGGGGAAGGTCGCTACGTCACACGTAAGTATAAAATCTACATACTCGTGACGTCATGGCACATTTTAACTCAATGTATCGCCGTAATCTTTAGATTACGTAAAAAAATAAAAAAATACGTGTCCAATATTTTTTAATAATCTCAAAAAAATATTTTTGTCATCATCCCTATTGTTGAAGTGAAAGTTTTAGGCTGCGATTCGATAATAATTGGTCGAGAACTGATGGTGAAATTTCAAGAACGTGGCACGTTTAGTCACATTTCATTACATGAGAGAGAAGAAAGACTTTCTGGTAACGCACTCTCACACTAAACACCCAGTTGCACGAAGACAAACATTAATGCCCCATTTTGTAATGGATCATTAACGCTAATGATTTCATTAATTTCATCAAAGCACCATTAAAATCGAGTCGAGAGAGTATAATGTTGCTTTCTGCAACAAGTTAAAACAAGTAAATGGAAAATTTATAATTAATGACAGCTTTAAAAGTTAAAGTTAGTTTCTACATCTCTCTTATTCTTTACTTTTTACTAGAGGCCCACCCCGGCTTCGCACGGGTATGTATTATACATAACCTTCCTCTTGAATCACTTTATCTATTGCCGAAAACTGCATTAAAATCCGTTGAGTAGTTTAAAAGATCTAAGCCAACAGACAGCGGAAGCGACTTCATTTTATACTATGTAAAGAAGTAGTTTTACTTTTCAGATGTACGATACTGCATGCACGCGCAATTTTTTATAGCAGTTTCCTTAACTTTTGTGATAATTATTACTAAAGCGTGGTTGGTATTCGGATACGGAAAGTATGTCTTAATGGTTTGGTATTCACACCCCCAGTAGTACAGCGACGCAGTGTCTGCCACCGCATTAGATCGCGGATTCAAGTTCTTCACAAGTTCTACCTAACTTACTTCAGGACCGATTTAAAACTACCATTATTTTCAAAACATGAGCTTTAGTAAAAAATGCAGAAAAACAGTCCTGGTGAACCCGGATTTTGCACTCAGAAAATATCATAATTACATATTATTGTGGTGCCTAATTTTCAAATTCATAACTTGTAATATAAAGGTAATGGAAGGCACAAAGAGAAGGTTACCTACCTTGTGAGCCTATTTATTCTTTTTCAGGGAAGTTATTTATAATGGTTTGTCCTTGTGGAATTTGTCTAGAATGGGTAAAGTTAAGAATATAATATTTACTTAGGACCATATCACACTCACGATCTACCAGCGTGTTACCGGCGAGGCGATTGTTTCACACGCTCGCTGCGTGTGCGTAGCGAGCACGCCATGTGTGCGCAACATGTTCGCCGCGTTTTCTGAACGAGAGCGATTGACGTGTACAAGAGACAGAGTGAGACAAGTGAGTGGTGTCCAATATTTTGGAAAACGCAGAGAAAACGTCGCGTGATCGCGGCTAGCTCGCTTCGCACCCGCGGAGAGCACGTTTAAAAATCGCCTCGCTGAAAACACGCTGGCAAATCACCAGTGTGTAGATAATCTTAACATAATAATGTCCTCCAATAAGTTGCGATGTTTTAGTAGCAGGTGCTTCTTGGTAGATATTATTTCGTTGGTAATATCTTTTGGAAGGTGGACCCTGGGGCCACCTTTCTGCACCATCTTTTCTCTAGTTTACCTGATACATTGCTTCATATGATTTAAAAATTCGTCTCCTCAACGTACATAACGCAATGAATGTTGTTGAACTGTCAAAATGAGTCATTGCAATTGTCGCTAATCACAATAGCCTCTAGCTAGAGTATAGTTTTTTAACGATAGCAGATCGGCTATCTAATTACGCAACACATTCTATTCTATTCTATTTTTTGTTATGGCAAGCAAAGCCGATGTCGACTATTCTGCCAATGTCTAAAGTGAATTTGGAAAAGCAAGTGTGTATTGTTAAAATAATAAATTTAAAAAATAGTAAAAATCATCGATGATACAGTTGAGCAACTTGTGGGGTTAGTACTGGACTGAAACAAACAAAATAAAGAAAATTACATAAATATTATAATTATTGTTAGAACATTTAAAAACATATAATACCACATCCACACAGACAGAATATTTTTGGGAGACTGGTCATAATTTTATATTATTGTGACGGATGAAAATCATCAGCGCCACAAGCAGTTCTGGAGACGGATACGTTAAAAGGGAGGGGAAATTAATGGGAAGAGGGATCTTAAATTTAAGGAGACGGCTATACAGATCTAGAGGTGGGATGTTGTTGGAACATTCAAAAAATATATGATCCAGGGTGCCCTCGTCCAACCCGCACTCGCAGAGAGAGGAGTCACGGACACGGATTTTGTGTAAAAAGACGGGAGTGCAACAAAAACCTAAGCGGATTCTACAGAGAACGGAAATAACAGTTTTCGATACTTTTTTGTGACTGAAAAACCACGGTTTTGGTTTTATTGTCGGTTGCACTGCATAAAAAAAACTGCCTTTCTTTTTGCTGGACATATTCCACTGCTCCTGCCAGGAACACTGCAGATTCAGTCTTGGAAGGGACAATAGGTCGTAACCCTGATAGGTATTGTGCGTGAGATCTGACGATAAAGATGAACAAGCATCTTTAGCCAAAGCATCAACACATTCGTTACCCTTAATGCCACAATGACTAGGTATCCAAACTAACTGAACATCTTTTTGATTACTAGCGCAGGGAAATAAAGATTTTTTTTATTTTTAAAATAAGGGAACTGTGCAATTTACTTTTAAAGGGATTTTGGACTAAGGCTTGCAAACAGCTAAGGGAATCTGTAAAAATAACGGCTTTCTCAATATTGTGGTGTGACTCAATAAAAAGACAGGCTTCCAATATAGCCACACACTCGCCAGTGAATACAGAAGACTCCTTAGGGCATTTAAACTGCAAGATTATTTTGGAGCTTTGGTAATAGACCGCAGCGCCAGTGTGACTAAGATCGGTTAGTTTCGAAGCATCCGTAAAAAATAATTGAAAACCAGTCCATCGCTCGCCCACCACCGCATTGAAAGCCAAATTCGCTGATGGGGATTTTTTGAATATACCGATATTAAAGAAAATGTTTGGGGTATATCTTAAAACTTCATAATCAAAATTGAAAAGGGGTAATCGGGGATACTGGACGATTGGGCTTACTAAATTTAGAATTAGTCGAAAGGATTTTAGGATTAAGGGGACTTCTTTATTTTTCCAGTAATTTGATCTTCTGCATATGACATCTAACTCGTTCAGTCTGCCTATGAGAGGATGGGAAGATCTACATATTAATCTAGACACAAAACGGGAGGCCAAATATTGTCGTCTAAGGGCTAGTGGAGGTTCAGCACATTCGACTTGCAATGCGTTAACGGGAGAGGACTTCATACAACCTGAGATGATTCGAAGGCATTTGGACTGAATTCTATCCAGCCCAGCCAAAGCACCTTTGTTGCAAGGAATCAGAAGATATGTTCCATAGTCTAAAACACTACGAACTAAGGCATTGTAAACTAATTTCATGGTGTAGGGGTGAGCACCCCACCAAACACCCGCAAGAACTTTTAAAATTGAAATTATTCTTTCACATTTTTGAACAAGAAAATTTATGTGATATTTGCCAGTTAGTTTTGAATCTAAAATAACGCCTAAAAATTTAACTTTACTAACTATAGGAATATTTTGGCCTAAAATGTTCACAGAAATATGTGGAATGAATCTTTTGCGAGAGAAAATAACTGCCGAACTCTTTGGTGCAGATAATGACAGCCCATGGCTTAACAGCCATTGGTTCAATGAATCCAGAGAGAGGCACAAAGATGACGCAGCGTCAACCATGGAGGAATCTGTCACATACAGAACAATGTCATCGGCATACTGTAACATCTGACAATTGTTATTTAGGCAGGACCCAATATCGGACGTGTATAAATTGTAGAGTATGGGACTGAGGACATAGCCTTGTGGGAGTCCCCTCCATGTCTGCCTTTCATCGAATTCCTCACCCTGGACTCTCAGAACCAAGGAGCGGGACAACAGTAGTTCACATATGCATTGTATCATCTTAGCCGGAAGACTCAGCTGTTGCAGTTTTTGCCTGAGTACGGGAAGAAGTACATTGTCATACGCAGAGGAGATGTCAAGGAAGGTGGCAACTACGGATTCGTTTCTGGAAAAAGCTAAGCGGATATCCGCAACTAAAGTACCAACACTGTCCATTGTACTAAGTCCTTTTCTAAAACCAAATTGGTGATTCGGCAGTAAGTCTCTCGATTCGACTATCCACTCGAGACGGTTTTTAATAAGGTGCTCCAGTAATTTGGCTAGGACTGAAGATAGAGCAATTGGCCTAAGGCCATTCGGATCATCTGCATGTTTACCTGGTTTCAACAGAGGAATAATAATTTGTATTTTCCACTTGTCTGGGATCCAACCATGAATATAACAAAAATTTAAAATATTTAGAAAGTAGATTTTAGCCTTTTCGCCAGAATGGGTTATAAAAGATTATGGCACACCATCAATACCAGGAGCTGAGTCCCGGACGTGTTTAAGCACCATATTTAATTCCTCCAAAGTAAATGGCGCATCGAAAGGATCCTCTGCTACATTATGTAGGGGCGGGTTTTGACATTCAGATGAGAGTGGAACATATGAAGGTGCTATTTTGTCAAAAAAATGTTCAGCTGTTTCCCTAGTGATTGGTGAAGAGATTGATGGAGAACATCCACGTCTAAATCTATTGATATTTTTCCAGACAACTGAAGCTGGAGTAGAGGGAGATAAGGAGGTGCAAAACTTAACCCAACCCGTGCGTTTCTTTTTACGAAGAAAACGTTTGGTTCTTGCATTAAGCTGACAGTATGACAACAGATTTTCAGTGCTCATATCTGTATTGTAGCACACCTCGGCCTCGTCCCTATCCCTGATCGCCGAAGTGCATTCTGGATCCCACCACGGAGGTGAAGGGATTTTGTTACAGGCACTGTTTTTCAATGGAAAGCAAGCATCTGCACTGGAGGTCATAGCTGTTACAAAACCCTCATAACAGCTCTTGGCATGGCAGTGACCAGAAGGATCTACAAAAGTTGAATTTAAATTTGGAAGAACATCAATTTTATCCTCCAGTAATGATACAAATTTTGTCCAATCTGGTTTGGACAGGTTATATTTCAAAAGTGGAGGGGAAGTTTTTTCTAAATAAGATTTATTGAGCAAAGATATGACTATAGGGTAGTGATCACTACCATGCGTCAAGGTTGTGCATTCCCAGTGAGTCGATGCTGCTAACTCAACCGAACAAAATGTAAGGTCTACACAACTCTTTTGCTGTCCTGGCAGACATCGTCGTGTTGAGCAACCATTGTTTAAAACGCAGAGATCCAACTCATCCAAAACATCAACTAGAGCCACACCAAAGGCATCACAGCGTTCAGACCCCCATCTATAATGATGGCAGTTAAAGTCACCCATGACCAGTATTGGACCATGAACATTAGAAAACAATTCTTTCAAAATGTTTAAAAAATCTTGGTGAGGATGTGCAATATAAATGGAAAACACTGTGATGCCCTCAACCGTTCCCGCGGCAATACTCATATCACCCGTAAGTGAAGGCAAAGGAAAGGGCAAAAGTGGGACCCGATTGTTGACTAAGAGAGCCGACCCTCCATAGCCATCAGGTCTGTCACATCTGAAAATGTTAAAGTGTGGCATTCGAAAGCTAAGATTTGGAGTAAGCCAAGTCTCAGCTATGGAACAAGCCAATGGCTTGTACTTATTTAAAAGAAATATGAGGTCGTGCTTTTTATGCCACACGCTCCTCACATTCCACTGTAGGAATACTTGGCGAGACGCCATTTCTAATATCTAAGAGAAGAGTTATAAGTTGGTTGGCAACGTTGGACGGTGATTGGGAATTAGAAGTAGAAGAAGAAATAACAATAGGTAAGAGTTTTATAAGAAGTTCAATAATAGAGGAAGTACTATTATTAGAAGAGACATTATTACTATTGAGAGCGCAGCCATTAGGCTGTGAAAGTTGGGGGGAACGAATTATCTGCTGATGAGCAGCATAGTCATAAGATGGGGAAAGGGGGGCATGGGTCTTGGGTTTAAGAGTTACTGTCTTTCAATAAGACTGAGAAATCGGAGTTTTAGTGATGTTTGCATAGTTGCGGGAAACTGTTGGAATGCATTTGCTAGCTTCAGCATACGGAATAGATTTCTCAGCCATAACGGTCTTAATGGCTTTCTGTCTACCATGCTCGGGGCATGACCTGCTATTAGCGAAGTGATTACCCGAACACAGAATACAGAAGGCCTCGCCCTCAGAAATGTTGCAACCATCACCTGGGTGATCGTGGCCACATTTACTGCAGCGTGGTTTTGACCTGCATACATTTGCCACATGACCAAATCTACAACATTTTCGACATTGGATGGTGGGATATATGTATTGTTCAACGGGAAGGGATGTGTAACAGCAGAAGATCCTTTTGGGTAAGACTTGTCCATCGAATGTGATCACACAAGTTTCAGTGGGTTTCCATTCATTATCCCCGTCCTTGTGGACTTTTCTATTAATTCGACGCACTTTAAGAATTTGCCCACAACCTGAGGGGACTGACAAATATGACATTGCTTCATCTTCGGAAATATCTGAGGGAACACCTGTAACTACTCCCATCCTTGTAATGTTGAATGTAGGGATAGAAGCAGTATAACTGTACTTGGCTAACAAAGAATTAACCAAGAAAGAGTTGGCATCCTGAGGGGACAAGAACTCTACAGAAACGCGGTTTCTACCAACCCTATTAACCCCACCACGAACTATGTTCGCAATGTTGTGGGTCATTAAAAACTTACCAAAATTAACTGGATGTAAGGTGGTGCCTGAGTTAGGTTGGTTCTCAATACGGGAGACGTGGACGATATAAGGTGCCTTATCTACTGCCGAATATTTGGCACGTCCAATTTGGCTTTTCATTTGTTTGCTTGGGGGGGTAGGTGTGAAAATATCTTCGTTACCGGGACGCTTACGGGAAGATTGACTGAACTGGGATTGAGGGGTTGATATATCCATCTCTGTAACTCTACATACAACGTCCGCAAATTGCGATAGTGGATTTGGGGAAAGAGGAGATGAAAAAACTGAAATGTCGGGGGGATCAGGATCGGGGGGTTTATTTTCATCCATGTTGGATAAAAGAGTTTAAAATAGGACAAATTACAATACAGACCTGTTTACGAACACAAGAACAACACACTTATATTAAAACAAGTCACTAAAATATCAACAAACACTAAAAAACGGATAAAAACTCTAAACACACGTGCTAACCAAGAACACCGTGGCGAGAATCTCAAATTCCTCATACGCAACACATTGTCGTAAACGATTACGACTCATCTGTTTCATTTTGACAGTTCAACAACAGTCATTGCTTTATTTACGTTGTTGAGGTGATTTTTTTTTCGAACTTTTGAAGCAATGAATTAGCAATCTGTTTCAAAACGATTCAGATTGTGATTGATCGTGTATTACGTAATTAGGGTACTGAGTTTAATGATCACAATCTTTCAACGAAATTGCCTAGAGATGACATAGATAAGATCACCTCATCAAAAGAATAGGCAGATGGATGATACACTGATTACTACCACATTTCTAGATTCATACATTTTAACTAAGAGGTAGAGGCAAATGCAACGTCTGCAGCCGTTGAAGCGTGCTCGTGTCTAAGAGTTTAAATTAAGAGCGTTTATTTTGAAAGTGGGCAACATCTCAAATAGATGTAAAATATTTCGTTGTTTTGATTAATTTGGCAATATTACTGTATGAAAATAAGAAATGTGACTAACTAGCGAACTAGAATATTGATTATGAAATGCAATAATGAATATCTTTATTCTTACAACAAAAAAAATAAAAAACACAACTACGCTGTTAAAAAACGAATTAAAAGTAATAAAAAGCAAGTTGCATTAGATAAACTAAACAGATAAATAAAATTGTTATTGCTGTCGACCGCTCAGTCGCTGTATGGAACACCTTTTAATCTAAGAGGTCCCCCGACTGGCACCGAATGTCACCTCGGCGATTTTTTGTTTTCCAACTCAACAAACTGCCTTTTACTTACTGATAACCTATTTTTTTCTTGTTAGGGATTTGATTTAAAAGTACTTACTCTTCAGGCACCAGAGGTATTTACCTCTGGTGCCTGAAGAGTTAGTACTTTGGGCGCTTCTCCACGGCACCTTCGGCGCCCCGTCACCCCTGGCGCCCTGGGCGGTCGCCCAACCGCGCCCTACCCTAACGCCGCTACTGCAGAGGACGTATGGAGCTTGCCAGCACAGGCTCACTGCCGGACTGTCCTTCGCAGGGCTGCAGGTACCTTGCGGTGATAGCTGGCCGTAGGACGCCGGTAGCGCTCACTCAGCTACTCGTGCGCGCAGTTCGGAGGAACGTGCAGTCTGAAGATATCCTGACCTCTGGCTGGACGTTGAAAGTGATGATATCGCTGTTTTCAAACACTCTAGGTAGATTTATGTATTGTACTAGCAGCGCCCCGCAGTTTCACCCGCATAAGTCTCCAAGGACGTCGCCAGTCGATGGTCCAGGGGGGCCAAGTTGAAATATGAAGGATCGGAAAAGTATGATTTGTAGGTACAGCCAAGAGTCAAGAGCACATGAAGCTTTACAGTTGTAGTGCGAGTCTCACCTCTACGGCGCACAATGGGGCCCATATAAATATAAATGGGACCAAAATCGACCCTGGTCGACATTTTTGTTTGCCCCGAAAGGAACAAAAAATTTTTTTTTTCCCTTTTTCTATGTATGGATTGGAAACGGACCGTTCGGGTCGTTTTTCCCAAAACTATTCAGAACTGTAGAGCTGAAACCTAATAGGTATTATGACTGGGCCTACCACCAACACATAGATCGTACGAATATTACGTCCCCGGACCCCAAATTAGACCCCGTTTAGGAGATTATGGAACTTCAAAAAACCAAATAAAAGTCGTCCAAATAAACAAAATTGGCTTTATAGATACACAGTTTCTTTACATTAAAATGCCTTGTATTTAACGAAAAAAAAATTGAATCTCTAGGGGGGGGGCAGCTGCTCCCAGACCCCCCCCCCTTGCCCCTTGGCGACGCTTTTGTCTCGATCCCGTAGGAATATCGAAATAAAAATTTTCTATGGTCTACTCATAATATGCTAAATTTCATCCAAATCTGTTCAACCGTTTTAGCGTGAAAGCGTAACAAACAAACCAACTCACTTTCGCATTTATAATATTAGTAAGGAATACGAGTCATTACATTATTACAATCAAACTTCATGTAATGTAACTATCGTATTAAGGCTTGTGCAGACCAGCGCGACTTGTCGCGCGACGCGACACGAACAATACAATTTCTAAGAAAACTTCACAGTATAACAATAACCGGTGTCGCGTCGCGCGACAAGTCGCGCTGGTCTGCACAAGCTTTTATTCAGAGACATAGGTAACCTCTGCTGTTTACAGCTTTCACATAGAATCATGGATGTGTTCGAGGTATTATTTAAGTTCGGTTTACGTTAGTAACATAACATAACATCACGACTTGTTCCCCGAAGGGTTGGGCAGAGTACTTATAGCACACCCACATTTCGCCAGTTATGTTTAAGTCCCATGTAATAGGAGGCGAGTCTATTGCCATCAACCGGGCACTATCTATACTCCCGGCTGCTACTGAGAAATTCCAGATAGAAAAACCCTTATAACACTTTGCTCGACCTGGGAATCGAACCCAGGACTTCATGCTCAGCAGTAGCGCTTGCGACCACTGGACCCGAGGCAGTCTACGTCTAGTCATGTTTACGTTAATATCTAATCAAAACTTTCACTAAGTTTAGGGTGTACACGAAGCGGTTAATATGTATTGCCACCCCGATTCCAAACTGCTACTGACAAAATTCTGTTGTTAAAATAAAACTGACCGGCCTGGGGATCGAACCCAGGAACCCAAGCTCAGCAGCTAAGCACTCGCGCTCGCGACCACTTGACCAACGCATGACGTGCATATTTTGTTGCTTTAGGCAGTTGTAAATCGGTTAAAGTTTAGAAACGTGCCGCCTCGGTAGGGGGTGGGGGAGGGGGGAGATGGGAGAGGGGGATGAGTTAGTAAATCCCACTACTTCCCCCCGCCGGAGATACATAGCTTTTTTTTTATGACCTATATCTCATAAAGAAGGAGGAGAGCAGTTCACAAGAGACACATTTTCAAGGTCAATATCAAACGTCTTGAAGGTCAATGTCAAATAAAACAAAAACGAATGCTATTTGCAATTTTTTTGTAAGTCGTAGTCGGCGGGGCCCCGCTCCGTAGCCCCTCTGGCAGATCATGTTATTTGGAATAACTAAGGCCACTTTTATTTTAGAAAAAAAATCGCTGCTGAACTACTGTATGCAGGCGAATCCGCAGGCAGCACCTAGCCTAGTCTACAATAACCATGATTAGTAGACCCTCGTTCGTTAGGCCTCTCTTACTTCCTTTACTGCAGTTAACACGAACATTCTAAAAGCATTAAAACAAATGAAAATACACCACCCAAATGACGAATAAATACTTGACATTATTTTGCTCGAATTTTTTAGGAAGTAGTTAGAGAAATCTCGTTCTTTTTTTCTCAAGCTCTTAGGTCTGATAAACAGGGTTTCTAAAAGGTTATGGTAAGTAATACCTAGGCATATATTTTATGTCATGTAACATATTGTTCCCTAGTTGATAACTAAGAATTCGTATACCGTGGTACTTCAGGTAATGTTAACTTTGTGTTTATAAATCCAAGTGCGATGATGACACACAGATGATACTGAAAACTCATGAACAAATACAATAGCACTGCCCGATCCGGAAATGGAACCCGGTACTTCACCCTCAGCTCAGCAGTCAACAGTAGCATGCGGCCACCATAATCAAAACTGTTGGTCTGTTCAAAAATTATCTGATTAGGAAGTACACAATCACTCACTAAAGGGACATTACACTAGTGACAGTCGTCGAAAGAAAGCGTTCGTGAAACCTGTCAGTTTCATAGGTACAAACGAATATGTGTTTTGCTAATTTTATCCCTATTACAAATATAAATATTGTCCAACCGACAGCTAAAGGGAACGCATACTCTCGACGACTGGACTGAAGTACTTAAACACATTCATATTTACAGGGTGGCATTATCGACGCAAAAACTGATACCATGGATTCAGTACTGAACACCCCTGCGTTGAAATTTTTCGTCGGTATTTTTTTTTTTTTTATCTGCTGTTCATTTTGATAGCGTAGTATTGCACTTTTCTAAGAAACAGAAAATAAAAAAAAACACCGCATGGGGGTTCAGATTCAGAATCATGTACTGAATCCATGATATCCGTTTTCGCGTCGAGGTCCCTGCCACCCTGTATATGTATTTTTATATATAAGTATATTATAAGTAAAATTGGTACCCACAGGTACGTTTTCTGATCCATTTGTTTACATTCTCATGAGATACTTTTGGAACACACTATAGTAGTCTATGAGAAGGTTCTTGATGACTCCTATTTACAGGCTGATAAGTAGGATGATCGTAGTAGATCTGTCAATCTACCTAGTCTTTTCCCAACTACGTTGGAGTCGGCTACCAGTCTGACCGGATGCAGCTGAATACCAGTATTTTACTTGGGGCGACTGTCTATCTGACCTCCATAACCCAGTAACTGGATACCCCTTGGTAAGATTGGTTCTCAGACTTTCAGGCTTCTGACGACCCGTAACGACTGTCAAAGTTCCACGAATGACAGTCGGGACCAACGGCTTTACGTGCTTTCCGAGGCACGGAGGAGTCTCGGTATGTAACTAAGGTCATCTATCCACGGACCAACCCGGCAAGCGTAACTTAACCTGTTGGATCGACCCGTGCAGCTGTTAAAAGAACAGTCCATTCAGAATTATTTCTACGCTTGCTCACTACGTGTAGCCATCTATGAAGCTTACACCCGCTGACATTTTCTCCACACTCACAAAGGATCCCGTAAACATGTTTAAGAACCTTGTGGAATATGAAATACATTCATATAATCTCTTTGATCCATTGTTAGTCCGATGTGAACTGACAATGCCCGTGCGATCCACCAGGTGGCGCTTTACAAAATGTCCGCCATTGTCGCCAGTTATTTATGAATTTCAATACATTCCTTTGGTATTGGAAACTATTGAAAACTACAAACACCTTATGGAATATTAGCAGTTTTCTTAGTATTTCTCTGCAGAGAAAAGACGGATCTAAAAGTATAAATATGTGTTTATTTCTGTTCGGATTATTGTCTAAAAATGTTTGTGAGAATTAAGTAGGTGCAAAAAAACTTTCATGGGAACTTGTAATACAGAAAGATAACATATTTTAATTTTTCATACTTGGAAAGTAGGTACGCTTGAAGTTACTTGATCAGAGGAACGAAAATTGTACTTTTCGTCCTGGGGAAACGATTTTCCCTGTTCTCAAAAAATTTAAAAACCATGCAAGCCGTGTCCATGCCAACTTTTTATACAGCCACTCTGTTATATCGCGGCATAAATATGTAATTAAAAAATATTATCTACACTTTTGTAACGTGACTAAGTACATACCTACATACAATTTACTTTTCACTAAATTACTATTTTTACATAGATGCTGTGCTAAATATTTACCATCATAGATAAAAAATACTGGCTGGTAGAATGCTACAGAAATGAAAAGCAACAATTCGATCTTCAGTTGTTTTTTCGAGTGCTAATTATTTACGTACGTTTAATTTTTTTTATTTTCTTAGTGTTGTTTTTTCTGTAATGTACTACAATTCTTGCGAATAAATTTCATTTCATTTTTTCATTTCATTTCATTTACGTATACCAAAAGATATTTTGTATAAAATGAGTTCATCAGATTCAGATATGGATTTATTCATCAGACAAGAGGCTAAAACAGTAGTTGAAAACCATTTACCGCCAAAATTAAAAGAAAAATAACTTACTTAAAATCTTACGATGTTTTTATGAAATGGCGGCTGAAAAGAGTCTTTTTTAATCTTCAACTCTTAAATCTTACATCTTAAATCATAAATCTTCCGCATAGTGCGTAGAGCGTGTAGGTATTCAATGTTAATGACGACTTTTTACGTAGTACAAAACACGATAAACATTTGAAAGAGTTCGCCACTATCAACTATCAACTTTTCTAAAAAGACAGTCGGATGGATTCAAAGCAAAAACTCCAAAGTTTTCACAGCACAAGAGGTCCAAACCTTCTTAGATAAAGCGCCATACGAAAAATACTTAGAAATAAAGGTAAGGAAATCTTTATAGTACACACGGCTACACATCAAGCTATACATTTCCAGTTTATGCTGATCTCGCATTGTATAGGATTTCGATTTTTAATTTTACGATTTTTATTTTATTTTATTTATTTTCATTTTCCGATTTCCGTGAGGTCAGCTTATACTGGAAATGTATAGCTTGATGTGTAGCCGTGCGTACCATCGCATCTAAGAAATTTTTCCTAAACTGTAATTAGGTAAGTATAGATATTATACGAGTTTTTACATTAACTTTTCAGGTCGGGTTGGGCCTATGTGGCGCTTGCAGATCATTGAACTGGGTGAATATGAAGATACAAGACATACAGAAACAAGCGCGGATCCATCGTTGTGGGCACGATGGGCATGCCCACAACCCTAATATACTTGTGACATCACCCTTTCACGGTCTATTGAGGTCGAAAGGCTGATGATATTATAGAACTTCGCTGCGTACATTGCCGCCAAAACTTCCGAGCTGCCTTCCTTTTTAGTGGCGTGGCGTCGCGCTGATGTTAGCAGTTTGTAATATTTGTAAACATAGGTAACCAAACTTGAATCGTTTTGATGAAACCGAATAATTTCATCAAAATCGGTTTAGTAGTTTAGAGTGTAAGTGCGGATTTCACCAATGAAATTGAACGCGTTCAGCACATCTAAACGCGTTCAAGAGCTGTCAGTGTACAATATTCCATAACAATGTTTACACTGACAGCTTTTGAACGCGTTTTAGAAATGCTGATTGCGTTCAGTTTCGTTGGTGAAATCAACCCTAAATGTGACACTGTGATGTGCAAACTAAGACACATTTACTTTTGTAATTTTCGTGAATGAACAAATTAACATTTTATAGGTTTATTCATTTACTAGTGTTCGCTCTGGTTCGCTCCAAGGCTTTGCCCATGCAGATACACTGGTGCCGATTCTCTTGTCACAAATGCCTCTAAGCTAGAATAAAAATCACCAAAATTTTGTTTATCCAGTCAAACGTCGATTTCCCATTCTGAAATAGACTAAAGTGGCACAACTTAACTATATTTTAGTTTGACAGCACTAAGATGGCACTGAGTTATTAATTTAGTGAAAATGGCAATTTTGCTATTCTGAATTTGACGTTTGTCACCAAAATTTTTGATTAGCTAACTAAATCTGATTTTTTTTTATCGCGATATTTTTTTTTAAAGGGTTTAAAATTTGCTGTCATGAACTAAAATTCACGACGACAACTTGACTTCAGGTGGAATAACAGTACCTACGTGTCTTTTTTTCTTTTCTTTTACTTATAATGTATCTCGAAAATGGTGTGTCCTATGAGAAATTTTCATTATTTTTGCGATACCCTTTATAAAATCCATAAACCATTAAAACTCTACATGTAGGTATATAATTTCCATACCTACAAAAAGTAAAAAATTCCATATAAAACACGTGGAGGCAGCCCTGCGGGAGCCCGGCTCTAAAAAAAAAATTACGGGTTAGGGCAAAGTACCACGTGGAGTCGCGATTCGATTTTAGTTGTGTCAAAAACATTTTTATATTTAGTGTTTTTTTTTGCAGAATAAGTAACATTAATATTCACATAGCCAAAAAAAGGAATTTTTGTGATAGTTTAATTAGTTTAGTTCGATGTACAAGAGAATCGGCACCACCGTACACAATCTTGGTCAGAGCGTCATATATTTAGTAAGCATCTCCTTTGTAGGAATGCACTATAACGATCATGAGCGAGTTCATACTCCGACTCGCACTTGGCCGATTTTCGGATGGCTGTGCCCACAACCTTTTTTGAGGGCTGGATCCGCACCTGTAGAGAAACATAAGTTGAACGAATCTTCGTAGTAAAGGAAGATTGTTGTAAGTACAAATAATAGAACAATACCAGGGACTTCGACCTAGTGATAAGGACACTGAACGTTTTTTTCCTGGATTACCAAAAAGGAAAATGTTTGAGGCAAGTAATAGGCAAAAACAAAATGTCTGGTAGGTATTCTGAAACAGATAGCCACGTATCTTAATTACCAAATCCAAACGCAAATTTGACTACTTAAAATAAAAAACAACTGACTTCCATAAAAAAAACACTAGGAAGTGAAAAAATAAGTTTAATTTCGGAAGTCTGTATCTTTGGTTTTGAATTTTCGTATTGTTTCATTTAATTGAAATGTCGTTTTCAACATTTACAGAAACTCAAGAAACTCAAGTTTCGCAAAATATATCCAACATTAATATACCAGGCAAGAACCTTTTCCTTACGTTTAATAATTGCTCTAATTTTAATATTAATTTTAAATAGATATTATCTTGCCAATATTGTATTTATGTTTTAATAAAATATTGTTCGTTTAACTAATCAGGTTTTTATTTACTTTCCTCATATTCGAAATGAGTGTTTACCTCGGGTAAAAGACTTATCAAACTATTGGCGCCCTCGCTAAGTGCCTAAAAAGGTCCCTTTCATCCCTTGTATAACAATCCACTATTATTTATCGCAAACTAAAAGGCACACAACATATTCTGCAAAATAAAATAAAAAGTGTATGTATGTAAGAAACTCGCAGGAAACTCAAGGTATTTATTGGCAATTATTATGTTTTTATTAATACCTAACGAAATAATAAACAAACTTTAACAATTGCGTAATACACAGTAGCAATGGCTTTCATTTTGACAGTTCAACAACATTCATTGCGTTATTTACGTTGTTGAGCAGACAATACTAAGAAGCAATTGATTAACAATTTCCTTAAAAATCAATCAGATTGCGATTGATAGTGTGTTTCGCAATTAGGGTGCAGGTTTATGAACAAAACGCAAAAACTCAAAAAGCTGACAGTTAAACTGAATTCATGTAATTCGATTGCTTGTTATTATTTCGTTTAGCCAATCACAGCACATCATGACATGAGGTCGACAGTCTAATTAAGTATTGACTAATTATTACCCTGCAAAAAACTTACTCAACTGTTTAAGTTATACAGGTGTATCAGAAAGGTGTGATCAAATTTGTGGTACAGCCATCAAACTGAATAACTACATCGATCGTAATCGCGAAAAAAATACCTACTTGTCCCAAGTGTAAGGGTCGGCTGATTCTTTTTTCTCGAATACGATGTTGGTCTGTACCCTAATTGCGTAATACACGATCAATCACAATCTGAATGGTTTTGAAACACATCGCTAATCTATTGATTCATAAGTTAAAAAAAAATATCTGCTCAACAACGTAAATAACGCAATGAATGTTGTTGAACTGTCAAAATGAAACAGATTAGTCGTAATCGTTTACGAAAATGTGTTGCGTAATAAGATAGCTGGTGCCATGGAGAAAGTTATTCAGTTTGATGGTCTTTAAGTATACTTATACTATACTTACCTGCCACATATTTGACCACACCTTTCTGATACAGCCTGTACCTACATAAATTACTTAATAACTAATAATTTATTGTAATGTGAATAAAATGTCACCAACCGAGACAATTCTTTTTTTAAACCCTGCTAAGGTCGGTTGAGATTAAAACCAATTGAGCTAAAAATCAAAGTATGGGTGTGGCGTTTTAATGTTTGGCGACATTTTAATGTTTATAAAAATTAATAGACAATTTTTACAAACATTAAATATTAATTAAAAGCAAGAGAGACCGAGAAACAGATTTATACATAAAACTGGATCATTAACATACTTACATAACTAGTAACATAATGTTTAAAATACCAATTGAAATAAAGAATATATTTTATACATAATATTTAATTCTGGTTAGGTATAATGCTTTTTATGTTGACATTATCCATAGATTGTTTTATTTAATGTTTGGGTTTTCCAATGTTATTATCTAATATTATTCATTCGAGGTAACACGCTAGATCTGTCGTGACCAAATTAAAATTATTTCAAAATATTTTCACTTAGTAAAAAAAAAAAAATTGTGACGAATAGTCACAATTTTTTACATAGATATTGATTTTCTCCGTTTTTTTATTGCATGTCGAAATGGACTTCAATAGTAGGTATTGTTATGTCTCGAATCTACCCAAATATATTATGTACTTTTATTACCTATTGATTTAAATTTAATAATTGTATAATATTCTTTAATAAGTAGGTATTTTACGAAAGTGTATGTCTTATCATGCAAATCAACCATCGACAATAATGTCACCACCTGCGTCCTTGACCTATCTACCTATCTTCTCCAACGCTTTAGTTTCGGCAGCCACAATCACAAGACGACGACACATCGCTGATAGCGATGCCTGGCAAGTAATTGTACCATCTCGATGTTGTTTACAGCAGTACACTAGTGCGTCGTCCACATACTACACGTCTTGCGCATTTTTTTAAATAAAAAATCGTTATTATCGTGAAACTGCATCGTGAAGGAGAAATCCGGTTTTCATACTTGCACCGTTAGCTGAGAAAAAGGTAAGTTATGAGCGGCTGTGTTTTTTTTGTATTGTGTTTTTTTTTTGTCGATGGTTGACGTTAAATAAGGAAGACTTTCCTCGAGTTTAAATATAGAACGTGCATTGAAAATGACGCAAGGTTATCGTGGAAAGGTTATCGTGTTAGAAATGCTGGAAATAATAATAATCTAGGATGTGATAGTGTTTTCAAAATAAACAACGTTATCGCTTTTACTAGGCCGATATGAAACTGATTTCTATTGTGTATTAGAAAATAAGAATAATTGCGCGTTTATTAGTATTTTTCCGCTCCATAAAAACAAACATTTAAAATACTACAAAATCATTTGTCGCAGAAAAAAACTACTGTTAAATTCGCGGAATGTGTTTTCTTGCTCATTAACGTCAGTGTCACTTGCCTTTTGCTCAACTGTCAGACTAGATGTCAAATCAGTAGTCAACTACCCTACAATAATATTTTGTGTTTGCTTAAAAACTCGAATGAAAGTAAACATTAATATTATTATGGCTAGCTGTTTATGTCCATAAGTCCTGATTGCAACAAATAAAAACCATTACTCAAAATAATAACTTCTTTATTTATACGAACTGGATGTTAATTTGCTTGTCGAGGATCAAGGAAACAGCAAGTTCTCGAAATATTTTAAACTTTTCGAAAATAGAAACTTTTGGCTCCGTAAATATAAATTTTACGTCTAATTCTTCATAACTATAATGTGGATTTTCATTGCGTTTACAAATTAAATACAGCTACGGTATCTTTTGAAAGGGGAAGTATTTTATAAATATACAGAATGATTTTTATTTGACGTATTCCTTCTAGAACGTGATAGTGTGACTCATTTGCAACAATTTTGTTTGATGTTTTAGACAATTTGGTTTCATCGACAGGTTTATTGAAGCTGGCTATAGAAGCTACCCGATGGAATCGCAATAAAGGCCATTCGATTTGAGAGTTTAGAGAAAAATTATATTTAGTAATTAGTGACGAATACCGGCAAATTTTCAAAAATACATAAAAATTGGGTTTTCCCGAATCTCATGAATTTTCGCCTAGCCTTTATTTTATGGGGTGCTTAATTAGTAACTGGTAATACGCAAATGGGTCACACAGTCGTGGCACTAGAAGGAATGCGTCAAATTACAAGTTACTCTGTAAAGTACCTACTGCATATTTTTTTTGTTTTTTTTTTGTGCATTAGACTGCCATAACCATCTACCTAACTACAGTTTTATGAATAAGCGAAGAACTTTGTGCATTGTCACCAATACCTTAGGTATATGAAATTGAAACAGTTTTAAAAACATTTTGACGGCAGATTATCATGCTTTAGTGTACAAGCGAACTGGATACCTACCAGTGAAAGTAATAGCTAGTAATAATCTACCAATTACTATTAATTATCACCATTCAAAGAATACACAAAAATTATCAACTAACAAACAAGACCGAGTAAGTACACACAGCTACACATCAAGCTATACATTACCAGTATAAGCGGATCTCGCATTGTATAGGATTTCCGTACAATGGGAGGTCAGTACTAATAATAAGTCACTTTAATTCGGATAGATAGCGCTAAACAAAATCGCAATTTGTCAACATTGCGAAGATGGTGATGATGATGCTGATGAATATTGTTTTTTTAGGTACCACAATTAAAAAATTAACAATAAAAACTTTTTACTTACAAAAAAAACAAACGACTTCCAAAAAAATACTACAAGGTGAAAAATAACTTGATTTTCGGAAGTCGGTAGCAAAAAACGAAAATTCAAAATCAAAGAAACCGACTTCCAAAATTCAAATTATTTTTCAAGTTTTTTTTTGGCAGTCGTTTGTTTTTTTTGTAAAAAGATTTTTCGTTGCTAGCTCTACGGTGCGACAGAATATGCCTAAGGTGAAATCAGGTTTTCCAATAGGTCGCGTGATAAACTGCTCAGGCGACGGTTAGTAACGTAAAGACGTCAAACTAGTACCACGGAGACATTATGGAACTGGTTCCAGATAGTTCCTTATAAGATAGACCTGTTATTAGTAATCTTAAATACAATATACAAGCTATCACTAAAATATATACGTACATATATTATGGACAAGTATATAAAAGAGGTAATTTCAAGAAATTCGTCCGCTGCGCTGTCATATGGGAGTCAAAATCAAAATCAAAATCAAAAGTCATTTATTCAAACTAGGCTGAGAATCAGCACTTTTCGAACGTCAAAATTACATAAGACAGTCCCCCAAAACGCCCACCCTTCACCACTTCCTAGTGCGTTAGCTGGGAAGAAGAAGTGGCGCAACAAACTCCCCAGCTGCACAGCTGTCTGTTCAGTTAAAAGAACAAAAAGAAGATTCTATATAATAGTATTCAAAATAATTTACATTAAGCAACACAAAACATAATTTAAATTATTAGCCATATATAAGCTAGCACACGCCAATATACCAAACAAAATCATCGAGAACTATACTCAGGCAGAAATAAAAAACAAAACGTAAACAGAACTTAATATCTTAATAAAAGCCTCCAGGCATAAAGGGCGTGCCCGCTTACATATAGTTGTAACTGGAAGTTATAAATGATAAACTAGGACCATCGAGGTAAAATAAATAAACAAACAGTTAATTACTAATAGTAATAAATAATATGATCAATTGTCGAGGTCACTAGCTAACCACATATTGCAATACAACTCATAAAAAAACAGTGTGATGAGTAGATTTTGTCAAAGTGCCCAAAAGACTGGAAGCATTGCCACGTTGGATGGCAATGTAGATTCTTTGGCCTAAGAATATGCCAGTGCTCTGGTCATCGCGCATCGTGAAGGGTCGACCAACCGCTTGGCGAGAGAGTCGATGAGCAGTCGGACCCCAAACGGCTGAATTGTAATACGGGGTGACATGGGACGTCGACGCGAAATCTGTCAGCTGTCTGTCGAAATGAAAGAAATCTGCTGTTTAAAATCTGTTGTTGCACTTTTCTATGAAACAGCAGATTTGTTTTTAAATAACCGACGTAAAATTTTAACGCAGGGGGGTTCAGAATAATGTACTGAATCCATGGTAACAATTTTCTCGTCGATGTCCCTGCCATGCTATAGGTATATATATACCTGCTAGTCCCGCTACCTATTTACTGGAAAGTATTAAAATGGACACGTTAAGAAAGACTGCAAATTTATTTAGCTTGACATTTTTCTAACATACCTATCTAGTTCAATAGAAAAGTTGTAGTTCTTCATTGAAAATGTTTTGATGTAAGTAAGTTTCTATTTCCATTATCCTCAATTCCTTTGGAAAATAACTAGGTACATAAGTAATTTAAGTTAGTCCCATTTCTTTGTTTAGCCTCCGAGACACACCCATTTTTCATACCTAAGCTGACGTTGAGATCGCCCAAATATTAAAAAATTAAAACTTCATTACGTATAGTTTTATCACAAAGAAACTCACCTCACTTCACAATTCTGCCATTTTTCCGCAAATATACCCAATTTTTTAATCTTTATCATCAGTCATTCGCATTAGTCATTAGTGATTATCCGAATAGGTATTTATCCACAAAACCGTTAATAGTTACAAGTTTGCATAAAAAAGAAACCTCAACTAGTAAGTTAGGCAGGTACACACGGCTACACATCAAGCTATACATTTCCAGTATAAGCTGACCTGGCATTGTACGTAAATTCTATACAATGCGAGACTAGCATAAACTGGAAATGTATAGCTTGATGTGTAGTGTACAATACTTACCTACCAATATTGCACAAAAACAACCAACTCAAATCCATATCATCTGTCATTACATTAGTCAATAGGCCGAGCCTCCCAGCGCCCGAGCGCGATCTAAACGCGTTATCACAACAACAGCATGATGTAATTGAGCCGAGAAGCCGCACAGTGATAGCACTGGCCGTTGTGACGTAGCAACTTGTTGACATCGCTACCGTTTCATTATCGAACTGCGTTTTGATTGTGTCTTTGGAAATTGTAGAAGTGTCGTGATGTTGCATAATACTTTTTCATATTATTTTGTCTCTGGTCATTATCATCATCATGCTCTAGCCCTTATCCCAATTTATATGACTTCGACAAAAAAAAAAATCTCTTCCTTTAGATACTTCTCTATTACACTTCATCTCGGTAGTCAGTCGCTTTCTAGCCATATCATCTGTCACACAGTCCATCCATTGTTTCTTTGGTCTTCCCCTACTCTTATAGCCTACCGCATTCCTACTCATACTTTCCTCACAACATTTTCCTCATTCCTCCGCATCACATAACCCCATAACTTGACAACCGATTTCCACACAGCTTTTCAGTCACCGGTGGCACTTTCAGATTTCCTCCAGGGTGTCAGGGACATCGACGCGAAAACTGTTACCATGGATACAGTACATGATTTTGAACACCTCTGGGTTTACTTTTTTCGTCGATTCTTCGCGACGATGTCCCTGCCTGTACTATTGTCTATAGACAATAGTACATTATGATACAAGTGTGTAATGATCAATGCACACCGGTTTCATACGTTTTTCAATACACTTGCTAGGAAAAGAACAGACTTGTTGTAAGAACTGCACTGAACTGCTACTGTACAGTAATGTAACTAAGAGATGATACATTTCGATTTATAAAGTTCAACTGACCTTTGTTGCCAGGTACTGACTATCCGGAGCTTCTTTTAAAAACTTTTCTACGTCGGTTGGTGGCAATACGTATTTTTGATTTCGTGTTTTTGACATTAATAACCACACAACGTCAAATGTTTATGGAAAATGGCGCGCTGGTTTTGTTTTTTCCGCTAGCGATGCAAGCGCAGGTGTAAATAAAGGCACTGGCAAAACCGCGGAACAGCCTACTTATATAAAAAATATAATAAACACAAAATATTTTTTTTGAATACGCAAATTAAGCAAAAATAATTATTCAAATCCGACTGGTAGTTCTGGAGATTACCACCTACATACAAACTTACCTACATTTATAATATTTT